>JAKSZT010007815.1:40486502-40532014 GCA_026826555.1 Tolypeutes matacus
TTTTTTTTTTTTTTTTTTTTTTTTTACCGGGAGGTCCCGGGGATCGAACCCAGGTCCCTCCATATGGCAGACGGACGCCCAACCATTTGAGCCACATCCACCCCCCACTTGATCAGTTTCTGGGAGAAGTTGGCTGTCCAAAGATGAGCTGGGAAATTCTCTCTGAAGGTTGAAATCACTTCCCCTTTTAAAGCATTCAACTGATTGAATAAAAGCATCATCCACTGCTGATGCAATCTCCCTGATTGATGCAGATATAATCAGCCATCCACGCAGTAAACCCATTGGTGATCGAAGTCCATAAATGCTCTTGTATTACAATTAGTCCAGTGCTTGCTGGAACAAATACCTGGACACAATTGCCTGGCCGAGTTGACACATTAGCCTAACCATCACAGTCCACCCCTTGTCAACTCGGCAACTATACACATTACCTTAAACCATACTTAGTCTCTAAGTAAAAACAAAAACAGACAAGCATACATAAATATTTCTGCCTAACAATGTTCAACTCGCCTGTGTACAACCGGAAACGCATTAATTCCCTACAGAATAGTGTGCAAGTCCTTGGGTAATATTCACTCTTAAACTTGACATCCTTAAATATTATGACATGCAATTAATACAACTTTTCATATGATAGGGGAAAAGGTTGGGGAAGAAAACAAAGAAATTCATTCTGTGTACATATACAATCATGCTCATAACAAAACAAGGAAGAAGGGTTCATGACTATTACAGTCCTTATTTCTGTAACTGGTCACATGGTCAAAGTTCATATTTAACACTACCTTCTTCTACCTTTATCCCATACCTTTAGTATCCATTCCCACACATATTCCCAATGTCTGTCTATATAAGTTGGAAAACTCATGCAGTTCTTTCAGAGTATAGCGTACTTCCTCATGGGTCACACTTTGTATTTCATCTTTGGGGGCTTGTTGTGATTTTAGTCTAGTAATAGGTCTTGAAGACAAGATGGGTGGTGGGGGTGGGTAGGGAGAAGGATTAGAAATGTCTTGCAAGCTACTGACCTCAGGGCATTCCTCTGCATTTTCTTCTGGTGAGACAGGACTAATCTCTTCAGGCAGTCGTTGGAAGACAGATTCTTCAGGTCAGACTGGAGGTTGGGCAGTGCATGCTGGAGTCTGGCTTGTACCCACCTCATGGCTGGAAGGAAGTCCAGACTCCCTGGGGCAGGCTGGAGGCTGGATGATACAAGGTTGACAAGGTGTGGACTCCACAGGGCAGGCCATAGTAGGTTTATCTGGTAAAGTCTCAGAAGAATTTAGGGTTCCAGTGTCCCCACCAATATTATCATCATCCCATATGTTTCCATCCCAATCCTCGGGGTTCCACTCCTTTCCAATCAATGCCTTCACTTTAATTGCAGAAACCCTGCAAGGTTGAGATTTTAGTTTCCTCTGTAATTCTGCTATTCGTACAATGACAGTCTGGGTTTGATTCTCAGATATCTCAAGTCTGTGGCTACAGGAGACAAGGTTTTCTTTCAGGGCACACATGGCAACTTTCACATCATTCGTGCAGCATTTAAGTTTCAAATTTGAAGACTTTAGCTCATCTCTTTCTTTTATAACTGTATCCAGAGTATCTAGCAGTAGCCAGCCAAAACCATTATACCTTTTGACTCCACAAAATTCTGTTAAGGTGTTGAAAACACTCTCACCCAGATCCTTGCTTCTTATAAGCGTGGAAGTAGGGGAATCCAGTGATACTATTTTGTGTATCTCTATTGCCAGCTCACACCATGGACTGTTAGCAACCTCTTCATTATTGGAAAGGGAGTCATTATCCCTTGTGTCCAATTGGATTAGAAAGCCAATTGCAAATCTCACAAAACCACCTCAGACATCCCATGTTTAAGACTCTGTTCCTCAAGAACCACCCCACTCCTGGTACCAAGCTGTATTAGTCAGGGTTCTCTCAGGAAACAGAATCAACAGGAGATATCTGTCAATAATATGAGATTTTATAAGAGTCTCTTATGCAACCGTGGGGATGCACAAGTCCAGGTTCTACAGGCAGGCTGCAAACCATGGGCTCTGATGAAAGTTCAATGAAAGATTCTTGATGAGTTTCTGGGAGAAGTTGGCTGTCCAAAGACGAGCTGGGAAATTCTCTCTGAATGCTGAAATCACTTCCCCTTTTAAGGCATTCAACTGATTGAATAAAAGCATCATCCACTGCTGACGCAATCTCCCTGATTGATGCAGATGTAATTAGCCATCCACGCAGTAAACTCACTGGTAATTGAAGTCCATAAATGCTCTTGTATTACAATTAGTCCAGTGCTTGCTGTACCAAACACCTGGACACAATTACCTGGCCAAGGTGACACATTAGCCTAATCATCATAGTGACCTTGCTAAATATTTTTGTTTATTTATTTGTTCTGGGAAGCGGCTGTGGCTCAGTCAGTGGGGCTCCTGTTTACCATATGGGAGGCCCCGGGTTCGGTTCCCGGGGCCTCCTGGTGAGGGCAGGCCTGCCCACACGGCGTGGTTGGCTGACCCGGCGAGCACAAGCAGCAAGGGGGGGATAAATGAATAAATAAATTTAAAAAATCTTTAAAAAAAAAATTTTATTTGTTCTATTGGTTTCTATGAGAGGTATGTTAAGTTTCTCCAATTAACCCCGATCTTGAATACTAAATCCCATAATTCAATAAAAACAACCAGGGATCCTGAAAGAAATTGCTGATTTTAGAGATGAGCACAGGAAGTACATTTATTTCCTGGACTATCTTTTGTGCTAAAAGGTAAGGAAGTGCTAAAAGAATGATGGGAATGTTTTAAATGAACACAGGCACCAGCCTGAAGGGGTTTTCACTGGTCAAATCAGAGGGAATTAGAGCAAATATATACACTGATAGTAAAGAATGATTACTTGTTGAATAAAATAAGAATATATGACTCCTTTTTGAAATAAATAAATGAATGATAAGTAAATGGGAATGAAAGGAAAACTCTTCCTTAGAGAAGAATATTTTATGTGGTATCAAAGACTCTTCCCACAAATTACTTAATTATAACAAAGTAAAAAATGTTAAATTTACAGTGGAGAAATATGGCAGAGACCAGATGTTCAGAGTTTAAATCACCAATAGTGGGACAAACTGCTATCATGTACCTCTTGATAGGATACACTGAGAAAGACACAATAGTATTTCTATGGTATTTGTGCCGAAATGCTTAACACATATCTAATTATGTTGTGGCATCAGGCAAACCAGAATTGAAGGACATTCTACAACATAATTGACCTATACTCTTAAAAAACATCAAAGTCATGAAAGACAAATTTAGAGGAACTGTTCAGATTTAGCAAAGACTACAAAGACATGACAGAGACTTCCAGGTAGATGGCAGACCAGAAAAACACGGGAATCTCTTTTCTCCAAGAAAAAGAACTAGAGGACAGGCAGAAATGGTCTGGAAAAAAAATATTCTAGCGTTTAGGACACCAGTGGAAGACTGGACACTGCCCAGAAGAGACAGGGACAAAGGAAAAGAATCGGGATGGGAAAACTGTGAGTTAAAAGGACATCTGCTACTGCCAGTACCCTCCCCAATACTATAGACACTTGAATTCTCAGCCCTTAGGGCCAAGGGATACAGACAAAGGGGTCCCCAGGGATCCACCTCCCCAGGAAAGGGGAGAGAGAGGGACACAATCTACTGACTCAGCTTTTGACCCACCCATTTGATCTACTGTGCCCCACGAGACCTTCCAGGCCGGGTGGGGCTGTGCCATCACTTGCCTTGGGAGCCAGCTCAGCACTAAAGAGATCCAGGACTGAAGAGATGCAACCCTTTCAATCTCCATCTCTACTGACTGGGACTGACTGCTGAGGATGCAGAGAAGAGTAGAATTATTTCCTACCTGGGAAAAGGGAGGAGGCTGCCAGTGAAGGTTGGAGAACTGTCTCGAGAAAGTTTGAATTAGAAGGCTCTTAGTCTCCAGGCAGGAAGCTGATCCAGTTCCTATTTCAGCAAACAAACCTCGACCAGGCATTGAACTGAGAGGGCTACCAAGGAGCACCATCTGCTAGCAGACCTAGGAAGTGCATGTGAGGAAATTAAATAGGTAAGAGAGGCCTTTTCCAGCCTTTATAGCCTCCCTCCCCAAGGCCCTAAGATGTGGGTCTACAACCCATTACTGGGTCCAGAGTCCAATTTTGAGCAATTATCAGGGACAATCATAACAATCTAGGTTGAGCCAAGAATCAAAGAGCAGCGGTAACACACAGCCTCCTGTCACTAAATCCCTACAAAAGAGAAAGAAATTGAGCATCTGAGTAAACTATATCCAGATATTACGAGCCATACTAAGAAAATAGAAGACATGGCTCAAGAAAAAGAATATATCAAAACCCCAGAAGATACGCAGAAATATAAGCACTTAACAAACCAATCACATTTAAAGAGATTGAATCTGTCATCAAAAATCTCCCAGCCGAGAAAAGTCCAGGACCACATGGCTTCACAGGTTAATTCTACCAAGCATTTCTAAAAGAATTAACACCAATCCTGTTTAAACTCTTCCAAAAAATGGAAGAGGACGGAAAATTACCCAACACATTTTATGAAGCCAACATCACCCTAATACCAAAGCCAGATAAAGATACTACAAGAAAAGAAAATTACAGACCAATCTCTCTCATGAACTTAGATGCAAAAATTCTCAACAAAATACTTACAAATTGAATCTATCAGCATATCAAAAGACTTATACATCATAACCAAGTGGGGTTTATTCCTGGTATGCAAGGCTTTTTCAACATAAGAAAATCAATCAACATAATACAAGGGGGTCGGATGTGGCTCAACTGGTTGGGCGTCCGTCTCCCATATGGAGGGACCCGGGTTCGATCCCCGGGAACTCCTGGTAAAAAAAAAAAAAAAAAAAAAAAAAAAAAAAAAAAAACATAATACACCACATTAACAAACTGAAGGAAAAAAATCACATGATCCCCTCAATTGATGTAGAAAAGGCATTCCACAAAATCCAGCATCCTTTCTTGATAAAAACACTTCAAAAGATAGGAATAGAAGGAAAATTCCTCAATATGATAAAAGGCATATATGAAAAACCCACAGCCAACATCATACTCAATGGGGAAAGGTTGAAAGCTTTCCCTCTAAGATCAGGAACCAGACAAGGATGCCCATTGTCACCATTGTTATTCAATATCGTACTAGAAGTTCTAGGTAGCACAATTAGACAAGAAAAAAAAATTAAAGGCATCCAAATAGGAAAAGAGGAAATAAAACTCTCACTGATTGCAGATGACATGATCTTGTATTTAGAAATTTCTGAAGTATCCGTGACAAAGCTACTTGAGCTAATAAATGAGTTCAGTAAAGTGGCAGGATACAAGATCAACACGCAAAAATCAGTAATGTTTTTGTACACTAGTACTGAACAATCTGAGGAGAAAATCAGGGGAAAAATTCTATTTTCAGTAGCAACACAAATACCTAGGATTTAATTTAACCAAAGAAGTACAGGACTATATGCAGAAAACTACAAAACAATGCTAAAAGAAATTTTAAAAGACCTAAACATATGGAAAGACATTCCGTGTTCATGGATTGAAAGAATATAGTGAAGATGTCAATCTTACTCAAAATTATTTCTAGATACAATGCTATACCAATCAAAATTCCAACAGCCTAATTTACAGAATTAGAAAAGGCAATTACCAAATTCATTTGGAAGGGAAAGTGCACCCGAATAGCCAAAAGCATTCTAAAAAAGAACGATGTGGGAGGAATTTCTCTGCCCAACCTTGAAACATATTACAAAGCTACAGTGGTCAAAACAGCATGATACTGGCATAAAGACAGATATATCAATGGAATATAATTGAGAGTCCAGAAATAAACCCTCATCTCTATGACCAACTGTTTTTTGACAAACCTACGAAGTACATGTCAACAGGAGAAAACAGAAAACAGTCTCTTCAACAAATGGTGCTGGGAGAACTGGATATCTATAACCAAAAGAATGAATGAGGACCTTATCTCACTCCTTATATAAGAATTAACTCAAAATGGATCAAAGACCTAAATATAAAAAGCAGGACCTTTAAACTACTGGAAGAAAATGTAGGGAAACATCTTTAAGACCTTGTAGTAGGTGGTGGTTTCTTGGATCTTACACTCAAAGCACATGCAACAAAAGAAAAAATAGATAAATGGAAACTCCTCAAAATTAAACACCTTTGCACCTCACAGGACTTTGACAAAAGGGGGAAAGTGTAGCCAACTCAATAGGAGAAAATATTTGGAAATCACATATCTGATAATGGTATAATATCTAGGATATAGAAAGAGATGGTACAACTCAACCATAAAAAAGACAAACAACCCAATTAAAAAATGGACAAGAAACTTGAATAGACATTTGTCCAAAGAAGAAATGCAAATGGCAAAAAAAGACACATTAAAAAAAGTTCAACATCCCCAATGGTTAGGGAAAGGCAGATCAAAACTACAATGAGATATTTCACACCTATCAGAATGACCACTATTAAAAAGATAGAGAACAACAAGTGTTGGAGAGGATGTGGAGAGATAGGAACACTTATTTACTGTTGGTGGGAATGCAGAATGGTACAGCCACTGTGGAGGACTGTTTGGCAGTTCATAAAGATGGGATATTATGCAGCTGTAAGAAGAAATGAAGTCATTTCTTCTTACAGCTGCATGGATGAACCTGGAGGACATATATTGAGTGAAGCAAGTTAGACACAAGAGGACAAATACTGTATGATTGTGCTACTATGAACTGAATATATTGTGTAAATTCATGGAGTTAATAACTAGAATATGGGTCACCAGAAAATAGAATAAGGTTAGAGAATAGAAAGCTGAGGGTTAATATGTGCAGAATTGCTAAAAAAGGTTGTTTGTTAATCTTTGGAAATGAATAGAAAAGGTGAAAGCACATCACAGTGTTTGTAAGTAGCAGTACTATTATATGGCTATGACAGTGTTTGAAAGGGAAAGTCTAAGGTCATTTATATTACTAGAAGGAAAACTAAAAAATATAACATGGGACTGTATAGTGTAGTGAAACCTCATGTGAAATATGAATATGGGTAATATTGCATATAATACTGTTTTTCTTTGAAACTGAACAAATGTATGTTAAATGTAACAAGATGATAATATCATGCAAAAAGCAAAACAAAAAAACAAAACATTTTGCTAAGTGAAAGAAATCAGACACTGAGTACTGCATTTTGTATGATTCCATTTATATAAAATGTAAATATAAATCAATTTGTAAAGATGGAATTAGATTTGTGGTTATGTAAGACTGGGGAAGGATAGTGTGATTGAGAGGTGAATGCTAAGGGGTATGGAATTTTTCTTTGTGGAGTAATGAAATTTTGTGGAGTAATCTAAAATTTTTATGGTGATGAATGCACAACATTGTATTATACTAAAAGCCATTGATTGTACACTTTGGATAGTTTGTATGGTATGTGAATATAACTCAATAAAACTGCTTTTTAAAAAAGTGAGTTGCAGTAGTTTAGGTGACAGATAATAAGAATTTAAGCTAGAGAGCATTATTTCAGGGAGTAAAATTCATGGTTCTATTACACACCTTTTAGGCCACTTCAAATCCTCTTGGCTATATCTGTAGTAACCAGTGTGTAGGATTTAACCAGTTTCATGCAGATGCCACTTAACAGCACTTCATTTCAGGACTGCAAATTACCTCTTGCTTCTGCCCTAGGACTCCTTTGATTCCCATTTTGGGATTCCTGTGGGCTCCTGCTTGGGTGGAACCCCGAGGTGCCAAGGAGGACTTAAACCTTATGGAATGGAAAGATTAAATGTTTCTCCCTTTTTTTCCTTTATGTGGACACATTTCAAGGAATTCCTCAGATGGTCTTACAGAATCTAGCACCCAATTGGCCAGAGCAGTGGCTAACTCCATGGTCCATCTATGTATTGACTCTCCCTCTTTCTTGGCTTCACTGCCACCTTATCCCTCACTTCTGCCCCTTGGAATCAGACTTTCAAATAAACAGATGTCTTTGTCTCAGGCTATTCTTTCAGGGAAACCCAGGTTGCATTAAATGGTCTTAGAAAGCAGAACTTTAGGAAGGAATTGTCACCTACAATTTATATGGTAATGAGAACTTCAATGCTGTTGATGACTGACATGCACCAGCATCATATTTACTAAGAATTTCACCTGTAGTTGATTGGGATGAGGCACAAGTAGAAGGGAAGTGTTGGCTATTCAGTGGCTGTGAGGCAGGCTAGTTAGGGAATAAAGAGATGGATCTGGAACTTGGCAGAAAAACCGCCGCCATTGAACACGTGACCATCGGTACCCCCAAGGTGGCTGCTGGAAGACCCCTGTGAGATTCCCCCATTCAGAACGAGATATCCTCCAGAAGCCAGGAGAACCCCCAGATATTCTCCTGGGGGCCTTATCATTGGGCCCTCCTGGGGGATTGAGGGGTGGGGTAATCAATCAAAACAGCAAAGAGCTGGGACTCCTCCCTTATCATTAGCAAAGGGGTAGAATAATTAATGGTTTAAAAGGCAAGGGCCAAAGCAGGACTCCCCTGTTCTGGCCTTCCTTGCCCCCCACTCCCCACCTGGATCAACACGCAAGTAAACCTGGGGATTTGTAATCTGTAAAGGGGAATTGTAGTCTGTAAATTGACCCTCTTTATCATTTTGGGACCCTTGATCCCATTTCTCTTCTCTCCATTCCTTAATAAATTACCAACCTAACCTGGTTAGTTGAAAATTCATTTCTTGTAGCTTAGCCAAGAACCTAGAGAAAATCTGGTAACAGCTGTAGCACTTGAATAGTATGGGGCAATGATAACTATGAGGATTGTGGAATGAGCTGACTTTTTATTAACTGGATTGATTGGAAGAATTGAAAAAAGAAAATGATAAGCTCAGATAAGCCAACCAACACCTGGAGCTAAACTGATGGCAGCATTTCAGGAGACCCTCAACACCTGTAACCATAGGGTAAACTCTGCTGAAAATCAGGCCTAAAGTCTAATCCTAAGGGCAGTATTGCTTCAAAGCCTCAACAGATACCTTTTGTCAAAGTCAGGCCTTGATAGGAAGAAAGTGGTACCCTGAGTGGGATAAATTTATTTGGGTGGATAAGCACGAGAATTTTGAACCCATAGAACTTTATGAGTAGCAAAAGCCGTTCCTTCCCCTACATAAAGAAGAGAAGCCTCCCCTCACTTGAGGACTAAGTGAAAGACCTAACCTGCAGTAGATGAGTCACAAGATGACCCTGTCCTCCTCAGATCTAATCCTGACACCTTCATTGCCTCTAGGCTAATACTGATAACCAGAGTCTCAGCACAGCTCAGAAGGGGAAATATCTTTCCTGCTACAAGAGAAAATAGATTACATACCAAAAGAGTTATAGGACCTGGCTAATATGTCCCATCAGAAACCAAAGGGGGGACGGATGTGGCTCAAATGGCTGGGCGTCCGTCTCCCATATGGAGGGACCTGGGTTCAATCCCCGGGACCTCCCGGTAATGACAAAAAAAAAAAAAAAAAAGAAACCAAAGGAAGGTATCTTGAGAGTGTCAGGCCAGGGACACACGGAATATGTTGACATGGAGGCCCTTACCTTTTTTTTTTTTTTTTTAAGGATTTTATTTATTTATTCATTTATCCCCCCCTTGCTGCTTGTGCTCGCTGGGTCAGCTAACCACGCCGTGCGGGCGGGCTTACCTTCACCAGGAGGCCCCGGGAACCGAACCCGGGGCCTCCCATATGGTAAACAGGAGCCCTACTGATTGAGCCACAGCCACTTCCCAAGGCCCTTACCCTTGACTCAGATTTAATGTTCTGGCAAGAACACCTGAAACATGGTTCTAATACCCTGTTGGGGATAGGTCTTTTAAAAAAAAACTTTTTATTTAGGGAAACGGATGTGGCTCAAGAGGTTCGGCGTCTGTCTACTATATGGAGAGACCTGGGTTCGATCCCTGGTACCTCCCAGTTAAAAAAAACAAACAAAACAAAAAAAAACTTTTTATTTCTTTAGAAAAATTTTATGTTTACAGAAAAATTATGCAGAAAGTACAAAGTTGCTGTGTACCCCCACTCACACACACAGTTTTCCTTATTAATGTTTTGTATTAGTGTGGTACCTTTGTTACAATTGATGAAACAAAATCATATAATGATATAATTAAATATAGTGTATAGTTTGTTAGGGTTTACTATTTGTGTGGTATAGTTTTATGTTATTTATTTATTTATCTTACTTTTATTCTGGTAACATAAACAACCTAAAATTTCACATTTAAACCACTTCAACTATTCAAGTAACACATCTGGTGTTAATTATACTCACAATGTGGGGTTACTGTAGGAATGGCTCTTTTGAAGCTTGAACACAAGGAATTTATCAACACATCAACACAGCTTCTAGCAACTTTTATGTGGCTATGGGCTATAGAAAGTAAGGAACAAAAGCAGTTTGTCTTTTAATGGGAAAGACATTAGCACATACTTAGACTATCTTGCCCTAAGGCTGTGTTGATTCTCCAGCTCTCTGTCTTTATATAATCACAACACTGCAAAACATGATATTGGACCTGGTGAGCGAGAGTGGTAAAACACCCCAAATGCCCTAGTAATACATGTGAAGACTGGAGGGTAAAAGATGCACCTTATGAAGATTTAAGGGAATGCCACATTGGTGAAGTTTTTAGGGGTACAAGTCTGGAACATACTTTCTAAGTTAAAGGACAAGTTGAACAAAGAGCAAAAGAAACACTGCTTGGTGGACTTCTTTCAATTTTGGGGAAAGCATAAACCATATTTGGAAATACGGTTTTATCCATTTGTTGGGTAACTAGGAGAGCTCCCAATTTTGTGTGAGACCAAGAGCAAGACAGGGATTGCTACAGAGCAGGTTCAAATTACAAAAGAAGTTTTCTGCCACTTGGGTCATATGACTGTAAATGTGATAGTGCTAGAGGTATCCATGGTAGACAAAACTGCTGTATGGTGTCTCTGGAAAGCTCCAAAAGGAATTGCAGCACATTTCTAGGGTTCAGCAAACTATGGTCTGTGGTTCAAATTTAGATTGTGGCCTGCTTTTCTTTTTTACAGTTCACAGTAGAAGAGAAGGAAGAAAGGGAAGAAAGGCAAGGAAGGGAAGGAAAGGAAGGAAAGGGAGGAAGAGAAGCAGGAAGGGTGGGAGGGAGAGAGGGAGAGAGAAAAAGAAGGAAGGAAAGAAGGAAGGGAGGGAGGAAGACATACATGGTTTACAAACTATAAAATATTTACTATCTAGTCCTTTATACAAATTTTGAGAAACTACTCCTAGAGTGTTACTGGTATTGCCAGATTTCCTCTAGGTTCTTGGCTATGTTACATAAAAGAATTTAATAACATGCTAGTTTAGTTAGGCCAGTAGTCTATTAAGGAAATGAGAGGAGAGGATAGAAATGGGAGAAAATAACAGATTACAGGTTCCCAGGTATACTTGCGGACTGGTCCAGGCACAAAAGGGAAATAAAGGGTAATTTAGCTTCTGCATTTGCTTTTTAAACCATTAATTATTCCTCTCACTAATGTTTGGGGGAAGGGTCCCAGTGGTTTGCTATTTGACTGATTACTCCACCCATCAGTTCTCCAGGGGGGCCCAATGATAAGGCCCCTTGAGAATATCCAGGGCTTTTCCTTGATCCTGGACAAAATCCTGTTCTAAATGGAGGATTCCCACAGGGTTCTTCCAGCAGCTTTCTGGTGCTTTTCTCTCAGGGGGTTCCAGGCAGGATTCCACTGCCACATGTTTCACTGCCAGCCGTGGTTTTCTGCCAGGTCCCAGATTCCTCTTCTCATTCCCTAAACTAGCCTTCTTCATTGGGACCTCATAGAGCTCCCATGATGTGCTGGGCTTTATAAGCTCTACCATGTCCTAAGATTAAGCCTTCCATTGTAAGATGGAAATGCTACATTTGTAATTGGGCCTAAGCAGGACCAGAAGCCTGAATAAATTACCAGAACAGGTGGTTAAAACTCCCACATAACTTACCACTGCTGCACTGAAACGTCTTCTTCAATTCACTCCAGTGATGGGGACCTGGTTCACAGAAGGGTCGGCACAATATGTTGGTTCTAATGAAAAAATGGACTGTGTCTGACTACAGCTCTACTCGAGGGTGGCCTAAAGAACAGTGGTGAAGGAAAACTGTGCCAGTGGATAGAGTTAAGACCGATACATTTGTTCATTCACTTTGCATGGAGAGATAAGTGACCTGAGATGTAGCTAAACATGGACTTGTAGTGGTGGATGTTTTATGTGATTAATCAGGGCCCTAGAAGAAGAAAGATTGGAAGATGGGAACAAGGAGGTCTGGAGAGGAAGATGGACTTAAGGAAATAGGCATAAAGTACATAGATCATTTTGTCTTGTGAATAGTGTTCACCCGAGAGCAAATACCGCAGACGATGCACTCAGAAACCAGTTGGACAGGATGACTTGTCCTATGTATGTCAGCAAGATTTTCCTTAGCCACCCTAGTACTTGCACAGTGGGTCAATTAATGGAGTGACCATGATAGCAGGGATGGAGGTTTAACACAGGTCCAATATTATAGGCTCCTTTTAACCAAGGCTGATATGGCTACTGCCACAAATGATTGGCCAACCTGCCAGCAATAAAGACTGATATGAGCCCTCAGCATTATATCATCCCCTGAGGAGACTAGCCAGCCACTGGTGGAGATTGGTTATATCAGAACTCTTCCTCTTCAGAGAGAGCAGCAATTAGTTCTTAGTAAGAGTGACAACTACTCCTGAAGTGGGTTTGACTTCTCAATCCACAATACCTCTGCCGACAATGTAAGTAGGGCCTACAGAATGCCTTGTCTACCATCACAAGAGCCCGGACTCTTTTTATGGCAAAGGAAGTGCAACAATGAGAGCATGGCCACAAAATCTACTGTCTTCCCATATTCCTCATCATACAGAATCTGCTGGCCTAAAAGAATGTTGAAATGGCCTGTTAAAGGCTCACCCTGGGCACCAGCTTGGAAATAGCATCCTGTGGGTTTGGGGTACTGTCCTCCAGGATGTATTTAAGTGCTGAACTAATGCTGATATGTATCCCTAATGGTTAAAATACATGGGACTGGGAACAAACATTAAAATTTGGATTAGTCCCTCTCCCCATCATCCTTGTGTCCTACTTGGGGACATAGTAAGCTTGAATTTAAAGCTACAAATTCCACCTTGTTCTCTCTGGATTCCTTATGCCAGTGTATCAGTAAGCAAAAAAGGAGTTGCTGTATAGGCAGGGATAGTCAACCCTTATTAACATGATTCTTCTGAGCCCAGTGATAATAATTGCAGCAACCACAGCCCATTAAAGTTAAGGACTCAGACTTCTTCGGTATAAAAATCTTGGTCACCCCACCAGGGAAGCAATCCAGATTAGCCAGTGTTGGCTGAGGATAAGGAAACTCTAGTGTGTGTAGTAGATAAGGAAGATAGTGACTATCACTTATAACCTTGGGACCAGCTTCAGCATTGGATTCTGTACTAACCCTCTATAATTATTTGGAATTCAGTCCTCCATGTCAAAGAGGACTCTGCTAAAAACTGGATTTAATGTAGGTTATAAGTAAATCTGTGTGGTGCAAGGAGTGGATTGTGTCATTTAACTTACATGCACCACTTCAGATCCTCACCTCAAATTCCAACTGCAGCTGTGGGTGGTGACAGTTCCTCTTAAACTTCAACATCTTCGTTCTGTTTGGAGACAATTCTTCATGGGTCTAGTGTATTTCTGCATATCTTGTGTCAGTTTTTGCTCCAGACTATCTTTTCAAGGATGTTTGTATAGTAAACCACCTTGGAATACAGAGATAATATCCTCATCTGGAATTTGGGTAGGTTTGATAACAGCCCCCTGTAAATGATTGGGGTTTCCTTAAGCTTGAGCTTTCTCAGGCTGTGACACAAACCCACAATATGCATAGCAACCACCTGGGTCTGCCACTGCATCATCCTTGTGGGAGTTGGGTGGCAAAGGGAACTAATGTGAACATGAAATTCATGCTTCCTTCTGTGCTGTGAGTAATAAAGTCCTTTGTCTCTGACCTATGAGTCTCAAATCTTCTGCCACCATCCATGAAACTGTGGCAGAGATAACTTATTAGCTTGCAAGTATTGTTCTTGCCATATACAGGTACAACCTGTCTGTGCGACTGTGCCTCACCTCAGGCCTGAGCTACAGGCCTCTCAGTTCCTACTCCAGGGCTTCTCTGATGCCACATCATAGTATGCCCATAGAAACATGCTTCGCTCTTATGCATATGCAATCTGGAAGTGTAGGAAGTTAATATTCTGTAAGGCAACCCTTTGACAATAAAGAATGATAGCTGATTCTATCCCTTTCTTCTCTTGATTGATGGTCCTGAAATTCATTTCATAAATCTTCTCATAATCCCATAGGATCAAGCATATAGTCTCCTTCATTCATAGACAACTAAAAACCTTTCCTTGTATTGGCTCTTCCTCCTTTCTAGTTTCTCTCTACCTGCACCTCACTCCCATCCTCTGGAATTACATCCATAATAAGCTACTTGCATGTGAATATTTTCACTGTCCTGATTTTATGATAATCAGAGTAGGCTAAACATTCACTATATTAGAAACCATGCATGTGTCCCCAGACCTAGTTTTTCACCCTAGGTTTGGTTTTTAGAATGCTGGTGATAAACTAAGTCTGATTTATTATATGACCATCCTGTGTGGGATAAGACTGTAACTTTGGGTATCTTTGGTCAGCCTTAAGAGATACAGCAGGGGGACAGATGTGGCTCGGGTGGTTGGGCGTCCATCTCCTGTATGGAGGAACCTGGGTTCGATCCCTAGGACCTCCTGGTAAAAATTAAAAAAAGAAAAATATAGAAGGCGCGTGGGCCGCCAGGCCCTGTGCACAGATGCACCCTCAGGCCCTGGGAGCCACACAGCAAGATGATGATATAACAGGAGAGTGACACAAGGGAGAGCCAAGACGAGATGTACCAAAAAACCAGGAACTAAGGTGGCGCAGGTAGTAGGACACCTCTCTCCCACACGGAGGTTCCGAGGATCGAATCCTAGTGAAGACAGGAGGAGAAGGATGAGAAGAGAGGGCAGGAAACAGACATGGAGAATTGCCAATGGACACAAAACCAGCAAAAACGGGGCGGGGGGGATAAAAATGGACAAAAGTAAATAAATAAATAAACAAATCCTTAAAAAAAATGTATAAGGGAGGAAGATATGGACTATAGTTAGTAGTAATACTTTGACGATGCTCTTTCGTGATTTATTAACAAATGTTTCACAACAATGCAGGGTGTTTGTAGGGGGGTGATGTATGGCAGCTCTAGGGATCAGGTATTTTGTCATTTCTCCTGGAACAGGAGTTTCAGGATCCCCTTCCCTGGTCTGTCATTAAGCAGGGATGCGTTCACTGCATCTACTGCTCCTGCTACTACTACTTAACTTCTCTTTATGCTTCTGCATACAAAGGGTTTTTGTTTACTCCTGGCTTCTGCTGTGTCACAGCTTCTTATTATAGCTTTTTCTCTGTGTATCTTTCAATTTCTAATCCTGCAATTAACTACTTTACTCTCTGGTATTCACTTTTTGCCAGAAAAAAATTGATTGATGTAGTTAGTTCTTATCATTTCTATCGAATAACTCTCTCTTGGACAATTGGACAGGCAATGAACAGATTCCCTGAGGTCAATTAGTGATGTCAAAAGTGGTAGAGTCCTATAGTACTAAACAAGGTGACTTATGGGTATAAAACCCTCTGATGGGGCTATGGGCATGGAAGGCACTGCTCCGATACTGGGAATATCAAGTAAAGAAATTTGGCCATGGGAAGCGGCTGTGGCTCAATCAGTAGGGCTCCCGTTTACCATATGGGAGGCCGGGAACCGAACCTGGGGCCTCCTGGTGAAGGCAAGCCCGCTCGCACGGCGTGGTTAGCTGACCCAGCGAGCACAAGCAGCAAGGGGGGGATAAATGAATAAATAAATAAAATCTAAAAAAAAAAAAAAAAAAAAAAAAAAAAGAAATTTGGCCTGATCTTAGGTAGAACAAAGAGGATAAACCTGGGACCAGACAATGATGGTCATAAGTGCTAGGATAAGTCATTTAGATTTATTTGACTAGAGCAATAAATCTCAATCCTATCAGAGCCTTTGTTATAATGTCCTCTCTACTATTCTGGTGAGGTTTAAAGATACTATAGTTTAACTAACTACTTACATTCATTTAAAAAATCAATAGTAAAAAAAGAAAAATCAATAGTACTCTAATTATAATACAAAGAAATAACAGGAAAGTGATTTATAATAAAATAACTTGTATTTCAATATGAAATTGCTCATGCTAAGCTATGCTAGAAGTCATAAACAGTAGTCAGGTACTTGTAACTATACATAACAAAATCATAAATGTTACTGCAAATTCAGACTGATACAACACCTGGGTTGGTGATTCAAATGTCACCAACAACATTGTCTCAGTATTTATTATTTTCTGAAATGGTATCACCAACTTCTAGCATACTGTCTGGTACTCAGTTAAAATTTATTAAGTGTTTTTCAAGGTGAAAGAATCTGAAAGAAAAAGAGACCCAATTAAAGATTTTAAAAAGAGAAGTGTCTGGATCAGAACTGTCTTTAAGAAGATTTAAGGGAAGCGGATGTGGCTCAAGCGATTGGGCTCCCTTCTACCATATAGGAGGTCCAGGGTTCAATTGCTGGGGCCTCCTGGTGAAAAGCAAGCTGGCCTGTGCGGCGAGCTGGCCCAAGTGGAGAGCTGGCCCTAGTGGAGAGCTGGCCCTAGTGGAGAGCTGGCCCACGTGGAGTGCTGGCCTGTGCGGAGAGCTGGCGCAGCAAGATGACACAACAAAAACAGACACAGAAGAGAGACAATAAGAGACACAGCACACCAGGGAGCTGAGGTGGCACAAGAGATTGAGTGCCTCTCTCCACTCCGGAAGGTCCCAGATCAGTTGCCGGTGCCGCCTAAGGAGAAGACAAGCAGAAACAGAAGAACACACAGAGAGCAGACAGCAAGCACAAAAAAACAATGGGGCAAGGGGGTGGGGGAATGGGGAGGAGAAATAAATAAATTAAGACTCCCAAAAGATGATGATGAGCTTCAAGGTCTGGATTGCTTTCATCTTTAGCTCATCTCCTACTCCTATCCCAGTGCTTATAAGTAGATGGGCACTCAATATTTGTTTTTTTAATTGAATTCATTTGAATCAAATAATTCCTTTAGCAAAGTGCCCTTGGGGCCCTTTGGTATAGCATTATCTTAGGGCAGAGCTCCAGAAAAGCAGTATCAGTGAGAGAGACTCCCTTATCACCACAGGGCCCAGAAGATGGTCCTATCTCCATTTCACAAGTGCAGAACCCTGGAGTGTGAAAAAAGAATGTTCTAGACCCAGCCCTTTTGCAAAGAAAGCTACTTTCTACTATAACTTACTTAGATTCACTGAAAAAAGCTCAAGGACTCCCAGTCAGAGAAATCTTTAAAGAAATCCTACCCTATATAGCTGACACATAACATGTCCCAACTTTTGGTTGGCTGTTTAAAGAGTGTCTTTAGAGACAAGCATAGTTCCTGGCACATAATAGCCACTTAACACGTATGTGTTGAATGAATGAATGAATAAATGAATAGCAGTAGTTGTAAATAGTGTCTAAGAACAATAAAAAGGCAAAATGCTATTGTGGGAAAGCGCATGAGGCTCAGGCAACTGTGCTCCCACCTACCACATGGGAGGCCCGTAGTTCAGTTCCAGGTGCCTCCTAAAGAAGACAGAGAGCTGGTGTGACAGGTAGGCATGGCAAGCTGATACAACAAGATAATGCAACAAGAGACACAAGAAGAAAAACATATTGAGAGACACAAACAAAGCAGGGAACGGAGGTGGCTCAAGCAATTAGGTGCCTCCCTTCCACATCGGAGGTCCTGGGTTCAGTTCCCAGTGCCTCCTAAAGACATAGCACACAGCAAGTGCAAACAAAGAGGGGGTGGGGAGAAATAAATAAATAAATAAAATAAATCTTAAAAAAAAAATCTCTTCTCATCCTCTTTTGTTACTGCAAAACCAGATAGATGTGAGACTCTTAGATTACATAGTTTTCAGACAAAAAAGTCATCAAGGAGACTCACTCAAAAGCAAGCACTCAGGCCATACATTAAAAAAAAAAAAAAAAAGCAAATAATATATGCACATGGTTACAAAGTAGTCCAGAAGAGCATAAGATGAAAAGTAACAGCTTCATGCCCTTTTTCTTCTCTCCCACCTTCAGTACCATGTCCCACACAGGTCCAAATTTCTAATTATAAGACGTTACCCAAAAGATCTGGTGACATTAAATCTTTTTCAGCTTTATCCTTTTTCTCTAACTTTGAAAACCTTGATCTGATTAAGAAAGACTTACATGTTGAGTTAAATTCAAATGGTAGGGAGAGTTTGTGTAAAGAAACACTCCTACTACATCTGCCTAGACAACCATATCATTGTGCCTTTCATTACTCAAGGCAGAGCCACTGTTCTCTTTAATAGCAAAAGACAATAACATTTATTTGTAAGTTAACCTTTATTGAGAACTTGCTATTTGTGGCATTATTCTAAGCACTCAATTTACAAATATGATCTCTAATTCTCACAACAATTTATGAAGGAAAGACTATTGCTAATACCAAGCAAAAGTGGGTTCTTGCCTAATGATGTGCTTCATTAATGACCAATTCCTGAGACACTGGGTTTCTTTTTTTTTTAAAAAGATTTTATTTATTTATTCATTTATCCCCCCCTTGCTGCTTGTGCTCGCCGGGTCAGCCAACCACGCCGTCCGGGCGGGCCCGCCCCCACCAGGAGGCCCCGGGAACCGAACCCGGGGCCTCCCATATGGTAAAGGGGAGCCCTACTGACTGAGCCACAGCCGCCTCCCACTGGGTTTCAAAGAGAGAGTTTATTTGCTTGTACATAGCAAAGGAGCACAGTGGCCTAATGGCCCAAAAACTGCCTCCGGGAAGTACAGTAATTCTGACGGTTTTATAATACACAGGCTTAGCAGTTTATGATAATGAGTAATTGGGATGGAGCTGGCTCATGTTCCTACATTAATAATCATTAAGGGGCTGAACAGGATGGGAGGTGGGTACAAAATGGGGGTGAGTTACAAGATTATTACAATCACAAAACAATCATTATCAGATGATCAAGGCATGGGGAAGTACAGAGTCAGGGTCAGTTGCAAGGTTTCTCTTTTTTTTTTTTTTTTAAAAAGATTTATTTATTTATCCATTTTAAACCCCCCTTCCCCATTTGCTGTTTTGTGTCTATTCGCTGGGCAATTCTCTGTATCTGTTTCCTGCCATCTCTTCCCATCTTCCTCCTCCAGTCTTCAGCAGGATTTGATCCTGGAGACCACCGATGTAGGAGAGAGGTGTTCTGCCACCTGCACCACCTCAGTTCCTGGTTTTCAGAGCTTTCGGAGCATCTTGTCTTGTCTTGTCTCTCCCCTGTGTCTCTCTCCTGTTACATCATCATCTTGCTGCATGGCTCCCGGGGCCTGGCGGCTCACCAGCACACAGAGCCTGGCAGCCCATGTATATATATTTTTTATTTTACCGGGAGATCCCGGGGATCAAACTCAGGTCCCTCCATATGGCAGACGGATGCCCAACCATTTAAGCCACATCCGCCCCCCAGTTGCAAGGTTTTTCTTATGGATTTCAAATGGGAGGGTGGAATGGTATTCTATTTTAATAGAAATGTTCATATACAAGAGTAAAATTTGTCTGGAATGATAATCACAATGGCAGGTTTTTAATTGGGAATGACCATATACAAAGGGTGAGGTCTAGCCAGCCTCAGTAATTTCAGATATTAACCTTTGGCTATTTTATAGTCTACTGGAAGTAAAAGGCATCTATATAATGATTCAGTCATTTTAATTATTTGTTCATTCTTAACCCTCTGTTACACTGTCATCCCAATTTTTCAGATGAGAAAACTGAGACTTAGGATATGTAACTTGCTCTGAGTATACTGCTAATAAAGAGTGGTGCTTGAATCGAATATCAAATTGCTTGGTGAAAATGTGAAAATGTCTCAAACACAAACTGTGAATCCCATTTTAGCCAGACTCCTAAAAAAGTCTGTCTTTTTAGATATATGCCATGATTTACATCATTAAAGAAAGGCTGTTATTATCAAAGTGGGATAAAATATTTAAAAATATTTAGGGAAATAATGCTAATTTTAAAAAAGAAAAAAAGCATGTTTAGCAGCCACTTTTCATTACAGGGTTTCACCATTTTGCCCAGTATGAACTTTTCCCAATGGAGGAAAAATGCTGACCATTAGAAACAAGTAAAACGCAACTCCGATCCATAAACAATCTACAAGAACACCAATAGGAATTTAGTAATTTACGTCATGAGCATAAATGCAATTATTTGAAATGATGATTCTGAAGATCTATGAGACATAGGGAAATATTTACACAGCATAACCCCAAAACAGTAAAATAGCTCTGCTGTAGCTATGTAAAAAACTCTCCTTGTGAACAAAAACGTTAAGGAAAGCAAAAAGAACCGTGGTTTCCGGTTTAGTCACTGGAATTAGATACGAATCATTTTCTTTTTATGAAAAGTTTATAATATGGCTGGTCGTTTTTGACTAATGAGGAAACTTCAACAAATACAATAAAGCATTATTATTCAAAAATAGGTTCCGGCCTCAGTAGTGTAGGAGGGGGGAAGTAACTGGAGAAAGAAATAGAAGAGAGCAGCGGCTAGGAGGGCGATCTAGAATCGGGATCTGTAGGTTCTGGATCAGAGAGAGAGAAACTACTCAGTCCCTGTCCCTTCAGACTAAGGTTATCAAGTTGCTCTGCAAAGTACACTCTGAAAATGATCCATTCTGTTGGAACTTTGTGTCTGAATTTCTCTTGGAATTCAGAAAGTTTTCCTCTTGCATTAGGAAAAATTGTATGTGTGTTTTGTTTTAAACATTATTTACTGCATTTTGGAATTGAGGCAAATCTTTTTTGGCTTTAGGCAAGCCTGAACTTCAAAATCCAAGGTCAGAAGCTTCCACTGAAACTTGCATATAGCATTTGCTGCTTGGGGCCATTTCATGATTCCAAAACATGAGCCTAATCTCACCTCTCCAGGGCAGATGGTAATAGGACTGCCTGGGATCCCCGCCGCGTAGACCGCCGCGGGTTGGACGCGGCGCGCGGAGGCGCCGGAGCCGTGAAGCAGCACGCGGGTTGGCGCACGTCCGCCCCGCCCCGCCGGCTCCCGTGCGCGTCGCTTGCGTCGCCTGAGCTGACTCAGCTCCGCTGGTCACCATCTTCAATCGTGGTTCCTGACTGCCTGGAAGGTGCTGAACTCCGAGCGTCACCGCTTCCAAATGGAGGGGCCATCAGCGTCCCTGGGGCCTTTCCAAACTGGCTACATTCCCGTCCCCGCAGTGACTCAGCGGCTTCCGCTCCAGGATCAGCTGAGCTCCGGCCGCAGCTGGCGTTTCCACGTCGCGTTCCCGTTGCCCCCAGGGCTCCGGCGACGCGCCTTCTTCCGCCCTTAAGTGCCCTTTGGGAAGGCCCTGGTAGGGATTGGCAGGCTGGTAAAGGGTCTGTGAACTCCAGTAAGTTGAGTTGAGGCCTCAGCAGAGGAAAATATTACTGTCCCGAGAAAGGGTTACTTTCGGACCCTGAAAGCGAGGCCTGCTGGGCAGTCCAGGGCTTTACAGCTCGACCGACCGATTTTGGAAGCTCCACACTGCCACTTGCCAGGTGTGTGTGACCTCTAGAGAGTAACTTAATCTGTTTAAGTCTCTTGCACGTGAGCGAAATGGGGATGACTTTATACCTACCTCGGGTGGTGTTGGCATAGTCTAACACACAGACTCAGCAAATCTCAGCATTTGTTACTATTCCTTTAGAAATACCTTTTAGATATAGTTCTTTCTATCCATGTTGGGTGGAACCGTCTTTGGACTCAGTTCTGAACGTCTCATCCTGCAGTGACTTCTTACTGGTTTTGCCATATTCCTACCCAACCCTTACACAATGACCAGGTACATTTTCACTGCACATAATGTTCTTCAAGCCATTCTCCTTGGCAAGAATATTTAACACTTCTTTGTTGTCTTTTGGTTTGAGTTGAAAGTCCTTTTTTCTGATATTTAAAGCACTGGCTCATCCAAACATCCATCCCTCTCTTCCCTAAATATTTTATTCCTACTCCTATATGCCCTGTATTTGGAATATAGGTTCCTGCCTGCCAGAAGCGCCCATGGGGGAAAGAACACATAATCAAATAATTATACTGTGTTTTGAGTGCTCTGATCTAAGTATGAACGTGGGAGGCAGCAACTAAGTGAAATAGGGGGAGGAGGAAAGGTTTCACAGAGGAGCTAACAGAAGTGCTGTGTTTATTGGTGGGGGAGTGTGGCTGTGTATGATGGATGAGTAGTTTACCAGCACTGTGTATATATCAGTGTCTTGACATGAACCTGGAGGTTATCTTTATACTCTGTTCTGTTGCCATCACAGAATCCTTGAGGACACTTCAATCATATCAGCCACATCCCTCGATTTTCTTAGGCCCAGAAGTAGGGGAAATACAGTCTGGATTTAAAAATGAACAGCACTTGATGAAAAACATATACCCCATGACCTAGTGATTATCCATTTGGGTGTGTACCTCAGCAAAACTCTTACCCATCTGTACAAAGAAGCAAGTATGAGGATGTTTTGTAATGGCCAAAAAGTGGAAGTCACCTAAATTACATCAAAAGGGAATGAATGAATGTACATATATAAATCAAGCTGACTTGGTCTCAAAAGCAGGGTAGTAAAAGGATGGTGCATAATGATACATTAAGATACCATTTATATAAATTTTGAAGCACACATCATAGTCCATTAGTTATGGATATATATTTATGTATGCATATAAATTACAGAGAATAGAATGGAAGGATACACACTAGACTCATAGTGGCAGTTGCTACTTGGATATTGAGAAGGGAAATGGGACTAATTGGGAAAGATATGTGGTTACATGGAGCTTTGTATTGTTTTACTTCTTTAGAGATTATGGAAGCAAATGTGATAGTGTTATAAGTTGGTGGTTCTGCATTCCTTTACTGTTAGAGGGATTGTAAAATGGTGCAGCCTCTGTGGAAGACAGTTTGGCGGTTCCTCAGGAAGCTAAACATAGTTGCTATCTAGCAATTCCTCTACTAGGAATATATCCAGAAGAACTGAAAACTGTGACACGAACATACATCTGCACACTGATGTTCATAGTGGCATTTTTCACAGTTGCCAAAAGATGGAAACAACTCAAGTGTCCATCAACCAATGAAGGAATAAACAAAATGTGGTATATACATATGATGGAATTCTATGCTGCAGTAAGAAGAAATGAAATTGGGACACATACAATAACATGGATGAATCTTGAAGACATTATGCTAAGTAAAATAAGCCAGACACAAAAGGACAAATACTGCATGGTCTCATTAATATGAATAAACAAAGAATAAACACATGGAGTTAAAACCTACAGTATAGGTTATTAGGAGATAAGAGGAGGGCTACTGATGCTTACAATATGTAGAAGTTTTAATTAACTTGACTGTAAGGGTGTGGAAATGGATAGTTGATGGTAACACAGTATGGTGAGTAACAGCTGGTTTATAAATGGGAATGTGGCTGGAAAGGGTAGTCTAGGGATGTAAATGTCAACTGAAAGAGAACTAGAGAATAACCTAGGAACTGAATAACACAGTGAACCCAGAGATGGATGAGAATTGTTGTTGATGGTACAGATGCAAGAGTGTCCTTTTGTGAGCTAGAGTGTATGTATATCACTATTGCAGGGTAGTGGGAATGTGAAGAAGCATGGGGAAAATACAATTAGTGTGACCTATGGACTGTGGTTAACAGCAATACTGTAATATTCTTGCATCTGCCAAAGATGTACTGTGTTGATAATGGGGGAGTATGGAAAAAGTGTGCCAAATGTATGCTATGGACCATGGTTGGTGGTAACAGTCTGATGATATTATCTCATAATCTGTAACAAATGCTCCACCACAGTGTGGTGTGTTGGTGAAGGGGTGTTGTATGGGAATTCCACACATGTGCATGATTGTTTTGTAAATTCACAACTTCTGTAATAATAATAATAATAGGTGGTGGTGGTGGGGAAATACACCAAATGTAAAATATGGATTATAGTTAGTAGTAATATTTTGATGATATTATTTCATAATTTGTAACAAATATTTCACAACAATGCATGGTGTTGATGGTGGGGTGATGTATGGGACCCCTGTATGTTATGCATGTTTGTTTTGTAAGTTCACAACTTTTACTATATACTTATTTTTATGTCTGTTCATGTATAAATGATATACTTCAATAAATTTTTTTTTTTAAGTTGGTGATTCTGGGTGGTAAGAATATGCGTGATTTGTTATTTTATTCATTATGCTATTTTGTATTTAAATTTTTGATTTTCTAAAATAAACAATCACAGTGCTTGTTTAAAAAAAAAAAAAGCAAATATTGCATGCATGAAGAAAGGCATAGGTAAAGGTCTATGGGAATTCAGAATGGAGAAACATTATGAAACTCAGGGTGAGAGAAAGGGGCCAGGGAGGACGTTTGAACTAAGCTTTTAAGGATGAAAAAAAATTAGGATAGATGAGAAGATGGAGTGGCATTCCATAGGCAGAATGAGCAGCACAAAAAAGGCGTGGAGACTAGAAAGAAGGAGACTCTTCAGTAGTTCAGGGTGGCTGGGCCAGGAGATACCTGATACCTTGTAACAGGAAGCAAGGTCTGAAAGGTCATTGCAGCCTGATCCAGAAGGGACCTTGGATGGGAAACCAAAGAAATTCAATCTGTTCTGTAGATAATGGATTGTCGTTAAGGGTTTCGGAGTTGAAATGAAAAGATCAGAACAGGAAGATCAGTCTGGTTGTGAAATATAAAATAGATTGAAGTGAAGAAGGATTGGAGGCAGGGAAAGCAGCTGGGAGGAAATGATTGTAGGGATCCAAGAATGCAAGGACGAGATGAATCCAGGTTCCCCAGCCCTTACCCCTAAACTTTTTATTTTATTTTATTTTTTTAAAGATTTTATTTATTTATTCATTTATCCCCCCCTTGCTGCTCGTGCTCGCTGGGTCAGCTAACCACGCTGTGCGGGCGGGCTTGCCTTCACCAGGAGGCCCTGGGAACCGAACCCTGGGCCTCCCATATGGTAAATGGGAGCCCTACTGATTGAGCCACAGCCGCTTCCCTAAACTTTTTATTTTAAACACTTATTGATTCTTACTGAGTCCAGTGCCCCACCACCTTTTTATTGAAAGTGGTAAGGATTTTTATTGTCAAAACAAATAAGAGATAGAAACATAACAGAAGACACAAGTAAATTAATTATTTTGATCATTCTAGACTACAGGATCTCTTTGTGGAAAGGTTAGCTCTTTA
Source organism: Tolypeutes matacus (assembly GCA_026826555.1). NCBI lineage: Eukaryota > Metazoa > Chordata > Mammalia > Cingulata > Chlamyphoridae > Tolypeutes > Tolypeutes matacus. Next base: position 40,512,112 of record JAKSZT010007815.1, read on the forward strand.
TGTAGACCTTGAGACAAGAATCAAGATAATGACTGAACATGTACACAGTGGGGAGAAATGAAAGGGCAGTTTCCTTCTTTCCTTTCCTCAGTAAGGTATGTATATGTATAAAACTATGAGGCTCATTTTGGGGAAAAATGCTTTCATATAGAAAAACCTTGGGAAGCGGCTGTGGCTCAATCAGTAGGGCTCCCGTTTACCATATGGGAGGCCCTGGGTTCGGTTCCCGAGGCCTCCTGGTGAAGGCAAGCCCACCCCCACGGCGTGGTTAGCTGACCCAGCGAGCACGAGCAGCAAGGGGGGGATAAATGAATAAATAAATAAATCTTTTTTTTTTTTTTTTTTTTTTTTTTTTTTTCACCAGGAGGTCCCGGGGATCGAACCCAGGTCCCTCCATATGGGAGACGGACGTCCAACCAGTTGAGCCACATCCGACCCCCAATAAAATCTTTTTAAAAAAAAAAAAAAAAGAAAAGAAAAACCTTAATTTCCTCTTCACCCCAGAAAAAAATGATTTTAGGTCCTGGGCTCAAGAAGGAAATAAAAATAAACCTTAAAAATCCATAAAATCACACAAACCTTAAGACTATAATCTTACTGTGGTTACCATCTTCTCTACTTTAAAATTTTAACATCCATTTATCTATACCAAACCAGTACACTGAATTTTTTCCCTTATGAAGTTTTCATCCAAAATAGAGTTAAATTAATTTCACTTTAAATACAAGAAAGGATATGCAAGACTAGTGCTTGCTCTGTCTGACACATAAAAGAAAAACGCCCCTCCAACAGCCTTGGCCTAAGAGGTACTGTGTGAAGTACTGGCAGCAGGGCGCAGTGATAACTTAGGTCTACCAAAAAGACAAGGAGAGTCCAGTTTCAGCATAGGAGGAGAGGTCCCTGCCAAGTCTGGCTTTTAATTGTACCCAGATCTCAAACAGATCTTAAGTCCTCTTCACTGACAAGACCAGAGCATAGTATCAGCACAGCATCAAGAGGGCCAAGGTAGTTTAAACTAATCAGTGAACATCACTACTCCATGATTTGTCAATGCTTGTGTTGCTAGTGGTAAAGGAATCAAGCAGCCTGGATTTTGGAACATCACAAATATTATTTACCTAGTAATAATTAAAATTCTTGTCTAGGGTAAATGATACAAAAATAGGTCAAGAAGTCTCCAATACATCACTGCTGAGATTAGTTAGTCTAACTTTAAACTAAAGCAGTACAAAATGGCTTCTTTCACACAGTAAAGACAAGCTTTGTACTGTTTCTCAGAAGCCAATTATGTCTCCAGCTCTAGCCTTAGTGCAACAGGTTTTTAAAAAATACACTTTTCCAAGGTAAAAAGGGAGTGGGGAGCAGGACACCGTCTATCCAGAGTCCCTGGAATATAAAGCGCTCTTAGAACCCTGTAGATGGTGAGCACATCCAGGTCTCAGAATTTGAGATTATGGGTCTGTGCCAATTGTTTCTTCCTTTCCATCACTGGCATGTCCATCTTGGGCAGCTTGAAAATTGCTGAATCCTCAGCCATTCGGGTGCCATGGACATGGATGGGTTCTATTGGAGAGGGCGCCTGGGTTCCTCTGTAGGCCTGGGTGGCAATGCCTCCTGAATTCTAGAGGGATCTTGGTCCAAAAGATCAATTTTTCTCATAAGCTTCTGTTCTTAACCCCCATTTCTGGAATCCATGATGCTAGAATTTGGGCCAGGAAAAGCTGTAGAAGAACCAGAAGTAAACCAGCCTCTGGATTTCTGCTTAGGGTGAAGAATGAGGGGTGCTGCTTGGAGTAGCCTGGACGGATGCAGTCTGCTTTACTTTTATGATTTCTCCACTCTGTAGCTTTATTTTGTGGCATGCTTCCACCATTCAAAGGTACTTGGTCTCCTTGGTGGTAGGATCCTTGTGGGGTGTGTAGCTAGCACCTCTTAGCCGTGCTTGTTGCTCAAAATGAAGAATGATCTCCTGGGTCTTTTTTGTGATCAGAGAATTCATGATGTCATGGATAGCTTTAGCCTTCACCATCTGGACCTTGTCCATAATGCCAGTGGCCAGTGATAGGGTCATGACAGGAAAGGATACAGCAGCCTTTCCTTCCTCCACCATGGTGAGGAGCAGATACCTGCACTCTGGAATCATTGACTTCCAGGGGGTTGCTGCCCATGTCTGATATATTGAGCACTGACTAGAGAGCACAGCTAGCGGCCTTCAGGATAAGCCTCCCTGGTTCCCTTTTGACCACATACAATAGCCTCTGAAATAATCTTTCTGCTTCTGGGCTGATGTTTCTCAAGCATTTTTCATGTCCCAACACATATCTGAGGGTTATGACACTCGATTCATTATAGTGGTTCACTAAGGTTGAGATACTAGGGATAGTTGGTAGAGGTGCGCAGTTTAAAAGAGGATCCAGGTGATTTTCTGGCCAAGCACAGCTTTCATTCTTTACAGACACTGTTCAAAAACCATCAAAGGTTTCCTATTGCTTGTGAATAGAAGCTTGTTTCCTTAGCACATCAGCTAACTTCTCCAGCGTGAGCTCCTTTTGCTCTCCCCTACGGGCTCTATGCCCCAGCCATGTTGACATGCTCTGTAACCCCCATAGAACACAGCAACATACTTTCTAACTCCTTTTTTTCTTCTGGAATGTTCTTTCTCCCAATCATTGCTTATCAAAAATTCTATCCATTTTTTAAGGTTTAGATTCTTCTTCTTTAATGAAGTCTTTCATGGTCAACCCAGAGAAAATTACCTCCTCCTTTTCAGTTTAACAAGCCCTCTACAGCCACCTGACAGCTCACATTCCCCCCTCCCCCAATATTTGTATCTTCTAATCTAATCTGTGTCTTCTAATCTAATCTGGAGGGTAGGCATCAAGTCATTATTAGTGGATCACAAGTCTGTTTATTTTTTTAAACAAATCAACTTTATTGGTACTTATTAATAAAACATACAATTCATCCAAAGTGTACAATTAATGGTATTTGGTATAAACACATAGTTGTCGGGAAGCGGCTGTGGCTCAATCAGTGGGGCTCCCGTTTACCATATGGGGGGCCCCGGGTTCGGTTCCCGGGGCCTCCTGGTGGGGGCAGGCCCGCCCACACGGCCTGGTTGGCTGACCCGGCGGGCGCGGGCAGCAAGGGGGGGATAGATGAATAAATAAATAAAATCTTTAAAAAAAATAAAAATAAAAAAAATAAAAATAAACACATAGTTGTGCATTCATCACCTTAATCATTATTAGAGCATTTACATTATTTCAATAATAATAATAACAAACAAAAACCAGACAAACAAGAAAATTCTTCACCTCTCAATCTCTCTGTTTTCCCTGCTGTACATAGCTGCTATTTCTGGCTATTTTTGCTTATTTGTTTCTTTCTTTATTTTAAAGCAGTTTTATTGAGATATATTCACATACCATGTGCATGAGCATTTTCATGACTCCAAAAAGAAAAAAGAAAATCAACAACAACAAAAAACAAACCACTATTGTACTCACGTTAGCACTATTTTTATTTTTTATTTTTTATTAGGAGGTACCAGGGAATGGACCCAAGACCTCATACATGGGAAACAGGCACTCAATCACTGTTCTACATCCACTCCCCAATGAGAGTTGTCTTTTTTTTTTTAGGAGGTACCAGGGATCAAACCCGGGATCTTGTGCATGGGAAGTAGGTGCTCAACCACTTGAGCTACATCCCTCCTGTTGGCACTATTAATTACAAATCCTATGATGCGCTTTCACCATTTCTATCCATTTCCAGACATTTACAAACACTTTTTACCAAGTGTCAGCTTTCCATTCTCTAAACACATTCTATACTTTGGTGACTTATATTCTAGCTATTAACTACATGAGTTTGCTCATTATATTTAGTTCATAATAGCATAATCATACAATATTTGTCCTTTTGTGTCTGGCTTGTTTCACTCAACATAATGTCCTCCAGGTTCATCCATGTTGTGATATGCTCCATGACTTCTTTTCTTCTTTACAGCTGAATAATATTCCATCATGTGCACATACCACAGTTTGTCTATCCATTTGTCAGTTGATGGACACCTGGGTTGAGAGAAAGGCAAAGGAAAAGAATTGTGATGGCAAAACTGTGAGTTATAAGCTGCAGCTGTAGCAGCCAGCATCCTAACCCACCCTATAGACACTTTTGAATTCTCAAGCTTAGGGGCCAGCAGCTACAGACAAAGGGGGCTGCTGGGATATACCTCCCCAGGAAATGGGAGAGAGGGGGCACAGTCTAAGGCTGGGTCATCTTTTGACCCACAAATTTGGTCGGCAGTGTCCCACAAGCTCTTCCAGGATGGGTGGGACATGCCATTGTTTGCCTTGGAAGCCGGCAGGACACTAAAGTGATACGACCTCTCAATCTCCCCATCTACTGATGAGAGCTAGTTGTTGAGGATGCAGAAGGGAGTAGAAATATTTCCCACCCAGGAAAAGGAGGGGGCTGCCAACAAAGGTTGGAGAACAGCCTCTGAGAAAGTTTGAATTGCGAGGCTCTTAGGCTCCAGGCAGGATCCTCCATCCCATTGATCAGGTCTCTGTTGCAGCAAACACGCTCTGATTAGGCTTTGAACTGAGAGGGCTACCAAAGAGCACCATCTGCTGGCAGAACAAGGAAGTGCATATGAGGAAATTAAAAGTAAATTCTTTTTCCAGCCTTTACAACCTCCATCCCCAAGGCCCTTGGAAGCGGATCTGTAACCCATTACTGGGTCCAGGGCCCAGATTTGAGCAACTAACAGGAACAGTCCTAAAGACCCAGAACAAGTTGAACCAAGAAATAAAGAGTAACACACAGCCTCCCACCACTAAATCTCTACAAAAGAGAGAGAAATTGAGCATATGAGTAAACTTATCATCATAATCAGATGCCTAGACATCAGCAAAAAATTACAAGCCATACTAAGAAAATAGAAGTAATGGCCCAAGAAAAGGAATATATCAAAGCCCCAGATGAGACACAGGATTTGAGACAACTAATTAACAAGATTCATACAAATTTCCAAAATCAAATTAATGAGTTGAAAGGCAATATGGCTAAAGAGATAAAGGAGGGAAACGAATGTGGTTCAAATGATTGGGCTCCCACCTACCATACAGGAGGTTTAGGGTTCGATTCCCGGGCCTCCTGGTGAAAGGCAAGCTGGCCCACACAGAGTGCTGGCCTACACAGGAGAGCTGGCCTGCCCAGGAGTGCTGGCCCGCACAGAGTGCTGGCCCATGCAGAGAGCTGGTGCGGCAAGATGACACAACAAAGAGAGACACAGGGAAAGAGAATAAGACGCAGCAGACCAGGGAGGTGAGGTGGCGCAAGAGTGAGCACAACTCTCCCACTCTGAAAGGTCCTAGGATTGGTTCCCAGTGCCACCTAAAGAGAAAACAAGCAGACACAGAAAAACACACAGAGAACAGTCAGCAAGCACAAAACAATGAGGGGTGAGGGAGAAATAAAAAAAAAAAAAATCTTAAAAAAAATTAAATACTTAAAGAAAAGAGAGAGATAAAGGACATCAAGAAAACACTGAGCAAGCCACAAAGAAGAATTTGAAAACCTGAGTAGAAAAATAACAGAGCTCATGGGAATGAAAGACACAGTAGGTGAGATAAAAAAGACACTAGAGGGAAGCGGCTGTGGCTCAATCAGTAGGGCTCCCGTTTACCATATGGGAGGCCCTGGGTTCGGTTCCCGGGGCCTCCTGGTGAAGGCAAGCCCACCCGCACGGCGTGGTTAGCTGACCCAGCGAGCACAAGCAGCAAGGGGGGGATAAATGAATAAATAAATAAAATCTTTAAAAAAAATAAAAAATAAAAAAAGACACTAGAGGGAAGTGGTTGTGGCTCAAGCAATTGGGTACCTGCCTACCACGGGGAGGTCCCAGGTTCAGTTTCTGGTGCCTCCTAAAGAAGACGAGAAAGACAGTGAGCTTACACAATTGGCTGGTGCACTCACCTCTATGGCCAACTGGATTTTGACAAACCTCCCGAAGCCATGTTAATGGGACAAAATAGTCTCTTCAACAAATGGTGCTTGCAGAACTGTATATCCATAACCAAAAGAATGATATCTCACTCCCTATTAAAGAATCAACTCAAAATGGACCAAAGACCTAAATATAAAAGCAAGGATCATAAAACTACTAGAAGAAAATATAGGGAAACATCTTAAAGATCTTGTGGTACCTGGTGGTTTCTTGGATCTTACACCCAAAGCATGAACAACAAAACAAAAATAGATAATTGTGACCTCCTCAATATTTAACACTTTTACACCTCCAAGGAGTTTGCCAATAGGGTGAAAGGGCAGCTGACTCAATAGAAGAAAATATTTGGAAATCATGTATCCTATAAGGTTATAATATTAATGAGATATAAAGAGATGCTATAACTCAATAATCAAAACTTAAACAATTTGATTAAAAAATGGGTAAGGGGAAGCGGCTGTGGCTCGGTCAGTGGGGCTCCCGTTTGCCATGTGGGGGGCCCCGGGTTCGGTTCCCGGGGCCTCCTGGTGGGGGCGGGCCCGCCCGTGCGGCGTGGTTGGCTGGCCCAGTGGGCACAGGCGGCGAGGGGGGGATAGATGAATAAATAAATAAAATCTAAAAAAAATAAAAATAAAAAAAAAATGGGTAAGGATGAATGCACAAGTATGTGATTATACCAAATACCATTGATTGTACATTTTGGATGAATTGTATGCCTTAATATGTATTAATAAAATTGAATTGATTTGCTAAAAAGTGGGTAAAAGAATTGACTAGATATTTGTCTAAAGAAGAAATACAAATGGCAAAAAAAAAAAAACATGAAAAAATGTTCAACATCACTAGCAATAAGGGAAATGCAAATCAAAGCTACATTGAGATATCATTTCACACCTATTAGAATGAGCACTATTAAAAGGACAGAGAGCTACAAGTGGAGAGGATGTGGAGAGATAGGAACCCTTATTCACTGTTGGTGGGAATATAGAATGGTACAGCCACTGTGGAGGACTGTTTGGCAGTTCCTAAAGAAGTTGAATATAAACTTGCCACGTGACCCTGCAATACCACTGCTGCGTATATACCCAGAAGAACTGAGAGCAGTGACACGAACAGACATTTGCACACCGATGTTCATAGCTGCATTATTCACAATTGCTAAAAGATGGAAATAACCAAGGTGTCCATCAACTGACAAATGAGTAAATTGTGGTGTGTACACACAATGGAATATTATATGGCTGTAAGAAGAAATGAAGTCACAAAGCATATGACAAAGCATATGATGATCCTGAAGAATATTATGTAAAGAAAGCCAGACATAAAAGGACAAATACTGTATGATTGCGCTATTAATAACTAAATATATTGTGTAAATTATGAAGTTAATAACTTGATTATGGGTCACCAGAAAATAGAATGAGATTAGAGAATGGAAAGCTGAGGGTTTACTTGTGTAGATTTGGTAAAGGGATATGTGTTAATCTTTGGAAATGAATAGAAAATGTGAAAGCACAACATAATGTTTGTAACCAGCAGTACTATTATATGGGTATGACAGTGGTTGAAAGGGAAAGTCTAAGGTCATGTATATTACTAAAATATGTAACATGGGACAGTATAGCATAGTGAAAACTCACGTGAAATATGAATGTAAATAATATTGCATATATAAAAGTGTATTTATTTGAAATTGAACAAATGTATGTTAATGTTACAAGATATTAATATCAGGCAATACAATCAAAGTAAACTATGGACAATAGTATATTGTAATATGTTAATGACCTTCCAGTAAGGGTTGAAAGAAAAATGAAATATACTAAGGGAAAGAAACTAGACACAATATAACACATATTGCTTTACTCCAACTATACAAAATATAAATACAAATAAACTAGAGAGACAGAAACAGAATAGCAGGTGTGTACAGCAGGGGAACCATAAAGAGATTGAGAGATGTTCGTCTGCTTTTATTATTATTATTTTTGGAATATGAAAATGCTCTAATAATGATTGAATTGGTGAATGCACAACTATGTAATTATACCAAATACCATTGATTGTACACTTTTGATGGATTGTATTATTTTAAAATATGTATCAATAAAATTAATTTGTTAAAAAATGTGTTGGGTAATTTACCCTATTTTTCAAATTTTTTTGGAAAAGTTTAAACAGGGTTGGCATTAATTCTTCTTGAACTATTTGGTAGAATTCACCTGTGAGGTCATCTGGTACTGGACCATTCTTTGTTGGAAGATTTTTGATGACTGATTCAATCTCTTTACTTGTGATTAATTTGTTGAGTTCCTGTGTTCCTTATAGAGTCAGTGTATGTTGTTTGTGCATTTCTAGGAATTTTTCATTTCATCTAGGTTGTCTAATTTGTTGGCACAATTTTTCAAAATATCCTATTATGATCCTTTCTATTTTTGTGGGGTCAGTTGTAATGTCCCCCCTTTCATTCCTGATTTTATTTGTTTGCTTCTTCTCTCTTTTTCGTTTCTTAGTCTAGCTAAGGGTTTGTTGATTTTACTGATCTTCTCAAAGAACCAGTTTTTTAAAAATTTCTTTTCTGCTTTTTTTGTACTCAATTTCATTAATTTCTGCTCTAATCTTCCTCCCTCCCTCCCTTCCTTCCTTCCTTTCTTTCTTTCTTTCATTTGCTTTGGGATTGTTTTGCTGTTCTTTTTCTAGTTTCTCCTGTTGTTCAGTTAGGTCTTTGATTTTAGCTCTTTCTTTTTAAATATAGGCATTTAGGACTATAAATTTTCCCCTTAGCACTGCCTTTATTGTGTTCCATAAGTTTCGATAAGTTGTGTTCTCATTTTCATTAGTTTTAAGATATCTATTAATTTCTCTTGAAATTTCTTCTTTGAGTCCTGATTGTTTAGAACTGTGTTGTTTAGCCTCCATATATTTGGAAAATTCCCCCTCCCCTACCTATTATTGATTTCCAGCTTCATTCCATTAAGATCAGAGAAGGTGCTTTGTATAATTTCAATTTTCTTAAATTTATTGAGATCTGTATTATGGCCGACATGTGATCTATCCTGGTGAAAAGTCCATGAGCACTTGGGAAGAATGTATGACCTGCTTATTTGGGATACAATGTTCTGTATATGTCTGTCAGGTCCAGCTCATTTATCATATTGTTCAAGTTCTCTGTTTCCTTGTTGATCTTTTGTCTAGTTGTTCTATCTATTGATGTGAGTGGTGTGTTGAAGTCTGCAACATTATTGTAGAGACATCTCTTTCTCCCTTCAGTTTTGCCTCATGTATTTTGGGGCACCCTGGTTAGATGCATAAATATTTATGACTGTTACTCCTTCCTGGTGGATGGTCCCTTATATTAATATATAATGACTTTCTGCATCTCTAATCACTTTTTTGCATTTAAAGTCTGTTTTGTCTGACACGAGTATAGCTACCCTTGTTCTTTTTTTTTTTTTTTTTTTTGGTTATTGTTTGTTTGAAATACCTTTTTCTAAGCTTTCGTTTTCAGACTACTTGCATCCTTGGGTCTATGGTAAGTCTCCTGCTGACAACATATGGATGGCTCAATTTTTCTTATCCATTCTATCAGCCTAAGCCTTTTTAGAAAAATATTATTTATTTTCTTTTCTTAATGCTATGTCTTTTAAAATTCCCCCTCCCACAAGATAGCTCCCTCATCTGTTTGCTCATTGTTTTTGCTTGTTGTTTGCTCTTGTTATCAACGTGTTGTTTTTGTTCATTGTCTGCTCATTGTCTGTTTGATTTTTCCTTAGGAGGCACTGGGAACCAAACCCAGGACCTACCATGTGGCAGCCACATCTGCTCCCTGCTCATTTGTTTTTGCTCAGTGTCTGCTTGTTGTCTGTTCATTGTTTGTTTGTCTTCTTTAGGAAGCCCTGGGAACCAAACCCATGTAGGAGGCAGGCACCCAATTGCTTGAGCCACATCTGCTCCCTCTGTGTCTTTTTTTGGGGGGAGGGGTACCAAATTACTTTATTTGAAGGAATGGTACCAATGAAAGAACTTGGTAGACATTGATACAACTTATAGAAAAGGTAAACCCAACACGCATGCACTGACCTGTGGCTCTGGGGAAGCCGGCATAAGGTTTAGCTCTCATCATCACTGCTTCCCAGAGTGTGCTTGTCAAAGAGATACTCTGCCAAGCCAGAATCCGGGGCCCCCCATCTTGCGCAGGTTTGTTACGTAGTCACCCAATTCTTTGATGGACTTCACGTGCTCATTCAGGTAATGGGTCTCAATGAAGTCACACAAGTGGGGGTCGTTTTTGTCAGTGGCCAGTTTGTGCAGTTCCAGTAGTGACTGATTCACCCTTTTTTCCAAGTGTAGTGCACACTCCATTGCATTCAGCCCACTCTCCCAGTCATCTCGTTCTGGTTTCTTGATATCCTGAAGGAAGATTTGGCTGCCTCGTTGGCTCTGCAGCTTCATTAGTTTTTCAGCATGTTCCCTCTCCTCATGAGATTGGTGAAGAAAATATTTGGCAAAGTTCTTCAAAGCCACATCATCACGGTCAAAGGAGTAAGACATCGACAGGTAGACGTAGGAGGCGTAGAGCTCCAGGTTGATCTGGCGGTCGATGGCAGCCTCTGAGTTCTGGTTGTAGTTCTGGCGCATCTGCGAAGGGGATGTGGTCATCAGGGCGGGTGGCTGGGGAGAAGCGGCTGCGGCTGCTCGACACTGGGAGCCGGTGGGAGGCAGCTGGGAGCGGCTGGCCGCCCCGGCAAGCGCCGGGTTCCGTTCAAGCACTGTTGAAGCAGGAAACCATGACCACTCTGTGTCTTTTGATTGAGAGTTTAATCCATTAACATTTAATGTTATTACTGTAAAAGTATTACTTCAACCATTTTATCCTTTGGCTTTCATATATCATATCTTACTTTTGTCCATCTTTCTACCTTTTTAGTTACCCTTTCTGATAGTCTTCACTTCTACACTCTGCACCAAGCCTCTCTCTCTTGCCTATTCTATTATGGCTGCAGAACTCCCTTTAGTGTTTCCTAAAGAGCTGTTCACGAACTCTCTCAGTTTCTGTTTATCTATGATATTTAAACTTACCTTCATATTTGAAAGACAGTTTTACTCTCCAAGCCCCTGCTCAATTTTTTCCATTCTTTTCTCTATCTGCTCTCTTTTCACTTTCAGGTGTTCTCTCCTCTACATCTGATTTCTTTCATGATTTCAAATCTGCTATTGTGTGCCTCTATTGTATTTTTAATCTCATTTATTGCATCTTTCATTCCCATAATCTTTGTTGTTTTTCTCTCCAAGGTTTCAAATTTTTCTTTGTGCTAATCCAGTGTCTTCTTAATGTCCTTTATTTCTTTAGCCATTTTGTCCTTCAACTCCATCATTTTATTTAGTAGATTTGTATGAACCTCATTGATTAGTTGTTTCAAGTCCTGTGTCTTGTCTGGAGTTTTGATTTGTTCCTTTGCCTGATTCACATCTTCCTTTTTCTTAGTATGGCTTGTAATTTTTTGCTGATGTCTAGGCATCTGATTATGATGCTGAATTTACTCTGATGTTCAGTTTCTTTCTCTTGCCTAGGGATTTACTGCTAAGTAGCTGTGTGCTATGACTGTTGTTTGACTCTTGGTTCAGTTTTTTTCTAGATATTTAAGAATGCCCCTGTTTAATTGCTCAAACCAAGGCTAAAGACCCAGTAATGGGGTACAAGCCAGTTTCCAAAGGCCTGGCAGTTAAAGGCACCAGATTGCCTCTTTAATTATTTGTAAGTATTTTCCCCTTCTTTGCATGCACTTTCCTGGTCTGCCAGCTTATGGCGCTCTCTGGCAGACTCTCAGATCAGGCCCCAGACACTAGGGGAGAGTGCATTCATTGTAACCCCAAATGGGTGGACAGTGCAGAAGCAGTGTCCTTAGGACAGGCCAAGCCACCCAAACCAACTTTCTCAGAAATTGCTCTCCTCCCTTAGCCAGCAGCATCCTCCCTCCCTCTTCCTCTTCAGTCCAGGGAAGTAGAGGGGGTGTTTGAGAAGGCATAGTATTTTTAGCTCCGTGGGGCTCTCAGGGCAATCAATGTCATGGTTCCACCCAGCCTGGAAATGTATGACCCCTCCAAGCAGCAGACCAAGTTCACTGGCCAAAATCTGAATTTGCTGTAAGCTGTGTCCCTCCCTTTCTTCTATCTTGGGGAAGAGGGCTCCTGCAACCCCCTTAGTCTGCAGTCTTCTGCCTGGGGCTGGAAGACTCAGTGCTGTTTGTTCCGAAGGTGGGGGGATGGGAGCCAGCAGATGCTGCTTCATCTTTACTTACAGTATTTTTCCAGCCAGCTGAGACTCCTTTCCTTTGCCCCTCTCTCTTCTGGGTGGTATCTAGCCTTTCTCTGGTGTTTTAAGTCCTGGAACATTTTTCCAATTTCTGCCTCTTCCCTAGCAATTTTTCTGGGAGAGAAGAGAGCCCCAACCTCTCTAATCCTCCATCTTCCCAGAAGTCTCTGAAAGCTTTTTAATGCCAGGGACTACATACATTATATTTATTCTTATAATAACCCTAAGAGGTGGGTAATGTTATCCCCATATTTAAAAGTTGAAATAGAAGATCTATTTCTCAGCTGCATGTGAGAGCCATAGGAGGCCAGAGGAGAATAGGAGAGGAAAGACAGTGGTCATGGTTGAAGAATTTTGAGAAGCAAACCCATGTCCTATCTGCCTGCACTATCTTTTTTTTTTTTTTTTTTTTAGATTTTATTTATTTATTCATTTACACCCCCCCCTTGCTGCTCGTGCTCTCTAGGTCAGCCAACCACGCCGTGCGGGCGGGCCCGCCCTCACCAGGAGGCCCCGGGAACCGAACCCGGGGCCCCCCATATGGCAAACGGGAGCCCCACTGATTGAGCCACAGCCGCTTCCCTGCCTGCACTATCTTGAGAAAGCCATGTTCTTGAAATGTGGACACAATTGCTGCCACTGCTGCCTTGTGCTTGAGCAGGAGCTCCAGGGGAAGTTTGTTGTGCTCCCAGTGCTGTAAAGACTCTTGGAAAAATGAGATCAGGACCAGGTGGAAGCTGGAGAAGCTGGTTTCAAAGATCAAGGAATTGGAGCCCCAGAGACTTAAATCTTTGAATTGTTCATATGCCAGTTGAGCCCGGAATCCCGGCAGAGTTGTGGCCAACTCCTACTCGCAAGTTCTTCGGACTTGCCCTGGAGAACTAACAAAATGATGATAATTGATAAATCCCATCCCCCCAGATAAGGAATATCTACAACCGCAAGCAAAACACTTCCTTCTATCTGACCCTTAATATCTAAGCCCCCTCTCAGCCTGAAGCAGTCAGAGCAGGCATCATCCCAAATTCTTCAAGATTGAGGAATGAACAAACATAAGGGGGGGTGTGTAGCCACAGACCAAAGTAGGTTTATTGTTCTTGTAGTTATTATGTTGTGGTAATGGAAAAATTTGTAACATTAATATAAGGATAGTGGTTACCAGGGGTTCAGAGGGCAAGGGGAGGGATGGATAGGTTCAATACAGGGCATTTTCAGGGCATCGAAATTGTTTTGTTTGATACTGCAATGATAGATACAGGGCATTGTACAGTTGTCAAAGCCTATAAAACTGTACAGCGCAAGGTGTAAACCAAACTGTAAACTATAGGCCTTGGCTAGTTATCAATGTTTCAATATTGTTTATTTATTTATTTTTAAAAGAGATTTTAGTTATTTATTTATTTATCCCCCCTTGCTGCTTGTGCTTGCTGTGTCCACTTGCTGTGCGTTTTTCTGTGTCTGCTTGTCTCCCTTTGTTGGGTCGTCTTGCTGCATCAGCTTACTGCTCTTCATGGGCTGGCTTGCCTTTACCAGGAGGCCCCGGGAATTGAAGGCGGAGCCTCCCATATGGTAAATGGGAGCCCTATCGATTGAGCCACATCTGCTTCCTTCAATATTGTTTAAAAAATTGTAACAAATGTACTACATTAATGGAAGATGTTAATAATAGGGAAAAATGTGTGTGTGTGTGTGTGTGTGTGTGGGTTGTTATACAGAATACACAAGATGGAATATTATAGTCTTTTTTTTTTTTTTTTAAGATTTATTTTTATTGATTTATTTATCCCCCCCTTGCTGCCTGTGCTTGCTGTGTCCATTTGCTGTGCGTTTTTCTGTATCTGTTTGTCTCCCTTTGTTAGGTCATCTTGCTGCACCAGCTCATCGTGCTGTGTGGGCCGTCAGCTCACCACACCACGTGGATGACTTGCCTTCACCAGGAGGCCCTGGGAATTGAACCTGAAGCCTCCCATATGGTAAACAGGAGCCCAACCAATTGAGCCACAGCCGCTTCCCTATTATAGTCTTTTTTTTTTTTTAAGATTTTATTTATTTATTCATTTATCCCCCCCTTGCTGCTTGTGCTCGCTGGGTCAGCTAACCATGCCGCGCGGGTGGGCTTGCCTTCACCAGGAGGCCCCGGGAACCGATCCTGGGGCCTCCCATATGGTAAACGGGAGCCCTACTGATTGAGCCACAGCCGCTTCCCTATTATAGTCTTTTGATGTAATTTTTCTATAATCTAAAATTTCTCTGAAAATAAAGTTTATTATATGAAAAAAACCTTTATTATAATTTTATGCTTTCCTTCCACACTACAAGCACTCTTTAGACTGGCATTAGACATACACAACTACAGAGTTCAGATTTTCTCAGGAACATAATTACATGAAAAATGAAAAACTTTCTATCTCTTTCATAGTTTAATTGGCTCGTAAATATTTTCAGGGGAGGGGAAATCCCAAACATTTTTTGTTCCTTAAGAAACTGGTATATAAATGAACTGCTATGTGTTCAATTAAATCTTTTTTTTTTTTTTCAATTAAATCCTGAAGATACCTAAAGAAGTTTTTTCCTACAAGTGCATTGCAGTTATGTATAACAATCACATTAATATAGTGAAAGATGGAATGGTAAAGACAGATTCAAGCTCCTGTAAGTATACAGTTGTAAGCTATTCAAATGGAAAAAATTAAAAAAACAAAAAACTTGACACTGACAATCATTTAAAGGGAAAAAGAACCAATCAAGAAAAATGTTGAAGAATAAGAATATCTCCTCCTAAAAAGGAGAAAAGTTATCCAACACAAAATGAGAACTACAAATTTGAAAAACGCTCATTTTTCTTCATACTCAAATACAAACAAAAAAATGGAAGGAGGGAGTCAACATTTAGAATTGAGGCAGGTCTATACAAAAATGGAACAAAGTACAGTGATTTCATCTCATGGAGGAAAGGACTGAAATGAAATTTCATGAGTCTTCATATCTATAATAAAATAAATTAATGCAAAAATTAATGCACAGCTATAAAAAAATACAAAGTCTGGATTTTTCCTCTTAGGTTTATAATAAACTATCAAACCTCTGTTTAATGCATGCACTTCTATAAGCCTTCTCTGTTTAGCAGCACATGCTTTACAAGTACATACATATTGGTATTTTACCATGAGAATCCTAAGTCTTATCTCAAACTAGTGATGTACCTTTTATACATTTTATTTCCATTATAAGAAACCTAAGACCTTTCTAGTGGTACATTTTAGAAAGTTTTTAAAGAGTTTTTATAAAAATATTACATAAAAAGGAATTTTGATTTTTAAATGAATTTTTTTAGTATTGTGGCATGATGGATATAATTTAACAGTCGAAGCATAATACAGTAATTACGTTGTACTGTTTAATTCATAGCTTTAAGAAAATGATTGATTTTAAAAATCTAGCCAACATGAGACTATATAGTTATAAGCAGTGAAATACTAGAAAAGAGGGAATGAATAAATAAGGTGATTTTTCAGCAGTGGCCATTCATTATTTTGCTTTTAAGAACTTTTAAGAAATTATCTTCTTGGAGTTCCAAATGTTCTGGTAATTCTAGTCGTTTCTTAGTTTCATCAATATCACCTTGAATTATTGAAATAAGTGACTAACATTCTTCTCTGTATAGATTTGCCACATAACCCAGCAATACCACTACTAGGTATATGCCCAGAAGAACTGAGAGCAGCGACAGGAACAGACATCTGCACACCGATGTTCATAGCGACATTATTCACGATTGCCAAAAGTTGGAAACAACCCAGGTGTCCATCAACAGATGAATGGATAAACAAACTGGTGTATTCACATGATAGAATATTATGCAGCTGTAAGAAGAAATGAAGTTGTAAAGCATATGACAACATGATGAACTTGGAGAACATCATGTTGAGTGAAGCAAGCCAGACACAAAAGGACAAAATCTGTATGATTGCACTATTATTAACTAAATGTATTGTGTAATCTCATGGTGTTAATAACTAGAATATAGGTCACCAGGAAATAGAATGAGCTTAGACAATGGAAACTGAGGGTTAACCTATGCAGAACTGGCAAAAAGGTTCTTTTTTAATCTTTGGAAATGAATAGAAAAGGTAAAATCACAAGATAGTGTTTGTAACTAGCAGAGCTATGTTATGGGTATGACAGTGGTTGAAAGGGAAGGTCTAAGGTCATGTATATTACTAGAAGGAAAGCTACAACATGTAACATGGGACTGTATAGCATAGTGAAAACTCATGACAAATATGAATATAGGTAATATAGCATATATAAGACCATTTTTGTTTGAAAATTAACACATGTATGTTAATGTTACAAGATGTTAATATCAGGCAATAAAAACACACCACATTATGGGAAGCGGCTGTGGCTCAATCAGTAGGGCTCCCGTTTACCATATGGGAGGCCCCGGGTTCGGTTCCTGGGGCCTCCTGGTGAGGGCAGGCCCGCCCGCACGGGGCGTGGTTGGCTGACCCAGCGAGCACAGGCAGCAAGGGGGGGATAAATGAATAAATAAATAAAATCTTTAAAAAAAAAAAAAAAAAAAAAAAAAAAAACACCACATTATGCTAAGTAAAAGAAACCAGACACAAAGTACTACATATTGTATTATTCCATTTACATAAAATGTGAATATAAATCAATTTATAAAGATGGAATTAATTAGATTAGTGGTTATGGGTTATATAGGGCTGGGGAAGGAGGGATTGAGAGGTGACTGATAAAGGGTGTGGAGTTTTTCTTTTTGGAGTAATGAAATTGTTCTAAAATTTTTTATGATGATGAATGCACAACACTGTGATTATACTCAAAGCCACTGATTGTACACTTTGCATGGATTGAATGGTATGTGAATATATCTCAATAAAACTGCTTTTTTAAATAAAAGGGAATGAAGTTTTGCAACATGTTACAACATGGGTGAACCTTGAAGACACCATGCTGAGTGAAATAAAGCCAGACATGAAAGGACAAATATTGTATGATCTCACTTAAAGAAATAACTAGAATGTGCGAATTCATAGAGACAGAAGGATTATGGGTTACCAAGGGTGGGAGGAGAGTTATATTTAGTTCATAATAGCACAATCATACAGTATTTATCCTTTTGTGTCTGGCTTGCTTCATTCAACATAATGTCCTCCAGGTTCATCGATGTTGTCGTACATTTCATGACTTCATTTCTTCTTACAGTGGCATAATATTCCATCGTGTGAGTACATCATAGTTTGTTTATCCATTAATCAGTTGATGGACACCTGGGATGTTTCCATCTTTTGGCAATGGTGAATAATGCCCCTATGAACATTGGTGTATAAATGTCTGTTCGTGTCCCTGTTTTCAGTTTTTCTGGATATATTCCTAGTAGAGGAGGGATTGCAAAATTTCCCCTTTCTCATTCTTTATTTTTATTATTTATTTATTTATTTATTTTTCTCTCATTCTTTATTGATTTCCAGTTTCATTCCATTATGATCTGAGGTATTTTGATAATTTCAGTCTTTTTATATTTTTTGAGACCTGCCTCATGACCTAACATGTGGTCTATCCTGGAGAAAGATCCATGAGCACTTGAAAAGAATGTATAACCCACTTATATGGGATGTGACCTTCTGTATATGTCTGTGAGGTCTAGGTCATTTATGACATTGTTCAATTACTCCGTTTCCTCATTGGTCTTCTGTATAGTTGTTCTTTCTAATTATGTGAGTGGTGTGCTGAAGTCTCCAACTATTATTGTAGAGATGTCTATTTTCCCCTCAGTTTTGCCAGAGTTTTCCTCATGTATTTTGGGTCACCCTGGTTAGGTGTACAAACATTTATGACTGTTATTTCCTCCTGGTGGATTTCCCTTTTATTAATATATAATGGCCTTCTTTATCTCTTACACCTTTTTTGCATTTAAAGTCTGTTTTGTCCGATATTAATATAGCTACCCTGCTCTTTTTTTAAAGATTTTATTTATTTATTCATTTATCCCCCCCTTGCTGCCTGTGCTCGCTGGGTCAGCCAACCACGCCGTGCGGGCGGGCTTGCCCTCACCAGGAAGCCCCGGGAACCGAACCCGGGGCCTCCCACATGGCAAACGGGAGCCCCACTGATTGAGCCACAGCCGCCTCCCATTTTTTTTTTTTTTTTAAAGATTTTATTTATTTATTCATTTATCCCCCCCTTGCTGCTTGTGCTCGCTGGGTCAGCTAACCACGCCGTGCGGGCGGGCTTGCCTTCACCAGGAGGCCCCGGGAACCGAACCCAGGGCCTCCCATATGGTAAACGGGAGCCCTACTGATTGAGCCACAGCCGCTTCCCTACCCTGCTCTTTTTTGATTGCTGTTTGCATGGAGTATCTTTTTCCAACCTTTCACTTTCAGCTGGTTTGCATCCTTGGGTCGAAGGTGAGTCTCTTACAGGGAGCATATGGATAGTTCATGTTTTTTCATCCATTCTGTCAGTCTATATCTTTTTAGTTAATTAATTAATTTACTCCCCACTCTGTTGTTTTGCACTTGCTGTCTGTTCTCTGTGTCTGTTCATTGTGTGCTCATCTTTTTTTAGGAGGCACCGGGAACAGAACCTGGGCCCTCCCATGTTGGAGGGAGGCACCCAATGGCTTGAGCCACCTCTGCTCCTGCTTGTTGTGTCTCTCATTGTGTTTCCTCATTCTGTCTCTTCGTTGCATCATCTTGTTTCATCAGCTCACCAGCCCAGCCTGTTGTGTCAGCTCATATTCCCTAGGAGGCGCTGGGAACTGAACCCAGGAACTTCCCAACTGCTTGAGCCACATCTGCTTCCCAGCCTATATCTTTTAATTGGGGAGTTTAATCCATTCACATTCAATGATATTACTGTAAAGGCATTATTTACTTCCCTCATTTTATTCTTTAGTTTTCATATGTCATATCTTATTTTCATCTGTCTTTTGGTTATTCTTTCTGCTACTCTTATCTTTTACACTCTCATCCAAGCCTCTCTTTGTTTTTTTTCAGGCTGTAAGGCTCCCTTTAATATTTCCTGCAAAGGCAGATTCTTTTTTATTATTTATTTATTTATTTATTTATTTTTATTATTATTATTTTTTAAGATTTTATTTATTTATTCATTTATCCCCCCCTTGCTGCTTGTGCTCGCTGGGTCAGCTAACCACGCTGTGCGGGCGGGCTTGCCTTCACCAGGAGGCCCCGGGAACCGAACCCGGGGCCCCCCATATGGTAAACGGGAGCCCTACTGATTGAGCCACAGCCGCTTCCCAGATTCTTTTTTATGAACTCTCTTAGTTTTTGTTTATTTGTGAATATTTTAAACTCCTCTTCATAATTGAAGGATAATTTTGCCAGATTATCAGCTGGCAATTTTTCTCTTTCAGTATTCTAATTATATCATACCACTGTCTTCTTGCCTCCATTGTTTCTGATGAGAAATCTATACTAAGTCTTACTGGCTGTCCCTTGTATATAATGGTTTGCTTTGTGTAGCTGCTCTCAGAATTTTTTCTTTATCTTTGATGTTTTTTTTTTTTTTTTTTTTTTTTTTTTAAT
>JAKSZT010007815.1:40532114-40550530 GCA_026826555.1 Tolypeutes matacus
TTATCCCCCCCTTGCTGCTTGTGCTCGCTGGGTCAGCTAACCACGCCTTGCAGGCGGGCTTGCCTTCACCAGGAGGCCCTGGGAACCGAACCCAGGGCCTCCCATATGGTAAACGGGAGCCCTACTGATTGAGCCACAGCCGCTTCCCTATCTTTGATGTTTGACATTCCAAGTAGTATGTATTTTGGAGTAGGTCTATTTGGAGTTATTCGGATTGGGGTATACTGCGCTTCTTGGACATGTAAATTCATTTTTGTAATGAGAATTGGGAAATTTTCAGCCATATTTCCTCAAATACTCTTTAGACACTTTTTCTTTCTCTGTTCCTTCTGGAACTCCCATTACACATATGTTGTTGTGCTTCGTGTTGTTGTTCAACTCCCTGAGCTCCTGCTTAATTTTTTTCATTCTTTTCTCTCTCTGTTTAATTTCAGCTGTTCTGTCTAATGTATCACTTATCCTTTCTTCTATCATTTTGAATCTGCTGTTGTGTGCCTCTAGTGTATATTTTATTTCACCTATCGTGTCTTTCATTCCCATATGCTCTGTTATTTTTCTATTCAGGTTTTCAATTCTTCTTTGTGCTTGCTCAGTGTCTCCATTTTTTTTTCTTCTAGTAGGTACTGAGAATTGAACTCTGAGACCTCATGCATGCAAACCAGGCACTCAACCACCGAGCTACACCCGCTCCTGCTCAGTGTCTTCTTGATGTCTTTTATCTCTTTATCCATATTGTCTTTCAATTCATTAATTTGATTTTGGAAATTTGTATGATCTCATTGATTAGTTGTCTCAGATACTGTGTCTCATCTGGGGCTTTGATATATTCCTTTTATTGGCCCATTTCTTTCATTGTTTTTAGTATGGCTTGTAATTTTTTTGCTGGTTTCTAGGCATCTGATTAGGATAGTGAGTTTACTCTGATGCTCAATTTCTCTCTGTCATTGAGATTATTGGTGAGAGGCTGTGTGTTACTGCCATTATTTTATTCTTGGTTCAACCTGTTCTAAGTCTTTAGGATTGTCCCGGTTAGTTGCTCAAATCTGGGACCTGGACCCAGTAATAGGTTGCAGACCCTTTTCCAAGGGCCTTGGGGAGGGGGGCTGAAAAGCCTGGCAAAAGCCTCTTTTACTCATTTACTTTTAATTTCCTTATGTGCCCTTCATTGGTCCACCAGAAGATGGCACTCTTTGGCAGCTCTCTCAGTTCAGAGCCTGGTGTTTCTGTGTTCCCTACATCACAGATAGCAACAATGTGGCAGAGGATCCTGCCTGGTGGCTTTTCAGAGCCTGGCAATTCAAACTTTCTCAGAGGCTGTTCCCCAACCTTTGCTGGCAGCCCTCTCCCTTTTCGCAGGTAGAAATAATTCCACCCTTCCCTGTGTCCTCAACAACCAGTCTCCGTCAGTAGGGAGGATGATTGAGAGGGTCGGATCTCTTTAGTTTTGTACTGGCTTCCAAGGGCAACAACGGCACCGCCCCACCTGGCCTGGTAGTGCTCGTGGGACACAGCCGACCAAGTTTGTTGGCCAAAAGCTGAATCAGCCTTAGGCTGCATCCCTTTTTCTCCCATTTCCTGGGGAGGCTGATCCCTGCCGCGCCCTCTTTCTCTAGCCACTGGCCAGAGGCGGGAGAATTCAAAATTGTCTGCTTGTAGGGTGGGGGAAGGGCACTGGTGGCTGCAGCTGCAGTTTTTACTCAAGGTCTTAACATAAAGATTTTTTCCCCTGTGCCTCTCTTTCTTTTGGGGGTTGTCCAGACTTCCCCTGGTGTTCTAAACCCTAGAACATTTTTTTTCCAGGCCATTTCTGCCTGTCCTCTAGCTATTTTTCTGGGAAAGAAGAGAGTCCCGCGTCTTTTTAATCTGCCATCTTCCTGGAATTTGCCTTCATTCCTGCCCCCACCCCACCCCTGATGGCTCCCTCCTCTGTTTGCTCTGTCTGCTCATTGTCTGCTTGTGGTTTTTGCTCATTGTCTGCTCATTTCTTCTTTAGGAGGAACCAGGAACCGAACCTGGAAACTTCCATGTGGGAGGCAGTTGCCCAACTGCTCGAGCCACATCCACTCCCTCATTTTTTGTTTTTGCTCACTGCTCCTTATTTGCTTGCTGTCTTGCTCATTGTTTTTGCTCGTTGTCTGCTCATTGTTTGTTTGTCTTCTTTTAGGAGGCACCAGAACCGAGCCCAGGACCTCCCACATGGGAGTTGGGCACCCAACTGCCTGAGCCACATCTGCTCTCCTTCATTCATTTTTAAGGCTGAATAATATTCCATTATTCCATTGTATGTTATATTAGTTTGCCAAAGAGGTACCGATATAAAGTATCAGAAATCTGTTGGCTTTTATAAAGGGGATTTATTTGGGGTAAAAGCTTACAGTTCCAAGTCCATGAAGAGTCCATCTCCAGGCTCCAAAAGAGGTGATTTCTCACCAAAGTCTGTTGCTATGTTTTAAAGCAGGATGGCAGGTGATCTCTGCCTGGTCTCTGCCTTCCCATCTGGGCTTCCTCTCTCAGGCTCTGTTGTTCTGCTTTCTTCTTAATTTCAGCTGCAAGCTGGCATAGGGCTGTCGATTTCTGGGCCTCCTATATCAGTCTGGGCTGTTCCTCTTCCGTATCAATTTCAGCTGTAAGCTATCAGGCAAATGGCTTATCTCTCCCTAGGGCCTCAGCTGTTTCAGACTTCTTTCTGTCATGTCAGGATAAAAAATGACAGAGCTCTCTCTTCTCGTGTCTGTCCTTGTGAGTCCATTCATATCAGACCCATCAAGGGGGTGGGACTCAACCTGAGTCATGCCATGCTGGTGTAGTCCAATCAAAAGCCCTAAAGCAATTTTAATAGGTAAGCTAATCAAATGCTGCTGAGCTGAATTTAATGCAATCAAAGGGCATCACACCCAGAGAAATAGATTAGTTTACAAACATAATCTTTCTCTTTTTAGAATTCATAAAATAATCTCAAACTGCCACATATGTATATACCACATTTTGTTTGTCTCTTCAACCATTGATGGACACTTGGGTTGCTTCAACCTTTTGGCTATTATGAATAATGCTGCTATGAACATTGGTGTACAGATATCTGTCAGAGTTCCTGCTTTCAAATCTTTTGGGTATTTACCTAGAACTGGGATTCCTGGGTCATATGGTAATTTGATGTTTATCTTTATGAGGGACCTTCAAAGTGTTTACCACAGTGGCTGTACCATTTACATTTGGCTAATTCCTTCTTCTTGGCGGCATTTTACTTGTTCCCTTCCTTTTCATTTTTCCTGTAAATAGGTAGTTAGGCCTATAGACTGGGTTAGATTTAGGATCAATATATTATATACATATATATGAATACTTAATAGGTGGTGCTGAGTATTTCTTAGTGCATTTCATCAGAAGGTTCTTAATGTCTTTTAGTGATGCTAAAATTGATCAGTGGGTTCAGGTAATGTCAGCCTGATCTCACCCTATCAACCTTTCACTTAATAGGTTAGCTTCCATAATGATTGCTTTTTTTCATTAGGGGTTGCAAAATGGTGATTTTATAATTCTGTCATTGATATTTGAGAGAGAAACTAGGATGTTTCTATCCAGTTTATGTTATGAGAACTGCTTCTTCCCACGTGGGTAGGTTCCTGGCAGCCATCTCTTAGGCCACAGTTAAATGGACCAGGTGTAGTCACCTGATCTGAGCTGGGTCAGTTAAGGTTCTCTCCATCAGGAACTGTAATTGGGTTTGAAAAATTCTGCATCAGTATCTGCATGCTGCTTGAGTAGAGGTGGTACAGCCTCAGAAGCTGTAGGAGTGGCCATGTTTGGCTATATTCATGTCAAAACATTGAAAGCAAAGTCTTCAAAATCCATACCAAAACAGCTGTGCAGAGAGAGATAGAAATAAAGAGAAGGCTATCAGGATGAGAGTTTCTTATGGTTTTCCAGATCCTGTTTCCTGTTCCTTTGTATCTTTTGCTTAGTATCTTTCCAATAAATCTCCTTTTCAACTTGCAGTCGTTTGAAGTGAATTTCTCTTATTTGCAAGCCAAAGAATTGTGACTGACAACTACAGAATAAAATTGGTGATAACATTTGTTTATACTTTCCACAAGATGTAGCAAAACATCTCTCCTATACTGAAATATCCCTCTCAAAAGACCACTGTTGCAGTTGGGCAGTTTGATGTAATTATGAATTCCAAAAATATAATTGGATCATGCTTGTAAACTGATCTGTTAATCTGGGCATGATTGAATTATGATTGGGGCATTGACTGGACCATGTCAGTAGGGCGTTGAGCCCCACCCTTTGGTGGGTGGGGAATCAAATATAAAAGGCATGGCAAGAACAGAGTTGAAGCAGTTTTTTGAGAAGCAGTTTTGATGTTGGAAAGAAGGCCCCAGGAGAAGAGAAGCAAGCCATTTGCCTGATCGTCTACAGCTGACCTTGTGGAGGAACCAAGAGCTAAGCCAGTAGACAAACGCAGACCCGGGAAGAGAGGAACCCCAGAAGCCTGAACCCTGCCGGCAGCTGTCTTGCTCTAACACGTGGCAATGGACTTTGGTGAGAGAAGAAACTTAACACTTTAAGGCCTGGTATCTGTGGACTTCTACCCCAAAATAAACAACCTTTATAAAGACCAACCCATTTTTGGTATTTCACATTAACATCCCTTTGGCTGACTAATACAGAATTTGGTACCAAGGAGTGGGGAAGTGCTTTTGCATATACTAAAATGTTGGAACGGTTTTATAAATGGGTAAGGGGTATTTTTTGGAGGAATTGTGAAATACTTGATGGAAAAGGCCTAGATCACTTTGAAGAGATTGTTGATAGCAATATGGACGCCAAGGAGTCTTTTTATGATGCCTTAGAAGTAAATGATGAAACTATTATTGGAAACTGGAGGAAAGGTGATCCATGTTTTAAAGTTGCAAAGATCTTGGCAAAATTAACTCCTGGTGTTATATGGAAGACAGAATTTGAAAATGGCGAACCTGAGCATTTAGCTGAAAAACTTTCCAAGGTAAACTCAGAGAATGTGGCTTGGCTTCTCCTTGCAGCTTATAGCAAAATACTAGATGAGCGAAATACACTAAGGACTGAACTTTTGGGCACAAAGAAAACAGAAACTGATTCCAGAACTTCCAAGTTTCTGTAAATCAAATTTCCAGATGAAAGTGCCCCATTTGAAGACTTAGTTAAACCTGGAACTCGTAACTCAGAATTAAAGATGCAATTATCTTGGAAAGACTTGTGGAAAGTCCTACTGTCTGATGGCTTAGACCCTTGCTTCTTGCATGCTAAACCAACAACGTTTTTAAGAGAGCTGTATGAACAAAACCACTGTCAGCTTGGATAAAAGAGGACATGGAAAGGAGAGATTGAAGGAGAATCAGCTTTAAGAAGAAAACCATGGACACAGAGATCTGGAATTAAGATCTCCTTGGGCCAAGAGAGGAGCCCCACCCATGAGTACAGAGAGGGTGAGTTTGCCCCTGCAGTTGAAGAGGGTGGATGTCCCCACCTGATGTTCTGGGAGAGTTTTGCCATCCCAGGGAGGGTGCAGAAAGGGTGGAGCACGTTCCTCAAAGATTAGGGCAGTTAAGGTCAACACTCCATAGGTCTGAGAGGGGTGTACACGTCCCCCATGGATTAGAGAAGGCCAGGTGGTCAACCCATTGCTCCGAGAGAGCTGAACCTGTATGCCAAA
Source organism: Tolypeutes matacus (assembly GCA_026826555.1). Taxonomy (NCBI): domain Eukaryota; kingdom Metazoa; phylum Chordata; class Mammalia; order Cingulata; family Chlamyphoridae; genus Tolypeutes; species Tolypeutes matacus. Next base: position 40,537,810 of record JAKSZT010007815.1, read on the forward strand.
GGTTAGGGAAGGCCAGGTGGTCAACTTGTTGCTCTGAGAGGGTTGAACCTGTATGCCAAAGATTAGGGGGAATGTTGTCTTCACCTCACTGTACTAGGGGGGCTAAGACTCTAACCCAAAGATTGGGTAAGGTGTGGCAATCACCCCAACATTCTTGGAGGGTGAGGTCTGGAGCTTGGTCCAGGATTTTGCCTGAAGACAGTGTATTTCTTTAAACTGACTATAATATGGTTTTGTACTTGCATTGTTACTGATTTAAGGTTTTTTGAATATTGTAATGTATTTTTGGAATTCAGAGGGTGGAGTGTTGCAGTTGGGCAGTTTGATGTAATTATGAATTCCAAAAATATAATTGGATCCTGCTTATAAACTGATCTGTTAATCTGGGCATGATTGAGTTATGATTGGGGCATTGACTGGGCCATGTCAGTAGGGCGTTGAGCCCCACCCCTTGGTGGGTGGGGAGTCAAATATAAAAGGCATGGCAAGAACAGAGTTGAAGCAGTTTTTTGAGAAGCAGTTTTGATGTTGGAAAGAAGGCCCCAGGAGAAGAGAAGCAAGCCATTTGCCTGATCGTCTACAGCTGACCTTGTGGAGGAACCAAGAGCTAAGCCAGTAGACAAACGCAGACCCGGGAAGAGAGGAACCCCAGAAGCCTGAACCCTGCCGGCAGCTGTCTTGCTCTAACACGTGGCAATGGACTTTGGTGAGAGAAGAAACTTAACACTTTAAGGTCTGGTATCTGTGGACTTCTACCCCAAAATAAACAACCTTTATAAAGACCAACCCATTTTTGGTATTTCACATTAGCACCCCTTTGGCTGACTAATACAACCACCTATTTCTAATTGCCAAATCCAGTGACTTTTTCTCAATTATCAGTCTCTTTTGCCAAGAAACTCTTCTCTCTTGGCCTCTGTGATCCACTTTTCATGGGTTCTCCTTTTACTTCATTGACAGCTCTTTCTCAGTATCCTTCGGTATTTTCTTTGATCCACTTACCCTATATGGATGATCTCTAAGATGCTGTTCTTGGCAATATTCTCATCTTGCTCTACTCTCTTTGCTGAATGATTTTATCTGTTCCCATAGTTTTCTGTCTCATTCATAGGCTGATGAATCTCTCATTTATTTTTCATAGCCATAAAGTCGGCTGAACTTTAGGTCCTAATGTTTACTTTCCTACCCAGATAATCTGCAAACATGGCAAACATATCCCAAACAGAATTCCTCTTTTCCCTAATCTGGCTTTAAATTACTTTTCTAGCCTCAATCACCAATACCTCTCCCATTGAACTTCTCTTTCCAGCCACACACTCTTCTAGTATCCAGCCTTCCTTTTCCAAATCCTCGTCCCCTCTCCTCTAGGCTCCCTTTCTCGGAACATCCTTCGTCCTACCTCAGCTTTGCCCCTATTCACACCTCCTTTTCTAAATCCTGCCCTGTTCCAATATTCATCCTCCTTCTTTGAGCCCCACTGAGTACCTCTTTCCCAGAACATGCTGTACATTTTTGCTTATGGTGTCTCCCTGGATTACCATTTCCCCATCTTTTTCTTATCTAAATCTTATTCATCTTTTCAAACTCTAATGCAAATACTAATTCCGTCTTGAAGCCTTCCCTGATATACCCAGAGAATCCAGCATTCTCTTCTTTTTTCCTATAGGACCACAAGAACAAGTACTACAGTATGCCTTGAATTCTTGATAGTTCTGTATTTTTCTTTCTCTTCTGGAAGGTGTGATTTTTCTTGGTGGAAGGACTTTTTATAACAGTACACTACACAATTCAGGTGCTCAATAATATTTGTCAAATTGAATCATAAAAGAAACTAACTAGAAAAACAGCAGAGAACTTTGACAAGCGACAGTGTAGCTTAAGAAAGACACTAATATTTGAGGGGACTGCTTTCTTTTTTTTTTTTTTAACTTTTTCTTTTAATTTTATTTTGTACATTTAATAATTGAAAATATAAACAATTAAAATCTAAAAAGTAAACACAGATGAATAAATATATACATTTCTCAATTAAATGTAATGAATACATATAAATTTTTTTGTTGTTGTTGAATCAAACAATATGTTACACAATATATTTTGTTCATAGTAATGCATTCATACAGTATTTGTCCTTTTGTGTCTGGCTTGCTTCACTCAACATAATGTCCTCCAGGTTCATCCATGTTGCCATATGCTTTATGACTTCATTTTTTCTTACAGCGGCATAATATTCTATCGTGTGAATAGACCACAGTTTGTTTATCCATTCATCTGTTGATGGACACCTGGGTTGTTTCCAGTTTTTGGCAATGGTGAATAATGTTGCTATGAACATCGGTGTGCAGATGTCTGTTCGTGTCACTGCTCTCAGTTCTTCTGGGTATATACCCAGTAGTGGTATTGCAGGGTCACATGGCAAGTCTATATTCAGTTTCCATAGGAACTGCCAAACAGTCCTCCATAGTGGTTGTACCATCCTGCATTCCCACCAACAGTGAAGAAGTGTTCCTATCTCTCCACATCCTCTCCAACACTTGTAGTTCTCTGTCTTTTTAATAGTGGCCATTCTGATAGGTGTAAAATGATATCTCATTGTAGTTTTGATTTGTATTTTCCTAATCATGAGTAATGTGGAGCATTTCTTCATGTGTTTTTTTTGCCATTTGTACTTCTTCGGAGGAATGTCTATTCAAGTCTTTGGCCCATTTTTAATTGGGTCATTTGTCTTTTTATTGTTGAGTTGTAACATCTCTTTATATATCCTGGATATTAAACCCTTATCAAATATGTGATTTCCAAATAATTTTTCCCATTAGGTTGGCTGCCTTTTCACCCTTCTGACAAAGTCCTGTGAGGTGCAAAAGTGTTTAATTTTGAGGAGGTCCCATTTATCTACTTTTTTTTTTGTTGCATGTGCTTTGGGTGTAAGGTCCAAGAAACCACCACCTACTACAAGGTCTTGAAGATGTTTCCCTACATTTTCTTCTAGTAGTTTTATGGTCCTGGCTTTTATATTTAGACCTTTGATCCATTTTGAGTTGATTCTTGTATAGGGGGTGAGATAGGGGTCCTCTTTCATTCTTCTGGTTGTAGATATCCAGTTCTCCCAACACCATTTGTTGAAGAGACTGTTTTTTCCCATCAGCGTGGGCTTGGTAGGTTTGTCAAAAAACAGTTGACTGTATAGGTGAGGGTTTATTTCTGTATTCTCAATTCTATTCCACTGATCGATATGTCTATTTTTATGCCAGTAACATGTTGTTTTGACCACTGTAGCTTTGTAATATGTTTCAAGATCAGGCAGTGAAATTCCTCCCACATTGCTCTTCTTTTTTAGAATGCTTTTGGCTATTCGGGTGCACTTACCCTTCCAGATGAATTTGGTAATTGCCTTCTCTAATTCTGTAAAGTAAGCTGTTGGGATTTTGATTGGTATTGCATTGAATCTATGAATCAGTTTGGGCAAGATTGACATCTTCACAATATTTATTCTTCCAATCCATGAACATGGAATGTCTTTCCATTTGTTTAGGTCTTTTTAAAATTTCTTTTAGCATTGTTTTGTAGTTTTCTGCATAGAGGTCCTGTACTTCTTTGGTTAAATTAACTCCTAGGTATTTGAGTCTTTTTGTTGCTATTGAAAATGGAATTTTTTCCCCCCTGATTTCCTCCTCAGGTTGTTCAGTACTAGTGTACAAAAACATTACTGATTTTTGCGTATTGATCTTGTATCCTGCCACTTTGTTGAACTCATTTATTAGTTCAAGTAGCTTTGTTGTGGATACTTTAGGATTTTCTAAGTACAGGATCATGTCATCCGCAAAGAGTGAGAGTTTTACTTCCTCTTTTCCTATTTGGATGCCTTTAATTTTTTTGTCTTGTCTGATTGCCCTAGCTAAAACTTCTAGTACAATGTTGAATAACAATGGTGACAGTGGGCATCCTTGTCTGGTTCCTGATCTTAGGGGGAAAGCTTTCAACCTTGCCCCATTGAGTATGATGTTGGCTCTGGGTTTTTCATATATACCTTTTATCATATTGAGGAATTTTCCTTTTATTCCTATCTTTTGAAGTATTTTTATCAAAAAAAGGATGTTGGATTTTGTCGGATGACTTTTCTGCATCTATTGAGATGATCATGTGTTTTTTTTCCTTCAATTTGTTAATGTGGTGTATTACATTGATTGATTTTCTTATGTTGAACCAGCCTTGCATACCAGGAATAAATCCCAGTTGGTTGTGATGTATAAGTCTTTTGATATGCTGTTGGATTCGATTTGCAAGTATTTTGTTGAGAATTTTTGCATCTATGTTCATGAGAGAGATTGGTCTGTAATTTTCTTTTCTTGTAGAATCTTTATCTGGCTTTGTTATTAGGGTGATGTTGGCTTCATAAAATGTGTTGGGTAATTTTCCCTCCTCCTCAATTTTTTAGAAGAGTTTAAACAGGATTGGTGTTAATTCTTTTAGAAATGCTTGGTAGAATTCATTTGTGAAGCCATCTGGTCCTGGACTTTTCTTTGCTGGGAGATTTTTTTTTTTTTTTTTTTTTTACCGGGAGGTACCGGGGATCGAACCCCGGTCTCTCCATATGGTAGACGGACGCCGAACCTCTTGAGCCACATCCGTTTCCCAAAGACTTTATTTATTTATTCATTTATCCCCCCCTTGCTGCTTGTGCTCGCTGGGTCAGCCAACCGCGCCGTGCGGGCGGGCCCGCCCCCACCAGGAGGCCCCAGGAACTGAACCCTGGGCCTCCCATATGGTAAACGGGAGCCCTACTGATTGAGCCACAGCCACTTCCATGCTGGGAGATTTTTGATGACGGATTCAATCTCTTTAATTGTGATTGCTTTCTTAAGTTCTTGTATTTCTTGTAGTGTCAGTGTAAGTTGGTTGTGAGTTTCTATAAATTTGTACATTTCATCTAAGGCGTCTAGTTTGTTGGCATATAGTTTCTTATAATATCCTCTTATGATTCTTTTTTTTCTGTGAGGTCATTTGTAATTTCCCCCCTTTCATTTCTGATTCTATTTATTTGCATCTTCTCTCTTTTTTTCTTTGCTAGTCTAGTGAGGGGTTTGTCAATTTTATTGATCTTCTCAAGGAACCAGCTTTTGGTTTGGTTGATTTTCTCTATTGTTTTTCTGATCTCATTTTCATTTATTTCTGCTCTAATCTTTATTATTTCTTTCTTTCTCCTTGCTTTGGGATTGGTTTGCTGTTCTTTTTCTAGTTTCTCAAGTTGTTCAGTTAAATCTTTGAGTTTAGCTCTTTCTTGTTTTTTAATATAGGCATTTAGGGCTATAAATTTCCCTCTCAGGACTGCCTTCGCTGTATTCCATAAGTTTTGATACGTTGTATTCTCATTTTCATTTGTCTCAATATATTTACTGATTTCACTTGCAATTTCTTCTTTGACCCATGGAATATTTAGGAGTGTGTTGTTCAGGCTCCACACATTTGCAAATTTCCTTTTTTCCTGTCTGTTAATGATTTCTAGTTTCATTCCATTATGATCTGAGAAGGTGCTTTGTATAATTTCAATCTTTTTATATTTATTGAGAGCTGTATTGTGACCTAACATGTGGTCTATCCTGGAGAAAGATCCATGGGCACTTGAGAAGAATGTATAACCCGCTGAGTTTGGATGCAGTGTTCTGTATATGTCTGTTAGGTCTAACTTGTTTATCATATTGTTCAAGTTCTCTGTTTCCTTGTTGATCTTCTGTCTAGTTGTTCTATCTAATGATGTGAGAGGGGTGTTGAAGTCCCCGACGATTATTGTAGAAATGTCTATTTCTCCCTTCAGTTTTGCCAGAGTTTGTCTCATATATTTTGGGGCACCCTGGTTAGGTGCGTAGATATTTATGACTGTTATATCTTCCTGGAGGATCGTCCCTTTTATTAATATATAATGGCCTTCCGCATCTCTTATCACTTTTTTGCATTTGAAGTCTGTTTTGTCTGATATTAGTATAGCTACCCCTGCTCTTTTCTGTGTACTGTTTGCATGGAGTATCTTTTTCCAACCTTTTACATTCAGCCGGCTTGTATCCTTGTGTCTGAGGTGAGTTTCTTGTAAGCAGCATATGGATGGCTCATGTTTTTTTATCCATTCTGTCAGCCTGTATCTTTTGATTGGGGAATTTAATCCATTCACATTCAATAATATTACTGAAAATGTACTATTTATTTCCTCCATTTTATTCTTTGGTTTTCATATGTCATCTTGTTTTGTCTCTCTTTTTACTCTTTTGGTTATCCTTTCTGCTTTTCTTTCTTCTATACTCTCCTCCAAGCCTCTCTCTGCTGTCTTTTTCTCTCAGGTTCTAAGGCGTCCTTTAATATTTCCTGCAAAGGTGGATTCTTTTTTGCAAACTCTCTTAGTTTCTGTTTGTTTGTGAATACTTTATACTCACCTTCATATTTGAAGGACAGTTTTGCTGGATAAAGAATTCTCAGCTGGCAGTTTTTCTCTTTCAGTTTCCTAATTGTATCATACCACTGTCTTCTTGCCTCCATGGTTTCTGAAGAGAAATCTGCACTAAGTCTTACTGGACGTCCTTTGTACATGATCGTTTGCTTCTCTCTTGCTGTTCTGAGCATTTTCTCTTTATCTTTTACATTTGACATTCTGAATAATATGTGTCTTGGCGTAGGTCTATTTGGATTTATTCTCACTGGGGTACGGTGTGCTTCTTGGACATGTAAGTTCATTTCTTTCGTGAGACTTGGGAAATTTTCAGCTATTATTTCCTCAAATACTCTTTCTACCCCTTTTCCTTTCTCTTCTCCTTCTGGAACTCCCATGACACGTATGTTGTTGCATTTTGTGTTGTCATTCAACTCTCTGAGGCCCTGCTCAATTTTTTCCATTCTTTTCTCTCTCTGTTCTTCTCTCTTCAATTTTAGCTGCTCTGTCTTCAGTATCACTTATTCTTTCTTCTATTATTTCGAGTCTGCTGTTGTATGCCTCAAATGTATTTTTGACTTCACCTATTGTGTCTTTCATTCCCATGAACTCCGTTACTTTTCTGTTCAGGATTTCAAATTCTTCTTTGCGTTCACTCAATGTCTTCTTGATGTTATTTATCTCTTTAACTATATTCTCTTTCATCTCATTAATTTGATTTTGGAAATTTGTGCTCATCTCACTGATTAGTTCTCTCAAATTCTGCATCTCTTCTGGGACTTTGCTGTATTCCTTTTCTTGGGCCATGTCTTCTATTTTCTTATTATGGCTCATAATTTTTCCTGGTGCTTAGGCATCTGGTTAGTTTGTATTTTACTTAGATGCTCTATCTCTTTCTCTTTTATGGGGTTTTAGTGGCGGGAGGCTGTGAGTTACCACAGCTCTTTGATTTTTGGCTCAACCTTGATTGTTAGGATTGTTCTGCTGGTTGCTCAAAACTGGGCACTGGACCCAGTAATTGGTTGTAGAGTCATTTCCTAGGGCCTTGGGCAGGGAGGTTACAGAGGCCAGGAAAAGCTTCTCCTACTTATTAATTTTCTTATGTGTACTTCCTTGTTCTGCCAGGAGATGGCACTCATTGGCAGCTCTCAATTCAATGCCTGGTTGGAGCATATTTGTTGTGACACCGACCAGATGAATGTGATAGACCTTCCTGTCTGGGGGCTAAGAGCCTTGTAATTCAAACTTTCTGAGACAGTTCTCCAGACTTCTCTGGTAGCGCCCCCCCTTTTCCCAGCTAGGAAATATTTCCACTCTCTTCTGAATCCTCAACAATCAGTCCCTGTTAGTAGAGTAGGAGATTGGGAGGTTTGTATATCTTTAACCCCTTGCAGGCTCCAAGGCAAACAATGGCGTGCCCCACCCCGCCTGGAAGGGCTCTCGGGACAGCGCAGACCAAATCTGGGAGTCAAAAGTAGGGTTAGCTCCCGGCTCTCTCTCCCCTCTCCTGTGGAGTCCTCAACAATTAGTCCAGGCTAGAAGAGAGGGAGTTTGTGAGGGTCGGATTTCTCCAGTCCTTCCTCGGGTCCCAGGGCAAACCATCGTGTGGAAGAGTCCGAGCGGCTCCACAGCCCAAATTTGCGGGTCAGAACCTGAGTCAGCCTAAGGGTGTGTCCCTCTCTCTCCTCTTTCCTGGAGTGGTAGATCCCTGGAGCCCCCTTTGTCTGTGGTCGCATGCCGAGACGCCTGAGAATTCTAAAGTGTGTGGAGGAGTGTGCCGGCAGCAGCAGAAGCTGCTAGTTCCAGCTCACGGTTCTGTCATCGCGATTTCCCTCTTTTGTCCCTCTCTCCTCTGGGTGGTGTACAGCATTCACCTGCTGTCCTAAACCCTAGAAGATCTTTTTCGGGGCTGTATCAGCCTGTCCTTTAGCTATTTTTCTGGAGAAGAGATTCCCGTGTCTTACTAGTCCGCCATCTTCCCGGAAGTCCTTCCTTGGGACTGCTTTCTGATGTCAGTCTTTTGCTGTTAAAAAATGGAGTGAGGGAAGAGGGACAATAGCAGAGACAGAAAATTCTCTCAACTATTCTTGGTAAGTGATTGAATGTGGCTTTTATCCTACAACCGGAATTGGCCTTATCTTGAAAATGTCTGCTTTGAATAATCTAAGATTCTTGGAATACATATGCTAAGCAACTTTATTCTTTAAGCAAATAAAAAAGAGAGCTCTGAACTGATTCATTAAATGGTCTTGAAATGCAGTAGGTCCCAAATGGCTTACTAACAAATCTTAACCTATTAGCCAATGCAAGCATATTGGTCAGGAGCGTAGCTCTGGAGCAGGTTTCCCATGGTCCAAATCAGGCAAATTATCTTCTCTGTGCCTCAGTTTCCCCCTCTGTCCTCTAGTGATATCTACCAGATTGAATCAACCTACCTCACAAGGTTATTTTGAAGAACAGTCAGGTAAAACTCTTGAGCAGTCTAGGCACAGAACAAGCACTGAGTAATTATCAGGTTTTATTATTTTCAAATACCACTTTCTTTCTTTTTTTTTTTTTTTTCCTTTTCAAATAACAGTTTCAACTGTCCTGTGCTAAATTCCCCTCTTCTGTACCTTAAATGACACTCCATTTAGATTCTTTGCGGAGCCAAGGTGGCTCAAGTGATTGGGTGCCTCCTTCCCACATGGGAGGTCCCAGGTTAGTTCCCGGTGCCTCCTAAAAAGAAGAACAGAGAGCAGACAGTGAGCACATACAACAAGGGGGGGGGATAAATATAAAATAAATCTTTAAGCAAAAAATAGATTCTATGACTTGACTACTAAAATTCAGTTCTGTCTGGGTTAAAAAGCCAATTTCATAAATGATTCAAAGCTCTCCTCCTCCCCCAGTACAGGCTAGACTTATGGCAGGAGATTTTCAGTCCTCCTTCAATTCTAGTGCCTTCGAGGGAAAACAGAAGGTGAGGCCCTCAGACACTTGGTTCCCTTCCCTGTTCTAGGAAAGGGGGCAGGGAGAGGGATGGAAGAGTCACAACTCTTCTCATGTAGTGAGTTGCCTGTTGTGGGGGAGATACCATGCTGTACAGTTTTGTTCTCCTACTTTTGGTGGTCTCTAATGAAGCGGTAGCCTCCACACAGATGGGGTACAGAGTCTCCTTGAGCAAAGTGTTTAGTTTTCAGAAAGAAGACTAAATTAACAAAACTGCAAGACTGGTTTTATTATTAAAAAAACAAATTAGTTTTAAAGCCTTAATGAAACTCTTAGAAAATATAGCATAAAGTCTTTGTTTGCAATTGACAAGAGCCCAAATCAAAAGCCCCAGAGGGGAATTTTTTAGTTCACATAAACAAACCCAGGGGTGGGCAGAACCCTATCATCTATCCCCAGGTTTCTTTCCTAATGCATTTGGCCTTAAAGGCCATGAAAAAGAGTTCTCTGTTTCAAGACAGAGAACTTGAAAAATCCAGAGGAAGAACTTGCATTGGTTTATATGCAACCATTTGGGTCTCTTCAGATTGATTAGAGCCTTTAATCTACTGACTGTTAAATATTAATTAGGGGAAGCGGCTGTGGCTCAATCAGTGGGGCTCCCGTTTACCATATGGGAGGCCCCGGGGTTCGGTTCCCGGGGCCTCCTGGTGGGGGCGGGCCCGCCCGCACGGCGTGGTTGGCTGACCCGGCGAGCACAAGCAGCAGGGGGGCGGATAAATGAATAAATAAATAAAATCTTTAAAAATATATATATATATATATATTAATTAGGATAATCAGAAAGGCCTGACATTTGACTGAAACCTGAATGATGAAGAGGCAGCCACTTGGAGACCGAGAAAAGCGTCTCTCAAGCCAAGGGGATAGCAGGTATCAGGGCCTGAGCAATTGTTTGGCAACTAAAAGAGTGCAGGCCATGAGCTAGGACCCACATGTTGCCATGTGTGCTCTCCTCTTTCTCCATTCCCCCCACCCTCCCTGATAAGAACCCAGCAGGAAGCACAATGCAGAATTTGAAGGTTTTGCTTAACTTCTAGGAGGTAAAAGACCTGGTATGGAAATAAGTGGAAGTCAAGAAAAAAGTGAAAGTGAATTGGAGTCTGAAAATATACCAGTCCTGCTAAGAAGTTTTTTTTTTTTAAAGATTTCATCTATCCATTCATTCATCCCCCCCCCTGCTGCCTGTGCTCGCTGGGTCAGCCAACCACACCGTGCGGGCGGGCTCTGCCTTCACCAGGAGGCCCCGGGAACCGAACCCGGAGCCTCCCATATGGCAAACGGGAGCCCTACTGATTGAGCCACAGCTGCCTCCCTAAGAAGTTTTTTCTATCATGAAGGTGAAGTCAAGGAAATATGATTTAGTTTTATTGATTGAATCATTATTATCAGCAGGGAATCCCCCCTAAATCCCTATTCTATGCTGAGTCCATCACTTTATTTATAACTAAATGTTTTCTGAAGCTAAAATAGAAAACAACCACTTTGCTCTCTATATTTATGCTTCACAACAGAGATCCCATAGTAGACTTTTTTACGTTTGTGGTAAACTGTTTTTAGCCATGCTTGAAGGCAATAAAAATACTTTTCATATGATTATATATTTGGATGTCTGGCACAAAATGTGATTTCACGTAGTGAATATAATGCGATAGCTGTAAATTGCCACATTCCAGCTTAGTTCTTCAGCATTATATTTTAAGTGTGACTGAAGCTGCTCCTTCTGGCTTAGACTGCATTTTCCACAGAGAAGCTGGCACTCAGACAAATCTCCTGAGCTACCCTCACAGAGATGTTGACAGATGACTGCCTCTCAGAGGATCTAACTAGGCAGCATTCGATTCCCACGTGCTGGGCAAGAGCATTTCTGTCTGTGTCTGCTGGCCCTCTCACTCTGTCTTGCCAGGGGCCAAGAGGTGTAGAAAGAGCCTTGGGATGGGAGTTCTGCTCTGGGGCCAGGATGCTCTGGTAGGAAGGCACTGGGCCAGTTTAACAGAACAGGGAGAATTATTCAAGGAAGCCAGTAGTGTGGCAAGACTGGAGAATCAAATTCCCAGACAAGTGCCAGGAGATAGCAGTTTGTGTCAAATCCGGGGTGTGAGGCAGGGACAGAAGCCTGAGACCAAGCAGTGAAGCTGGTGGCCATGAGAGCAGAGAGGAGATATGGCTAAGATGTTCTGTGCTGTCCAGCACTATAACTTTGAAAGGGTTTGTGTAAGTTAGTGGTTAAGACTGTGGGCTTTGGAGCCAGATGGTTCTGATTAAAGTGGCTTTATCACTTACTAGCTGTGTGGACTTGGGCAATTTGGATCTCAGTTCCCCTATGTGCTAGCCACTGTGATGTACCCCCTGATTCCTCTTTGGGAGTGAAGGGCTTATTTCCCCAGATGCTGAGAGTGGTGCCTGCAGACCACCCCCAGCAGTCAGCCCTCTTCTGGAATTGCCTCCATAGAAGAAAGTGCTTCTCCCAAGGTCACACCCATTTCTGGGACAGTCTATGTAAAATGGCTGATTCACGCTGGAGTACAGAGACCTGCCCCCTTCTCCCCAACTCAGAACATCTTTGAAGGGTCACCCAGCTTCACAGCTCTCTATAGGGTTCAGATGAGGCTGCCATTGTGATACATTGCCCCAAACTTCTCCCTTGGTCCAATCCTGCTTTTTTCACACTCCTTCCCTGTGTTGGTTTGAGTCTTTTGTGGGCCCCAGAAAATTATGTTCTTAGATTTGTCCATTCCTGTGGACGTAGGACCCTTTTGATTGGATTGGATTCAGTTGGGGGCCTTTGATTGAATTACTTCAGTGAGGCATGACCCAGTGTGGGTCTTGGCCCTCTTGCTGAAGTCCTTTATAAATGGAGGAGGCTGGAATCAGTGGAGCACAGAGGCACGGAAAGAGACCCCCCTCTCCCTGAGAGGCTAAAAGAGACCAGACAGGAGGAGAGGGGAAAGAGGAGCAATATGCTTGATCAACCACAGCTGAGCTCCAGAGACGGGCAGAGCCATCATTATACACTGCCATGTGCATAATTGCCCACAGCTGAGTTCGGGGAGAAAGTGAACCTGGAGGGAAAGGCAGACATCAGCTGCCCTTGTGCCTTGCCAAGTGGCAGGAGTCTAGGATCTGCTACCAGTTGACCTTTGGAGAGACAGCATCTCTGATGATGCCTTGATCTGGACATTTTTGAGGCCTCCAAATTGTAAGCTTTTAACCTTATAAATTCCCATTATAAAAGCCAACCCATTTCTGGTATTTTGCATTGGAGCCTTAGCTAAAAGTTGCCTGTGTGTAGAGAGGGGTTCAGAGACAGCTGAC
>JAKSZT010007815.1:40550540-40578596 GCA_026826555.1 Tolypeutes matacus
GAAGCCGCCACAATGTAGACAGAAATCTCAGGGAGGAAGGCAGAAGAAGAACTTGAAATAGAATTTAAGTTTGGTTAAAAACAACAATACATCTCTTGCATTCCTCAGTTTGTGCACTTAGTTTTACCCCCACTAAAAAAAAAGAAAAGCTGTAGGGCACACAGTATCATCCCTTCTTACATGCTGCGGTAGATTGAGTTATATACCCTAGAGAAGACATGTTCTTAATCTTAATCCATTCCTGTAGGTGTGACCCCACTGTAAATAGGACCTTTTGAAGATGCTATTTTTGGTGAAAGTGTGGCCAGATGAATCCAGCTGGGTCTTTCTCTTACTGCAGGAGGCCTTGTATAGAGAAAGCCACAGGGAGGACCTGAAGCCAGAAGTCAGCTGGAACTGGAAGAGAGGGGAGGGACACAGCCTTGTGATGGGAAAGCTAAGGAACTCTAAGGCTTGCCAGTCCACCAGAATGTTACTGACGCCAGGAGGAAACAAGCCTTCCAGCCTCCAAAACTGTGAGACTCCCAAGCCAACTCATTATGTGGTATTTGTCATAGCAGCAGGAAATGAAGACACATGTGAACTCCCTACCGTTTTTTTTTTTTTTTTTTTTTTTAATTTTACCGGGAGGTCCCGGGGATCGAACCCAGGTCCCTCCATATGGCAGACGGACGCCCAACCATTTGAGCCACATCCGCCCCCACTCCCTACCGGTTTTGACTCCTGCTTATAGCCATAATTTAATCTTCTTTCCACAGTATATGGTTAGATCATTTAGTAAATGCTCAATAAATGAAGTGTTCAAGTATTCATTCTCCTAGGTACTTGATGCATAAATGAATGACTAATTCAAGGAATGTACCCTAACATGTTTGAGAAATAGTTGATAACTGCCGACCCTTTTTTTTTTAACCACCTACCCTCATCCTCAAGACTGCTTACAACTTGTTCAATGAATTTTCAACTAGTTTTTAGTAAGCACTACTATGCCAGGCATAGATATACAGAAATGAACAAGACTCAGATTGTTCCAGGATTAATGTTGTAACGCAAAAATGTTATCATGAATATGTTCAGGGAGTAGAATTACATGGAGATATGGACAGGGACTCCTAATGTTTACTTTTTGAGGCCTACTATTTGAAAATTTTATAAAAATTTTTTGGCAATAATATATATTTCTAACTCAAAAAACACTTTTTTTTGACAATCATTTGTGCCAGGTACTCTTCTGGGCTTTGAGGAGAAGGCAGTGATTACAGTACATTGGAAGCTTACATTCCAATGGGAAGACAACACAAAACAAATCCGTACAAATATACCATATATATAATGATGATTGATGATATAGCCTATGGGGAAAAACAATTAAAAAATAACTGTTCTTTAAAAAAAGGTTATATTGGGGAGTATATGTAGCTCAATTGGTTGAGGGACTGCTTCCCATGTATGAGGTCCTGGGTTCAATCCTGATACCTCCTAAAAAAAAAAAAAAAAACAGTTATATTATCATTTGTACAGATAATCTTGACTCTTCAGAACCCAAAATTCTTTACTGGCCTGGGCCAACAGCAGCACAGATAGGAATGGGCTACAGGGCCAAGCCTCAAGGCCTAGAACCATTTGGACTCTTGTCCAGCACTCTCTCCACCCAGCATAAATGAAAAGGCAGTTTGAGCTGCCTGTTTTTGTTGGCACAACAATGGTATTAGTATAGAGAGTTTGGCTGGGCTGATTGTCATTGCCTGGAGCCCCACACAGTTCTGGTGATAGCACTTACTACAATGCCCGTATTTGAAGGTACTGACCCTGCCTTCCTTGCATCCATAGCGTGCTTCTTCTTTCCAGCTTCACCAGCTGGTTTCCAGGGACCCGATCCCATTGGCTTCTGGCTAGTCTTGCTTGACAGCTGCCTGAAGACTGGGACTTAAAAATTAGTTCTGAATGCCTAAGTTCAGCCACCACATTCCAATCTAATTTTAGGAAACATCCTCCTTCCTTGGCTTCCTGAGAAACTGCTTTTCTTTTTCTGTTTCTAAACTGTTTCCATTCCCAGTTCAGGCTGAGATCTCCTTACCTGGAAATGCAATTTTTAGTGGTTCTAGTTCCTGCTCACAGCCAAGAAGATTCTGTTTTCACTGAGTTACTCTAGTCAAACAAGAGGTGAGACTTCACATGATGTTAAATGAAAGAAACAACAAAAAGTGTATGTCAAGATCTCTGGGAAGATGGAGGACTAGAAAGGCACATATCTCTCTTCTCTCCTAGAAAAATAGCTAGAGGACAGGCAGAAATGGCCTGAAAAAAAAAAAAAAAAAAAAAAATCAAAGGAAAAGAATCGTGAAGGCAAAACTGTGAGTTAAAATATGCAGCTGCAACTGCTGGCATCTTCCCCTACCCTACAGACACTTCTGAATTCTCAGGCCTTGGGGACCATGGCTATAGACAAAGGAGGAACCAGGGATCCAACTCACAAGGAAAGCAGAGAGAGAGGGACACAGCCTAAGGCTGACTTGGCTTTTGACCCACACATTTGGTCTGCTGTGGTCCATGAACCCTTCCGGGCCTGGTGGGGCTGTGCCATTGTTTGCCTTGGGAGCCGGCATTGGAACTAAAGAGATAGGACTCTCTCAATCTCCCTCCCTACTGACCAGGACTGGTTGTTGAGGATGCAGATGAGGAGTGGAATTATTTCCTACCCACGAAAAATGAGGTAGCTGCCAGCAAAGTTTGGAGAACTGCCTCTGAGAAAGTCTGAATTACGAGGCTCTTAACCTCCAGGCAGGATCCTCTAACACGTTGATCTTGCCCATGTTACAGCAAACACACCTTAATCAGGCTTTGAATTGAGAGGACTGCCAAAAAGCGCCATCTGCTGGCAGACGAAAGAAGTGCCTGCTGACAGACAGAAGAAGTGCACAGGAGGAAATTAGAAGTAAACAAGTAAGGCTTTTCCTGGCATTTACAATCTCCCTCCCCAAGGCCCTTGGAAGAAGGTCCTCAACAATTACTAGGTCCAGGACCCAGATTTGAGCAACCAACAGGGACAATCCTAAAGACTCAGAACAGTTGAACCAAGAATCAAAGAATAGCAGTAACACACAGCCTCCTACTACTAAATCCCTATGAAAGACAGAGAAATTGGGCATCTGAGTAAACTCACCATCCTAATGAGATGCTTAGGCATCAGCAAAAAATTACAAGCCATACTAAGAAAATGGAAACAATGGCCCAAGAAAAGGAATATATCCAAGCCCCAGAGGAGATACGGGATTTGAGACAACAAATCAATGAGATGCAGACACATTTCCAAAATCATATTAATGAGTTGAAAGACAATATGTCTATGAGATAAAGGACATCAAGAAGACACTGAGTGAGCATGAGAAGAATTTGAAAACCTGAATAGAAAAGTAACAGAGTTCATGGAAATGAAAGACATGACAGATGAGATCAAAACCACATTAGATGGGAAGCGGCTGTGGCTCAATCAGTAGGGCTCCCGTTTACCATGTGGGAGGCCCCAGGTTCGGTTCCCGGGGCCTCCTGGTGAAGGCAAGCCCGCCCACACGGCGTGGTTAGCTGACCCAGCAAGCACAAGCAGCAAGGGGGGGATAAATGAATAAATAAATAAAATCTTTAAAAAAAAAAAAAAAAAAAAAAACCACATTAGAGGCATGTAACAGCAGACTCGAAATGACAGAAGAAAGAATAAGTAATATAGAAGACAGGACAGCAGAAATTGAAGAGAGAAAAGAACAGAGAGAGAAAAGAATGAAAAAATTGACAGGGGCTCAGGGAATTGAATGATAACATGGAATCCAACAACACACATGTCATGAGAAGAGAAGAGAAAAGGGGCAGAAAGAGTATTTGAGGAAATAATAGCTGAAAATGTCTCAACTCTCATGAAAGAAATGAACTTAAGTGTCCAAGAAGCACGGCATACACCAAACAGAATATATATAAATAGACATATTCCAAGACACATACTACTCAGAATGTCAAACATCAAATATAAAGAGAAAATTCTGAAAGCAGCAAAGGGAGAAGCAAACTATCACCTACAAGGGACGTCCAGTAAAACTCGGTGCAGATTTCTCATCAGAAACCATGGAGGCAAGAAGACAGTGGTATGATACAATTAGGATACTGAAAAACAACAATTGCCAGTTGAGGATCCTTTATCTGGCAAAATTATCCTTCAAATATGAAAATGAGATTAAAATATACACAAACAAACATAAACTAAAGGAGTTCATAAAAAGAATCCATCTTTACAGGAAATATTAAAGGGAGCCTTACAACCTGAAAGAAAAAGATAGGAGAGAGAGGTTTTGAGGAGAGTATAGAAGATAGAATAGCAGAATGGATAACCAAAAGAGTAAAAGACAGATGAAAATAAGATGCGACATAGGAAAACCAAAAAATAAAATAGTGGAAGTAAATAATGTCCTTACAGTAATATCATTGAATGTGAATGGATTAAACTCCCCAATCAAAAGACATAGGATGACAGAGTGGATAAAAAAGCAAGAGCCATCCAAATGCTGCCTACTGAGACCCACCTTAGAGCCAGGGATATGAACCAGCTGAAAGTGAAAGGTTAGATAAAGATACTCCATGCAAGCAGCATCCAAATACGAACAGGGGTAGCTATACTAATATTGGACAAAACAGACTTTAAATGTAAAGAAGTGATAAGAGATAAAGAAGCCATTATATACTGTATTAATAAAAGAGACAATTCACCAGGAAGATATAACAGTCATAAATATCTATACAACTAACCAGGGTGTCCCAAAATACATGAAGCAAACTCTCGCAAAATTGAAGGGAGAAATAGAAATCTCTGCAATAACGGTTGGAGACTTGAACAAAGCACTCACATTATTATATAGAACAACTAGACAGAAGTTTAACAAGGAAACAAAGAACTTGAACAATGTGACAAATGAGCTAAACTTAACAGATGTATACAGAACTTTGCACCCAAACTCAGCGAGCTATATACATTCTTCTCAAATGCTCATGGATCTTTTTCTAGAATAGACCACATATTAGGTCACAAGGCAGGTATCAATAAATATAAAAAGATTGAAATTAATACAAAACATTCTCAGATCATAATGGAATGAAACTAGAAATCAATAATAGATGGAAAAGCGGTAAACTTATAAATGTATGGAGGCTGGATATCACACTCCTAAATAATCACCGGGTCAAAGATGAAAGTATAACTGAAATTAGTAAATATATTGAAAGAAATGAAAACAAGAACACAACTTACTAGAATTTAGGGGATTCAGCAAAGGCAGTGCTGAGAGAAATCTATCCTAAATGCCTATATTAAAAAACAAGAGCCAAATTCAAATATCTAACTGAACAACTTGGAGAAACAAGAAAAAGAACAGCAAACCATTCACAAAGCAAGCAGAAGGATAGAAATAATAAGGATTAGAGCAGAAATAAATGAACTTGAGAATAAAATAATTAGAGAAAGTCAATAAAACCAAAAGCTGGTTCTTTGAGAAGATCAATAAAATTGGCAAACCCTTAGCTAGACTGACAAAGAAAAAAAGAAGGCATAAATAAATAAAATCAGAAATGAATGAAGGTAAGTTATAAAATGGATCGGGGAGCAGATGTAGCTCAAGTGGTTGAGCACATGCTTCCCATGTATGAGGTCCTGGGTTCCAATCCCAGTACCTCCTAAAAAAATTTTAAAAAAGACCATAAGAGGATATTATGAGAAACTGTATGCCTACAAACTAGACAACCTAGATAAAATGGACAAATTCCTAGAAATGCAACAAAAAACCTACCTTGGCTTTACAAGAAATACAAGAACTTCACAAACCAATCATGTCTAGAGAGATTTAATCAGTCATCAAAAATCTCCCAACAAAGAAAAGTCCAGGACCAGATAGATTCATAGGTGAGTTCTACCAAGCATTTTGAGAAGAATTAACTCTTCCAAAAAAACTGATGAGGAGGAAAAGTTACCAAATGCATTTTATTAAGCAAGCATCACCCTAATACCAAAGCCACATAAAGCCACTACAAGAAAAGAAAATTACAGACAAATCTCTCAAATGAACATAGATGAAAAATTCTCAACAAAATACTTGCAAATCAAATCCAACAGCTTATCAAAAGACTAACACACTACTACCAAGTGGGATTTATTCATGGTATACAAGGGTGTTCAACACAAGAAAATCAGTTAACGTAATACACCATATTAACAAATTGAGGGAAAAAAACTCCACATGATCAGGGAGTGGATGTAGCTCAAGTGGTTGAGTGCCTGCTTCCCATATATGAGTTCATGGGTTTGATCCCCAGTATTTCCTAAAAACAAATAAATAAACAAACAAAAAAACAACTCTCATTGGGGAGCAGATGTAGCTCAGTGGCTGAGCACCTGCTTCCCATCTACGAGGACTGGGTTCAATCCTTGATATCTCCTAAAACAAACAAACAAACAAAATAAAAAACAAAATAAAATAATTATCATCTTAATTGATGCAGAAAAGGCATTTGACAAAATCCAGCATCCTTTCTTGATAAAAACACTTCAAAAGATAGGAATAGAAGAAAAAATTCCTCAGTATGATAAAGGACATATATAAAAAAAACCATAGCCAACATCATTCAAAATGGGGAGAGTTTGAAACCTTTCCCTTTAAGATCAGGATCAAGACAAGTATGCGCCCTGTCACGATTGTTATTTTTATTTTATTTTATTTTTTTTTAAGATTTTATTTATTTATTCATTTATCCCCCCCTTGCTGCTTGTGCTCGCTGGGTCAGCTAACCACGCTGTGCGGGTGGGCTTGCCTTCACCAGGAGGCCCCGGGAACCGAACCCGGGGCCTCCCATATGGTAAACGGGAGCCCTACTGATTGAGCCACAGCCGCTTCCCTGTCATGATTGTTATTTAACATCATGTTAGAACTTCTAGCTAGAGCAATTAGACAAGGAAAAAAAAAAAAAAAAAAGAATCCAAATAGGAAAAGAAGAAGTGAAAATCTCACTATTTGTGGATGACATGATTCTATATTCAGAAAATTCTGAAATGTCTGTGACAAAGTTACTTGAGCTAATAAATGAGTACAGTGGGAATGGCTGTGGCTCAATTGGTTGGGCTCCTGTTTACCATGTGGGAGGCCCCAGGTCAGTCCTACCCAGAATGATTTATAGATTCAATTCAATACCAATCAAAATTCCAACAATCAACTTTACAGAAATAGAAAAGGCAATTACTACATTCCTTTGGAAAGGAAACTGCACCCAAATAGCAAAAAGCATTCTAAAAGAGAAGAGCGATCTGGGAGGAATTTCACTGCTTGACCTTGAAACATGTTACAAAGCTACAGTGGTCAAAACAGCACATCAATCTGGGAAATAGAATTGAGAGTACAGAAACAAACCCTCACCTCTAAGGCCAAATGGTTTTCGACAAATCACCAAAGCCATGTTAATGGGACAATACAGTTTTTAGCAAACGGTGCTGGGAGAATGGGATACCCATAACCAAAAAATGAAAGAGGACCTCTATCTCATTCCCTATACAAGAATCAGCTCAAAATGGATCAAAGACCTAAATATAAAAGACAAGACCATAAAACTACTAGAAGAAAATGTAGGGAAACATCTTAAAGACCTGGTGGTAGGTGGTGGTTTCTTGGACCTTACACCCAAAACTCACACAACAAAAGAAAAACTAGATAAATGGGACCTCCTCAAAATTAAACACTTTTGCACCTCAAAGGACTTTGTCAAAAGGGTGAAAAGGCAACTAACTCAATGCTAGAAAATATTTGGAAATGACATGTCCAATAAGCTTTAATATCCATGATAAATAAAGAAATGCTATTACTCAACAATAAAAAGACAAAAGACCCCAATAAAAATTGGGCTAAATTCTTGAATAGACATTTGTCTGAAGAGGAAATGCAAATGGCAAAAAAAAAAAAAAAAAAAAAACCACATGAAAAAATGTTCAACATCAGTAGCAATTAGGGAAAAGCAACACAAAGATACAATTAGATATCATTTCACACCCATGAGAATGGCTACTATTAAAAAGACTGAAAACTACAAGTGTTGGAGAGATTATTGAGAGATAGGAACACTTATTCACTGTCGGTGGGAAAGTAGAATGGTACCGCACTATGGAGGACGGTTTGGTAGTTCATAAAGAAGTTGAATATACAGATTTGCCATGTGACCCAGCAATACCACTACTGGGCATACACCCAGAAGAACTGAGAGCAGGGACACAAACAGACATCTGCACACTGATGCTCATAGAGTCATTTTTCATGATTGCCAAAAGATGGAAACAACCCAGGTGTCCATTAACTGATGAATGGATAAACAAACTGGGTGCATTCACACGATGGAATATTATGCAGCTGTAAGAAGAAATGAAGTCACAAAGCATATGAAAACATGGATGAATCTAGAGGACATTATGGTGAGTGGTGCAAGCCGGGCACACACACACACAAGGACAAATACTATATGATCTCACTACTATGAACTAAATATATTGTGTAATCTCATGGAGTTAATAACTTGAATATGGGTCAACAGAAAATTGAATGAGAATAGAGAATGGAAATCTGAGGATAAACTTGTGCAGAAATGGTAGAAAGGATGTGTATTAATCTTTGGAAATGAATAGAAAAAGTGAAAGCACGACATAATGTTTGTAACTAGGAGTACTATATTTTTTTTTTTTTTAAAGATTTTATTTATTTATTCATTTATCCCCCCCTTGCTGCTTGTGCTCGCTGGGTCAGCCAACCACGCCATGCAGGCGGGCCCGCCCCCACCAGGAGGCCCCGGGAACCGAACCCGGGGCCTCCCATATGGTAAACGGGAGCCCTACTGATTGAGCCACAGCCGCTTCCCAGGAGTACTATATTTTTAAAAAACAAATCATTTTATTGGTACATTTTTTTTTTTTAACACTTTTTTTTTTTTTTTAAGATTTTATTTATTTATTCATTTATCCCCCCCTTGCTGCTTATGTTCGCTGAGTCAGCTAACCACACCGTGCGGGTGGGCTTGCCCTCACCAGGAGGTCTCGGGAACCGAACCCGGGGCCTCCCATATGGTAAACGGGAGCCCTACTGATTGAGCCACAGCCGCTTCCCTTATTGGTACATATTAATAAGGCATACAATTCATCCTAAGTGTACAGTAGATGGTATTTGGTATAATTACATAGTTATGTATTCATCACTTCAATCATTATTAGAGCATTTTCATTATTTCAATAATAATAATAAACAAAAAACAAACAAATAAACAAGAAAATTCTTCACCTCTCATCTGTCTGTTTCCCCTGCTGTACCTAGCTGCTATTTCTGGCTATTCTTGCACAATTATTTATTTATTATTAAGCCGTTTTATTGAGATATATTCATATACCATACTCTCCATCCAAAGTATATAATCAATGGCTTTTAGTATAATCACGATGTTGTGCATTCATCACCACAAAAAATTTTAGAACAATTTCATTATGCCAAAAAGAAAAACTCCACACCACTTAGCATGCCTTCCCCAGCCCTACATAACCACTAATATAATTTCATATTTATAAATTGATTTATATTTACATTTTATATAAATGGAATCATACAATGTTACACAATATATTTAATTCATAATAGCGCAATCATACAGTAGTTGTACTTTTGTGTCTGGCTTGTTTTGCTCAACATGATATCCTCCAGGTTCATCCATGTTTTCATATGCTTTATGACTTCATTTCTTCTTACAGCTGCATAATATTCCATCGTATGAATACACCAGTTTGTTTATCCATTCTCGTTTGTTGGACACCTGGGTTTGTTTCCAATTTTTGGCAAATGTGAATAACATCGCTATGAACATCAGTGTGCAGATTTCTGTTCGTGTCACTGCTCTCATTTCTTCTGCGTATATATCCAGTACTGGTATTGCAGGGTCACATAGCAAACATAGATTCAACTTCTTTAGGAACTGCCAAACAGGTTTCCACAGTGACTATACCATTCTACATTCCCACCAATAGTGAATAAGTATTCCTATCTCTCCACATCCTCTCCAACACTTGTAGTTCTCTGTCTTTTTTTTTTTTTTTTTTTTTTAAGATTTTATTTATTTATTCATTTATCCCCCCCATGCTGCCCGTGCTCGCTGGGTCAGCCAACCACGCCGTGCAGGTGGGCCCGCCCCCACCAGGAGGCCCCAGGAACCGAACCCGGGGCCTCCCATATGGTAAACGGGAGCCCTACTGATTGAGCCACAGCCGCTTCCCGTTCTCTGTCTTTTTAATAGTGGCTATTCTGAGAAGTGTGAGATGATATCTCGTAGTTTTGATTTGCATTTCCCTAATCATTAGTGATATTGAACATTTTTTCATGTGTTTCTTTGCCATTTGTATTTCTTCTTTAAACAAATGTCTATTCAAGTCTTTTAACCATTTTTAAAAAAATCAAGTTGCTTATTTTTTAATTGTTGAGTTATAACATCTCTTTATATTTCACTTGCAAGTTCTTCTTTGACCCACTGATTATTTAGGAGTGTGTTGTTTAGCCTCTACACATTTGCAAATTTACCCCTTTCCTGTCTGTTATTGGTTTCAAATTCCATTCTATTATGATCTGAGAAGGTGCTTTGTAAAATTTTAGGCTTTTTATGTTTATTGAGAGCTGCATTGTGATGTAACCATGTGTCTATCCTGGAGAAAGATCCATGGGCACTTGAGAAGAATGTATAACCTGTTGAATTTGGGTGCAACATTCGGTATATGTCTGTTAGGTCTAACTTGTTTATCATATTGTTCATGTTCTCTGTTTCTTTGTTGGCCTGTCTTGTTCTTTCTAATGATGTTAAGTGGTGTGTTGAACTCCAACTATTATTGTAGAGATTTCTATTTCTCCCTTCAGTTTTGCCAAGAGTTTGCCTCATGTATTTTGGGGCACCGTTGTTAGATGTATAGATATTTATGACTGTTATATCTTCCTGGTGGATTGTCCCTTTTATTAGTTTATAATGGCCTTCTGTATCTCTTATTACCTTTTTGCATTTGAAGTCTGTTTTGTCCAGTATTAGTATAGCTACCCCTGATCTTTTTTGTTTACTACTTGCATGGAGTATCTTTTTCCAACCTTTCACTTTCAGCCAGTTCGTATCCCTGGGTCTAAGGTGAGTCTTTTATAAACAGCATAGAGATGAATTATTTTTTAAATCTATTCTGTCAGCGTATATATATATATTTTTAACTTTATTTTGTACATTTAATAATTGAAAACATAAACAATTAAAAACTAAAAAGTAAACACAGATGAATAAATATATACATTTTATATACATTTCTCAATTAAATGTAATGGATACATGTAAAATTTTTTTTTTTAATCAAACAATATATTACACAATATATTTGGTTCATAGTAATGCATTCATACAGTATTTGTCCTTTTGTGTCTGGCTTGCTTCACTCAACATAATGTCCTCCAGATTCATCCATGTTGCCATATGCTTTATTTATTTATTTATTTTTTTAGATTTTATTTATTTATTCATTTATCCCCCCCTTGCTGCTTGTGCTCGCTGGGTCAGCTAACCACGCCGTGCGGGTGGGCTTGCCTTCACCAGGAGGCCCCGGGAACCGAACCCGGGGCCTCCCATATGGTAAACGGGAGCCCTACTGATTGAGCCACAGCCGCTTCCCGCCATATGCTTTATGACTTCATTTCTTCTTACAGCTGCATAATATTCCATCGTGTGAATAGTCCACAGTTTGTTTATCCATTCATCTGTTGATGGACACCTGGGTTGTTTCCAACTTTTGGCAATGGTGAATAATGTGGCTATGAACATCGGTGTGCAGATGTCTGTTCGTGTCACTGCTCTCAGTTCTTCTGGGTATATACCCAGTAGTGGTATTGCAGGGTCACGTGGCAAGTCTATATTCAACTTCTATAGGAACTGCCAAACAGTCCTCCACAGTGGCTGTACCATTCTGCATTCCCACCAACAGTGAATAAATGTTCCTATCTCTCCACATCCTATCCAACACTTGTAGATCTCTGTCTTTTTAATAGTGGCCATTCTGATAGGTGTGAAATTATATCTCATTGTAGTTTTGATTTGCATTTCCCTAATCATGAGTGATGTTGAGCATTTCTTCATGTGTATTTTTGCCATTTGTATTTCTTCTTCGGAGAAATGTCTATTCAAGTCTTTGGGCCATTTTTTAATTGGGTCATTTGTCTTTTTATTGTTGAGTTGTAACATCTCTTTATATATCCTGGCTATTAAACCCTTATCAGATATGTGATTTCCAAATATTTTTTCCCATTGAGTCGGCTGCCTTTTCACCCTTCTGACAAAGTCCTGTGAGGTACAAAAGTGTTTAATTTTGAGGAGGTCCCATTTATCTACTTTTTCTTTTGTTGCACGTGCTTTGGGTGTAAGGTCCAAGAAACCACCACCTACTACAAGGTCTTGAAGATGTTTCCCTACATTTTCTTCTAGTAGTTTTATGGTCCTGGCTTTTATATTTAGATCTTTGATCCATTTTGAGTTGACTCAAAAACTGGTATTTTGTATCAGCACCCCTTTGACTGACTAATACACTATAGTAGACAAAAATGGAAGTGTAGTTAATGATGCATATTCTTCAAAACATCACAGTTAACCTCGAAGCAGTGTCTGAGAATGAAATTTGCCAAGATTCCAGAGAAATCAGCTATTGTTCCAAAGAACACTGATCCATATATATTTAAGGTCCTGTTTTCTTTTCTAATATATTTAATGTTTTTTTTTCTATCATTTCAATGACCATTGGCCTTCTGGGTTTTGCATCTACTAGAGAAGGACTGGACTGAACATGCATATATGTTGCTATCTTGATGTGCTTAGGAGTTAGTGTAGATGAATAATTTATTGAGATATTGAGTTTTTGTTCTCCTAACAGTTTCCCCTTCTAGCCATTCCAAGAAGATAGCCAGGCACTTTGTAATTTTCCTTTCTCCAGCTTTTCAGGCAGGGAGTGGAAATTAGTAGCTGATTATTGACAACTGTCTCTAGCCTCTGTAACTCATGAAAGCATAGGCCTGTTTTGGAGATTATGTTGAATTTCCTTGGGTACTTCCCCAGCTCCCACCAGCACCACAGCTACATCCCTCATCCTAGCACCAGCCTCACACCCAAGTGCTGCCATTTTGGTGGGTCTGAAGCTGAATTTTCTTAATTTCAGCAGGAGGAAGGCAGCTGCTGCAGGGAGGGTGATATGCACTAGTCTTTTTCACAATTTACCAGTCTCTTTCTCCTGCTCCTTCCTGGATGCTGCACAGTGTTCCCCTAGACTCTAGAGTTTCAAAGTGGTTGATTTAGATTGTTTTTGCCAGTTCAATAGTTGTTTTGGTGGAGGGACTGATTCCTGAAGCTTCCTACTCTGCCATCTTCCCACAATCCTCTCTAATATGCGCTTAAGCTCATCCAGTGATTTTTTTTCACTTCAGATATTCTATTTTTCATTTCAGAATTACTATTTTGTTCTTTTTCTATAATTTCTATTTCTTTCTTTTTTTTTTCTTAGGCCAGTAGTTTATTAAGGAAATGAGAGGAGAGAAAAGGGAAAAAATAACAGGTCACGGGTTCCCAGGTATATTTGCTGGCTGGTCCAGGCAGAGAAGGGAAAAAGGGCTATAGTTTCTATTTCTTATTGAGGTTCATCATTTGTTCCCTCATTATGTTCATGATTTCTTTTAAATTCTAGAATAGATTCATAACAGCTTTTTTAAAGAGTTATTTCTGGGTCTCTATTAATTAACTTTTCACTGGTTATGGGTCACATTTTCCTGCTTCTTCAGATATCTCATAATTTAGATTGCATGCTGATGTCATGGATTTCTTGTTATATATATATATATATATATATATTTTTTTTTTTTTTTTAAAGATTTTATTTATTTATTCATTCATCCCCCCCTTGCTGCCCGCGCTCACTGGGTCAGCCAACCACGCCATGCAGGCGGGCCCGCCCTCACCAGGAGGCCCCGGGAACCGAACCCAGGGCCTCCCATATGGTAAACGGGAGCCCCACTGATTGAGCCACAGCCGCTTCCCGGATTTCTTGTTATAGAATGTCTTTTTTTTTTTTTTTTTTACCGGGAGGTACCGGGGATCGAACCCTGGTCTCTCCATATGGTAGATGGACGCCGAACCTTTGAGCCACGTCCGTTTCCCATCTTTTATCTTTTTAAAAAGAGTCTTGAGCATTGTTCTAGAAGACAGTTAATTTACTTGTGTATCAACTTAATCTTTTGAAGTTTGTTTTTAATTATTATTTTTGTATCTAAAGCAGCCTTTTCTCTAGTGTTAGATTAGCCCCAATTCGAAGGCTTTCACTTTTGGGGGGATCTTTTTTTAATGCCCAGGTTTGTCAACTAATTTTCTCTACTCTGGTTGATTGGAGCGTGAATGTCTCCCAGCCACATGCAAGCTCTGGAATCTCCAGTCCAGATTTCCTCACAGATTTCTAGTACTTATTTTTTTCTTCCACATTTTTCTTTCCTTAGCCTCCTGGAGTCTTTCCCTGGCTTGCACAGATCTTCAGCCAAAAACCCCAAAGGCCCTCTTACAGATCTCTAGAGCTTCTTCTCTATTTGGCTCTATTTCCCTGCCCTACAAATTTCAGCCATATTCATAGCCCTGAACTCCAATCTCTTTCTCCTTGACTCTGTAAAACCATTGTGCTCCACTTGGGGTATCCCTTCTGTGATCCAGAATGTGCTTCCAAGCAGAAAGCCACAGTGATCATGAGGTTTACCTCATTTTTTCCCCTTCTCTCAGGGATCACAGTACTTTTATGACTGTAGTTCAATATCTAAAAACTGTTGTTTCACCCATTTTCCCCAGTTTTGT
Organism: Tolypeutes matacus; assembly: GCA_026826555.1. NCBI lineage: Eukaryota > Metazoa > Chordata > Mammalia > Cingulata > Chlamyphoridae > Tolypeutes > Tolypeutes matacus. The sequence goes on from JAKSZT010007815.1 coordinate 40,565,481, forward strand.
AGTTGTTTGCAGTGGAAGGGCTGGTCTGATACTAGTTACTTTGTCGTGGTCAGAACTGAACAACTCAAATTAGCTTTTGGATTTTGTATTATATTTTTAAAAGTCTTTTCCAGTAGATTCCCTTATGGAGAATGGATGTGACTGGGAGGAAAGTATAGGAGGTCCTCTAATGTATTGGTAATATTCTTTATCTTTATCTGGATGCTTCATGTTGAGTGTGTGAATATTTAAGTGCAAATTTAAATAATGTCCACTTTCTTTATGTATATTGTACTTTAATAAATGTTTTCTTTATTCCAATATTATTTTTAAATTCTGAAAACAATTTTTCAAATTTTATTAGATAAATGCTTTGCTATGCTTGCCCAAAGGGTAGGACTTTAGGGCCTGTGGGTTAGGATTAAAAGCAGAAAAGGAATGTGTTTCCTCTTGAGATTTGAAGGGGGCTGGGCAGGAGAGAGGAGCTGGCAATAAGAGGGAAGAACAGAAATGTCAAAAGGGATCTATTAAATCTTGCTATGTTTACTCTGTTTCTCTTCATATAAATTCAGTAAACTCGACATTGTTCATTATTAGTTTCTTAAAAATAATTTATTTAGTTTTTTTTTTTTTTTAAAGATTTATTTATTTATTACTTTATCCATTTTAAAACCCCCTTCCCCATTTGCTGTTTTGTGTCCATTCGCTGGGCAATTCTCTTTGTCTGTTTCCTTCTCATCCTCCTCCTCCAGTCTTCACCAGGATTCGATCCTGGAGACCTCCGATGTAGGAGAGAGGTGTTCTGCCACCTGCGCCACCTCGGTTCCTGGTTTTCCAAGCATCTCGTCTTGTCTCTCTCCTGTTACGTCATCATCTTGCTGCATGGCTCCCGAGGCCTAGCGGCTCACCGGCACACAGAGCCTGGGAGCCCATGAGCCTTCTATATATATAATTTTATTTTACCAGGAGGTCCCAGGGATCGAACCCAGGTCCCTCCATATGGCAGACGGACGCCCAACCATTTGAGCCACATCCGCCCCCTTTATTTAGTTTTAATTGTGGTAAAATTACATAACATAAAATCATATTAACCATTTTAAGTGAACAATTCTTTGGTATTAAGTATATTGACAATACTGTGTAACTATCAGCACTATTTCCAGACTATTTTCATCATTCCTTCCAAAATCTTATACTCATTTAGCAATAGATCCCTATTCCCCCTTACTCCATCCCCATAAACCACTATTCTGCTTTCTGTCTCTATGAATTTGCTTATTCTAAGTATTTCATATGAGAAATCATACAATATTTGTTCTTTTGTGACTGGCTCATTTCACTCAACAAGATGTCTTCAAGGTTCTTCCATGTTGTACATATACCAGCACTTCACTTCTTTTTATATCTGAATATTCCTTTGTTTAGATATTCATTTTGTTTATGCATTCATCTGTTGATGGACACTTGGGTTGCTTCCAATTTTTGTCTATTGTGAATAAAGCTGCAATGAACAGTGATGTACAAATATCTGCCGGAGTCCCTGCTTTCAATTCTTTTGGTTATATACCCAAGAGTGGAATTGCTGATTCATAGGGTAATTCTATGTTTAACATCCTGAGGACTCTCCAAACTTCTCCACAGTGGCTGTACCATTTTACATTCTCACCAATGTACGAGGGTTCCTATATCTCTACAACCTCACCAACACTTGTTATTTTTAGTTTTCTAATAGAAGTCATCCTTGGGTGTGAAATAGTATCTCACTGAAGTTTTAATTTGTATATCTCTAATGCCCATAATGTTGAGCATATATTTATATATTTTTTATTAGCCACTTGAATATCTTCTTTGGAGATATTTTTTAATTGGGTTCTTTGCCATTTTGTTATTGAGTTGTACGAGTTCTTTATATATTGTAAATATTAAACCCTTATCAGAATATGGTTTCCAAATATTTTCTCCCATTCTGTAGGTTGTCTTTTTACTTTCTTGATAATGTCCTTTGCTGCACAAATTTTTAATTTTTAATGAAGTGTATTTTATCTATTTTTTCATTTGTGGCTTGTGCTTTTGGTATAAATCTAAAAATCTATTCCTTATTACAAGGTCCTGAAGATATTTCCCTATTTTCTTGTAAGAGTTTTATATTATTAGCCCTTATATTCAGGTCTTTGATCCCTTTTGAATTATTTTTTATATATAATGAAAGGTAGGGGTCCCCATTCATCCCTTTACACATGGATTTCCAGTTGTCCCAGCTCCATTTGTTGAAGAGACTATTATTTCCCCTTTGAAGGGACTTGAAAATCAAATGGCCATAGATGTTTGGGTTTATATTTGGATTCTCCTTTCATTGCATTGGTCTAAATGTCTAACCTTATGCCAATACCACACTTTTACTTACTGTAACTTTGTAGTTAGTCTTGAAATCAGGAATTGTGAGCCCTCTAACATTGTTCTTTTTCAAGGTTGTTTTGCTATTTGGAGACTCTTGCACATCTTATGAACTTGATGATCATCTTTTCCGTTTCTGCAAAAAAGGCTGCTGGAAATTTAATATGGATTGCATTGAATTTGTAGAACACTTTAGGCAGCATTGACATCTTAACAATATTAAGTCTTCCAATCAATGAAGATGGGATGTCTTTCCAGTTATTTATATCTTAACTTCTCTGAGCAATGTTTTATAAGTTCCAGTATACAAGTCTTTCAGATTCTTGGTTAAATTTATTTATAAATGTGGCAGTTTGAGTTTATTTTATGAATCCCCAAAAGAGAAAGATTATGTTTGTAAACTAATCTATTCCTCTGGGTGTGATCCCCTTTGATGACATTAAATTCAGTTGAGGGGTCTTCAATTAGATTACCTGTTAATAAAGATTGTTGTAGGACTTTTTATTAGACTATGTCAGTGAGGCATGACTCAGGTTGATGTAAACAAACACTCAGACAGACAAAAAAAAAAAGAGAGTTCTGCCATTTTTTATCCTGTGATGTGACAGAAAAGAGAGGCTCAAAACAGCTGAGGCCGCAGGAGAGATGAGCCAATTGCCTAATAGCTTACAGGTGAATTTGGGACGATAGCAGAACAGCTGAAACTGATATAGGACGTCTAAGAGACAAGCCCTTTCAGGAAGAAAGTGGAGCAGCTGAACCCAGAGGGGAAGGCTGAAACCTGGGCAGAGATCAGCAGCCATCTTGCTTTACCACATGACAACATGCCAGGATCAACAGTAGCTAACTTTTGTGAGAAAGCATTTCTGATGGTGCCTCAGTATGGACTTTTCATGGCCTTGGAACTGTAAGCTTTTATCCCAAATAAACCCCCTTTATAAAAGCCAACAGATTTCTGATATTTTACATGGGCAGCCCTTTGGCAAACTAAAACAGTAGGTATTTTATTTTTAGATTCTATAGTGAATGGAATTGTTTATTTGACTTCCTTTACAGATTGTTCATTTCTGGAGTATAGAAACCCACTGACTGCTAAATATTTATCTTGTATCCTGCATGTTTACTGAATTTGCTTATTCATTGTAGTAACTTTCTTGAGGTTTTTTGAGATTTTTCTAAATATAGAATCATGTCACTGTGAATAGGGATAATTTGATGTCTTCCTTTCCAGTTTGATGTCTTTCATTTCTTTCTCTTACCTGATTGCTCTGGCTAGAAATTCCAACACAATATTGAATAACAGTGTTGACAGTGGGAATCCTTGTCTTGTTCCTGATCTTAGGGGTAAAGCTTTCTATCTTCACCACTGAATATATTTGCTGTGGGATGTTCATAAGGGTTCTTTATCATGCTGAGAAAGTCCCTTTCTGTTCTTAGTTTTCTGAGTGTTTCTATCAAGAGAAAGATAATGGATTTTGTCAAATAGCTTTTCTGCATCAGTAGAGATGATCATATGTGTTTGTTTTTCTCTTCTTCATTCTATTAATGTAGTGTATTACACTGATTGATTTTCTTAGGTTGAACCATCCATGCTTTCCTGGAATAAATCCCACCTGGTTATAGTGTATAATACTTTAAATATATTATAGGATTCAGTTTGCCAGTATTTTTTTAAGGATTTTTGCATGTATATTCATATAGAATATTTGTCTGTAATTTCTGTGGTACCTACATGTGGCTTTAGTATCAGGGTAACGTTGGACTCATAGAATGAGTTAGGAAGAAATCCCTTCTCTTTTATTTCTTGGAAGAGTTTGAAAGAATTGGTAGAAATATTTCTTTAAAAGTTGGTAGAAATCAGTAATGAAACCATCTGGTCCTGGACTTTTTAACTACTGGTTCAATCTCTTGCTATAGTTCTGTCAAGGTTTTCTATTTCTTCTTGTGTCAGATTAGGTACTTTGTAATATATCAGGAATTTGTCCATTTCCTCTATTTTTAAAAAAAGATTTATTTATTTCTCCCCACCACCTCATTGTTTGCACTTGCTGTGTCTGTTCATCTTCCTTGTTTCTTTAGGGGGCACTGGGAAATGAACCAAGGACCTCCGATATGGGAGGGAGGCACCTAATCGCTTGAGCCACCTCTGTTCCCTGCTTTGTTGTGTCTCTCATTGTGGTTTTCTTCTTGTGTCTCTTGTTGCGTCAGCTTGCTGTCCCTGCCCATCATGCCAGCTCACTGTCTTCTTTAGGAAGCACCAGGAACCGAACCAGGGACCTCCCATGTGGTAGATGGGAGCCCAATCACTAATCACTTGAGCTACATCTGTTTCCCCATAATAGTCTCTCATAATCCTTTTTACTCCTGTAAGGTGGTAGTAATGTGTCCACCGTCATTCCTGGTTTTAGTTATTTGTGTTATCTCTGTTTTTCTTTCTTTCTTTCTTTCTTTCTTTTTTTTTTTTTTTCTATTCTCCATATTATTTATCTCTGCCTTAATCTGTACTATTTCCTTACTTCTATTAATTTTGGGTTTAGTTTGCTCTTCTTGTTCTAGTTTCCTTATGTGGCAAGTTAGATTATTGATTTGTGATCATCCTTCTTTCTTTTCTTTTCTTTTTGTTGTTTCCTTTTCTTTTTTTAATTAGAGAAGTGAGCTTACAAAACAATCATGCATATTGTGCAGAATTCCCATACATCACCCATCTACAAACACCTTGCATTGTTGTGGAACGTTTGTTATGGATTATGAAAGAACACCATCAAAATATTACTGCTAACTATGGTCCATAGCTTACATTTGGTATATTTTTTCCCATTGCCTCCCTATTACCAACACCATGTATTATGAGAGAACACACTCATGTTTGTACTGTTAAGCACATCTACCGTAGAGTTCACTGTGTTATACAGTCCTATGCCTTGTACAATCCATCTAAATTTTATACTCAGTGATTCTCAGTATCATCAAAGAGTTGTGCTGCCATCACCTCAGTAAATTATAGAACATTTTCTTTCATCAAATATAAAAAATCCCGTATTCCCTATTATTGATCCTTAACATTGATATAGTACCTTCTTTGACATTGATGCAAGAATATGACAATATTGATGTTAACTATAGTCCATAAGTTGCATTAATTGTGTTTTTCCCATGTAACTGCATATTCTTACCACCTTGTAATAGTGACATACATTTGTTCTAGTTCATAGAAGAACATTCTTGTATTTGTACTATTAACCACAATCCTCATCCACCACTGGGTTCACTATGTTGTATACAGTCCCTAGATTATACTCTAGCTTTCATTCAATTGACAGTTATGTCCCTAGACTATCCTTTCAGCCACAATCATATTTATAAATCAGCAGTGTTCATTATATTCACTATAATATGTTACCATCAACTCTATCCATTCTAAACTTTAAAAAACAAGCTAATTAAAAATTCTATATACATTAAGCTACAGTACCCCCTTCTCAGCCCTCATCCTAGTAACCAATACTCTAGATTTTAACTCCATGTGTTTGTTCTTTATATTTAGTTCATATTAGTGAGACCATACTATATTTGTCCCTTTGTGCTTGGCTTATTTCACTCAGCATAATGCCCTCAAGGTTCATTCATGTTGTCATATGTGTCCCAATTTCATTTCTTTTTACAGCAGCATAGTATTCCATCACCATCCAGCATATACCACATTTTGTTTATCCTTTCATTGGTTGATGGCCACTTGGGTTGTTTCCATCTTTTGACAATTGTGAAAAATGCCGCTATGAGCATTGGTGTGCAAATGTCTGTTTATGTCCATGGCACTAACCATGGTCTATAGTTTACATTATGGTTTACACTATGCAGAGCCCAATTTTATAGGTTTTGACAAAATGTATAATAACTTGTATCCATCATTACAATATCATGCAGAACAATTCAAATGTCCCAAAAATGTCCCATGTTACACCTATTCTTCCCTCTTCCTCCCCTCAGAACCTCTGGTGACCACTGTCTTTATATCACTGTTACAAGTTCTTCCATTACTGGAATAATAATAAGTCTACTTTAGTCCATAGTTGCATTTCCCCCTTTATGTTTGTTTATTCCTCAATCTTGAGGATTTTGGGATGGTGATGCTCACTCTGCCTCTGATTGAGAGGAGGAGGGCTTAGATCCCATGGGGCAGATGTAAGTCAGGTTAATTTAGGGAAAGAGAAGACAAGTCTAAGAGCTAGCAGAAAAACATGGTGGCGAAATATGTGGCCATGGAACCTCGCTTGGAAACCCACTGAGGGAAAGACTGCCACCAAGAAGGTTGCTGGAAGGACCCCACAAGTATCCCATTTGGAAAAAGATTGGAACAAGATCTCATTCAGGGTCAAAGGAAAGCCCTGGATACCGTCAAGGGCCCCCTGGGGAACTGATGGGTGGGATGATCAATCAGAACAGCAAACAGAAGGGGCCCCTCTGCCAAACATTAGCAGGAGGAGGAATAATTAATAGCTTAATAAAGGTAACCACACAAGTCAAATCACCCTCTCTGTCTAAAGGAGCCTGCATCTGTAGGTTTAGGTGCGTAATCCTGTTTTTCAATAAACTACTGGCCTAACTATGGCATGGTTCTTAAATTCTTTTATGTAACATAGCCAAGAACCTAGAGGAATCCATCATCCCCCAACTTCCCCTGGTTTCAGATGGATGGAACTGTCTTGCTTACAGTTGTAGACACTCTCTGTTTTTTGGGATGTGTGTTGTCCATCATCATCCTTTTGTTAGTTGTCCCGGGCAAGTCCGTTGAACTGGAGAGTAGGTGTTGGCTGTATCTCTGCTGAGTTTCAGGGCTCAACTGGCATATGAACAGCTGGAAGATTTAAGTCGCTGGGACATATATTTAATGGGTATAGTGGTAATTATATGTTCAGATAAAATGGGCAGAAGAACAATGTGTGGGAAAATTATAAATGAGTCTAACTGCTAAATTGGAGAGATAGTTTATTATATATTCCAAGGTAAGGTTCACTGACAGGGTGCCAATTTCCTGGGGTTGTCTGCCCTGCCTATAGTGTCCAGATGTCTCTAGAGCCCTCAGAAGCACCACTGCTTGAAGCACTGTTTACTGTGGCAATAAGTGAGATCCTACTGAGGCTTGCATAAGCGTAACCTCTGGAATGACCTTCCGACTCACTTTGAAATTGCTTAGATGTAAATACTCATTTGTGTTTAATATTTCCCCCATTTTGTTCTAGGTCTTTTTCTAAATGCATCACTAGTTGGCACTTGTTAATAATCCCTCAATGCCAGGGAGGCTCATCCCCCAGAGTCATGTTCCATGCTAGGGGGAATGTAGCGAGTTTATATACTGAATTTGGCTTAGAGAGAGTCTGCATTTGAGCAACAAGGAGACTTTCAGGAGGTAACTCTTAGTCAATCAGTCTTCCAGTCCATGAACATAGACTAACCTTCCATGTATTTAGGTCATCTTTGATTTCTTTTAGCAATACATTGTAGTTTTTTAAATATAGGCTCTTTGTGTCCTTGGTTAAGTTTATTCCTAAATATTTCATTATTTTTGTTGCTATTATAAATGAAATTTTATTCCTGACTTCAACTTCAGATTTTCATTATTCATGTATAGAAACACCACTAATAAATGCATATTAATCTTGTATCCCACCACTCTGCTGAAGTCATTTATTACTCTAGTAGCTTTTTTGAGATTTTTCAGCACTTTCTAGGTATAAGATCATATCATTTGCAAGTAGCGAAAATTTTGCTTCTTCCTTTCCAAAATGGATGCCTTTTATTTCCTTTTCTTGCCTGAATGCTTTAGCTAGAACCTCTAGCTCTATATTGAACAATAGTGGTGACAGTGGGCATTCTTGTCTTGTTCCAGATCTTGACAGGAATGTTTTCAGTCTTTCACTATTGAGTACCTGTTAGCTGTGGGTTTTTCACATATGCCTTTTATCATGTTGAAGAAGTTTCCTTCTATTCCTATATTTTGGAAAGTTTTTATCAAGAAATTATTTTGTCCAATTCCTTTTCTGCATCTATTGAGATGATCATGTGATTTTTCTTCTTTAGTATCAGGGTGATGTTGGCATCATAGAATGTGTTTGGTAGTGTTCCCTCCTGTTCAGTTTTTTGGAAGAGTTTGAGTAATATTGGTATTAAATCTTCTTTGAATGTTTGGTAGAATTCACCTGTGAAGTCATCTGGTCCAGGTCTTTTCATTTTGGGGAGGTGATTTTTTTTTTTTTTTTTACCGGGAGGTCCCGGGGATCGAACCCGGGTCCCTCCATATGGGAGACGGACGCCCAACCAGTTGAGCCACATCCGACCCCTTTGGGGAGGTTTTTAATGACTATTTCAATCTCTTGTGATTGGTTTGTTGAGGTCTTCTATTTCTTCTTTTTTTTTTTTTTTAAGATTTTATTTATTTATTCATTTATACCCCCCTTGCTGCTCGCGCTCGCTGGGTCAGCCAACCACGCCGTGCGGGCGGGCTCGCCCTCACCAGGAGGCCCCGGGAACCGAACCCGGGGCCCCCCATATGGCAAACGGGAGCCCCACTGATTGAGCCACAGCCGCTTCCCTCTTCTATTTCTTCTAGGGTCAGTGTAGGTTGTTCATGAGTTTCTAAAAATTCATTCCTTTCATCTACATTGTCTAGTTTGTTGAAATACAGTTGTTCATAGTATCCTCTTATGATCTCTTTTATATCTGTGGGGTCAGTTGTAATGTACCCGCCTCTCATTTCTGATTTTATTTATTTGCATCTTCTCTCTTTCTTTGTCAATCTAGCTAAGCATTTTCAATTGTCCTGATCCTCTTGAAGAACCAACTTTTGTTTTTGTGAATTCTCTCTATTGTTTTTGTTGTTGTTGTTCTCAAGTTCATTTATTTCTGCTCTGAACTCTGTTATTTTGTTCCTTCTGCTTGCTTTGAGAGGAGTTTGCTGTCTTTTTCTAGTTCCTTCAGCTGTGTAGTTAGGTCATTGATTTTGGCTCTTTCTTCCTTTTTTTTTTTTTTTTTTTTTTTACTGGGAGGTCCTGGGGATCGAACCCGGGTCCCTCCATATGGGAGACGGACGCCCAACCAGTTGAGCCACATCCAACCCCTCTTCTTTTTTAATATAAGTGTTAAGAGGTAGAAATTTCCCTCTCAGCACTTCTTTTTTAACGTAGGCAATTAGAGCTATAAATTTACTCCGAGAATTGCCTTCATTGCATCCCATAAGTTTTGGTGTTATGTTTTCATTTCACTTGTCTCAAAGTATTTCCTAATTTCCCTTGTGTTTTTCCTTTGACCCATTGATTGCTTAATTACGTGCTTTTTGTTTGTTTTTGTTTTTAGGAGGTCTGGGGATTGAACCCAGGACCTCATACATGGGAAGCAGGTGCTCAACCACTTGAGCTACATCTGCTTCCCAATAGTGTGTTTTAATTTCCATATATTTGTAAACTTCCCAGTTTTCCTTATAGCTCTATTTTATTGTGGTTTGAGATGACACTTTGTTTGATTTCTATATTCTTAAGTTTATAAGGTTTGATCTGAGGCCTAACATGTGCATTCTGAAAGAAGGTATATTCTGCCATTATTAAGTGGGGTGTTCTATATATGTCCAGTAAGTCTAATTGCTTAATAGTTGTTCAAGTCCTCTATTTCATTATTGATCTTATGTTTAGTTGTTCTATCAATTATTGAGAGTGGTGTATGGAAGTCTCCAAATATTATTATAGAACTATCTATTTCTTCCTTCAATTCTGTCAATTTTTGCTTCATATATTTTGGGCCTCTGTTGTGAGTTACATATATGTTTGTATGCATTATATCTTCTTCTTAGATTGAAACTTTTATCCATATATAATATAATATCCTTCTTTTTCTCATGTAAGCTTTTTGGACTTAAACTCTATTTTGTCTGACGATAATACAGCTACTTTGGCTCTCTTTAAATTACTGTTTGCATGGAATATCTTTCTCCACTCTTTTACTTCCAATCTCTCTGTGTGTTTGTACCTAAAGTGAGTCTCTTGTAGACAGTGTATAGATGGATCATGCTTTTTCATCCAATCTACAAATCTTCATCTTTTTTTTAAACAATTTATTGAAGTAAATCATTCATACATAAACATACATAAACAAAAAGTGTTGAGTAAACATTGTGAACTTACAAAACAAACATGCTTAACATCATACAGGGTTCCCACATATCACCCCACCACAAATACTTTGCATTGTTGTGAAACATTTGTTAACAAATTATGAAAGAGCATCGTCAAAGTTTTACTACTAACTATACCATAGTCTGTATCTTACTCCCCTATACATTTTTTTAAAGGATTTATTTATTTATTTACTTTTATCCATTTTTACCCCCTAATTTTTGCTGTCTTTGTGTCCATTCACTGGGCAACTCTCTGTGTCCGTTTCCTGCCCTCTCTTCTCATCCTTCTCCTCCTGTCTTCACTGGGATTCGATCCTTGGAACCTCCGATGTGGGAGAGAGGCGTCCTACTGCCTGCGCCACCTTAGTTCCTGTTTTTTCGGTGCATCTCGTCTTGGCTCTCCCTTGTGTCACTCTCCTGTTATGTTATCATCTTGCTGTGTGGCTTGCGGGGACTGACGGCACACCCATGCATGGGGCCTGGTGCACCCGCTTGTGAGGCCTGATGGCATACCCACGCATTGGGCCTGGGGGGCTCACCCACACCTGGGGCCTGGTGGTGCACCTGCTTATGGGGCCTGGCGTCACACCTGCACACGGGGCCTGGGGGCTCACCCGCACACAGGGCCTGGTAGCCCATGCACCTTCTATATTTTTCTTTTTTTAATTTTTACCGGGAGGTCTTGGAGATCGAACCCAGGTCTTTCCTTATGGGAGACGGACACCCAACCATTTGAGCTACATCCGTCCCCCTGCTATATCTCTTAAGGTTGACCAAAGATACCTAGAGTTACAGTCTGTTCCCATACAGGATGGTCATATAATAAATCAGCATTCTAAAAACCAGACCTAGAGAGAAAAACTAGGTCTGGGGACACATGCATGGTTTCTAATACAGTGAATGTTTAGCCTACCCTGATTATCACAAAATCAGGAAAGCAAGAATATTCGCAGAAATCTTCATCTTTAATAGGGGAATTTAATCCATTGACATTTAAGGTAATAATTGAGAATGAAAGACTTACTTCTGTCTTTTAGCTATTTGTTTTCTTTATGTCTTGTATTTTTTTGTTCCTCTTATTACTCCATTAGTGTTTTTTAAAAAGTTAGCTGCTTTTCTGTTGGGTACCTTTTTAATTCCCTTCTTTTTTATTTTTCTGTATATTTTTTAGTTGTTTTCTTAGTGGCTACCTTTGTAATTACAATTAGCGTTTTAAACTGTTAACAATCTGTTTAACTAGTACCAACCTACTAGTTGAGCTCCCGTTTACCATATGGGAGGCCCTGGGTTCAATTCCCAGAGCCTCTTGGTGAAGGCAAGATGGCCCAACAAAGGGAGACAAGCAGACACAGAAAAACGCAAAGCAAAAGGACACAGAGAGCACAAGCAGCGGGGGAGGGGGGGATAAACAAATAACTAAAAATAAATCTTTAAAAACAAACCATATACACAGTGTAAACAATGGACTATAATTAAATAGTACAATTATAAAAATGTTCTTTCATGAACTGTAAGAAATGTACCACACTAATAAAAGATTCAATCTCTCCTGAGCCACAGACTTGTATATTTAACTATAGTGATTATATGCTTTTGGAGAGGTTTCATGCATCTCAAAGGCATTTATTGTCCAAAGACATACAAAGAAAGGCACTGTTCTGGATCACCAAAGATTGCTTGTAGTTTGGTGGCAGAAAACAAGTAAATGATTAAAATGTAATTAGAGGGGAGTGGATGTGGCTCAAGCATTGGGCGCCTGCTTCTGACATGGGACGTTCCAGTTTGCATTCCCAGTGCCTCCTAGAAACAAAAAAACAAACAAAAAACAAGCTAACAAATGAAATAACCAACTGATGTGGCTCAGTTGTTGAGTGCCGGGTTCCCACATACAAGGCCTATGGTTCAATTCCAGGTCCTGGTACTTCACAGGAAAAAAAAAAAAAGTAATTAGATAATGTTTAAAAATAGGCTCAGGGAGGAAGTTCTTATCAAGACTGAGAGCCTTTGAGCCCACTGTTAAAGATAACTGTAGTTGATCTTAGGGAAATACTGGGGAGAAGACATTTAAGGCAGAGGGATAACTATTGCAAGGACACATAGGCATAAGTGCATATTGCATGTACTACACGTGGTTCAGAATTTTTCCTTTTCTTTATTTGTTTACTCACCTGGGATTCAGATTCAGCTATAATATTTGAGTTTGTGTCAGAGCATGGAAGGCTTCTAGACTGTCCCTTAGAGGACATTCTAGCAGTTATATGGAAAGTTGGTTAGAAGTGAGTTAGAAGAGAGAAGCTTAGATCTGAATAAAGAAGGTAAAGAGATGGAAACCTGACTGGACCCAGTATTTGATTGGATGTGGGTATGAAGGAATTGAAGGAATTCATGGATTCATTCAACAAGTTGAATTTAATAAATTTTAAATAAGAATTCTTAGGTTTCTGGACTAAACAAAAGGCAAGCTAAGGGAAATGGATGTGGCTCAAGAGGTTCGGCGTCCGTCTATCATATAGAGAGACCGTGGTTCGATTCCCGGTACCTCCCGGTAAAAAAAAAAAAAAAAAAAAAAAAAAAAAGGG
>JAKSZT010007815.1:40593792-40629255 GCA_026826555.1 Tolypeutes matacus
TTCTTTTTTTTTTTTTTTTTTTTTTTTTTTTACCGGGAGGTCCCGGGTATCGAACCTGGGTCCCTCCATATGGGAGACGGACGCCCAACCATTTGAGCCACATCCGTCCCCCTCATTGATCTCTTTAACTATATTGTCTTTCATCTTGTTAATTTGATTTTGGAAATGTGTGCTCATCTCACTGATTAGTTCTCTAAAATTCTGCATCTCTTCTGGGACTTTGCTTTATTCCTTTTCTTGGACCATGTCTTCTATTTTCTTAGTATGGCCCGTAATTTTTTGTTTGTGCTTAGGCATCTGGTTAGTTTGTATTTTACTTAGATGCTCTATCTCTTTCTCTTTTATGGGGTTTTAGTGGCAGGAGGCTGTGAGTTACCACCGCTCTTTGATTTTAGGCTCAACCTTGATTGTTAGGATTCTTCTGCTGGTTGCTCAAAACTGGGCACTGGACCCAGTAATTGGTTGTAGAGTCGTTTCCTAGGGCCTTGGGCAGCGAGGCTATTGAGGCCAGGAAAAGACTCTCTTACTTATTAATTTTCTTATGTGTACTTCCTTGGTTTGCCAGGAGATGGCGCTTGTTGGCTGCTCTCAGTTCAATGCCTGGTCGGAGCATATTTGTTGTGACACAGACCAGATGAATGTGATAGAGCTTCCTGTCTGGGGGCTAGGAGCCCTGTGATTCAAACTTTCTGAGACAGTTCTCCAGACTTCTCTCATAGCGCCCCCCTTTTCCCAGCTAGGAAATATTTCCACTCCCTTCTGAATCCTCAACCATCTGTCCCTGTTAGTAGAGGATGAGATAGGGAGGTTTGTATATCTTTAGGCCCTTGCAGGCTCCAAGGCAAACAATGGCGCAGCCCCACCAGCCTGGAAGGGCTCTCCGGACAGGGCAGACCAAACCTGGGAGTCCAAAGCAGGTTCAGCCCCAGGCTCTCTCTCCCCTCTCCCATGGTGTCCTCAACAATTAGTCCAGGCTAGAAGAGAGGGAGGTAGCGAGGATCGGATTTCTCCAATCCTTTCCGGGCTCCCAGGGCAAACCGCTGTGTGGAAGCCTCCGTGGGGCTCTGTAGCCCAAATTTCAGGTCCGAACCTGATTCAGCCTAAGGCTGTGTCCCTCTCTCTCCCTTTTCTGGGAGTGGCAGATACCTGAAGCCCCCTTTGTCTGTGGTCGCAGGCCCAGGGGCCCGAGAATTCTGAAGAGTGTGGGGGAGGGTGCCGGCAGCAGCAGAAGCTGCTACTTGCAACTCACAGTTCTGTAGTCATGATTTCCCTCTTCTGTCCCTCTCTCCTCTGGGTGGTGTGCCGCCTTCACCTGCTGACCTAAACCCTAGAAGATTTTTTTCGGGGCTGTTTCAGCTTGTCCTCTAGCTATTTTTCTGGAGAAGAGATTCCCGTGTCTTACTAGTCCCCCATCTTCCCGGAAGTCCAGCTGTGTGTTCTTCTGTGTCTGCTTGTCTTCTATTTAGCCGGCACTGGGAGCCAATCCTGGGACCTTCTGGAGTGGGAGAAGATCAATGTCTTGCACCACCTAAGGTCCCTGGTGTGCTGCATCTCTTATTGTCTCTCCTCTGTGTCTCTCTTTGTTGGGTCATCTTGCTGCGCCAGCACTCTGTGTGGGCCAGCACTCCTGCGCAGGCCAGCTTGCCTTTCACCAGAAGGCCCTGGGAATCGAACTCTGCACCTCCTATTAGTAGGCAAGAATCCATTCGCTTGAGCCATATCAGCTTCCCCCAGCATGTTCTTTTTTTATAAATATATAAAGTTTACCTGTATACAAATCAATGATTTTTAATATATGTACAGAGTTGTGCAACCAACACCACAATCTAATTTTATTTATTTATTTACTTTTATCCATTTTAACCCCCCCTCCCCCCCTCGTTTTTGCTGTTTTTGTGTCCATTCGCTGAACAATTCTCTGTGTCTGTTTCCTGCCCTCTCTTCTTCTCCTTCTCCCGTCTTCACCGGGATTCGATCCTGGGACCCTCCCATGTGGGAGAGAGGTGTTCTGCCACCTGCACCACCTTAGTTCCTGGTTTTTTCCCACACGTCTTGACTTGGCTCTCCCTTGTACCACTCTCCTGTTAGGTCATCATCTTGTTGCATGGCTCAGCGGGGCCTGGCACACTCACACGCAGGGCCTGCTGGTGCACCTGGGGACTCACGAGCCTTCTATATATATTTTTTAAATTTTACTGGGAGGTCCCAGGGATCGGCCCCAGATCCGTCCATGTGGGAGACGGACGCCCAAGTATCTAAGCCACCCCCCAGGATGTTCTTAAATTCTTTTATGTAGCATAGCCAAGAACCTAGAGGAATCCCTCATCCCCCAACTTCCCCTGACTTCAGAGCCATGCTAATCTTCTCTGTATGGTTCCAGTTTTAGTATATGTGCTTCCCAAGCTAGCACAAGTATTGTTCTTAATAACAAATATGAAGGAATTAATCAGGATGCTTCAGAATGGAGAACTATCTCAAAGAGTGGACACAGAAGGACTTAAAAAGATGTGCACGTGAAATAATTCCATGGAACAGAACTACCATAATTTACTTAACTGTTTTTCCTTGTTGGATTTTTAGACTACTTCCACATTTGCACTATTAATAAATAATGCCATTAGAAACAACTCCCTCTGCATGTTTATTTCTGCGAAATAGTTTCCAGAAGCATAGTTACTGTATAGGGACAATCAAAATATTTTTCTACACATTGCCAAGTTTCTTTCAAGGGGGATTGCCAACTAACTCACTACTGAGATTAATCTCAATACTGCTGTAAGAGGGAAAAGTAATTGTCAAAAAGGCAAGTATGGGGTTAGCAAAACAGAAAAGGCAGTGTAACAAGATAACCTAGGTCTGCTCGTAGGGGCAGGTTGGGTGGTAACATGGGAAAGTTTGGGACCAAGAAAGCCTAGAATCTAAACACATTTCTGCCACTCTGTGACCTTCACATGTTATAGCGCCTCCCCGAAGCTTAGTTTCCTTAAATTTAGGTAGATTTGGCTCGGATTTATGCCTTCCATCATCTTTACACATAAGGCAGATTTTGAAACTGAAGAAGGGAGTGGACTGAATCAGGGTCAGCCGAGAAACGCCAATTAATCACTCGCGGACATTTCCGGCAGCCAGGACAAAAGCTAGAGTCTAGGGTTCTGCACTTCCGTATAACTAAACCTGCGCGTCAGGCGTCTGTGTCTGCGAGTCGCAGCCCGGCGCCTCCGGAGCCACGACTGCGCATGCTTCCTGTGGGCGAAAGGCGGGACATGGCCCTGGATGGGCGGGGCGGGATAGTGACTTGTCTCGCGGTTACTGGGCCGGCGCGAGCGCGCGAGGCTCGGGGGCGGCGCGGGGCGGAGCCTAAGGTGGGTGGGCGCTGCGGGTCTCAGCAGAGCGTCTCTGTTCGGAGCGCTGAGGTCTTTTTAGGTAAGAAGATCTCGCCGGAAGTGCTCTAGCTGTGGAGCCTAGGTGTCGTAAAGAACCTACCGAGAGATTGTTTTTTAAGAGGACGCTCCCTCTGCTTTCCCTGCAGCGGTCATGGCGAAAGGCAGAGTCGCCGAACGATCGCAGACAGGGGCACTCCGAACGACCCCAGCGAGGGACGGGGCAACGGGGACGAGGGGTCCTGCGGCTCCTGGTGGCGGAGATCACCTGAAGGGTGAGTGGCTTCGGGAAACAGACCTGGGGCAGCCTCGAGGCGCGAGTGTGCCAGAAGGGCTCCGGAGGGAGCCAAGAACCCCAGCTGATGCCGGGGAGTTGCGGGCAGAGAAGGGGCCTGCTGGCGCCCTGGGGCGGGAGCAGAGAGAGTGGGGGACCTGGACTTGGGCCGCCGCCCGGCACAAGGCCAGATACCTATAGATGCGTAGTGAATGCTTGTTGGATTGAATGACAGATGACAGTGGTTTGTTGACACCCAAGGAGATTGTAAGGATGATAATATTGAAGCTGGCAGAGCTTAAAGGAACTTTAGCATTCATTGTTTTGTTTTTACAGATGAGTAAATTGAGGTCCAGAATGGGTATATGATTTGCACCGAGTTATAAAGCCAGATAGATGAGTAAAATAGTTAAGATCAGGGACTTTGGTTGGCAGGAACACCTGATTTTAAGTCCCTGCGCTACCTACTTCTGACCTTGGACTTAACTTTCAAAGACTTAATGTCTGAACTGTAAAATGAGGATAATATTCGTATTTAGGTTGGTATGCAGGTTAAATGTAGTAATTCATGTAAAAATTTAGTGTACTGCTTGGCTTATGTTAAGTGTAGACTAAATAAATGTCAGCAATTATTCTTATAGTTAAAGTCTCTCCTTTTAAAGCCTTTTCCACTACATCCTGGCCTTTCTCGGTACTTTAAATATTGTTTTCAGGGGAAAAGTGTACCTGGAAAGTAAATATTTTGATTCTATCATGGCATGGAGTTGTGTTCATTGCTTTTCAGCATTTGAAACGATTAAATTCTTTATATGCTTTTAAAGCCCATAAATTTGAGTGATCCTAACAAATGGCCATTAGGTTATTAAGGAATTTCAAATAATTTCACATGTCTCCACCAGTCTTATGCTTTCAGCTTTATGAATTTGGATATTTGTCCAACTTAAAGATAGTAGAACCAAATAACTTTTAAAATCCAGAAATTAATTATTGTCAAAGTTTAAATCCACTCTAAATTAAAGGAACATTGTTTTGAAGATGCTACATTAAGAATGATAATCCAATGTCTGGGTTTCCTGAAAATGTATTTTCTATGTAGAGTTTCCTTGAAGATTATTTGGTTTGAAATAGCAGTCAGTTGTATCACTGTTTTCTACCTCTAAGGTGATACTCAGAAAATAAAACCATGAAACTATCCAAAGTGTTTTTGTAATTGTTTATCTTTTTTTTTTCATTAGAACAACTTAGTCAACATAGTCTTTCTTTTTTATAATGCTGTCAAAATGTCTTCTGAAAACGTCAAATCTATAGGAAACCAGAGAGAAGAGATTAATGTGAACTGTATTGGTTAGGAATTCCTTCATGAGAAGCAGGGTTTGGCTGAGTAGAGAGGTAGGAAGGGGATTCTGATCTGAGCAGGCGAAACAGTGGGTTTGAAGGTTAATATAAACCTTTTATGTGTCAGTAAAGAGATTATCTTGATAGGAGTGGAGGGTTTCTGTTGATTGTAGAAGATAAGGCTGGCCATGACTGGAATGGTATCAGATTATGGAGGGCTTTAAGTATAAAGCAAAGGAAGTTTTGATCCATCCTATTAATTAGTGGCTCCCAGTTTTTTTTCTTTCCCTCCCTTGCTCTCTTATTTAATTAATGTTTGAATTCTCTTTCTGGGCAAAGATTTTGTGGACCCCTTACATGATAGAGTTTGGTTCACCTGCCTGTGGTAATTAGCTATTGATGCGATAGCATTAGTAACTACTTAGCAATCATCTTCCAGATTATGGAAAAAAAACAATTATTGTTAACTGCAGGTGGCAATTTGGCATTTGAAAAAGGAAAGGCAGAGGTTACCAGGGGATTGGTGGGGATGGAAAATGGGAAGTTAATATTTAATTGGTACAGAGTTTCTGTTTGGCATGATGGATAAGCTTTGACAATGGCTGATGGTGATGGAGGCACAACTTTGTGAATATAACAGCACTAAATTGTATATTTGAAAGTGGATAAATAGGAAATTTTAATTTACCAGGGAAAAAAACCCCATAGAACTGTACAACACAAAGAGTAAACTCTAATGAAAACTATGGACTATAGTTAATAATATAATTATAGTAATATTGCTATACCAATTGTAACAAGGATAACACCAATGCAAAATGTTGGTAATAGGGAAAACTGTGTGTTTAAAAAAAATATTTTTTTTTTTAAAAAGGAAAAGGCTTTGGAGAAGAGAGAAGAATTTTAGTAACTCTTTATTGAGAAATACATAGTAATTCCTCTAAATTCCATGACACTTTAAATGAATTTATCAACAGACATATCTACATATCTGAAAAATAGTTGTCATCGTATGTATATGTTTGAAATATTTTACACTCTACTTTTTACTCTACATCCAGTGGGCTCCTTGCTTTGACTCTGTTCTCTTGAGTTTAAGATCTGAGTCTTATAGACTGGGACTACTTTGAAGACTTGTAAGCAAGGAAATAACATGTTGAAAGCCTAATTCTTGCGTGATGACATCAGGAAGGGTGAGAGATAGACAAGAGAACCAGTTAAGAGGCCCTTGGCCTAATCTATGTGTGAGAGTGCCTAGCCCAGGCTATTTTAGTCTCCTTTGTGATGTTTGCCCTGGCTGATCTATTTCCTAGCAAGTCATGGCAGTTCTTCATATTAATTTAAGGGAACTCCTAGAACTATTTTTCAGTGTATAGGTCATAGCCTGTCTTAGTTTGCTAAAGGCTGCCAATGCAAAATACCAGAAATGGGTTGGCTTTTACAATGGGAATTTATTAGGATAAGAGCTTACAGTTCTGATGCTGTGAAAATGTTCAAATCAAGGCATCATCAGAGGTGCTGTCTCACCAAAGGTCAGCTGCTGGTGATCCTGGACTCCTGAAAATGGCAACCAGTCTCTACCTCTTCCAGGCTCACTTTCTCGCTGAAGTCAGCTATGGGCCATCTCCTGCTGCTTCTCTTCAGCTTTGGGCTGCTCTGCTGATTCTAGCCTCTGGCCTCTCTCTTAGCCTCTCAGGGTTTCTCTGTCTTTTTGCAACTGCTAGTGATCCTGGAGCTCTCTCTTGCATGGCAGGGTAAAACGGCAGCTCTCTTTTTCTGTGTCTCTACATGTTTCTCCCATTTATAAAGGACTCCAGCAAAAGGGCTGAGACCCACCCTGGGTCTTGCCTCACTGAAGTACTCCAATCAAAGGGCCCCAAATGAATTCAGTCCAATTTAAGGATTCCTTGCCCATAAGAATGAACCAATTTAAGAACATAATTTTCTGGGGTCCATAAAAGACTCAAACCAGCACACTACCCATGTAAGGGGTGTGAAATCAATTTGGTGGGTAATGAAAATTTTTAAAAATGAAGTAGAAGAGAAAATATCAGTGCTTTGCTGTAGTAGGGGGTAAGTATTGTTTCTTGATTTTTTTTTCCAGTTATATAGATTTTGTGTGTACCAGAGCATGATGTAAAATACATTGCATATTGTGGAATGCAGTTCAAAAAGTTTGAGAAACACTGTCTAGAAGTTGGGTTTTATTGCTTTTAGAAGACATTGTTTGAACTTGGGTAAATAAATTCTTCTCAGATCCCTTTTGTAGGTTCTGCCTTGCTAATTTGGTTCAACAGATATTATTGAGCATCTGCTATGGCTTAGAGGAAGAAGGAAGCTCCAATTACTGATGACTGGGATCTAAGGTTAAAACTGGCAACTGGACATCAACCAAGATATTAGTATAATTTGTTGATGTCAGCTTAAGCCAGATATTATCAGGATTCTTTTTTTTTTTTTTCCCAACCTTAAAAAAAATTTTTTTTTATTAGGGAACTTGGAGGTTTATTAGAAAAATCATGTGGAAAATACAAAGTTTCCATATACCTTTTTTTGTATATTCATGATCTTTAGGAAACAGTGTACTGGACATAATTTACATTATTATTGATGACTTACGTCATATTTGCTCAGTTTTTATATTGTGAAGTGTAAGTGGTTTGTGACAGGATTGTAAGGTATCCTAGATCTTTTCTTTTTTGTAAATCGAGATGTAATTCACATACCATAAAATTTACCTTTTTTTTTTTTTTTAAACTTTATTTTGTACATTTAATAATTATAAACAATTAAAAACTAAAAAGTATGGGAAGCGGCTGTGGCTCAATCAGTAGGGCTCCCATTTACCATATGGGAGGCCCCGGGTTCAGTTCCCGGGGCCTCCTGGTGAAGGCAAGCCCCCCGCCTGCACGACGTGGTTAGCTGACCCAGCGAGCACAAGCAGCAAGGGGGGGATAAATGAATAAATAAATAAAATCTTAAAAAAAAAAAAAAAAAAAAACTAAAAAGTAAACACAGATGAATAAATATATACATTTCTCAATTAAATGTAATGTATACATGTAAATTTTTTTTTGAATCAATATATTACACAATATAAAATTTACCTTTAAAAGTATATGTACTGGGAAGCGGCTGTGGCTCAATCAGTAGGGCTCCCGTTTACCATATGGGAGGCCCCGGGTTCGGTTCCTGGGGCCTCCTGGTGAAGGCAAGCCTGCCCGCACGGCGTGGTTAGCTGACCCAGCGAGCACAAGCAGCAAGGGGGGGATAAATGAATAAATAAATAAAATCTTTAAAAAAAAAGTATATGTACACTTCAGTGTGTATACACTTTATTCACAGAGTTGTTTCACCCATCACCACTATCAAATTTCAGAACATTTTCATCAACCCACACCCCTTAGTTGTCACTTCCCATTCTCCCCCAAGCCTGCAGCAAACACCAATCTACTTTCTGTGTCTATGGATTTACCTATTCTGGACATTTCATATAAGTGGAATTACATAATATGTGGCCTTTTGTGTCTGGCTTCCTTCACTTAGCATAATCATTTCAAGGTTCATCCATGTTATAGCATGTATCAGAACTTCATTCCTTTTTATGGCCAAATAGTATTCTATTATATAGATATACCACATTTTATTTTATCTGTTCATCAATTGATGGACATTTGGGCTATTTCTACTTTTTTTGGCTATTATGAATAATGCTGCTGTGAACATTTGTATACAAGTTTTTCTGTGAACATGTGTTTTCAGTTCTTCAGTATATATGTAGGAGTAGAATTGCTGACTCATGGTAACTCTATGTTTAATATTTTGAGGAACTGCTAATCTGTTTTCCACAGCAGTTGCACCATTTTACTTCCCCACCAGCAGTGTATGAGGTCCAATTTCTCCACGTCCTCACCAACACTTGTTATTTTTTGTCTTTTTTTCCCCCAATTTAATTCTATTTATTTACTTAATTTGGTAAACAAATCAATTTTATTGATACATATTAATAAAGCATACAATTCATTCAAAGTATACAATCAATGGTATTTGGTATAACCACATAGTTGTGCATTCATCAATCAGGATTCTTTTGATTGTAATCAGTAGAAAACCCAATTGAAACCCTTGCTGAAAGGGAGTTTATGGATTCATGTAATGAAATTAATCCATTAAGTAGGACTTAATAGTTTCAGGCTGGAACCAGTGGCTTGATGATATCATCAAGGATCAGATTTCTTTCATCTCTTGGTTTGCTTGATGTTAGCTTTACCTTAAGATTGGTTCCTTCTGAAGGTCCAAGGTTAGCTAAATGCTTCCTTGTTAATTTTTGAGAATCTTTGTCCTAGCATTACCAATAAAAGTCTTGGTATTCAATCTAATTAGACTGACTTGGATCAATTGTTCATCCCTGAACTGATCACTGTTGTCACAGGGTAAAAATAACTTTATTGGCTAAGCCTAATTCATGTTCGACTCCTAGAAAAGGAGGTGGGAATTAGGCTAAGTAATTTTTCCCAATGACATGGATCTCCATGATGGGTCACTCATGACTTTTCTCTATTTGTGCTTGGCCTTCTTGATATAGAAATGAAGAAAGTGAACTTGTAGCTCTGATTTTGGGTTTGATAGATAAACAAGGAAAAGATAAGGATTCTGATACATCATGAAGCTCAGCCTAGGCATGGGAGGAAGAGAAGAGCCAAATAGAAAGAAAATAGAGGTTAACAAAGAAGGGAATATTGGAAAATAAAATGTCCAAAGTGGAGCAGTCCCAAATGATGTGAGAACTTAATGTGTAGCCTTGGCAGTGGGTGGGTGAAGTTGAATGAAAATGGAAGTCAAAGAATTTTGAGGCTGGATGATGAAATCTTTTAGGATTGTAGAGAAGTATATGACAAGCTTGAACTTCAGTGAATGGGGAGGAGTGCCTGTAAGTAGGTAGATGGTAGTGAGTGAGTTGCGTGGGAGCAGACTTGCAGGGCATAATAAGCCTTAGAGAAGGAGCTTTTACACAAGATTGGGAGTGCTATTTCCTCTGTTACCTATAAACATGCTTTTAATAATTCTACTTTTTGTTTTTTATGGTTATTTTTTTGTATTTTATAGTTATTTCAGTAGTTTAAATTTATACTTGATATTACTACCATTTACAATTATTAATAACTTTAAAAAATTTATCTTGGCCTTAAAATTTACTCAACAACAACAACAAAAATAAATAAATAAAATTTACTGCCAACAATAGATATTACAATACATTCTTGTGACCTTAAAATTTGTTAGAATGCCTGTAGACTTGTGTCCTCGGGAGAAATGGGTTTTTTGCTTCTTTCATAGTAGGACCAAGTAGATCTAGAAAACTCTGAATGTTGAGAACTAATACTAGGTAATGAATAAAAGTCATTCCTACTGTCTTGTAGGTATAGGTAGATTCTGCTTTTCAAAAGGTTTTGATATGAAAGTAATAAGAGAAATGGAAACTACTAGAGGGGCAGTAAGGTTAAGTTTTTTTGTTGTTATTTTAAAGATTTATTTATTTATTTTCCCACCCCCACCCTGGCCTCACTCATCGTTTTGCGCTCACTGTCTGCTCTCTGTGTTTTCTTCTGTGTCAGCTTGTCTTGTTTTTAGTCCACACCAGGGACTGATCCTGGGACCTTCTGGAGTGGAGAGAGGCTGCTCAATCTTTTGTGCCACCTCAGCCCCCTGATTTCCTGTGTCTCTCATTGTCTCTCTTCTGTGTGTCTTTTTGTTGCGTCATCTTGCTGTGCCAGCTCCCTGTGCGGGCCAGCACTCCCTGTGGGCCAGCTTGCCGCGTGGACCAGCTTGCTTTTCACCATGAGGCCCCGGGAATCGAACCCTGGACCTCCTATATGGTAGATGGGAGCCCAGTCACTTGAGCCACATCCGCTTCCCTGTTGTTTTTTAAGGAGGTACCAGGGAATGAACCCAGGACCTTGTACATGGGAAGCAGGCACTCAACCACTGAGCTACCTCCGCTCCCCAAGTTCTGTTTTTTCAGGATGGATTTGTGCATGTTAGAAATTAAAGAAAAGGTGCTTGTAAGAGAAGAATTGAAGATGTTGGGTCATGGAGAGCAGATATTTCCAAGAGCAAGATCTGGAAGGAAGAGTGCTGGCATTTAATGCAAAGATATGGGGAAGGGGCAAGAGAAGATAATTTAATGAATATATCTTGAAGTAGACATTAGGGAGCTCACTAAAGTGGGAGGCAGTGTTATCTGTAGAGAGTACGGGAAGGTAGAATTAAAGGCTTGAAGAGACTTGAATTATAGCCCTTTTGGAGAATGCTGTAAATGGATTACCGTTCACCAGTGATACCCTAATTGAAAGTAGGAAAGCAAGTGAACTTGTAGGCCAAGAGATCATCATTCTGACTTTCTCTAACAGTACCTTTGGCCTGGAAGGAGGTTGGAAAAATAGGCAGTGGAGTAATTCTGATTGGTAATTTGTGTGATGAAATATTTGGTGGTTAATGAGTATAAATATTGTGGATAGCTCTAAATGTTAAATGACATATGAGTCTGGTGCAGCCAGAAGGCGGCACATCATAAATGTGTATGCTACAAGTTTAGATGTAAAATTATAAAAACAAGATTTATAACTTTTTGCTTAATATGTTTAGAACTCTAAGTGAATTACATACTATTTTCTGGGTTCATTATAATTATTCTCAAAAGGATTGTTGAATCATAATTGCCAACATTCCCTGTTTACCATTTAGTGTGAAAGAAGGGAGAGCTGCAAAATTGAATAACTGTCAACTCAGTTTTATTGTATTCTTATCAGTTACTTTCTTGTGTTATTGTTGAACACAATGTTGGAAAAGTTTGCCTAATTTTAGAGATTGAAGAAAATAGGTATCAAGTTAAACCTAGAGGTTAATTTTGTTCAGATGTCTATATATTTCATCATCTAACTCTAAGGCAACAAGTAGCAGAGATATGTGTACTCAGGGAACACTCAGAGTAGTAAGTGTTCTGCAGTCCAGTTCAACATTGTCTGGCACTTTTCTCCCCCTCTGACTCCTTAATTAGGACTGGTGAATTCAAAATAGTGTGAAAAAAATTATTTAATTTTAGAGCTAGCATACGAAATGCCCTATTTAATTTTTAATTTAAGAAAACTGAATCACCTGTAGAAATCTTTTAAATATGTTTAGCTATAAGTACAGGTTAGAAAGCTTTTAATCTTCTTTTCCCCATCTTTTAATCTTCAACTAAATTTCCACCCACTCTATGAATCTTGCCTTCATCACTCCAGCCTAGTAATCTTGCCTTCCTACAAATGCAAAACCCCTTTTAATTGTACCATTTCTCTTGTTCCTGATTAATGGTGGCACCAGCTTCTAAGGAGCAGAGACTGAGCAAAACATTTTATACATAATGGGTGATTGGCAGCCAGCCCTAAAGCAACTCTCCTTTTGATATACATACTGTGCATTGTAAAAATCCTAAAAGAGAAGTTCTAAGAAAGGGGGAAAAATCAGCCATTTGTTCTTGGAAGTCATTCTCATTTTGTCCACAAATATCTTCAGGAGGAATAAAAAGTTAAAATTATTAATGAAGGGTTTAAAAGATACCCATAGTATTAAATTATTCGTGTTACTCCTTTTGTATTCTGGATCTGATTCTAGCAGAAAACTAAGTTAAAAGTGTGGGCTGGGGCAAATTAATTCCAGTTAGATTTAAAAGTAGCATACCTTTAAGAAGTAATAGCTGTCCTAAAAAATTATACGTACTATTTATGTATATTACATGTCTTTACTTTGATGTCAGCTGATGGGAAACTATGCCCCCAACTCACTATTTACGTATTACCCTTATTCCTTTTCTAATAGAATACTTTTTATTGTAATAGACCATTTAAGCTTTGTGAGAACAGCTTGTGACTAAGTAGGTTTTCTTTTTTTTTTAAAGATTTTATTTATTTATTCATTTATCCCCCCCTTGCTGCTTGTGCTCGCTGGGTCAGCCAACCACGCCGTGCAGGCGGGCTTGCCTTCACCAGGAGGCCCCGGGAACCGAACCCGGGGCCTCCCATATGGTAAATGGGAGCCCTACTGATTGAGCCACAGCTGCTTCCCAAGTAGGTTTTCTATTTAGAAAGTAAAACTACATTTTTGTTTGAATTGGTTTTAGTACACAGATTTTTTTTCATTTAAAAACTTTTATTGAAGTATGTCATTCGTACATGAACATACATAAACAATAGTGTATAGTAAAAGTTGTAAATTTATAAAACAAACATGCGTAACATCATACAGGGCTCCCATACAGCACCCCACCACCAATACCTTGCATTGTTGTGAAACATTTGTTACAAATTATGAAAGAATTTCATCAAAATATTACTACTAACTATAGTCAGTATTGTTATATTTTTATAACTTTTGGCTGATTACTCTTTTCTTTTTATGGTGAGTGGCTATGGCTTATTAAGATTTCTTCAGCTATACATTGAATTAGATATCACATCCAGCAAAAATGTGGTGGACAATTTGAGCATTTGTTACTTATAAGATTCTGCAGGAACCTTTTCATATTTCAGATGTTTAAAGTATCTGTTTAATTCTGTGTTGCAAAAAAGCATACATAAGAATACGTCAGTGGATTATGAACTAGAATATTTGAGACAGGCATACCTAGTTTATTACTCAATTGTAGGCATTTTTTGTACTATTTTATGATCCCATTCCTTCCTGCAATAAATTTTAGAATAAATTATAGAAGATTGAGCAAATAAGTTTTCATTTGTGACTTAGTTTTTGAAATAAAGTCCTTTTTGAGATGAGGATGGTTAAAATAATAAGGACTAGTTGGGGAAGTTAGGCTGATTGGTGATACGTTTAGATTACAGGAAACTGGAAAAGATAATGTTTAACTTTAGTGTTCACATATTAGAACTTGATTAACCTAATACTGTCTTTAATGAATAGGTAAGAATAATTTACATTGAGTATTTGAAAGCACTAACCTTAGCAGTTCTTGTATCAGCAGAAATTACAGGTTGATTGTAAATGGATATTAAAGTGCTTTGGTACTTCACACTATTCAGTTAATTAGGTTTTTTTTTTCTTTTTCATTTTTCCCCTTTAGGTAGTGTACCCTCCTTTGGGCCTCTGTTTACACACCTATAATATAGATAGAGTGGGCCAGATTGGTACTTCTTGGACTTCAATGTGCATGCAAATCACCTGTGCATCTTATTAAAATGCAGGTTCTGATTTCGTGGGTCTGGGGCAGGGCCTGAGAGTCTGCATTTCTCGCAAGCTGCCTGGTGATGGTGATCAACAGAACAAACTTTGTGTAGCAAGGAACTAGATCGTTTCTGTTGCTCCATGTTCAGCAAAGAATTTAGCAAAATCTTATCCATTCAGTTGAACCATGTATAAATATGTTATAATGATAAAAGGGACAAAATGAAGTTAGTTTTTTATTTAATCAGGGCTTTTTGGTTTTTAGGCATAGAAGTAAGTTTAAATGAGCACAAATTAAAAGGGAGGTTGTTGTGAGAATACAAGAGACAATCTCATTGGCATCTCTGAGTAAAAAATGAAATACAGGGGGCAGATGTGGCTCAAATGGTTGGGCGTCCGTCTGCCATATGGAGGGACCTGGGTTCGATCCCCAGGACCTCCCGGTAAAATTAAAAAAAATATATATATATATATATGGGAAACGGATGTGGCTCAAGAGGTTCGGCATCCGCCTACCATATGGAGAGACCAGGGTTCGATCCCCGGTACCTCCTGGTAAAAAAAAAAAAAAAATGAAATACAGCCATGCTTCAATTGAAATGTGAAGTTAGAAATCAACAAGTAGGTTAGCTCTCTCTCATTTCTGCTTCTCTAGAAGTCTTTTCCAACCTCTGTTCTTAACTGCCATGTTACTGACTCTAGCCTCCACTGTTTGCCCTTTCAGCCTCAAGTCCTATCATCTCTTGGCATCAGTATCTCTTTCTCTTAGTTCAGATTCTCAAGAGAAAATGTGGTCAGCCAGTGATGAATTGTTTCTGCTTGGATCAGGTGTCCGACTTTGGACCAATCAGCCTTCTGTGCCTGGGAGGGTAGAGTGTTGGAATCACACGTAAGAATTGGGCCACTGAGATTACCCGCCTTGAGGGACAAAGGAAGTGTGTTCCCAGGGAAGGGGAGATGTGGGCAGGGCAGGGAGTGAAACTGTTGCACACTTCTTTTAAACTTTTATGAAGAAGGATTCGCTAAATTAATAGAGTGCAGACAGTCCTATATTTTTGTTTAGGATATATGTTAAGAACATGTGAGAAAGTTACATGTGTAGTAGTTAGGGGAGGGGCATAGAGGAAACTTAGGGGTATATGTTTCAGGGCTAGAAATAAATGCTGAATTATAATAAAAATATTTATTTTATTTTTTGTATCCCCTGGGAGTATTACCAGTATATACATGGTATGTAAGCAATAAATTGAGTCACCCATTCCTGCCTCCTCCCAGGTGAACACTGTGTTTGCACTGTTGGCCATGCCTAGTAAAACAGCCCAGTGCAGAAGTAAAATAGCCCTATGCATTCTTCTGCTTGTTGCTGTCTGGATCTCATTCCATACTTTTATCTGGCATATAATTTTTAAGGTAACACTGAGATTATGTTGGGAGAAAATACAAATAAACTCTCTTATTCTTAGAGTCACAGACAGAGCCACCCCAAAAATTGAAGTTTAGCTTTATATTCCAAAGCTCTTTGTGTAAGGAGAAAGTATAACATTCTCCAGTTGCATTAATGAATCTCTGGGTTCTTATGACAGTTCAGGTAATTGCCACATTACCTCATTTTTCCTAAGAGACCCTTCTGTTTTGCTGGGAGTTCCCAATATAAATAAATAAAATTGAAAGTCAGTAATAGCATTTAGAGCATAAAAAGGAAAAATAAAGCTCTTTTATTCCCCCTTTGGCTTATCAACAAATCAATACTGCAAATTTTGTGTTCTGTTTTTTTCATTCTTCTAAAGTGGATATATCCCCCCCAAATAATGTACCCAATTAATAAACTTGAATACAATAGTATTTAAAATTTAATGTTCTACTGAGGGGAGTTGATGTGGATCAGTGGTTGAGCACCAGCTTCCCACATACAAGGTTCTGGGTTCAATCCCTGGCCCCAATACCTTAAAAAAAAAAAAAAAAAAAAATTAATGTCACAAAGTGTTTTGGGCAAAAATATGAATAGTTTTCTGGGAGGAAAGCATTTAAGGAAGTTATTTGCTGGCTTGAAATACTGTCTTCCTACATTTATCATAATTACAGCTTTTTTTTTTTTTTTTTTTTCCAGAGAAAGCCTGGGCAGAAGCTGGGTCCGCAAGAATGTCGCTCCTTATATTGGTGTCCATTTTCTTATCTGCAGCTTTTGTTATGTTTTTGGTATATAAAAATTTTCCTCAGCTTAGTGAGTAAGTATACCGAAAAACTGAAATTTTCTAGACATTTAAAGAGATGAAAGTGTATTAAAAGTTAAAACTTAAATTTATTTTAAGCAATAGAACTGTCATGGTGATTGTGAATCAGCTTTCATAGCTTATATAGCAAGTCCATATCAGCACTGTTATTTAAGTACTTCTTTCCAAATATGTCTCTTGATTTTCTCTGCAAGATTTTCCTAGTACTCCTCCTCTAATTAAGGCCCCATATTTCTAATGCTTTTCAAATTTTAAAAATATAACAATAAGAAATATATTTTTATGTATTTCTTATAGGTGACCCTGCATATGTGTCTTTTTTCTCTTTTACATGCATATATACATATATAGCAAAGTTAAAGTTTCATTAAATAGACCTTACTCTTATTTTAGATGATTTCCTCTGGTATTTTCTAAACTATTCTATTTATTTCATGTAAGTTTTTAAATGCTAGTGGTAATCAAGTGAATTTATTTTACAGTCTTGTAATAGATGTTGACCTGCATTTGAAAAGCATTAATGGTGTTCTTTCCTACATTCTCTCCTTTTTTTCCTGTTTTCCCCCTTTCTACTTTTCCTTGTGGTCAATTTTTGCATGCTTCTATTTATCCATTTCCCTCCCTACTGCATCCCTGTCTCCTAGCTCTTTTTCTCTTACCTGTTTTATAGAAGTGATATGAGTAGTTTTCACAGTAAAAGTGACCTTGTAAGAGACTATATAAATAATACAGGTTCACAAGTTCTTAGCAAAAACCTTAGAGTGAAATGTGTTTCAGATTTGAATTTTCCATTTTTGAAAGGTAACATGAAATATATTTTGCATATTATATAGTACCTCTAGTAGGGTCTAGGGCAGCATCCTATAAGCAATTATATTATAATAATTATTATTATTTGCAGTGAAACCTGCATAGTAACACTAAGCATGATTAAAAAAAGACTAGTCACTTTATATAAGTTTGGGTCAATTTTTGCTGATTAATAAATTATTGTTTAAAACTTTTGTTTTTTTGAGTTTTTTGAATTTTAATTAAAAGATTGTAAACCTAAAACCTGCTTTAAGGGGGAAAAGTACTCCCAGGACTGTTTAACTACAGTAATACCACAACTGTGTAATCATAGATTTACATAAGGCTTTACTAAAATGTAGTTAGGCTTTCAACCAGGCTAGATAACTGTAAAATGTGATTTCATGGTATCAAGAATTTCCTGTTGCCTCCAAATTCCTTTCCTTCACAATACTTGATGCTTGAAATTTTATAGTTAAATTATTTGGATTTTAAAGCTTTGATTTCTTACATAAATATAAATACCTTTGAGTGGATAGTATGTTATATTGTTATGTTAGTTAATATTAGTATGATTCAGTTTTAGATCCCTTCTGGTTTTATTCACAGAGTAGGGAATAGAGAGCTGACTGAAATAGAGAAGGGATATAGACTGTAGATTAAGATTGTCTTTGCTCCCAGTGTGCTCTAAGAATAACATATCAATTGTATATAATAATGATTTATTAACAAACCTTTTTAGTCTGCCTATTTCTCTCTGTATACGTATATATAAATATATATATGTGTGTGTGATGTGTGTACACACTCTTATGGAATCTTTTTGGTTGTTAAATTATATAAATGAGAAAAGCCAGTTTAGTTAACCAGCTGTTTTTATAGGACTTAAGAAAACAGCATTCTATTACTGTTCCGTAGGGCCAGTTAAATTTTATCATGTAAACAAATGGGCCTAATATACATTAAAATTAAATGTGTGGGAGTGGATGTGGCTCAAGTGGTTGAGTGCCTGCTTCCCACGTGGGAGGTCCTGGGTTCATTTTCTGGTGCCTCCTAAAAAAAAACAACAAAAAAAAAGCCAGAACAACCAGCAAACAGACAAAAAAATCAACTTGGGGGAGCTGATGTGGCTCAGTGGTTAAGTGCCAGTTTTCCACATAGGAGGTTCTGCGTTCATTCCCCAGCCCCGGTACCAAAAAAAAAAAAAAAAAAAAAAAGTCAGATGTGGTTGAATATCATTATTTGAGGCTTTCATAAGCAAGAAATAGTTTAGTTCCAAACAAGGTACCAAAAGATAAAGTGGGATTAGTAGGAAAAGAAAGTTTTTTCCTGGACTTTGAACTAGGATATTCCAGAAAAGGTATAAACCGGAATTCATAAAAAAGTCTATTTAATTTTAGTTGAAATTGATTATTGACTTTAGCTTATCATGCGGATTACCCACAATGATGTTAAATATTTTTTTAATGTGCTAACATCAGTGGTTCATTGCTTACATTTAATTTAAACCAATGTTGAAGTAAATACTTTTAAATTTAAGTTTGAGTTATCCTGAACTTTGGTATATTGATTAGATGGCTCATGAAATTAATTATATTAAAGCATTAAAAACCAAATAATTTATAGACTTTGGAATTTAAAAATTGTGACTTTACACTGAACATATTATAGATCAAGACGTCAAATCATTTTGAATAAAACTTCATGTTTTGAACGTTGATATTAATTCTCTTGGCAAAATTCTGTTTTAAAATTTTTCACTTTAATTTTATTTCTTTAGAGAAGAAAGAGTGAATATGAAGGTTCCCAGAGATATGGATGATGCCAAGGCTCTAGGAAAAGTTTTATCCAAATATAAGGACACCTTTTATGTACAAGTACTTGTAGCTTATTTTGCTACATATATTTTGTATCCTTTTAACTGAAAAAATGTTTTCTAATTTTGTTCAAGGAAAAGGTTTTAAAAGGTCTGCTGTTCAGTTATACATAGCATAACTATTTTTCCTTAAAATATATATGCAGTATCAACATTAAATAAAATACTGAAAAATTGAAATGGAAAAAATTCTCACCCATAAACCTATCTTCTCAATTCAATTATTTTTATTTCTGTATATTATCACTTTTTGTATTCTGCTTATTTCTTTTAACTTATAAACATTTTCCTCTTCCTCTAACCATTCAAAATATTGTTTCAAATTAATAATTACCGTACCTTAATTTTGAGAAATATTCCCTTATATTTGGAGGTATACTTTGTTTCTAATTTTTTTGCTTTTGTAGATATTGTATTATGAATCTCTTTGTTCACATGATTTTTATCTTTCATTTAATTGTTTCCTTTGGAAAAATTCCTTATGATATTGGCAATAAATCTTCCAACTTGTGAACTAGCTTTAATTTGTGATTTTTATATCTTTATTCTAATCCAACCTTATTTTCCAAATCTTCGGTTAATGAAAGATATTACCTCTTGATGTGAAAGTAATCATTCTTTTAAACAAGCTTTTATTTTTTTAAAAAGCAAATTAGTTTGTTAATTCTCTCAACTTTTTCTCCTGTAAAATTCAATAGCATTTTCTTTTCTTTGATTTACGTTGGATTAGATATTATATATTTCTATAGTTACCTCCTTATGCAAATGTTTTGAGTATATGGTTCAGGAGAAATTACTCCTAGCATAAGCAACTTAATCACAAGTACGTTTACAAAGGTTTTTGCTGCTAATACAAACATTACTCTTTTACCCAGCTGGTGAAGATACAGTTGTATTTAGGTAGTGTCCTATTTATAGAGTTTTATCATTATCCTACTAATTCATTTTTAGAAAAATTCAAAATAGGGGAAAATTTAGAGAATAATTTTTAATGCACCTGTCTTTTTGACAGGTCATTTGGGCAGTGGTTTGTAAGGCAATTTCTTTATATAATCTTTTGAGAAATCCATAATCCTGCTGCCTTTTCCCTTCAACTCCATTTTGTCACCTATCAATGAAAACCTAAGTATTAGGCTTATATGTTATTTTGCCTTAATATACTTTATATACTTTAAAAATTCTGTATACACTTTCTACTTTACCTACTTTATATACTTAAACCATAAATTGAAATATTTTCCCAAATAAGGAACAAATCTGGTTCATCCCTTTCATTTGGCTTTTAGAAGGTTTTTGTGAATATTAAGTGAACAAGGCATATAATATCTATTTGGAAAATCACCTTTTTTCCCCATACTGCCCCCAAGCTTTGGGAGGATAGTTATCCTTCAGCCAAAGCAGAATTGCCCACCCTGTCCAATCAGCTAGTCACCATAAATGAATCCTGGCCATCTAGAGGAGATAAGTGTTATAGCCTGGTTGCCTTAATATCCATATGCAATTTAGCAGAAAAGAATAAATTGCCCTGGAGAAGGTAAAAGTATAGGAGTGGATTTATTATTACAAAATAGATGTGGTTTAAAATTTTAAATTATTGGCTAATATATTTTTTTAGTTAATTTGGCAGGTTTTATTGTACATTGTTATCACCATTCTCTTAATAATTAAATATTGTAATATTTCACATAATGTTTTAGATATAAGATAATTTTGTTAAACAAAATTTATATATAATTTGGTTTATTTACACTTAAATAAAAGGAAGCTGAGTGTTAGAAAGATACTTTCAAATTCAATGAAAAAAAGGGAAAGACTTTATCTTAGGTTATAACAAACTTTTTGTTGTTCTACTCATATAGTACTTTTTTTTTTTTTTTTAAGATTTTTTTTTATTTATTTATTCATTTATCCCCCCCTTGCTGCTTGTGCTCGCTGGGTCAGCTAACCACGCCGTGCGGGCAGGCTTGCCTTCACCAGGAGGCCCCGGGAACCGAACCCGGACCCTCCCATATGGTAAACGAGAGCCCTACTGATTGAGCCACAGCCGCTTACCCTCATATAGTACTGATTAACAGAAATATAAGCCACATGTAATTTTTTTTTTTTTTTTAAAGATTTCATTTATTTATTCATTTATCCCCGCCTCGCTGCCCGCGCTCGCCGGGTCAGCCAACCACGCCGTGCGGGCGGGCCCGCCCTCACCAGGAGGCCCCGGGAACCGAACCCGGGGCCTCCCACACGGCAAACGGGAGCCCCACCGACCGAGCCACAGCCGCCTCCCCACATGTAATTTTTAAATTTTCTAGTAACCACATTAGAAAAAATAAAAAGAAACAGCTGAAGTTGATTTTATTTATCAATTTATTTGATAAGTAAATATATCAAAATTTAAAAATAAATATAAAATTATTTAACCAATATATAAAAAATATTTCAACATATAATCAATATAAAATTTATTAATGAGATATTTTACATTCTTTTTTCATACTGAGTTTTTAAAATGCGTAAATTTTACACTTACAGCACATCTCAATTTGGACTAACCACATTTTGGTATCTCAATAGCCACATGTAGCGCCAGTGGCCATTGTATCAAACAGTGTGAAACTAGTACCTTCATGAATAATACCTAATTTCAAACTCTTGTATATAAATTACTTTTTACTTTTGAATGCCTTATTTTTACCCTGTCATTTATTTAAGCTAAATTTAAGAATGAATTAATTAATTCAGGGTTTTTTTTTAAAGAACTAATTATATGCTAAGTACAAACATAATGATTTGAGCATTCTAAAGAAGAATGTCTATTTCCAGCTGAAATAATTGGGGAAGACGGGGTAGAGATACTGATTGGAGATGGCTAATTCTGGACAGAGTAGAGCTTACAAGCATGGAACGTGGTAAGGCAGTGATCAGCAGCAGACCAGTTTAGTTGGAGTGTAGTTGAGAAATAAGATTATAAATAGGTGCTAGACAATGCACTCAGATTGTAGAGGACTTGGAGTACCAGGCTAAGGAATTTAGGATATTCATTTGGTATTAGATAAGCTTGAGGACTTTTGCACACACTCTTAGTAACATGGTATTTATGATAATGTTAGTAAATGGTCAATTTAGAGTTAGAGGCATTATAAACTAAGGAGTTAATGAGTTCATGCATCTTTTAAACTTGTGTAATTTTATTTTGTTTTTAAATGCTATATGGAAATAATAATATTAACATCGTACCTTCTTCTTTATTGATTCTTTTTTCTGAAATATTGGATTTGTCTTTCCTTTTAAAAAATTCCATTTAATTATGTTTTAATCCTTAACTTAGAAGTTAACAGCTTGCAAACATTTGCTATTCCAGGCTCTATATTTCTCAGTATACTCTCAGGTTTTCTTTATCCCTTTCCACTAGCCTTATTTCTTGTTTGCTTGGTAAGTACATAAAATGAAATTGGGAGACTGGAAAAAATAGCTTTCAATAGAATGATG
This sequence comes from Tolypeutes matacus, assembly GCA_026826555.1. NCBI lineage: Eukaryota > Metazoa > Chordata > Mammalia > Cingulata > Chlamyphoridae > Tolypeutes > Tolypeutes matacus. Next base: position 40,616,380 of record JAKSZT010007815.1, read on the forward strand.
AAAATGATGATAGCATCTTAGTCCCACTAATCTATATAAGCATAAACTCACTAGTTTGAGGAGTTTAAAGTAATATGTGTTAAGTCCTTCCATAAGGACCTGTTAAAGTTGTTTTCTTTTCCCAGAATAGGACTATCATAGACTTATTTGTATTTACAGGCTCTGTGAAGCCTTTCCTTCCTATTCTATTTTTTCAATTTAGTCTAAGAATATTGGTGAATTAAGTCCCAGAACTGAGGGTGGGGGGATGGAGAGTGGTTTCAATGGCAACTGAAAAAAATTGGCTCCTGAAATTTTATTCTTAGGCTAAAGGCTAACATTATCTATTTGAGTATGGTCACCATGTTTAATCACAAGTGCCAGTTTGTTTTAGCTGGTCTCATTTTAGTTATGATTTGGTATGAGAAGGGACCAGATAAAATGGGGTCTTGTTCTCTGTACAAGAGATGTCATGAAGGGTATCTTCCCCATCTCCTAAAAGAACACTAGTTGAGCCCCCTTTTCCTTCGGTGAATATAACCTTTTGAATAAGATGTAAAGGTAAAAAAAATATTTATGGCTTCTTCTTATTTTCCAGTGTTCGGGACTTGGTGCCTCTTTCTGCTATATGCTTTCCTATTTAGTTGGGAGACCTGTTGTATACAAATACTTAACAGAGAAAGCAGTGAAATGGTCACAGCAGGTAAATGTATATTTTTAAACATTTAATTTAACTCTTTGGCTAATTGGAATGTCAAGTATAGTTTCTGCCTAAATTAACTCAGACTCAAGACATTAATTAAAATGGTCTTTTGACTAAAATTAAATCTGGTGGTAGGCAAATAAGAATGTTAGTAAGTTTCAAATATTAATTTTCCTACTTATAATGATAATTTAAATTTTTTACTCCTGGTAAGTTCAATCAGCAGAGAAATCAAAAGTGTTGATATAAAGGAATCACATATGTAGACACCTGTTCTGAGTTGATGCAGTGTGCTATCTTCAGTCAGGATCTGCACTACAGACAAGCAATAATAAATGTAAGCACTACCACACAGAAAGGGCTAACTTCGTGTTGCTGCATCCCTTCCTATACTTCTTTTCAAAAGCCCAAGGAGTAGCTCTTTGAAAATGAACCTGGGCACATGGATAAGTGACAATCTTTTAAGTTGCACCTCCAGAGTATGAAAAAAGGTATATTTATTTCCTAGAGCTGCCATAGCAGATTACCACAACTGGGTGGTTTAACACAACATAAATTTATTTCACAGTTCTGGAGGCTAGAAATCCAAAATAAGGTATTGGCAGGGCCATGCTTCCTCTGAAGGCAGCAATCCTTTCTTGCCTCTTTCTTGCTTCTGGTGGCTCCCAACAATCCTTGGTGTTCCTTGGCTTGTAGCTGCATCAATTCAATCTCTGCCTCTGTCCTCACATAGCCTTTCCTTCTGTGTGTCTCTGTCCTCTTCTCTCCTCTTCTTATAAAGACATTAGTCATTAGATTTCGGATGAAATCCAGAATGATTTCATCTCAAGATCCATAGGTATATTGTGCCTACTATGCAAATATGCCTGAAAAAGAAGCCTGCTGCTTTTATAATAGGACATTCCATTAGCACTCAGCTTGATTTTCTTCACACTCTGCTTTTAATCTCTGCCCACAACTATGTCCATTCTCAGTGAGAGGGTAGTATAATCTTCATGTTTATTCAAACCAATGTCTCTAAATACATGCCTTTTAGATTTGGGTTACAAATGGAGGCCTAGTTTAGTTTTCTGTGTTAGAACTTCAGTCTTCTGTTTTTGAACCTTACCAAACGTTTTTGAAAATCTTTTATTTCTAAGGTTTTTTAACATCATTTAATTTTATAGCATTTCACTTATACCTAGCTTTAAAAATCTCCTGTTTTACTTGGATAACAGATATGATAAGACAGCCTTCATCTGTCTAAAAAGAAAAAAAAGGATCTATACGTAATTACATCTGCAAAGATCCTGTTTCCAAAAGAGGTCACATTCTGAGGTTCCAGGTAGACATGAATTTTGGGGAGACACTATTAAACCCACTACAAAAGATATGCAAAATGTACTTTTTAGTGTCCATTAGTCAACATATGAATATGATCTTCACAGTTCTTTTGTTTGACATGCTAAGTGGAGATAATATTTCATTCATGTAAAAATGACCTTTTCTGTTATGATTGACTTCATGGCAAAAAGTATGTAAATCAAGAAATATACTCTTTTAAGAGTACTTCTTTCTGTATTCTTGTAAGATAATAACTTTGGAAAAAATCAAACTAAACCTCCTAAGCAAATTTGTCAAGAATGTACTTATAAATACATATTATAATATGTGTAGGAATATATTATTTTCCCATTATTGGAAAGAGTAAAGTTGTATTATCTCTTTTCACATTATAAATACATTTTCATTCATGAAAATAGATTATATTTTTGTGATAAGGTATGGCCCAAACTTAACTGGAAGGGTTGGGATAACAACAAATAAGATAGGTAGCACATACCATCATTTTAGAATAAAAAATTAAAAACGGATCATAGAGCTAGACTTTATAGTAATAAATATCTAGTAGTACAAAATATATATTCTAAAATAAAGATAGCATTGCTAAGATAATCCTATTTTTATAATGAATCGTAAGAATCCTAGATAGGAATTTTCGAGATCATCCTGCCTTAACTCATTCTTACAGATTCAGAAATTAAGAGAAATTTTGCCCAAAATCATTTACTTGTAAAACAAGATCTAGAATTTCAGGTCTCTAAACTTCTGGTCTAGTGCTCTTCTCACTATACTACATACGTACTGAATGTAAAAATAGTTTTACATGTGCATTTTTCTTTCGAATAGCTCTTTAGTTTTCTGTAAGTAAGCTTAGTTATTCAAAGAAAGTATATATTTTTTCATATATACTTGTTTAATTTCTTTTATCAGTAATGAATGAATTCACTCATGATATATTATATTAACAAAATAAAAATTTTCTGAAATTTTTTTTAGTTGGAGGCTAGATTTGTTTTGTTTTGTTTTTTGTTTGTTTTTAAGACATTCCCATTATTATTTTTTTTAAAGATTTATTTATTTCCCTTCACCTCTCATTGTTTTGCACTTGCTGTCTGCTTTCTGTGTGTTCTTCTGTGTCTTCTTGTCTTTAGGCGGCCCCCGGGAACTCCTAGGACCTTCCAGAGTGGAGAGAGGTGCTCAGTCTCTTGCGCTACCTCAACTCCCAGTCTGCTGCGTCTCTTATTGTCTTCCTTCTGTGTCTCTTTTTGTTGCGTAATCTTGCTGCACCAGCTCTCCATGCGGGCCAGCACTCCTGCGCGGGCCAGCACTCTGTGTGGGCCAGCACTGTGCATGGGCCAGCTCTCCTCTCAGGCCAGCTTGCTGCATGGGCCAGCTTGCTTTTCACCAGGAGGCCCCGGGAATCAAACCCTGGACCTCCTGTATGGTAGACAGGAGCCCAACTGCTTGAGCCACATCTGCTTCCCTAGATTTGTTTAAGTGTTGTTCAGGTCCTTTACATTGTAGGAGTTAAAGGCATTAAAAAGTTGACCACTTGATGTGCATTTTATATCTAATTATCCTATAAGTTTAATTTTGGCATTTTAGGTTTAAAATGTCATTGTTGAGCTGTCATTATGTAGGCTGATGTAAAACCACCTTTACTGGCACACAGTAACATTAAGCTATAAGCACAATTTTTAAAAACTCGTCTTGTGTTATTTAGCTCTCTCTACTAGCTCTGGTAATGAACATTTGATAAATAATAGTTCATTGTCATTCTCAAGTTCCTTATTGATAATTTCTGTTGGATAAACTGAATTATCAGAGATGAAAATTTTAATAAGGCAATTTTATATTAAGTAACTTCTTCTCAAGATTGGCCTTATCATGATGTTAATTCTTTTCTTTCTTGTGACAGGTTGAACGTCATAGAGAACATCTTATTAACTACATTATATTTTTGAGAATAACACCATTTCTGCCTAATTGGTTTATTAATATTACCTCTCCTGTGATAAATGTGCCATTGAAAGTTTTTTTTATTGGCACTTTTCTAGGTAAGGCCTCTAGTTTGTGCTGTTAGAGCTTTTTGTGTACATATCTAACAGTGTACATCTGGGCTAGATTGTGTGCTCCTTGCAGACATTCAAACACCATATATAGCTTTTGGGCACGGTACTTGGCCTGTATGAGTAGAAGCTCAGAAAGTGTGTGTTGAATTGTGTTGACTTAGGTATATTTGTTTTACCTCTTTAAAGAAGGACACTTTCTACTGGATATTGTTTGAATTATACATGATTAAGTAGGACTATCTAACTCCAGTTTCTCCTTCAGTGGAGAGAAAAAAAAATGTGTTTCTTTTTTTTTTTTTTTTTTTTTTTTTTGAGTAATTTTCTCCTTTGTCTTATATTCCAGTAATGAAATATTGAACTTTAATGTTCAGGATTGATCCCATTTTTCATTTTATTGAATCCACATTTATTGTGGCCATTACCAAAAGTATGGGGAAAGCAAGGATTAATAAAAGTTATTGCTTTCAAAAGGAGCTTACATTTAATTTTGAAATTAATCAGTGGAAATTCATTTATATATTTTATGAATTCTGGTGGTTCTTTAGTAAGAGTGTTCTGCTTTTCTTTCCAATTTTAAGTTCAATTGTTTAGATACTAACAAAATGAACAAATTTTGTAATGTATTGTCTAGTAAATTAAAGTTTAAGTTGATACTTGGTAAAATACACCTTTTTGAAAAATTCAAAATCACTTGTTTATTGCTACATTAAAAAATTCATTAACAAACTTAAAAATTATATCAGAATGGATAATTTTGGATTTTGTAAAATGTTATTTTTGTGGAATCAGAAGATAATTTTTATTCTTGTCTTCTTATTTAGAGATGAAATAGCTGGAGATATAACTTCAGCTTTGGCTAAAGTGATTTTTTTCCACTCATTCTGATTTTTTAATGAAATGTGATCATTTCATATGTACTTTTGTGTAACCTTTCCATGTCAACATATCTACTACCACTTCATTTTTATTTTAAACATATTCTATTAAGAGTGAAAGACAGTTTACTGAACATTATTTTCAAACACTTAGATTGTTTCTAGATTCTTAATATTATAAGACTTTAATGAACATCCTTAAAACTAGATCTTTGCTCATGTATATCATTTCCCAAATTTGAAATTCATGGATCAGGGCAAATTTACTTCTTTCAAATGTAAAATTATTCTCTAGAAACTTCTTGGTTTTTTTTTTTTTTTTTTTTCCCCAAATGGAAATAGCTTTATTATACTTCTTATAAGAAATATTATGCACACAGAGATTTTTAATTTTTAAAAACAATTGTTGGTTTTTACTATATTTTTTTTTTTCATTTTAGGTGTTGCACCTCCCTCTTTTGTAGCGATTAAAGCAGGAACAACACTGTACCAGCTTACAACAGCGGGAGAAGCTGTTTCCTGGAACTCAGTATTTGTTCTGATGATTTTGGCTGTTCTTTCCATTCTGCCAGCCATCTTCCAAAAAAAACTAAAGCAGAAATTTGAGTAAAAAAATCATCTGGGTTTTATTTTTTTATTATCATCTTCATCATCATCATCTCAGGATTAGCAGGTGCATCCATTTATGTTTTAAAATCACCTCTTCAGTAATTGAAAGTAGGAATTTGTAAAATAAAATTTCCTATCAAACAGTTACATAATGCATTTAGTTGGTAAGAGAGAGAAGAAAGTAAAAAGGGAAATTGTTGTACTATATAAAGTGCTGTCAGTAGTTACGGTAAACATCTAAATTACTACACAAAGTGTAGTTAACTGATAATTAACAGCAGCATGGTAGTAAATTCTTGATCCAACTGATTTGCTCAACTTAATTTATTTCATGAACTTGCCATACATACTTACCCATGATTTGATAATTTAATGATATTTTTGTCTCAGTGCTTACTGATAATTAAAATAGATATACAAAAACAAAGATTCTAGATTTTTAAAATTATTGTTACAGTTCTGGGTAAGATCAGCCTTCTTTCAGAACATAAACTTGAAAACTAAAGCTTGAAAGAGATTTACATTTTTTTTTCCTCTTTCTGTCTTTGAGGTTATGGATTTGTTTAGAGCTTGCAGACTACTGAATATGGAAGGGATATCAAGTTATATCTATTTTGTAAATTTTATTTTATTTTTTTCTGTTCTAGATTTTTATCATGGATTAGTCTGAAATTAACTTCACAATTTTTCCATTTTGCATATTCAAAATGGAGATTACATGATAAATATATCATATTTGGTGTTGATAATTTGTATTCAGATAATATTTTGTTATGTGATTGTTTTTTTCTTTTTTTAAGGAGGTACCGGAGAGTAAACCCGGGACCTCGTACATGGGAAGCAGGCACTCAACCACTTGAGCTATGTCCACTCCCCATGATTCTCCTTTAATATCTCAAAAGGGGATCTAAAAATACTTTGCAAGTATGCAGTCTTAGATGTTAGGTTAATTGTATTACTTTATATTTTGAAACAGACACTTAGAGGTAATACAACTCTTAAGTGCTTAAATATAGCAAATTGTTTGGTCCAATGACTGTAAAATTTACCTCATTTATTTGTCTGATCATAAAGGTTTGTATTATATAATTTTTTTTATGCATGATACACATAATGATACCATGTTTGTTTCTGTTGATGGCTTTTTGTTTGGGACTGCTTTTGATGAATGCAGTTTCCATATTTATTGTTTTTACTTTTTCTAATTGACAAAGTCAATTAACTTCTCACATGGTAACTACTATATTTAAGTAGTCCTGGAAAAACTTAAGAGTTTTTTGCTGCTTAATGGTAGTGCCCTTGATTCCATGATCCTAGGACATGGTACTCTGTCAGTTTTACCTTCACCGAAGCTTGTCATTATGTTGAAAAGTACTTTAGCTGTGGGAGAAATTCTTGTGTGTGTGTGTGTGTGTGTGTGTATGTAGTATGATCATCCTCAAACGCTATTTCTACTACATAATATGGATTGATTATTTTTTCTATCTCAGTATTAACAAATGGATTTATTGTAAATACAAAGAAAATATATTGATTAATATACTATTCTTATGTCACCTGGCCTTTTGTGTGAAATTATTATTATTTCTAGCAAGGTTTTCTTCCTTTCTTATTGACCAGAGACTAAGTCATAAAAGCTTTTGTTACTTTTACAATGAACCTAAAACATGCCCTTTTGGAACACATTTCAAGAATATTACTGTGTAAAATGTACTTGAGTAAATTTTTATCAGGCTTTGAAAAAAGACAAAAAAAAAAAAGCTTGAACTCAGGAGAATCCTCACTATTTACTCTGGTGTGTGTATATTCTCCGTATTTTTCCAACCCTAACCATTGATTGTTTCTGTTTGCTTTTTTTTTTTTTCTCTTTGTTAGAAAATTGTAGCTGCCACTATAGGTGGAATAATTTTTCTTCTCCCAAGAGAATAGAACCTCAGTGACTATCAGATGGGTGGTCTGCATTTACAGATTCATAGACCTGATCTGGTGCCAAATGTAAGTTTAGGTTTTAGCCACAGCTTAAAGACAGCTTCAAAGTAATAAAAGGGCGGCAGGAATGGAGGTGAGTAGGCTAGCTAGGAAGCCGAGACACTAAGAAAGTAAGACTGTTCTGTTCTTAGTTAGCTTTCTCTAGAGCTTCATTACTTTCATTGTAATATTTCTAAGACACTTAATAAATGCAAATTAAAATGTAATAAGAATGAATTTTACTGGAGAAACTTAAAGATAGTACTTGGGATTTATTTCATGGAAGTACTTGTATTTAAAAAACCTTTCATTGAGTACAAATATATTCTCTTGAAATTCTGATGCACATTTTCACCTCTAAGGCCAAAAACAAAACAAAACGTAAGGCTTTCATTTGAAGTTTTTAAAATTGTAGCGGTAAGTAAATACAGGTAAACAACATGTAAATTTCTACTACAAATCACATTGAATTTCTTTATAGAGGAATCATGTATTAGAGTTTTGTTTTTTTTTAATTCTCTTTGGCTTTCTGAAAAATGGGTAGAATAAATCAAAGTGCTGAAGTTTCCCTCCTGTATAAAGTGACTTTTCAGTGATTGTACTTTTGATGTGCAGAAGGTGGGTCTTAGTGTAGTTTCAGTACTCTATTCTGATTATTCTTTTCTTTTTTTTTCTCTCTTTCCTTATCTGGGGCATATTTGCTAGGCTGGGTAGATATTGCCTAAATTCTCTGGGCCTCATTTCCTTCATCTGGTTAGGTGAGGTCTAAGGTCCCGGTTCCTTACAGGTCAGATGTGATATGATTCTCTGAAATTAATGAAAACGGTTAATACACTCCTGTAATTGAAAATACTAAACTAAGCATACCTTGCTTTGTATAGCTTGTTTTATAGTTTACAGTGTGCTTTCACATGAATTATTTCAATTAAGCAAATTAATCATTTGTAAATAAATACTTGAGCAAAAATCAAACAAATCAAAGGTTTCTTATTTGGTGGTTTATTGTGCTTGTTGCATTGATTTCCTTTTGATTACTTTGCTAGTAATACAAAGTAGGGTAAAGTAGAACTTCTGTAGGGAGTTAAAGAACTCTTGTAAGAGGTTCTTTCAGTCTTGAAATATTTTGTATGAAAAAGAGAAGCCATAAGATCAAGTCTTCTGATCACTGCTGTGTGTTAGCAAGGACTGTACTTTGAGAAAAGAAGATGGGGAAACCTCACTAGATTACATTTTCTGAGCCCACCTGGGATTCTTAATCTAAGGAGCAGTATTTCCTGCAGCTGGACCTATGCCAAGTGGACACTCACCATGATGACATAACTGCTAGATTAGAAGTGTTAGGGAGTAGAAATTGACCCAGTATTAGCCATGTTGGATCTGGAGTGCCACCACAAAGTTGGAGGGAGGTTTTGAGAAACTATTTTGAGATCAGCACTGTAGCATATTATGGAAGTGGAAGAAGGGAATACACTGTTCAAATTTGTGTGTTTTGGCTGGAGAAATAGTCATTTCAGCATTATCGGAACCTTCTAGAGTGAGTCTATATGAATCTTCATCATAGTCTAGAAGATGGTGTTCTGCCCAGCATCAACTGACATTTCCTTGAGAAAGTAGATTCTTTCCTAGGAATTTAACAGAGGCCCAAGGCAGACATGATTGTGCTGATTTAAGACTCCTACCTTAGTTTCACCAGTGAGACAAGATTTCCTTGTGACTATATCACCACTATGAGGCTTGCTTTTGAATAGGTGTTAAAACAGCAATCAAGATGGGCTATTGTTAACTAGAGGCATATGAAAGGAAAATAGACAGGTATTGAAGAGGAAGTTTGGGATTTCTGGTTAGAACATGACAAAATGATGTAGAAGTAGAGACTTTGGAAGTGGTGAAGGGATGAATCACTACAGGAGTGAGTTTTAGTGAAATTCAAGTGGAGATACTAGACTCCACCAAAGACCTGAAGGGACTCCTGAATCATCCTTCTTGTGAATCTAATTTCCACAGAGAAGAAGCAGATGAGATACTGGTTAACTTTAGATAATAGTTCTAGACAGTCTTGATGGAATGGGAGACATCAGGTCAGATTTCAGGAGCTGGAATTAAGTTCAGAGGCCCAGTGCGATAGGTTGAATCATGTCTTCTACAAAGACATGTTCAAGTCGTTGCCTCTCAGTCAGTCAGTAGAGGCCAGTGAGGAGACAGAAGACAGATCACCATGTGATGGAAGTGGAGATTGAGTTATATATTGCTGGCAAGCCACCAACAGAGGACTTGGGAGAAAGCCTAATCCTGCTGACACCTTGATTTTCTTCTAGCCACAAAAATTGTGAGACAGTAAGTTTTTGTTGTTTAGCCAACCAGTGTGTGGTATTTGTCATAGAAACCCTGGCAAAACAAAACAGTAAGATTCTGGGGAAAATGGGAATAAACATAACCCCTACCTTTGGTAAAAATGCTGCCTAAACCAAGTCTCAGGCATCAATTCACTGCAGTTGTGAATGTGTGAGAGGACTTCGTTACAAACAAGATAGAAGCCTAGCAGGCTTTAGAATATATGGGCAAGTTTCTGGGTATATAAAGGGCTGCCTAGGTCTTGGAGGTGGGGATGGAGGAAGGCAGAAATAGGCACCCATTTGTAACTGCTGTGAACCTGGGCATTTGGGGACAAAACTCATATCCTGGCCCTTCAGAAAGTATGGTTATTGTCATTCAGGATTTATTGATTGTAAACAACTGAAACACCCTGGCTTGGAGCTCTGGAGGCTAGGACTCAAACTGGAATGGCTTTATAACAGAATGGCAGTTGGGCTACTGCCAATGGAATGAGTAAAGTACAACTATCTTCTTCATCTTGTCATCACTTGCTCAGTATTCACATTCTAGGGATCACATAGTCACCTCTTGGCTAGGGTAGAGCAGGGCACATAATTACAGTCCCACCAGATTAACGCAAAAAGAAATTGAAATGCTAGTAGAGGAAGAAATAGATTCAGGGTAACTAAAATGCAACAAATGAATGTTCCCTGTGAACAAAACCTTGGAGGTCATGCCATGTCCTGCTTAACAGTGCTAGAGATCCTGAGATGAGACACTGAAGCAATTAGGATGTGGGACAGAAACCTTGTTCTGAGGCTGGAGAGTATGGCAGAAGACCTAGGCTGGGAATTTGCTCAATTTGGGAGTCAGCAAAAAACCCCAAATTGCTATGTTTTCTGCAACAAGAATATGCAATACTCTTAAGTTGGGAGCCCCCCTAGTTTTGCTTCTTACTCAGTCTTAAAAATGGTGTCCATTACCCAACACATTTTATGAAGCCAACATCACCCTAATACCAAAGCCAGATAAAGATTCTACAAGAAAAGAAAATTACAGGCCAATCTCTCTAATGAACATAGGTACCAAAATTTTCAACAAAATACTTGCAAATCGAATCCAACAGCATATCAAAAGACTTAAATATAACAACCAAGTGGGATTTATTTCTGGTATCCAAGGCTGGTTCAACCTAAGAATATCAGTCAATGTAATACACCACATTAACAAAGGAAAAAAACCATATGATCATCTCAATCGATGCAGAAAAGGCATTTGACAAAATCCAGCATCTTTTTTGATAAAAACACTTCAAAAGATAGGAATAGAAGGAAAATTTCTCAATATGATAAAAGGCATATATGAAAAACCCACAGCCAACATCATACTCAATGGGGAAAGGTTGAAAGCTTTCCCTCTAAGATAGGGAACAAGACAAGGATGCCCACTGTCACCATTGTTATTCAATATTGTACCAGAAGTTCTAGCTAGGGCAATTAGACAAGAAAAAAAAAAATGCATCCAAATAGGAAAAGACGAAGTAAAACTCTCACTATTTGTGGATTACATGATCCTGTACTTAGAAAATCCTAAAGTATCCACGACAAAGATACTTGAGTTCATAAATGAGTTCAGCAAAGTGGCAGGATACAAGATCAACATGCAAAAATCAGTAATGTTTTTGTACACTAGTACTGAACAATATGAGGAAATGAAGGGGGAAATTCCATTTTCAATAGCAACAAAAAGTCTCAAATACTTAGGAATTAATATAACCAAAGAAATACAGGACCTATATGCAGAAAAGTACAAAACAATGCTAAAAGAAATTTTAAAAGACCTAAACAAATAGAAAGACATTCCATGTTCATGGATTGGGAGAATAAAATCGTGAAGATGTCACTCTTACCCAAACTGATTTATAGATTCAATGCAATACCAATCAATATACCAACCACCTACTTTACAGAATTAGAAAAGGCAATTAACCAAATTCATTTGGAAGGGTAGGTGCATCCTAATAGCCAAAAGCATTCTAAAAAAGAAGAGCGATGTGGGAGGAATTTCACTGCCTGACCTTGAAACATAAAGTGATCAAAACAGCATGGTACTAGCATAAAGATAGACACATCGATCAGTGGAATAGAATTGAGAACCCAGAAATATACCCTCACCTATACAGTCAACTGGTTTTTTGACATACCTACCAAGTCCATGTTAACGGGACAAAACAGTCTCTTCAACAAATGGTGATTGGAGAACTGGATATCTATAAACAAAAGAATGAAAGAGGACCCCTATCTCACCCCCTATACAAGAATCAACTCAGGGAAACGGATGTGGCTCAAGAGGTTCGGCATCCGTCTACCATATGGAGAGACCGGGGTTCGATCCCCAGTACCTCCCAGTAAAAAAAAAAAAAAAAAAGAATCAACTCAAAATGGATCAAAGATCTAAATATAAAAGCCAGGACCATAAAACTACTAGAAGAAAGTGTAGGGAAACATCTTCAAGACCTTGTAGTAGGTGGTGGTTTCTTGGCCCTTAAACCCAAAGCATGTGCAATAAAAAGAAAAATAGATAAATGGAACCGCCTCAAAATTAAACACTTTTGCTCCTCACAGGACTTTGTCAGAAGGGTGAAAAGGCAGCCAACTTAATGGGAAACAATATTTGGAAATCACATCTGATAAGTGTTTAATATCCATGATATATAAAGAGATGTTACAACTCAACAATAAAAAGACAACCGACTAGGGAAGCGGCTGTGGCTCAATCAGTAGGGCTCCCGTTTACCATATGGGAGGCCCCGGGTTCGGTTCCCGGGGCCTCCTGGTGAAGGCAAGCCCACCCGCACGGCATGGTTAGCTGACCCAGCGAGCACAAGCTGCAAGGGGGGGATAAATGAATAAATAAATAAAATCTTTAAAAAAAAAAAAAAAAGACAACCGACCCAATTAAAAAATGGACAAAAGACTTGAATAGACATTTCTCTGAAGAAGAAATACAAATGGCAAAAAAAAAAAAAAAAAAA
>JAKSZT010007815.1:40629355-40658827 GCA_026826555.1 Tolypeutes matacus
AAAAAAAAAAAAAAAAAAACACACGAAGAAATGCTCAATATCACTAATGATTAGGGAAATGCAAATCAAAACTACAATGAGATCATTTCACACCTATCAGAATGGCCACTATTAAAAAGACAGAGATCAACAAGTGTTGGAGAGGATGTGGAAAGATAGGAACACTTATTCACTGTTTGTGGGAATGCAGAATAGTACAGTCACTGTGGAGGACTGTTTGGCAGTTCCTAAAGAAGTTGAATACAGACTTGTCACATTACCCGGCAATTACCACAGAAGAATTGAGAACAGACATCTGCACACTGATGTTCATAGCAACATTATTTATGATTGCCAAAAGTTGGAAACAGCCCAGGTGTCCATCAACAGAAGAATGGATAAACAAACTGTGGTCTCTTCACATGATGGAATATTATGCAGCTGTAAGAAGAAATGAAGTTGTACAGCATGTTACAACATAGATGAACCTGGAAGACATTATGCTGAGCAAAGCAAGCCAGACACAATAGGACAAATACTGTATGAATGCGTTACTATGAACCAAATATATTGTGTAACATATTGTTTGATTCAAAAATAATTTATATGTATCCAGTACATTTGAGAAATGTATGTATTTATTCATCTGTGTTTACTTTTTAGTTTTTGTTTATATTTTTAATTATTAAATATACAAAATAAAAAGAAAATTTTAAAAAATGGCTTCTGCCTTTTCAGTTTAAACACCTAGTAGCCATGCTTTATTTATTTATTTATTATATATATATATATATTTTAAAAGGTGCTTAGATTACCTAAATATTACACAGAAATTACAGGGATTCCCATGTTCCGCACCTCCCACACCTCCCACAACATCCCACACAAACATCCTTCATCAGTGTGGCACATCACCCACAATGGATATACACATCCTGGGGCCTTGCCACCAAGCATAGACCACAGTTCACATCGTAGACCACACTCTCTCTCACACAGTTCTGCTTGGTATATGCTGATGTAAAATGGCCTACATCCGTCACCGCAACACCACTCAGGACAACTCCCAAGTCCCGAAAAAGCCCCTGTATTTCAACTGCCCTTCCCCTCCTTGCCCTGAAAGCATCCAGTGGCCACCGGCTCACCTCACTCTTATAATTTCTTCAATTGCTTGAATCACAATGTGTCTACAACAGAATACCATTAAGTCTACTCTAAGCCATGCTTTATTTTGCTTTCTTCATGACCCAATATTCAACTCAGCAGCAAGACTTACTTGTACCTTAAGAACCACTGCATCCAGCTACTTTCATCTCTACTGCTAGCATCCTGTTTAGTCCTAGTCTATCATTACTTTTGACATGATGTGCCTCAATAGCCTAATTTGTCTGCTTTTTCCCAGATTTACCTCTAAATGCCATTTTCTACGCAGCAGCCAGCATGATCTCTTAAAAACTTACCTATCAAGATTGCGAACTAGCATAGGCTTGCTGGCTCCCTCTCCAGAATCAACCCTATAGAAACAATGGAAACTTGAGGGAAGCATAGATCTGAGAAATTAACAACAAAAACCAAGAGAAACCTCTGAAGAGAATGAAAATGTTAGAGAGAGAGAGAGAGAGAGAGTGTGCTTGCACATTCGCATGAGTAGGGCAATGAGACATTATTTCTGTTTTTCCTCTTCCCTGCAGTGAGTAATAGGCTAGACTTCCTTTGTCACCAGGATAACATCCTGTGGGGATAAGGAATAGATGAATACAGGTCCTAGCAGCCTTAGCATTCACTGCATTCCCCTCTCCAGGACTGGGAAGTCATAAACTATGGAGACTACTTCCTCACAATGGGGCTTTCTATTCGAGAGTTTATAGGTAAATCCCAGAACTAGAGGAGTTGACTAATAAAGTGGCAAAGGTAGAGATTAACAGATCCTTGGTGCCTGAGGCTTTCCACCTTGGGGCTTATTCCATCCTTTTTTTTTTTTTTTAAAGATTTATTTATTTACTTTATCCATTTTAACCACCCCCCTTCCCCATTTGCTGTTTTGTGTCCATTTGCTGGGCAATTCTCTGTGTCTGTTTCCTGCCATCTCTTCTCATCCTCCTCCTCCAGTCTTCACCAGGATTCGATCCTGGAGACCTCCGATATAGGAGAGAGGTGTTCTGCCACCTGTGCCACCTCGGTTCCTGGCTTTCCTCGTCTTGTCTCTCCCCTGCGTCTCTCTCCTGTTATGTCATCTTGCTGCATGGCTCCTGGGGCCTGGCGGCTCACTGGCACACAGAGCCTGGCAGCCCATGCGCCTTCTATATATATATATATTTTTTTTTTTTTTTTTTAATTTTACCAGGAGGTCCCAGGGATCGAACCCAGGTCCCTCCATATGGCAGACGGACACCCAACCATTTGAACCACATCCGCTCCCCAATTCCATACTCTTTAAATTCACTGGGAGAAACACTGGAGTTTGGCCTTCAGCCCCTCCTCAATACATATAACAGGGAAGCTGGAGAACATAAAATCATAAGCCAAAATAAATAGACACCCAGGAAAGATAAAAGAAAGCATATTGAACAACATATAACACTTGAAGCAGAATTATTGGATTGGATAGGTTTAAAAACATAATACTCAAAATGATAAGCGATATTAGGTAATATGATGCAAGAACAAGATGTAAAGAACTAAAAACTATTATAAAGTCTGAGATATAGAATTGTTAAAGAATACAATAGAGGGAAGCGGCTGTGGCTCAATCAGTGGGGCTCCCGTTTACCATATGGGAGGCCCGGGGTTCGGTTCCCGGGGCCTCCTGGTGAGGGCAGGCCCGCCCACACGGCGTGGTTGGCTGACCCAGCGAGCGCAGGCAGTGGGGGGGGGGGATGGGTGAATAAATAAATAAAATCTTTAAAAAAAAAAAAAGAATACAATAGATGCATGCTTAAAAAGGAACAGAGTTAAAAATTAAAGGATTGAAAATATATACCCGGCAAACAAATCAAAAGCAGAGGTAGGGTGGGGAATGGGAAGTTAATGCTTGATTGTTTGAGGTGTAGGTAGAGATATGATCATTAGTTTATTCCTAAAGAGCCTGAACAGCTGTGGAAGCTCTTCATCGGAGGATTAAGCTTTGAAACAACCGATGAAAGTCTAAAGAGCCATTTTGAGCAATGGGGAACACTCGCAGACTGGTAATGAGCGATCCAAACACCAAGTGCTGCAGAGGCTTTGGGTTTGTCAAATATGCCACTGTAGCTGAAGTGGATGCAGTCGTGAATGTAGGACCGCACAAGGTGGGTGGAAGAGTTGTGCAACCAAAGAGGCCCGTCTCAAGAGAAGACTCTCAAAGACCAGGGTCCCGCTTAACTGTGAAGAAGATCTTTTTGGTGGTATTAAAGAAGACACTTAAGAGCATCACCTAAGAGATTATTTTGAGCAGTATGGGAAAATTGAAGTAATTGAAATCATGACTGACTGAGGCAGTGGCAAAAAGAGAGGCTTTGCTTTTGTAACCTTTGATGACCATGACTTGGTCAGATTGTCATTCAGAAATACCATACTGTGAATGGACACAACTGTGAAGTAAGGAAAGCCCTGTCTAAGCAAGAGATGGCCAGGGGCGGATGTGGCTCAACTGGTTGGGCGTCCGTCTCCCATGTGGAGGGACCTGGGTTCGATCCCCGGGACCTCCCGGTAAAAAAAAAATAAATAAATAAAAAATAAAAAAATAATAATTTAGGGAAACGGATGTGGCTCAAAAGGTTCGGCGTCCGTCTACCATATGGAGAGACCGGGGTTCGATCCCCGGTACCTCCCGGTAAAAAAAAAAAAAAAAAAAAGAGATGGCCAGTGCTTCATCCAGCCAAAGAAGTCGAAGTGGTTCAGGGAACTTCAGTGGCAGTCTTGGAGGTGGCTTTGATGGGAATGACAACTTTGGTTATGGAAGAAACTTAAGTGGACGAAGTGGCTTTGGTGACAGCTGAGGTGGCGGAGGATATGATGGCAGTGGGGATGGCTATAATGGCTTTGGTAATGATGGAAGCAATTTTAGAGGTGGCAGAAGCTACAATGATTTTGGCAATTGCAATAATCAGTCTTCAAATTTTGGACCCATGAAGGGAGGAAACTGGAGGCAGAAGCTCTGGCCCTTATCGGGGTGGAGGTTAATACTTTGCCAAACCATGAAACTAAAGTGGCCATGGCAGTTCCAGCAGCAGCAGTAGCTATAGCAGTGGCAGGTTTTACTTACTGCATGGAAACAAAGCTTAGCAGGAGAGCAGAGCCAGAGAAGTGACAGGGAAGCTACAGGTTACAAAGATTTGTGAACTCAGCCAAGCACAGTGGTGGCAGGGCCTAGCTGCTACAAAGAAAACATGTTTTAGACAATACTTGTGTATGGGCAAAAAACCATGAGGACTGTATTTGCGACTAAATGTATAACAAGTTATTTTAGGTTCTGTTCTGTGGAAAGTGTTAAGCATTCCAACAAAGGATTTTAATGTAGTTTTTTTTTTTTTTTTTTTTTGCATACATGCTGGTGATTGCTAAATGTAACAGTCTGATCATGACATTGAATAAATGTGTCTTTTAAAAAATGTGCTGTGTAGAGTTGGTCTACTCTAAAGCCATCTTGATAAACTGCCCCAACAGTATAAAGTTAGAATTCCTTCAGGGTGATGCCAGGTTCCATTTAAAATTCATTTACAATCTTAGAAGACTGCTTGTGGGCAGAGAAGCCATTTGTCTTCAGAAACCTAACTGTGTTGTGACCTGGAGTTCATCATTAAAAAGGGTCACCCAAGCAAAATTACAAAATTTTATTTGTTTATGGAAATGATTGTTGACACATCCTATGCAATATATCTAAATTGAATAATGGTACCAGATGAAGTTATAGATGGGAAATGAAGTTTTGTATCACCCATTATCATGTGTAATCAATAAACAATTTGATAGCCTCTTGGGAAAAAAAAGTTTTGGTAATGGATGCTGTTGATGGTAGCACAACATTGTGAATGCAATTAACATCACTGAATTGTTATTTGAAAGTGGCTAAAATAGGAAATTTTATGTTGTAAATATGTTACCTCGATAAAAAAATTAAAAACCCATAGAATTATACAACAGAAAGAGTGTTAAAGTATTGCTTTTAGATAATATAATATTATTGCTTCATCATTTGTAACAAAGATATCATACTAATACAAAATGTTAATAATGGAGAAGGCTGTGAGGAAGGTATATGGGAACTCAGTACTTGCTGTAAACTTTTTCTGTAAACGTATAACTGCTCTAAAAATTATAAAAAGAAAAAGCTGCATAAGTAGTCTTAACATCTGACAAAATAGAATTAAAGGTGAAAATATCTTAGGGGATGAAAAACATATTATAAATAACTCTCTGGTAGCAGCTGTCCTCAGAAAGTGCATAATGAATTAACTATAAGTCTAGATTTTTCTTCTGTTTGTACTTGTGGAATATATTCTAAGAGCCTATTTCATGCATGCGCCATTTTGGGAAGATAAGCATATTATATACTGGAAAGGGAAGAATATAACAGAAGATACAATGATCATAAAAATATATACATTAAGAACACAAATTCAAAACATAAAAAGCAACACTGATAGAACTGTAAGGGGAAATAAATCAACTGCAGTTGGAAATCTTAAGACATTCCTCTCAGAAACTGATAACTTGAACAGATTTTTCCCTTTTAGGTATTAAAAATTTTTTTTTGTTTTTTGAGGACAAGAAGATGCAAACAGTATAAAATCAAAAGCTTATCTGGGGAAGTTTTCAGAATCATCAGTGAGATGCGGAGGACCAGTGGCTGCCAGAGCTGTGCACAGTGACACTCTCCTCCTCATCGGCCTCTGCCCACTCACTGGTTGTAGGAAATGGTGAAACCTCTTACTATGTTTTAGGGGTCAAACCCAACGCCACCCAGGAAGAATTGAAAAAGGCTTACAGGAAACTAGCCTTGAAGTACCACCCTGATAAGAATCCAAATGAGGGTAAGAAGTTTAAACAGATTTCTCAAGCTTATGAAATGCTCTGTGATGCAAAGAAAAGAATTATATGACAGAGGAGGAGAAAAGGCCGTCAAAGAGGGTGGAGTAGGTGGGGGTTTGGGCTCCCCCACGGACATATTTGATATGTTTTTTGGAGGTGGAAGGACGCAGAGAGAAAGGAGAGAGAAAAATGTATATCAGATCTCAGTAACCTTAGAAAATTTATATAACTGTGCAACAAGAAAACTAGCTCTGCAAAAGAATGTGATTCGTGACAAATGTGAAGGCCGAGGTGGTAAGAAAGGAGCAGTAGAGTGCTGTCCTAATTGCCAAGATACTGGAATGCAAATAATAATTCATCAGATAGGACCTGGAATGATTCAGCAAATTCAGGCTGTATGCATGAAATGCCAGGGTCATGGGAAAGTATCAGTCCTAAAGATAGTTGTAAAAGTTGCAATGGAAGAAAGATAGTTCGAGAGAAAATTCTAGAAGTTCATATTGATAAAGGCAAGAAAGGGGGGGCGGGTGTGGCTCAAAATGGTTGGGCATCCGTCTGTCATATGGAGGGACCTGGGTTTGATCCCCGGGACCTCCCGGTAAAATTAAAAATATATATATATATAGAAGGCTCATGGGCTGCCAGGCTCTGTGGGCCGGGGAGCCATGCAGCAAGATGATGACGTAACAGGAGAGAGACGCAGGGGAGAGTCAAGATGAGATGCTCCGAAAGCTCCGAAAGCCAGGAACCGAGGTGGCGCAGGTGGCAGGACACCTCTCTCCTACATCGGATGTCTCCTGGTGAAGACGAGGAGGAGGATGAGAAGAGATGGCAGGAAACAGACACAGAGAATTGCCCAGCAAATGGGGAAGGGGGGGGTTTAAAATGGATAAAGTAAATAAATAAATCTTAAAAAAAAAAAAAAAAAAAAAAAAAGGCATGAAAGACGGCCAGAAGATAACATTCTGTGTTGAAAGAGACCAAAGGCCAGGACTGGAGCCAGGAGATACTGTTTTAGGTCAGACGGATCACGCTGTTTTTGTTAGATGAGGAGATCTTTTCATGTGTATGGAAATACAGCTGTTCGAAGCTTAGTGTGGCTTCCAAAAGCCAATATCCACTCTTGACAACCAAACCATAGTCAATGTGACCCTCATCCAGATCATATTGTCAAGCATGGAGATATCAAGTGTGTGCTAAATGAAGGCATGCCAATTAATCATAGCCCATATGAAAAGGGTCGCCTAATCATCAAATTTAAGGTAAACCTTCCTGAGAATGGCTTTCTCTCTCCTAATAAACTGTCTCTGCTGGAAAAACTACCTGAGAGGAAAGAAGTAGAAGAAACTGATGAAACAGATCAGGTAATCAATGGTGGACTTTGATCCCAATCAGGAAAGACAGCACCATTACAATGGAAAGGCATATGAGGATGATGAACATCACCCCAGAAGTGGTATTCAGTATCAAACCTCTTAGTGGGGGCCAGTGACTAACACACACTACTGGCATTTTTTTATGCAGTAGTGAATAAGTGAAGGACTGTAAGCATAATATGCTCACTACTTGATATAGTTTTTGTTTTAATATTCAAATACAGTAGTGTTTTAAAAGTTAAATGAAGAATAAACTCAAATATAAAAGCTCCGACTTTGCCTTATATGCATGATGACTTCAGTGTGCAAGATGAAGTTTAATACTTGTGAAAATGACTTTTGGTTTGAAAAAAGAAAAGTCCCATTAGCATTTGTTAGGCCATACCTTGTAATCATTGTTCACTGTATATGTGGACTAGCTTAGAGTGAAACGCTAGGTATAGGTATATGTATTGACTTCAGTGTATAATCCTTCATTGTTGAGCTATGAAATTAACACTATTTAACTGGAAATCAGAAAAAAAAGTTTGTAGGAAAAAAAGCTTATCTGGCATTTAGTTCACTTTTCTTCCTCTACTTGTCAAATAGTAGTTGGATTTTATTTGTACACTTTCCAAGGGCCCCGATCTTTGAAATCCTTTCGCAGAAGGAAGCTGTGGGGCAGATTGCTTAAGCAACTCTTGAGATAACTTTTATGAGGGTGGGGAAGTTAATTCCTCAGTTATGCCTACTTCTTTCCCTTCTACTTCATGTGTACTACAAAATAGTCATTGCATGCAGTGGTAAGCCCAGTGATTAGTGAAAAGAAGCTCTGGGAACCCACTTTGCCATCTTGACACTGGTCCAGATCTTTCATTATTTTATCCACAGCCAGAGGGTCTTTTTGATTTTCCAAAAATCCTGGGAACACCTTTTCCATGACTACTCTCAGGTCCTCCTTGTTAAGTAGCTTTTATCCCTGGCAAATTTTTGAAGTATAAACATCATAGGTTTCAAGGCATGTGCCATTTGAGATGGCATTTTGGTGAAACCTTGGCCCAGAAGTGTGGCATCGATGCTCAGGGAGCCAGTTCAAACAGATTTTTTTTTTTTTTTTTTTTTAAGTACCAGGAGCCAGGGATTGAACCTGGGACCTCGTATGTGGGAAGCCAGCATTCAACCACTGAGCTACATCAGCTTCCCTGAGTTTTTCTTTTTTTTTTTTCCTTCTTTCATTTGTTTGGCTTATTTTTTGTTTTTGTTTTTTCAGGAGGCATCGGGAACCAAACCCAGGACCTCCCATGTGGGAGGCAGACGTTCAGCCGCTTGAGCCACATCTGCTTCCCAGATTTTTTTTTCATTAAAAAAAAATTATTTAAGTATATAATTTCATACATGAACATACATAAACAAAAGTATATAGTAAAATCTGTGAATTTACAAACATGCATATCATCATACAGGGCTCCCATACATCACCCTACCAATACCTTATATTGTTGTGAAACATTTGTTACAAACTATGAAAGAGCAACATCAAAATATTACTACTAACTATAGCCCATGATTTACGTTTAGTCAAAAAGATTTCTTAAAGGCAAATATAGAATATGTGAACAATAAAATCTATTAGCTAAATATATTAAATTTATTAACTACCAGATATATATGTATAATTATGTACTCAAAAAGAATAGCACACATGGAATCTTTACAAAAATAGACCGCCAAGGAAGCCTCAATAAATTTCAAAGAATCGATATCAGATAGCCTATGTTCTTTGACATAAATCCAATAAAATTAGAAAATAATACCAAAACTGTAACTTAAAAATCCAATACACCCATAAAGGAAATCTAAAGGATATAAAATACTTGGAGTAGAATAATAAAAATCCTACGTGCCAAAAATTTTACAATACAACTAGGTAGCACTTAAAATGAAATTCATTAATTTAAATACACCTAAATACTTTAAATACATCAGAAATAAAAGTTGAAAATTGAAAATCAATTTCTGTAATCCACCGTATTAAGTCTGAAGAAAAATCACATGATTATATCAATTAGCGCAGAAAAAGCATTTGACAATATTTAACAGCCATTCATGATAAAAACTCAGAAAAACAGGAATAGAGGTAACCTCTTCAAATTGACAAAAAGCAAGAGTTAATCAGGGTAATGGAAGTTTTATAATGGATAGGGAGTGGTTGAGAAGGGCAATTTTATGTATTACATGATCGTGGACTGGAATTAATAATGGGGGATAAAATTCCAAAATTGACATTATTGCGGCAACTAAGGACATTATTGGGACAACTTGAAGATTAGACAATTGAACTCATTCAGTCTGAGGAGCAGAAAGAAAAAGGAATGAAGAAAGGTGAGCAGAGACTAAGGAACCTGTGGGACACCATCAAGCATACCAAAATATACATTGTGGGAGTCCAGAAGGAAAAGAAAGAAAAGACACAGAATATTCAAAGAACTAATGGCTGAAAACTTCCCCAAATAGAATGAATGACATGAATATACACATATAAGACACTCAACAAACTTCAAACAGTATAAACCCAAATAGGCCTATACTGTGACATAATGAAACTGTTGAATAACAAAGATAAAGAGAGAATTCTGAAAGCCACAAGAGAGAAGCAATGTGTCATGTACAAGTGAGCTTCAACATGATTAAGTGCTATTTCTCTTTAGCAACAATTGCACCATGAAGACAGTGGAATGACATATTTAAAGTGCAGAAAACGAAAAATTGCCAACCATGAATTCTATGTCCAACAAAACTGTCTTTCGAAAAGGGGAGAGAGATTTCAGACATTCTCAGATAAACAAAAGCTCAGGAGGTTCATCACCACTAGACTGGCCCTACCAGAAATGACAAAGGGAGTGTTCTGCAGGTTGAAAGAAAAGGACACTAGACAACAGATCGAAGCCACATGAAGAAATAAAGATCTCCAGTAAAGATAATGGCATGGGTAAATATAAATGCTATTACTATTGTTTTTTTTTTTTTTAAAGATTTTATTTATTTATTCATTCATCCCCCCCTTGCTGCTTGTGCTCGCTGGGTCAGCCAACCACACCGCGCGGGCGGGCCTGCCCCCACCAGGAGGCCCCGGGAACCAAACCTGGGGCCTCCCATATGGCAAACGGGAGCCCTACTGATTGAGCCACAGCCGCGTCCCTATTGTATTTTTGGTTTGTAAATCCACTTTTTACTTCCTACAGGATCTAAAAAGGCACATGCATAAATTTAATAATAGATCAATGGTTTTGGATTCATAATGTATAAAAATGTAATTTGTGACAAGAACTACATAAAGGTGGAGATATGGAGGGAATTGGAATATAGTTTGTGCATACCACTGAATTTAACTTGGTATCAAACCAAATGAGATTCTTATAAATTTAGGATGTTAAATTTAAGCCCCATGGTAACTATAAAGAAAATATTGGAGAATATGCAAAAACATAGAGTCAGAAAGTAGAGTACAGGTTACCAGTGGTGGGAAGGCAGAGGAAATGGAGAGTTAATGCAGAATGACTGTAGGGTTTTTTTTTTCTTTTTCTTGTTTAATATAATAAACTTTATTTTTAAAGAGGTTTTAGATCACAGAAAAGTTACATCGAACGTCTAAGGGATTCCTATGTTTCCTCTCTCTCCCACATCATCCCCTATTTAAAAAAAAAAAATGTAGCCGTACAATTTATTATGATGTATCTGTAGAAGCCACTCATTTTAAAAATGCACATTTAAAAAATGACTCACTTGTGGTAAGAACTAATCTACCTACGGTAATAATCTAAAAAAATAAAACCACCATTGTGACTTTTATCAGTACTTCACACATTTAACAAATACTGAAGGAGCAACTACCATTGTTATAACTACTTTAAACCCAAAAACTTAAGCACAAATCAGAATTAAGAGAAACTTCAGAATGTTCACATTTGCATGCATTTTTGCTGAACTTTCAAAGATTCCACATATAACAAAACCAACTTTGAATCAAAATGAATATTAAAAACATTTAAACCTTCTGACAAACTTACTCTCGAGAAGCAAGGAAAACAGAGTGAATAGTAACACCAGTATATTTCTGGGAGAGAAAGCAATCACTTTTTTCCTTATAAAACAAGAGTCAATAAGTCAACATTTTAATAACACTGATCAAGTTATTTACTATTCAAGAATCTGCTTTTCAAGTTGTCTTTAAAATGTATCCATCCATATATACAGATTAAATTTATACATCAAAAACATTTTGCTCAGAATTCTAATCTTAAGCATACACCATAACTTGTCAAGGCCTAGTCCAAAAACTATACAATAATGCTACCATTTAGATTTATGTGCTTCATCTGAAAAGCTTATCTTACAAACAAGAGTTTTGCCCTGTTTTTCCAGAATAAATGTCCCTATGTCTAAAACTTTAAATGATAAAAAAGACATTCAGATAATTCATCCTATGCATTTTCCTTCAGTGGGCTTTGATAAAAAACAGAGCCATCTGGTTCTACAGTCCCAGAAGCAGGCACAATAACCATTGTTTTATTTATTGAAGCTGTCTTCTGTTTCTCAGCAATAGCTGCACAAACAGCAACAATCTCATCACTTTCAAAATCATAGTCAGGAATTTGGTGAGAAATCTGTTGCTTCTGCTGATGATTCACCCTTTATTTATTTATTTATTTATTTATTTATTTATTTATTTTTAAAGATTTTATTTATTTATTCATTTATCCCCCCCTTGCTGCTTGTGCTCGCTGGGTCAGCTAACCACGCCATGCGGGCGGGCTTGCCTTCACCAGGAGGCCCCGGGAACCGAACCCGGGGCCTCCCATATGGTAAACGGGAGCCCTACTGATTGAGCCACAGCCGCTTCCCTCACCCTTTTTTTAAATCCTCTGTGCCACTTTCTGCTGCCCCTGGAGTGTTCTTGCCCACAAAAGTCTTCTTTCCAGACTTTAAGGTTCATGGATAGATGTGAAGGGCTATCTGAAAACTTCGAATTGCTTCATCCATTTGGTCCTTCAGCTCTCTGTTGTCATATTGTTCTATTGTCTGTCTTCTTATCCTTTAGTTTACCCTTCCTAATAATCTTCATTTCTGAACTCTTCTCCAAATCTCTCGCCCTTGTTTTTTCCTTCCAGGCTGCAGCACTCCCTTTACTATCTCTTGCAATTCTGGTCTTTTGGTAACATATTCTATCAGTTTTTGTTTGTCTGTGAAGACTTTGAACTCACCCTCATTTTTGAAGGACAGCTTTGCTGGATACAGAATTCTTGGCTAGCAGTTTTTCTCTTTCAGTACCTTAAATACATCATACCACTTTCTTCTCTTCTCCATGGTTTCTGAGGAGAGGTCGGCACTTTTTTTTTTTTTTTTTTACCGGGAGGTCCCGGGGATCGAACCCAGGTCCCTCCATATGGGAGACGGACGCGCAACCTGTTGAGCCACATCCGCCCCCTGAGAGAGGTCGGCACTTAATCTTATCGAGTTTCCCTTGTATGTGATGCTTTGCTTTTCTCTTGCTGCTTTCAGAATCCTCTCTTCATCTCTGATATTTGTCATTCTGAATAGTAGGTGTCTCAGGGTAAGTCTATTTGGATTTATTCTGTTTGGGGTGTGTTGTCCTTCCTAGATATTGATATTTATGTATTTCATAACGGTCAGGAAATTTTCAATTATTATTCCTCAGATATTCTTTCTGCCCCCTTTCCAGTCTCTTCTCCTTTTGGGACACCAATAATACAAATGTTTTATGTGTTTTGTGTTGTCATTCAATTCCCTGAGACTCTGTTCCATTTTTTCCATTCTTTTCTCTTTCTATTCTCCTGTCTTTTCCAGTTCAGATGTTCTGTCTTTGAAATCACTAATTCTGTCTTCAAGCAATTCAAATCTGCTTTTATGTGCCTCTAATGTGTTTTTAATCTTGACTATCGTGTCTTTTATTACCATAAGGTCTGTTACTTTTCTTTGCAGGCTTTCAAATTGTTCTTTATGTTCTCCCAGTGTCTTCTTAATATCCTTTATTTCTTTAGTTATATTTTCTTTAAATTCTTTGAAGTGATTTAGGAGAGTTATGTGATTATCACTGATTAATTGTATTAAATCCTGTTATCTCTTCAGGATATTTGGTTTGTTCTTTGGCTGGGCCATCTCTTCCTGTTTCCTAGTATGGCTTGTAATTTTTTTACTGATGTCTAGGCATCTGAATTTTGTTGTATTTACTCTGGTGGCTAATTTCTCTCTCTTGCTAATTATTTTTTTCCCCCCACAGCTCTCCTTTGATATTGGTTCAGTTTATTCTCAGTCATTAAAATTGCCCAGCTTAAGTTTTCAAAATTGGGCCAGGGACTCACTAGTTGGGTGCAGATTTTCTCCCAGGGGTTGGATACAGATAGCCTGAACAGTTTTTGTCCATGCAATTTCCAGACCGGCCAGCAGATGGTGCTAGTCAGTGCACCTTTCCATGGAGATGTTTCAGTCTCGGCTTTCCTGGGTTCCTGTGTTGAATCTCCAGATCGGAGATTCAAAGTGGGCTCTGCTGGCCGAATTCACTGAAGAAAAGCACCCAGACCTCCCCTCCCTTTTCCCTTGAAACAACTAACAGGAAGGAAGATGTCTGTTCCCCTCTCAATTGGCTACAGTGAGCCAGGGGTTTTACCCCAGCTTAATATCTTGGGGGTGGGGAAGAGGAGCCCTTCCCAGCCACATGGGCTTGGTAATTCATTTGTCTTTTTGGCTTCTTTGTCTCTCTGTCCCTCACCCTCCTGGGAGTTGTGTAGCACTGTCCTGGCCTGCTGATCCCCAAAGCATGTCCCTCAGACAGCTTTTGGCTCTTTCTCTGTTGTTTTTGTGAGAGCATTCACCTCTGCCTGTTAGGCCATTGCCATCTTCCCACAGTCCTCAAGTATAAGGTTTTTGTTTGGGGTGAAGGGAAAGTTCTAGTAATGGATATTGGTGATAGTACTGCAACATTGTGAATGTGATTAATCCTACTGAATGGTATGCTTGGGAGTGGTTGAGATGGGAATGTTTATGTTGTATATATGTTTCCACAGTTAAAAGAAAGAGCAAAGAGAAAATTAAATGCAATACATGATCCTGGATCTAACAAGGGAAGAGAAAAGGCTCACAAAGACATTTTATTGGGGCATATGGTAAAAATTGGAATATAGTCTGTAGGCTTTATATCAGTGTTAAATTTCTTTCTTTCTTTTTTTTTTTTTTTTTTTTTTTTTTTACTTTTTACTTTGAAATAACTTCAAACTTACAGAAAAATTGCAAAAATAATGCAAAAACATTACTTAGAACTCCAATATACCCCCACACCGAGATACCCAGATTTACCAACTTCAGCATATTGCAATATTTATTATATTATTCTGTCTGTGTACCTATTTATGTATATATCTATGTACCTATCTGCCTGTCTGTTATTTAAAATTTGAGAGTAAGTTGCCTACATCATGCTGCCCTAACACTTAACACTTCCAAGTACATTTCCTGAGAACAAGGACAATCACCATGTAACCACCTTAAGTATAGCTCTCAAGTTCAAGAAATTTAACATTAATATAAAGCATACAGTCCATATTCCAATTTTTTATTTTTATTTTTATCTTAGTGACATTTATACAATCTAAAATTTCCCACTTTAAATATTCACATATATAATTCAGTGGAGTTAATTACATTCACAATGTTGTGCTACCATCACTATGATCCATTACCAAAATTTTCCATCATCCCCAATAGAAATTCTGTACAAATTAAGTTTTAGCTCCCCATTACCTACCCCTTTCCCAGCCCCTGGTAACCTCTATTCTAGTTTCTGACTCTATGAATTTGCTTATTCTAATTATTTCATACCGGTGGGGTCATATAATATTTGTCCTTTTGATTCTTGTTCCCAGCTTATTTCACTCAACATGATGTCTTCAAGGTTCATCCATGTTGTCACATGTATCAGAACTTCATTCCTTTTGACAGCTGTGTAATTTCCCACTGTATGTATATACCATATTTGCTTATCCATTCATCTGTTGATGGACACTTGGGTTGCTTCCATCTATTGGCAGGTGTGAATAATGCCACTATGTACATTGGTATGCAAATATCTGTTCGAGTCCCTGCTTTCAATTCTTTTGATTATATACCTAGAAGTGGGATTGCTGGGTTATATGGTAAATCTATACTTAACTATCTGAGGAACCACCAAACTTTTCCACAGCCACTGTACCATTTTACATACGTACCAACAATGAATGTGTATTTCTTTTCTCCACATGCTCTCCAACACTTATTTTTTGTTTTTTAAATTGTAGCCATTCTAATGGATGTGACATGGTATCTCATTGAGGCTTTGATCAAAGTTAAATTTCTTGAACTTGATAACTATACTTAAGTTATAGTTAATAACAACTATGTATAGTTTATACATAAATGAATATTCTTGATCTTAAGAAATGTACATGGAAGTATTAAGGGTTCAAGGAGAACTCTCAAATTTTCAGAAAATAGAAAGGCAAACTGACAGAAGGAAAGATGGACACATAGATGGATTGATTGATAGATAGATAAAATGATACAGTATAGTGGCAAAATGTTAAAACTGGTGGATCTGAGTATCTGGTGGAGGAAAGGGTATGTTGAATTTCTCTGTATGGTGTTTTGCTTTGTTTTGTAATGGCTAACATTTATTGAACATCATTTA
Organism: Tolypeutes matacus; assembly: GCA_026826555.1. Taxonomy (NCBI): domain Eukaryota; kingdom Metazoa; phylum Chordata; class Mammalia; order Cingulata; family Chlamyphoridae; genus Tolypeutes; species Tolypeutes matacus. The sequence continues at coordinate 40,645,436 of JAKSZT010007815.1, forward strand.
AAGTATTTTATAAGTACTATTCTTCCTTCATGACAACAGTTTGATGCTAATACTATAGATGGGGAAACTGAGCTACAGAGAAGTTAAATAATTTGCTCAAGGTCATATAAATAAAAAAAATTTGTAAGTGGGAGAGTTAGGATGCAAACCCAGGCTGTCTAGCTCCATAATGCACATGCTATATTAATTTTTAAATTATTATGTTTTTTCAAACAATTTCATTATGTATTTTTCACCATTTTTGCTTTGTTGTACGTAAACTTTTATTATTCAATTGGCAATTCGTTTTTTAAAATTTAATGTTTACATAGTGGTCAAAGGGCTTGCAAATCTACTTCATTGCATTTTAATTATTTGCCAGTTTTTACATGTGGTAGTCAATTTAATTGTACAAAGAAGATACACTTAAACCTATTTCTAAATTGAGTAGTTCAGTTAGGTCTTATTTGACTTGAGATGGTTTTAAAATATTTTATATCTTTTCAAACCTTAGACTTATTCTCCATAAGCTTTTGTTTTCTAACAGTTCTGAACTTCTTGGTATTTTATGTAATGGACCAAAAGTGCCGCTTTTAGAAGTTTTAAATTCAATCCGTTTCCTCTTTTTTTAAAAGAGCAGTTATTTATTTATTTATTTTTAAAAGAGCAGTTATTTTTAAACAAATCAATTTTATGATACATATTAATAAAGCATACAATTGATCCAAAGTGTACAATCAATGATATTTGATATAATCACATAGTTGTGCATTCATCACTTCAATCATTATTAGAGGATTTTCATTATTTCAATAATAATAAAAAACAGCAAACAAATAAACAAGAAAATTCTTCACCTCTCCATCTCTCTATGCTTCCCATGCTGTTCATAGCTACTATTTCTGGCTATTCTTGCACAATTATTTATTTATTAAGCAGTTTTATTAAGATATATTCACATACCATATAATCTATCTAAAGTGTACATACAATCAGTAGCTTTTAATATAATCATAATGTTGTACAGTCATCATTACAAAAAAATTTTAGAACAATTTCATTACTCCAGAAAGAAAAATTCCGCACCCCTTAGCAGTCACCTCTCAATTGCTCTAACCTTCCCAAGCCCTATGTAACCGCTAATCTAATTCTATCTTTATAAATTGGTTTATATTTACATTTCATATTAATGAAATCATACAATATGTAGTACATTATATCTAGTTTCTTTCACTTAGCATGCTTTCCTTTTTGGCCTATATTAACATCTTGTAACATTAACATACATTTGTTCAGTTTCAAAGAAAAACAGTCTTATATGAACTATATTACCCATATTCCTATATGACATGAGGTTTTACTATGCTATACAGTCCCATGTTACATTTTTTAGCTTTCCTTCTAGTAATATACATGACCTTAGACTTTCCCTTTCAACCACTATCTTACCCATATAATGGCACTGCTAGTTACAAACACAATGTTACGATTTTACCTTTTCTAATCATGTCCAAAGATTAACAAATAATTTACCAATTCTGCACAGGTTGACTTCAGCTTCCTATTGTCTAATCTCCTTCTATTTTCTGTTGGCCCAAACTCCATGAGTTTACCCAATATTTTTAGTTCATAATAGCGCAATTATACGGTATTTGTCATTTTGTGTCTGGCTTGCTTCAATCAATATAATGTCCTCCAGGTTCACCCATGTTGTCATATGCTTCACAACTTCATTTCTTCCTACAGCTGCATAATATCCATTGTGCGTATCCACCGCAGTTTGTTTATCCGTTCCTTGGTTGATGAACACCTGGGTTGTTTCCAGCTTTCAACAATTGTGAATAATGCTTCCATGAACATTAGTGTGCAGATGTCTGTTCATGTCACTGCTCTCAGTTCTGCATATACATTTAGTAGTGGTATTGCTGGGTCACATGGCAAATCTATATTCAACTTCTTTAGGAACTGCCAATGAGTACTCCACAGTGGCTATACCATTTTACATTCCCACCAACAGTGAATAAGCATTCCTATCTCTACTCATCCTCTCCAACACTTGAAGTTTTCTGTCTTTTTTTTAGGAGGTACCAGGGATTGAACCCAAGACCTTGTATGAGAAACAGGCACTCAACCACTGAGCCACATAGGCTCCCCTGAGTTGTTTTTTTGTTTGTTTGTTTGTTTATTTTGCTTGTTGTTTGTTTTTGTTTTTTCAGGAGGCATCAGGAACCGAACCTAGGACCTCTCATGTGGGAGGCAGGCAATCAACCACTTGAGCCACATCTGCTCCCTATATGATCTATTTTTTTTAATGAGAATAATCATCATTGACTATATTTAGGTCTTTAATCCATTTTGAGTTGATTCTTGTATAGGGAGTTAGATAGGGGCCCTCTTTTATTCTTTTGGTTATAGATATCCAGTTCTCCCAGCACCATTTGTTGAGGAGACCGTTTTGTCCCAGTAATGTGGACTTTTAGGTTTGTCAAAAAAGTAGCCATAGAAGCGGATGTGGCTCAATCGATAGGGCCAGCCTCCCACATCACTCTTCTGTCCCAAAGTCAGGCAGTGACAGTCCTCTTCACTCCCACATCACTCTTCTTTTTTAGGATGCTTTTGGCTATTTGGATGCACTTTCCCTTCCAAATGAATTTGTAAACTCCTTTTCTTTTTCTGTAAAGTAAGCTGTTGGAATTTTTATTGGTATTGCATTGAATATATAAATCAATTTGGGTAGGATTGACATCTTCATGATATTTAGTCTTCCCATCCATGAACACGGAATGTCTTTCCATTTGTTTAGGTCTTCATTGATTTCTTTTAGCATTGTTTTGTAATTTTCTGCATATAGGTCCTGTACTTCTTTGGTTAATTTGTCCCTAGGTATTTGAGCCTTTTTGTTGCTCTTGTAAATGGAATTTTCCCCTGATTTCCTCCTCAGTCTGTTCAATAACAGTGTATAGAACATTACTGATTTTTTCATGTTGATCTTATATCCTGCCACTTTGCCGAACTCATTTATTAGTTCAAGTAGCTTTGTCATAGACATTTCAGAATTTTCTAAATATAAGATCGTGTCATCTGTGAATACTGAGAGTTTTACTTCCTCTTTTCCTGTTTGGATACCTTTTTTTTTTTTTTTTTTTTTTTTTTTCCTTGTCTAATTGCTCTAGCTAGAGCACAATATTATATAACAGTGGTGACAGTGGGCATCCTTGTCTTGTTCCCAGTCTTACAGGGAAAGCTTTTAACCTTTCCCCATCGAGTACGATGCAGGTTTGTGGAGTGCTGTGTCTGTATAGTGATTAGTACTCTGTGTTGTGGCTGCTCATGTTTTTTTTAATCCATTCTGTTAGCCTATACCTTTTGATTGGGGAGTTTAATACATTCACATTCAGTGATATTACTGTAAATGCATTGTTTACTTCCAACATTTTATTCTTTGGTTTTCATATGTCGTATCTTATTTTCATCTGTCTTTTTGCTCTTTTGGTTATCCTCTCTGTTTTTCTTGCCATCTATACTCTCCTCTAAGCCTCTCTCCTGTCTTTTTCTTTTGGGCTGTAAGGCTCCCTTTAATACTTCCTGCAAAGGTAGATTCTTTTTTTTTTTTTTTTTTTTTTTTTTAATTTTTTTTTTATTTATTCATTTATCCCCCCCTTGCTGCTTGTGCTCGCTGGGTCAGCTAACCACGCCGTGCAGGCGGGCCCGCCCCCACCAGGAGGCCCCGGGAACCGAACCCGGGGCCTCCCATATGGTAAACGGGAGCCCCACTGATTGAGCCACAGCCGCTTCCCAAGGTAGATTCTTTTTAATGAACTTTCTTAGTTTCCGTTTATTTGTGAATATTTTAAACTCACCTTAACTTTTGAAGGACAATATTGCCAGATAAAGAATTCTTGGCTGGCAATTTTTCTCTTTCAGGATCCTAATTATATCATACCACCGTCTTCTTGCCTCCATGGTTTCTGATGAGAAATCAGCACTAAGTTTTACTGGATGTCCCTTGTGTGTGATGGTTTGCTTCTTTCTTGCTGCTCTGAGAATTTTCTCTTTATCTTTGATATTTGACACTCTGAGTAGTATGTGTCTTTGAGTAGGTCTATTCGTATTTATTCTGATTGGGGTACACTGTGCTTCTTGGACATGTAAATTCATTTCTTTCATGAGAGATGGGAAATTTTCAGCCATTGTTTCCTCAGATACTCTTTCTGTCCCTTTTCCCTTCTCTTCTCCTTCTGGAACTCCCATGTCATGTATGTTGTTGTGTGTTTTGTTATCATTCAACTCCCTGAGCCCCTGCTCAACTTTTCCCATTCTTTTCTTTTTCTGTTCTTCTCTATCTTCAGTTTCAGCTATTCTGTCTTCTTTATCAATTATTCTTTTTTCTATCATCTTAAGTCTGCTGTTGTATGCCTGTAATGTGTTTATTTTGTTTGTTTTGTATTTTGTTTTTCTGGGGAGCTACTGGGGATTGAAACCAGGACTTCATACATGGGAAGCAGGCACTCAACCACTGAGCTATACCTGCTCCCCTTTAATGTGTTTTTTTTTTTTTTTTTTTTAAGATTTTATTTATTTATTCATTTATCCCCCCTTGCTGCTTGTGCTCGCTGGGTCAGCTAACCACGCCGTGCGGGCGGGCTTGCCTTCACCAGGAGGCCCCAGGAACCGAACCTGGGGCCTCCCATATGGTAAACGGGAGCCCTACTGATTGAGCCACAGCCGCTTCCCTTTAATGTGTTTTTGATCTCACTTGTTGTGTCTTTTATTCCCATGAGCTCTGTTAGTTTTCCATTCAAGTTTTCAAATTCTTTGTTGTGTTTACTCAGTGTCTTCTTGATGTCCATCTTTTTAGCCATATTGTCTTTCAACTCATTAATTTGATTTTGGAAATTTGTATAAATCTCACTGATTAGTTTTCTCAAATCTTGTGTCTCATCTGGGCTTTTCGTATATTCCTTTCTTCCATTTTCTTAGTATAGCGTAATTTCTTGCTGTATATCTAGGCATCTGATTATGATGGTGAGTTTACTCTGATGCTAATTTCTCACTCTTTTGTAGGGATTTAGTGGCAGGAGGCTGTGTGTTACTACCATTCTTTGATTCTTGGTTCAACCTGTTCTAGGTCTTTAGGATTGTATCTATTCATTACTCCAATATGGGCCATGGACCCAGTTATTGGTCACAGACCACTTCCAGGGACCCTGGGGAGGGAGGCTATAAAGGTTGGAAAAAGAATTTTCTTAGTTTCTTCACATGCACATTCTTTATCTGCCAGCAGATGGTGCTCTTTGGCAGCCCTCTCAGTTCAAAGCCTGGTCAGTGTGTTCACTGTAACACCAACCACAACAATGTGATCCTGCCACAGGGCTATTCAGAGCCTCACAATTCAAACTTCTCAGAGGCTGTTCAACCTTTGCTGGTAGCCCACTCCCTTTTTGTGGGTAGGAAAGAATTCCACTCCCCTCTGCATCCTCAACAACCAGTCCTAGTCAGTAGTGGGATTTAGAGGGTTGGATCTCTTTAGTCCTACGCTGGCTCCCATGGCAAACAATGGTGCGGCCCTTTCCTGCGTGGAAGTGTTCATGTGACACAGCAGACCAAATTTGTTGACCAAAAACTGAATCAGCCTTAGGCTGTGTCCCTTTCTCTAGTTTCCTGGAGAAGCAGATCCCTGCCACTCCCTCTGCCTGTTGCCGCTGGCCCAAGGCCAGAGAATTCAAAATTGTCTGCGTATAGGGTTGAGAAAGGGCACCGGGGGCTGCAGCTGCAGTTTCTACTCACAGTCTTAACGTAGAGATTTTTTTCGCATGTGCCCCTTTCTCTTCTTAGTGGTGTCCAGCCTTCCTCTGGTGTACTAAACCCTAGAACATTTTTTTCCAGCCTGTTTCTGCCTGTCCTCTAGCTATTTTTCTGGGAGAGAAGAGAGTCCCATTCCTTTCTTTCTTTCTTTTTTTTTATTGTATGAATACTTTAATGTAAAATGCTTAACACTTAAAATCAGCAAAGTTTCATTTAAACTAAAACTCTAAGGGGGACAGATGTGGCTCAAATGGTTGGGTGTCGGTCTCCCATATGGAGAGACCCAGGTTCGATCCCCGGGACCTCCCGGTAAAAAAAATAAAATAAAATAAAAATAAAAAAATAAAAAAAATAAACTAAAACTCTATTTAACTAAAGATGGTTAGCCCCAAGAAATTTACAGTAGTTGGTTTCTGCTATTAATGCCAGATCTATGCAATATAATAAGAACTGCAACATTAGCTGTCATTTCCTCCATTGCTCTTCTGAACCCTAAGGGATGGGAGGGTACTCAGACCCAAAACAAAATACAACCCAAATAAACTGCGCAGAGTGATTTCCAATAGTTCCAAATCAATTTTGACTAAGCTGTCCAACCAAATAGGTGGGGAATAACTGGAGTTATTGTTACAAAGTTAAGAGATTTTGTTTTAACAGCTTGGTAAAAGTTCTGTGCTAGGTGAGAAGTCACAGTTTAAGGTAGAATGTTCTGTAACTAATTACTACATATACATATTTATGTCTGCAAACACTAGAATTATACATTAGACAGAATACCCTTCAAGTCAGATACAGTTTTAAAAATGTGATAAGGTAACATGAATCTCAAAGTCCACAGGAATCCTGCCTGAAGAGTTTGAACAGCTGCCAGTAATTCACTTCCATTGTGCAGAGGACCCTTAGAGTTTGCCAAAACTGGATTTACTGGCTTTCAGCATAGCAACTACATGTTTCACTGTACGGTGGATAACATTCTTCACCTGCAATATCTTCATGATTTGTATGAGTCTGTGATAGATAATGAAATTTTTGAGTAAGCCAGAAGCAGTGTTTGACTTGCTCTGGAGAAACAAAATCTTCAGCCACTTTGATACAACTATATAAATTACGAACCTAATGTGGAGCTCCTGCTGGGACAAATACCACATCTCTGAAAAACTGTACAATAGTCCAGCCTTGAGCTCCATACTCTTGATGGAGACGCTTTCTTAGGGATTGATCTAAGTACCAGCTCTGATCATGAGTAGGATCATGGTCTGCTGGGTTCTCTTGACCTTGCACTTCTGATACCTTTTTAAGGGATTGTCAAATTTTCTCTGTGTCTTTAGCAGGATATATGTGCCAGAGGGCTCCTGACTTCTCTTTTCCTTCAATAAATTGCTTTATTGTTAGTTCATCAGAATTTCCATATTGGATAGTTTTAAGGACTTCTTCCTCGTTACAGTGTCCTTTGGGAATTCCCACATAAACCATGTTAGTTGCTTCAGATACATTTAAGTGAAGATTTGTTGTTCCACATTTCCAATTTTCTGTAGTAATTAATCCATAAGCATTGTACATCTTGAAACCCAGATCTGGTGGAACAAAGCAGTTTGGCAGCCTCAAGGCCAAATTCAGTTTGCCATCTCACCTTATGTACTCAGGCAGAGGGATGTTGGCCAACAGATCATCAAATCTGGAAGGCATTATGTCTCTAAAATCTTCTCCTAGTGGCCAGTCCTTAAGTTTCAACACCATTGGTTCTTTTTCATTTTTCAAGTGATTTAGAACATCTTCAGACCTGTCCTAGAAGTCTCCTACTGTGGCTCCTGTGATGATTTCGTTGGTCCTGCAATTAACGAGGTCGACTTCCTGATTACCAAACTCCTTCTGGAAAGACTCAGGTTTCCAAATTTCAGTGTTCAATTTATGATGCACACCAGACACCATCATTGGCTGCCCTTGTTTCCAGAACTCCCTCAGCACATTCCAGTTACTTTTGTTGATGGGATCTTGCAAACACAGCAAGCAATTATCACATAGCCAATAGTGAGGAGTGTCAAAAGTGTAGAATATTGGGCTGCATCATTAGTCCTTGAGGCCTTTTAGATAAATCAGAGGAAGTCTTACGTTGCACCAAAGAAGCAAAGATGTTGTATTAGTTAGCGAAAGGGGTGCTAATGTGAAATACCAAAAATGGGTTGGTCTTTATAAAGGGGTAGAAGTCCACAGATACCAGGCCATAAAGCGTTAAGTTTCTTTTCACCAAAGTTCATTGCCACGTGTTGGAGCAAGACAGCTGCTGGCGTTTGCCAGGGTTCAGGCTTCTGGGGTTCCTCTCTTCCCCGGGCTGCGTTTCTCTCCGGGCTTAGCTCCTGTTTCCTCCACAAGGTCAGCTATAGATGATCAGGCGAACAGCTTGCTTCTCTTCTCCTGGAGCCTTCTTTCCAACATCAAAACTGCATCTCAAAAAAACTGCTTCAACTGTCCTTGGCCTTGCCTTTTATATTCGATTCCCCACCCACCAAGGGGTGGGGCTCAACGCCCTAATCCTAACCTAATCATGCCCAGATTAACAAATCAGTTTACAAGCATGATTCCATTATATTTTTGGAATTCATAATTACATCAAACTGCCACAGATATCATCGAGGATTTTTGGTGTATTCTTGAGTCCATTTTCTGTTTTTCCCGTAGAAGAATTCAAGAGATTTCGGAGGAAACCAGAATTGTTATTGCTTATGTTGATGGGAGGGTTCTTGCTCGATCACAGGAAAAAATTCAAGGACCAAACTAGGCAACACAATGGTTTATTGAACAGTGTTAAAAGGAAGGGAAGTGGGAGCAAGTGGGTGGGGTGTGTACTGAGAAGCACATAGGTAGCCTCACAGTGGAGGGGTTGTTAGCTGACATAAGTCCTTGGGCAAGGGGCGGGTTACTATATAAGTTAAGTCCTTATTTGTGTAACCTTCAGCTTCTATCTCTTGCAAGCAGGTGTCTTTCCCTGAAATATCGCAACCTGTTGTCCTGTTGTCCACTGCTGGTCTTTTCACATGTAGGGGTCTCTAAATATGCGACTCTCTACATGCCTCAGGTCTCTATATAGTGACTCTCCACCTGCTTCAGGTCTCTAGATAAGTGACTCTCCATCTGCCTCTGATTTCTAAATATGTGATTCTCCACATGGCTCAAGTTCCCTATTCTCCTACCTCACTTACTGGTGTCAAAATCGTGCTGTTACAGGTGTAAAGGACTGTACTGGATTTGCTCAAAGGGGGAAGGGATGGAAGGCATTTGATTTCATTCTTTAAAACTGGCATTGTTGGTTGTTGTTCCTTGTTTTCCTTGTTGACATTCCCATTGGTCAAGTCTGCCAGCCAGTTTAAAGGAGATGTGCTGGCTGAACAGGCAGGCTTCATGCAGCTGGCTGGGTTGGCATCTGCATCTCCAGCTATGGCTGCTGGCTCCAACACTGAGACATTCTGCTGGAGCACAGCACTAAGGGTAGGTTTTTCTCCAGCTAAGGATGTCTGTTTTATGTCTTCTTTTGAGGCTGACTTTGAAAAGATTTTGAACGGCCTGTTTGCTCTTACAGAATGAACAATGTCTCCACGATCATACAGTGCTTTTCCAGGAATGATCTCTCTAGGCATCAAGTTCTCCGGTTCATGTACCTGACTCTTCATGCACCTGAGCCAAGAGAAAGTCTTGTAGGCAGCACCCTGTTGGCAATTTTCCCTCTTCATCCTGTGGCAATCCACACATACTCCAAACCCACATGGCAAGTTAAAGATGATGGTGTTGCCCACATCACACATTTCTTGAACACTTTGACAGCTCATTTCCAAGCAAGCTGTCTGTGTGGCTCAATAGTTGACATAGCTTCTTTTTCTTTTTCTTTTTTTTTTTTAAAGATTTTATTTATTTATTCATTTATCCCCCCCTTGCTGCTTGTGCTCACTGGGTCAGCTAACCACGCCGCGCGGGCGGGCTTGCCTTCACCAGGAGGCCCCGGGAACCGAACCCGGGGCCTCCCATATGGTAAACGGGAGCTCTACTGATTGAGCCACAGCCACTTCCCTTTAGCTTCTTTTTCATAAATCACCATTTGACAGAAATGGTCTCCAATGTTGGCCAGTATATACTTGGCTGTGTCCAAATTAGTCCCCATCATGTTTTTGGTTAAGGGTAACCATAAGCCAATTGCTTCACTGTCATACTTGTTTGGTGTTAAGAAGCCTTCTACCAGCAACATACCATGTTTGTTGAATTGTAACCTGAAGTGAAAGATGCGACAAAACAGGTGAGTCTTTCTGTTGTTCCTTATCCTTGAAGAGACTGTCTAAGCGATACTCCCGGCACTTGGGGAGCTGGGCAACGATGTTCACACAGGAGTCATCCTGTACAAAAGCCTCATCACTCTGCTGTAGCTTCTTGATTTTGGCTGGGTCTGTCAAAACCAATTTCCAAGGGAAGCGGCTGGGGCCTCCTGGTAAAGGCAAGCCCGCCCGCACGGCATGGTTAGCTGACCTAGTGAGCACAAGCAGCAAGGGGGCGATAAATGAATAAATTAATAAAATCTTAAAAAAAAAACAATTTCCAAGATGGGGCATTCTAGATTTTATTGTTGCTTCTTGTACAAGAGCTTTCATTATCTTTTACTGATGATTCCCTTAAATTCCATGACTGGCAACCTACAGTTGAAGGTTTCTACCTTTTTTCTGGCCCAGTGCGGGCCAGTTGTCCCTGAGCATGAGCATGATGGTCTCCAGGCCCCACAGGAAGGACTCCTCCCTGCCTCCAGCCTCCTGAGTCACCCACAGCACCTCCACTCACTGCCGTTCAGTGTCTTTCTAATCCCATGTTTCCTCTTGATATTGTCTGTTTATTATTATTATTATTATTATTATTAGAGAAGTTGTGAGTTTACAAAACACTCTTATAACATTAACATAAAGGAATCCCATACACCATTCCACCAACAACACTTTGCATTGGTGTGGAACATTTGTTACAACTGATGAGAGAACATCAAAATATTACTACAGTTACAACATTAATGTGGAGCCAGTGGCCACTGGATGCTTTGGGGGCAGGGAGAGGGAAAAGCAGTTGTAATACAGGGGCTTTTTCGGGACTTGGGAATTGTCCTGAGTGACATTACAACAACAGATATAGGCCATTTTTTTTTTTTTTTTTTTTTTTACCGGGAGGTCCCGGGGATCGAACCCGGGTCCCTCCATATGGGAGACGGACGCCCAACCAGTTGAGCCACATCCGCCCCCCGATATAGGCCATTTTATATCATCTTATAACATGCAGAATGTGGGAGAGAGTGTGGTCTACAATGTGAACTATGGTCCATGCTTAGTGGCAAAGCCCCAGGATATGTATATCCATTGCAGGTGATGTGCCACACTAATGAAGGATGTTTATATGGGAGGTTGTGGGAGTTGTGGGAGGTGGGGCATATGGGAATCCCTATAATTTTTGTAATCTAAGTATCTTTTAAAAATAAAAAAAAATTTATTATAAAAAAATTAATATAAATGTTTAAAGAAAAAAAAAAAGAAAAAAATACTACTACAAATTATAGACCGTAGCTTACATTAGGTGTCTTTTTCCTATAAACCATCCTATTTTTAGCAACATGTAATAGTATTGGGCATTTATTATCATTCATGAAAGAACCCTCTCATATTTGTACTGTTCAGTCCATCATACACCACAGGGTTTACTGTGTTATACAGTTCCATGCCTTGTACAATCCATCCAAAGTGTACACTCACTGGCTCTCAGTATCATCACAGATTTGTGCTGTCATCACCACAGTGAATTTTAGAATGTTTTCATTGCTCCAAAAAGAAAAATCCCATACCTCCTAATGCCCCCCTATTGTTGATCCTTAGCATTGATATAGTACCTTTGTTGTCATTGATGCAAAAATAATACATTACTGTTAACTATAGTCCATAAGTTGTATTAATTGTATTTTTCCATATATCACCATATTCTTAACTCCTTTTAATAGTGATGTATATTTGTTCTAGTTCATGGAAGAACATTCTTGTATTTGTACTATTAACCACAATCCTTATCCACCATCAAGTTCACTATGTTATACAGTCCCTAGATTATCCTTTAGCTTTCTTTCTACTGACATTTACCACCCTAGACTACCTCTTTCAGCCACAATCACATTTATAAATTAATAGTGTTATTATACTCACTGTAATGTTAACCATCATCTCTATCTCAATTTCTAAACATATACAATCAGCCTTATTAAAAATTCTATAGACCTAAAGCATTGGCTCCCCCTTCTCAACCATCAATCTATCTCCTAGTAATCCTCACTCTAAATTTTAACTCCATGAGTTTACTCATTGTATTTAGTTCATATTAGTGAGACCATACTATATTTGTCCTTTTATGTCTGGCTTATTTCACTCACTATAATGTCCTCAAGGTTCATCCACGCTGTCATAAGCATCCTGACTTCATTTCTTCTTACAGTTGAATAGTATGCCATTGTATGTATGTCCCACATTTTGCTTATGCATTCATCGGTTGATGGACATTTGGGTTATTTCCATCTTTTGACAATCATGAATAACACCGCTATGAACATCGGTATGTGCCCTGCTTTCAATTCTTCTGAATATATTCCTAGTAGCAGGATTGCCGGGTCACACAGCGGTTCTATATTTAGCTTCTTGAGGAACCGCCAAACTATCTTCCACAGAGGCTGCACCATTCTACGTTTCTACCAACAGTGAAGGAGTATTCCTAGTTCTCCACATCCTCTCCAGCACTTGTAGTTTTCTGTATTTTTTTTTTAATAATGGCCATTCTGTGAGGTGTGAAACAATATCTCATTGTACTTTTGATTTGCGTTTCCCTATTATCTAGTGATGTTGAATATCTTTTCATGTGCTTTTTAGCCATTTATATTCCCTCTTTGAAAAAATGTCTACTCAAGTCTTTTGCCCATGTTTAAATTAGACTGCTTGTCTTTTTATCGTTGAGTTGTAAGATCTCTTTATATATCCTTAAATTTAACTTTTATTGGCTCTGCGGTTACCAAATATTTTCTCTCATTGAGTAGGCTTCCTTTTTGCTTTCTTGACAAAGTCATTTGAAGCACAAAAGTGTTTAAGTTTGGAGGTCCCATTTATCTATTTTTTCTTTCATTGCTAGTGCTTTGGATGTAAGGTTTAAGAAACCACTGCTCGGGAAGCGGCTGTGGCTCAATCAGTAGGGCTCCTGTTTACCATATGGGAGGCCTCGGGTTCGGTTCCCGGGGCCTCCTGGTGAAGGCAAGCCCACCCGCACGGTGTGGTTAGCTGACCCAGCGAGCACAAGCAGCAAGGGGGGGATAAATGAATAAATAAATAAAATCTTTAAAAAAAAAAAAAAAAGTAACCACTGTTTACCACAAGATCTTGAAGATGTTTCCCTACATTTTATTCTAGGAGTTTTATGGATCTAGCTTTTATATTTATGTCCTTGATCCAATCTGAGTTAATTTTTATAAGGTGTAAGACAGGGGTCTTCTTTCTTTCTTTTGGATATGGGTACCCAGTTCTCTCAGCACTATTTTTTTTTTTTTTTTTTTTTTTTTTTTTT
>JAKSZT010007815.1:40658837-40701729 GCA_026826555.1 Tolypeutes matacus
ATCACCATATGTGAGCAAGAGAATACCATCAAGTCCACTCTAGTCCATAGTTCTTCCCCCAATCCAGAGGCGACTGGGATGGTGATGTCCACTCCAACTCCAAGTGAGAGAGGGCTTATATCCCATGGATATGGTGGGTGGGATGATCCTGCCTGCAGATGCAGGCCCTCTCCATTCCCTGGGATGGCCATTTCCCATCGTTGTCTCCTCACCAGGTGACTTGGATGAGTCCATTGAGCTGTAGGGTAGGAAGCACTATTTTTTGAATAGACTGTTCTGACTCAGTTGGGTGAACTTGGCAGCCTTGTTAAAAATCACTTGACCAAGCGAATATTCTTGCTGTCCTGATTTTGTGATAATCAGGGTAGGATAAACATTCGCTATATTAGAAACTATGCATGTGTCCCCAGACCTAGTTTTTCTCCCTAGGTCTGGCTTTTAGAATGCTGGTGATAAACTAAGCCTGATTTATTTATTATATGACCATCCTGTATGGGAAATGACTGTAACTCTAGGTATCTTTGGTCAACCTTAAGAGATATAGCAGGGGGATGGATGTGGATCAAATGGTTGGGTGTCTGTCTCCCAAAAGGAGGGACCTGGGTTTAATCCCCAGGACCTCCTGGTAAAATTTTAAAAAAAGAAAAATATAGAAGGCGCACGGGCCCCCAGGCCCCACAAGTGGGTAAGCCCCCCAGGCCCCGCACATGGGTGCGCCGTCAGGCCCCACTAGCCACACAGCAAGATGATGACGTAACAAGAGAGTGACACAAGGGAGAGCCAAGACAAGATGTGTCAAAAACCTGGAACTAAGGTGGCACAGGTGGTAGGATGCCTCTCTCCCACATCAGAGTTTCCAAGGATCAAATCCCAGTGAAGACAGGAGGAGAAGGATGAGAAGAGAGGGCAGAAAACGGATACAGAGAGTTGCCCAGCGAATGCACACAAAAACAGCAAAAACGGGGGGTAAAAATGGATAAAAGTAAATAAATATATATTTCCTTAAAAAAAAAAGTATTGGTAATCTAAGCACCTCTTAAAATATATGTGTATATATATATATAAACAACATTTTTGTAAGCAAATACACATATATGCATATATATTTATATATCATTTTGCAAATGTTTGTATGTATTGTGAGAATTTTTATTTTTACCCATAAAAAAAAAAGGAATATATTTGTTTACCATGTTATATTATATATACTTAAGAAATTTTGACTTCTTCTTTATCATCTAACTTCATTAATATACTGATTGATTTTCAAAAGAGCATTAAAATTTTCCTCAGCAAAAAAAAAAAAAAAGTATAGGGGAGTATGATACGGACTCTAGTTAGTAGTAATACTTTGACGATGCTCTTTCATAATTTGTTAACAAATGTTTCACAGCAATGCAAAGTATTTGTGGTGGGGTGATGTGTGGGAGCCCTCTATGACGTTATGCATGTTTGTTTTGTAAGTTCACAATATTTACTGAACACTTATTGTTTATGTATGTTCATGTATGAATGATATACTTCAATAAATTGGTTTAAAAAATTAAAAAATAAAAATCATGAAAAAAAAAAACAATTGACCATCTAATTTTATAATGTGTTTTGAGACATGATAAATAATAGTATGTGCCCTTCAAAATTTTACATGAAATTTTTGAAGCTAGCATTTATAATTTTTTTTCCTGGAGATGTTTAAAGTTATGTAAAATCCAATTAAATGTTTAACAAATTACACTAAACTTTAAAAATAATAAATTGACTATAGATGTGTGAGTCTTTTCTGATCTCTCAATTCAATTCCCTTGACCAATATGTCTATTTTTATGCCAGTACCATGCTGTTTTTACCGCTGTAGCTACGTAATATGCTTTAAAGTCAGGAAGTAAGAGTCATCAGAGTTTGCTCTTCTTTTTTAAAGGTATTTTTTACTATTTGGGGCCCCTTTACCCTCCAAATAAACTTGATAATTGACTTTCCCATTTCTGCAAAGTAGGCTGTTGGAATTTTGAATGGGATTGCATTAAATCTGTAAATCAATTTAGGTAAAATTGACAATGTTTAGTCTTCCAATCCCTGAACATAGAATGTCCTTCCATTTATTTAGGTTTTCTTTGATTTCTTTTAGCAATGTTTTGTTGTTTCCTGAATACAGGTCCTTTACGTCTGTCTTAGTTTGCCACAGGGCTGCCGATGCAAAGTACCAGAAATGACTAGCTTTTATAATGGGAATTTTATTTGGGGCAAAAGTTTACAGTTCCAAGGCTGTGAAATGTCCAAATCAAGGCATCAGCAAAGATGCTTTCTCAGGGTCCTTCCATGTAGTGAAGCAAGATGGTCGCCGATCTCAGCCAAGGTCTATTGCCTTGCCCTCCAGAATTTACTGTCTCCCAGAGCTCAGCTGTGGGCAACCAGGCATAGGGCTTGTCTCTTACTAGGATTCCTCTTTCAGTCTTGGCTGCTCTGCTTTCTTCTCAAGTTCAGCTGTGAGCTCTCAGGCTTATGGCTCCTCCCTTCAGCCTTGAGTACTCCATTGGCCCTGGAGCTTCATGCTTAAACTTTGACTGCTAGAGATCTTCTAGTCCTCTCTCACATTGCACTGTCAAAAATAGCAGCTTCCTTTTTCTGTGTGTATCTCTGTCTCCATTTATATCAGACCCAGCAAAGAGGGTGGAGACCAAAGCTACCTTACACATTACTGATGTAGTCCAATCAAAAGCTCCCCTCCGCCTCCCCCCCTCCCCCCTCCCCCCAGGAATGGATTAGTTAAAAAACATAATCTTTTTCTTTTTGGGATTCATAAAAGAACTTCAAACTGTCACAATGTTCTTTTAATTACTATAATTTTGTAGTAAGCTTTGCAATCAGGAAGTGTGAGTCCTTCAACTTTGATCTTCTTTTCAAGGTTGATTTGGCTATTCTGGGGCCATTGTAATTCAATATGAATTTGATGCAAAGCTTTAACTTTTCTGCAAAAAAGGGCTGCTAAATATTGATAGAGATTGCATTGAATTTGTAGATCACTTTAGGCACTATTGACATCTTAACAATATTAAGTCTTCCAATAAATGTGTATCTTTCCAATTATTAAGGCCTTTAATTTCTCTCAGCAATGTTTTGTAGTTTTCAGTACACAATTCTTTCACCCCCTTAGGTAAATTTATTCCTAGGTATTTTATTCTTTTTGATGCTATTGTAGATGTAATTATTTGATTTCCTTTTTAAATTGTTCATTACTAGTGTATAGAAACCCAAGTGACTTCTGCATGTTTATCTTGTATCCTACGTCTTTGATGAATTTGTTCATTGGTTCTAGTAGCTTTCTTGTAGATTTTTTTGGGATTTTCTATATATAAGGTCATGTCATCTATGAATAGGGATAATTTGACATCTTCCTTTCTAATTTGGATGTCTTTTATTTCTTTCTCTTGCATAATTGTGTCGAGAAATTCCAGTATGATGTTGAATAACAATGTTGACAATGAGCATTCTTGTCTTGTTCTTAATCTTAGAGGTAAAACTTTCTGTCTTCACTGTAGAGTATGATAATTACTATGAGATTTTCATACATGTCTTTTATGTTGAGAAAGTTACTTTCTATTTTTAGTTTTCTGAATGTTTTTATCATGAAAGGATATTGGAATTTGTCAAATGCTTTTTCTGCATCAATTGAAACGATCCTGTCATTTTTTCCCTACATTCTATTAATGTGATATTACACTGATTGATTTTCTTATGAACCATCCTTATATTCCTGGAATAAATCCTGCTTGGTCTTGGTGTATAATCCTTTTAATATAGTGTTGGATTCGGCTTGCCAGTATTTTGTTGAGGAATTTTGCATCTCATAATTTTGCATATTCATAAGGAACATTGGTGTGTAATTTTTTTGTGATATCAAGTTAGATTATTGACTTGTGATCTTTCTTCTTTTTTAATGTAGGCATTTAGAGCTGTACATTTCCCTCTGAGCACTACCCCTGCTGTATCCTATAAGTTTTGGTATGTTTTCTTTTTCATTTGTCTCACAATATTTCCTAATTTCTCTGTGATTTCTTCTTTGACCCAGTGGTTGCTTAATAATGTGTGGTTTAATTTCCACATATTTATAAAACCTCTAGTTTTCCTTCTGTTATCGATTTCTAGTTTTATTCCATTGTGGTCTGAGAAAATACTTTATATTATTTCAATATTTTCATTTTATTAAGATTTGATTTGTGGCTTAACATATGATTTATCTTAGAATATGTTCCATGTGCACTCTGGAAGAATGTATATTCTGCTGTTGTTGGATGGAGTGTTCTATATATGTCCATTAGGTCTAATTGAATAATAGTGTTCACATCATCTACTTCATTACTGATCTTCTATTTAGATGCCTATCAATTATTGAAAGTGGTATATTGAAGTCTCCAACTCTTATTGTAGAACTAACTTTTTTCCCCTTCAATTCTGTCAATTTTTGCTTCACATATTTTGGGGCTCTGATGTGAGGTGCATGCATACTTATAATTATTATATCTTCTCCTGGATTTAACCTTTTTTTCAATATATAATGTCATTTTTTGTGTCTTATAATCTTTTTTTTTTAGGATGAACCAAAACCTTTATTAATCTCTCCCCTGTTCAACTACCTGAATTTTACTCTTTTCTTCATTTCAGAAATGTTTTGATAGAGAACATTCAGGAAAGAAGCTGTCTCAATTTGGTTAATACATTTGAAAAAAAATAGGGAGTCTTAATGTTTTTAATATAGTTGCTATTCTGAATTAAAAAAATTTTTCCAACGAAATATATTCTGACATGCAAGAGGTTGAGAAGATGTGTGAAAAAAATTATATGGGATAATCCTGTTACAATTTATGTATAATATAAATTCACATACAAAACTACCTGTAGGAATATTTATTAAACTGTTTATAGTATTATCGCTAAATGGATATAATTACTAGATTCACTTCCATTATATATATTTGTATGATTTAAATTTGTTTTAAAGACCAAATTTCTTTAAGTTTTGCAATCAGGAAAAAATCTTTAAAAAAAAAAAAAAAAGATAAATCAAGTCTCTTTGATTCCTTTAAGGACTGTGGTTTTACTATTCTCTGTTTTAGATTTTAATCTTTACTCTTAATATCCTCCTATTAGGTGTAAGAATGTGGAGTAGGGTCTACATTAAACTATAGTGTATATATATTTTTTATATTTATTATAGACACCCCATAGGGTTCAGGCAGTAACTTCTTATACCCCCAGTAGGAGTTTTCTACTTCTTACAAAGGAAAAAGTGCATTTAGTCACCTGATTTTGGGAATAGTGGTTGACATGGGCCCTGAAATCATCTTTGCCCCTTTCAAATTGCCTGTGGTGTTTCTTTACTCAGATAAAAGGGAATCAAGTTGGAAAAAAAGATCTATATGTATTCAGGCCTGATTTTTCTATTGTTTGAACACAGCAGTTTAGTCCATAACTTCTTGTGCCATCTGGTTTTTAAACAGGAAGACAACTTCCTTAGTATTAAGATGCTCCCTATTTTGAGTGGACTTTCTCATGTGTAAGGGCTCTGTGCATTTCTTCTCCAGTCCTTGCTCTCTTCAAACAGGATACTTCTTGCTGTAAGACCATGCCTCAAGGTTGCACTTTAATAAATGGTAAAAAATTTTTTAAGCAAAATAACTTTGTGTTTTGTCTTCTACCTTAAAACCTGTTTTTAAATTTAATTTTCAAGTAGGAACCTATACAGCTAAATTACGATAAAGGCACAATGTGTAGACAGAATTGGGAGATGGAATAAAACCCATCCCAATATGTGAAGTTAATATTTTCTTTCAAGTATAGTAATGTGGAAATTTCAAAATGGGTCATCAGCTTAAAAAATTATCTTTTAAACTATTGAGAAATAAATATCTAGCATCTAGTGCCCGTCTTCTCTAAGAACTTTCTGTAAATGAGCATGGCTTGATCTCCATCAGGCAGCTATCCAGCTGTCACCACATCAGGTTTTAATCAGTCATGTGTTTGCAATGATCCATTGAGTCCATCTCATTTCTGGTCAGGTTCTTCACATAGGTGAGCAGGTTCTGGTTGATAAAGTTCACAGTGGTGCGAAAGACATCACGGAGCAAGGATGGTGTGTGATCAGCCACTTTTTTGGCCAACAGCATGGCCAGTATCAGCATGGTCTTCTCCATCTCCACATCCTGAGGGTAAGTCTGCATCACCTGCTGCAGGGCAGCAGCTAGGTACTTGATTCTGTCCTCCTCTGACAAATTCACATTCATGAACTGCAGTGCCAGGTTATTCACCAGTCCTGGGTTGATGCTGCTTTCCATGCTGTCCCCTACTTCAGCCAGACGCCTGGCAATGTTCTGGATGATTTCCTCTTGATGTTGAGAGTCTGCCTCCCTTCTTCCCTGAGAGAAGTAACTGGTTCTGTTGCCGTCTGTCTGCAGCTCATCGTCATAGTCCTCCCCCCGGTGAGCTTGCACGGGAAGTTCATGACCCAACACCTCCAGCTCTTTGTGGAATTTATAGCTGGAGCAGTTTTGGGGGAAGCCAAACACCAGCAAGTCTGTGATGTACTCATCCTGCAAGCCCGCACCATTGCTGACCTGAGGATCCATGGCACAGTCAGTGGGGGGGGGGGGATCCGAGTCACTTCTGGCTCACAGGTGGTCAGCAACCCGCCGCGGTAGGAGGGCGCGGGGCGCCGAGCGAGCCCGAGGCGAGGCGAAGTGCCCGAGGCGTCCGGAGCCGGCCGAGTACGCAGCCGCCGCCGCCGCGCCAACTTCCTTTCTCTGCTACATTAAACTATAGATAAATAGCATTTCCATAAATGGTTGTTAATTTCCCAAAGCCAACAAATCAGTGAAAACCAGGAACCAGTCAATCATCCTCTTTTCTTTGCTTCTTTCTTTTCAATCTTTCCTTTCTTATTCCCTTCTCTTTCATGCTTGCTTTCCTCTTCCTTTCTTTACCTCTTTATTATCTAGCATGACACTTTGAAATAATAGGTTTTTAATATAGCTTTATTGAACAAAACCAAAATATTAAACTATCCTGTCATATTGCTTTATAACCAGTCTCTTTGACATCCATTGGGTTCAATATATATTATCTTAAGAAGTGAGCAAAGATAGAAATTAAAGAACAAAGCTTTCAAAATCATATAAATGATAAGGCAACTAAGAATTTGATCAATGCATCATAGAGTGGCAGAAACAATGATTTGCTTTTGAAATTGGAAGAGGTAAATTTAGGAGAAAGTTGTACAAATAGTGAGTAAACATGAATTTATAATCTCAAGAGATAGTACAGATATAGGTCAAATTTATATAATAAAATCCAAAAGGGGTTGTGGGCTAAATTCCACATTGGGTGAAAATAAAATATCTTGAGATGTATTGCAAATTTTTGGAAGGATTTTAAGAAGACAACCTTACCTTTTACAACAGGTATCTTAACTTTTACAACAGGTATCAGTCTTCTTCTTATCTATCTATACCTTCTTTATCCAAACTTTGACATTTTTATTGTCATTTGCCTTTTACTTCGATCCCCTCACTCCTTTTATCCTGAATGAAAACTATTTAAATTCATCAATTCTCTGTTATACTCAAGTATATTTTAAATATAAAAATAACATTTATCTTAATGTATTTTTAAAAAATACATTATTTATTTTTAAAAGATACTTAGATTATATAAAATGTTACAGAAAAAATTATAAGGAATTCCCATATGCCCCACTCCCCTGTATTTTTATTTTTTGTCTATTTCTATTTGTCTCTTTGTCCACTAATTATAAGCTCTTTGAGGGCAGTACTTTTATCACAAATGTAAGTACTCAATAAATGTTTGTGGAATAATAAATGTTCACTGTTTCTAAGGTTTAGAACAACTTTCTGTCCCCAATGTCTTATGCCTGAACTAACTCCAAAGCAAAGACAGATAGCAATCAGGGGTTTAAGGAATTTCTATATGTAGAAGAGAGCTAAATTTGGAATTTCTTGGGTTCTATCACTTTACAATAGATAATTTTCCAGAAGCTCCTAGGTTCTGGGTTCACTATTTGTTGGCACTTAATTATGTGTTAGTTTCAAGAATTAAGTGGCATCCTATCTTTAAAAAATCCCTAGTTTATCTCTCTTTTTTTTTTTTTTTTTTTTTTTTACCGGGGGAGAGCGCGGACGCAGTCCCCCACCAACACAAATTATGCAGTCGAGTTTCCCACATTTGGGGAAATCGCAGGGGCCAGCAGATCCCCAGTGCAATGGATCAGCCTCGCCCTGGGAAAACCACCTTCGTGATCATGGTGTCTCCCCTGCCAGGTAAGTATAGTTTATCTCTCTTGTAGAAATTCTTCTTTCACACATATATTCAAAAATTATATATAACTTTAAAAAAATATATATGCACAAACAAAATGTGTACAAGTGAAAAAGTAAGTGGCAGGAATAGTGTTTAATTCTCCAATCAATGCTTTTTATTTTTATTATCTACTTTAACTCAATCCACAAATTTGACAGTTGAAAATACTGTTGCTCCTTAAATCTTTGCAGAAATTCACTTGGACCTATCTCTTGACTCCCCTCATCCCACGTGGTTGTGGGATGGGAGAGGGTAGCCACTGCACAGAGGGTGAAATTCCCTGATATTGTTTTTAAAATGATATTTAGATACCATAAATGTTACATAAAAAATATAGGGGATTCCCATATGCCCTGTTCCCCACACCACCCACATTTGCCCCTATTAACAACATCCTTCATTAGTGTGGTACATTCATTGCAATTGATGAACACATTTTGGAGCATTACCACTAAGCATAGATTATAGTTTACATTGTAGTTTACACTCTCTCCCACACAATTCTATAGGTTATGGCAAGATATATAATGGCCTGTATCTGTCACTGCAATGTCATTCAGGACAATTCCCCAAAATGCCCCCGTATTACACCTGTTTTCCCTCTCCCTGACCTCAGAACCTGCCTCCACATCAATGTCGTAATTTCTTCCATTGCTAGAATCACAATAAGTCTATAGCAGAATACCAGTAAGTCCACTCTAGTCCATAGTTCATTCCCCAATCCTGAGGATTCTGGGATGGTGATGCCCACTCCACCTCTAATTGAGAAGGGGCTTCAGTCCCATATGACCAATGGATGGGAGTCTCTTGCTTGCAGTTGTAGGCTCTCTCCGTTCCTTGGTATGGTGGTTGTCCATCATCACCTCCTTGTTAGTTGTCCTGGGTGAGTCCAATGAACTTGAGAGTAGGTGTTGTAACTCCGTTGAGGCTTAGGGTCTGGTTGGCACATGGACAGTCCAAAAATTCAAGTCTTTTGTATGTACACCTATCAACTCCAGCACCAACTATAGGTTCAATAGAAGGGACTGAAGAGCCATGTGTAGGGAAACCACAGCTGAGTCCAATTCTGTCACACTGTAGAAGCACAAACCCCAAAGTAGGGCCCACTGGCAAGGCACCAAACTCATGAGCTATCTACCCTGACCATAGTGCCTAGGTGTCTCCAGAGCCCTCAGGAGCCCTGCTATTTAGGGTAGTGTCTAATTTGGCAGTCAATGAGATCCTGCTGAGACATGCATAAGCATAACCTCTGGAATGACCTCCCAACTCACTTTGAAGTCTCTTAGCCATGTAAACTCATTTGTCTTTACCTTTTCCCCCTTTTATTCAGTCTTTTTCCAGTTGCATTGCTAGCTGGTACTTGGTAGTAATCCCTCAGTACCAGGGAGGCTTACCCCTGGGATGAGCAAAAACAATGAGCAAAAAAAACAGAGCCATCTTCGGGGAGGGGAATAAATAAAATAAAATAAAAATTACATTTAAAAAAATAATCTTAAAAAAAAATCAATAGAGTTTATTCCTAGAACATAGGGATTGTTCAACATTGGAAAAATTTATCAGTATAATTCACCACATTAAAAGGAGAAAAGTTCTAAAAATCAAATTCTTATCTCATTTTTGATAAAGTTCAATGTATATATAATAAAAATTATAGCAAATCAGCAATAGCGATAGTAATTTCTTTAATTTTATAAATTTTTTTGCCAATAGCCTATAGCAAATGTCATAGCTAATAGAAAACTTTAGATGCATTCTCTTTAAGATTGGGAACTAAATAGGGTTTCCTGCCATCACTGCTATAGTTTGACATGGTATTGAAGATCTTGGCCAATGCTATAAGGAAAAAGAAAGAAATACAAATGTAAAGATCTCTTGTTCAAAGATTGGTAGGAAAAGATAAAACTGTTGTTATTTGCAGTTGATATAATTATCTATAAAAATAAACAAAACAGGCTAAACCAACAAAATATTAAAACTAGACTTTAGCAATTTGCTGGACACCAACAAATGTTCTACTAGTTAATATTATCTACAATCTTAAAAGTCAGTCTTTGGAATCTCACCCTTACATCACAAGGTGGGCATCCCCCATCAGAAATTTTTGTACGGCCACTAAAGGAATAAAAAATTCTCAATATCATTAGATTTATTTACTCTTCTGCCTCTCCTGAACTGACCCTGAATTCTTTGAAGACAGGAACTTGCTGATAAGAGGGAAGGTTAATGAGGCCCCAACCATCTAGTATTGCTTGAACAGAGGGGTAAAGAATCTGAAGTCTCCAGAAGGTGGGAAAGCAGGTAGTGGGAGTGGGGGTGAGGTACACCTGGAAGGACAGGAGGGATGGTCAGAGATGTGCACAGCAAAGTCAAGGAGGAGATGTTGGACCTAGAGCTTTTCTATTTAGTGGTGACAGGTTGAATCTGAAGCTTATTAAGAAGAATTTTAGGGGGTCGGATGTAGCTCAACTGGTTGGGCGTCCGTCTCCCATATGGAGGGACCCAGGTTCGATCACCGGGACCTCCCGGTAAAAAAAAAAAAAAAAGAAGAATTTTAAGCAAAATTCTTAAAATGTGGCTCAACATTTTCAACTTCCTACTTTGAAAAGTGCTGTTGAAAAAGCTCTGAATGTGAAGTCTGGAGATCTGAGTTTGGACAGTCATGATAGGGCACATACCAGTCAGGCAGGGATCAATGTAGTCTAAGAAAATACTTAAATATTTCAGTGTTTGTTTTTTTTTTTTAAGTGAAGAAAAATTTGGTGAAAAAATACAAACAAGTTGTGTGTTGTGTTTTTAAATTGACCAGCTGTTTTAGCTTCATCATTATTAATGGTAGCATTCTAAGGACATTCCATTATATGTGTGACATTTTGGAGTTGGTTTGGAGCAAGTGTATTCCAGATATTTTAAGCAAAAAAGGATTTAATGTAGGGAATTTTAGTTATTTACAAAATCTTTGGAAAGTTTGGAGAAGCAGGCTTTAGTCTGGATTTCCAGGAATAATTCCAGAACTGGCACTGTTGTGTTGAAGAACTCAACACCATAGCTGTGAACCAAGTCTTGGCAGGATAGGATCTAAGCTACTGCAGCAGCCACTGCTGCTTCCTGGCATTGGAAGAAAAAGCCTGCTGTTTTGCCACTGTACCTCCATCATATAACCCATAAAGTTGGAGATGGACACTGGCATCTCTGCAACCCCACCTGTGTGCAGATACAGCCAAAATGAGCAGAAAAATAGCCTCTGTTTCTCTTTTAAGTTCAAATCTCTTGCAAGAATTTCTAATGTATGAAATCTAATTCACATCCAGAACTCTAGTTTTTAGAGTAGCTTTTTAGCCTCGGCAGAACAGAAAGAAATAATCAGTGCCAGCTACCTAATTTGCAGGGCACAGTGCACCATAAAAATGCAGAGTCCCTTGTTCAAAAAGCAGAGGGAAAATGTCATTAAAAGTTCTAAAATATAAAGATTTTTCCTTTCTTTCATGGTCTCCCTCTCGACTTGTCATGGTGTTTTTAAGTAAAGAAAAATTTAAAAAAAATTAAATTTTAGCTTGAATTTTATGTTCATCTTTATATTATATAATGCCAGTTTTAAATGCAAATATAATAGCATTTAACTTGTATGCAAAATCACCAAAATTACATAATTTTATTTTGTAGCTTGTACATGAATATGTATTTCATTCTTACAAGAGCAGTTGAAATGCTGCAAAAAAGTAACAACTTTTTATTTCACTTCTTGATATGTGCACATTCTACCAACACTCTATCTTCAACTTACTGATATTTAAGGAAGGATAAAAGAAAAAGGAACTATGGGTTGGCCTGTCTTTCCCGTTTGTTCTTTGTCATCATTTTCAGCAAATGATTGGTCAATATAGGGAAGTCACAAAAACAAGAAAAGATGTGATAGGATTCGTTGGTAGTTTGTGTTTCTTAGAATGCTATTGCTTGTGTTGTGTTAGAAGCAAGTTTTGGTTTGAAAGGAAAGCAAAGCCTGTTGGGATTGTTAGCATCCTGCTTGCTCAGTTGTAGACATAACACTTACCTTGTATTGGCTTTGAATCTTGCTGAACTCCCGTGCATTATAGGTACATTGGAATTCTCTGCTCATGGAATATTCACAACACTATAAGGGAATAGGACAGCAAAGAATGGTGGACATGTATATTGCTCATATCTTTTCTGCTCACTCACATGCTCCTTTATCCCATTTGACTTCATTTACCAAACACAGAGTCAAAGATAAAATTATTAAGAATTTCACAACAGTGACAGCAGAGCTTTAAACCAAGTATGGGGCCCTTTTAAGTGTGGGGCCCTTTGCACAGGTGGAATGTCCTGGAACCCAGCCCTGGGCATAATAGAAGGAAGTGGGAAAGGATGTTGAGTGTCAACTGACTATATCCATTATAGAGCAGTCTAAACAATGAATAAAAATAGAAGGTGAGGGAGAAGAATAAAGCAGAGGCACAGAAAGGAGCCATGTGAGGAGAGAGAGCACAGCTGATGTTGACTCTCCAGTTCTGTGAGATACTTCCTGTGTCCCACTGTTTACCATCTTGGGCAATGTAGAGAAAGTGTCATATAGAGAAAGTGCAAGACCCACTGTTAGCTCATATAGTCACTCTGGGTGAGCTAGAAAATGGTACCCTTTTCGCAAGTTATTTTACTGCCATCTATTGGAAAACTGTCATAATTATATAATTAATGACTACATTGATGATGTCTTATGGCAATGCTCAATCTGTACAAATGTGAGTGGCAGTCCTGCCTGTCACCATTGAGGTTCCTGGGGCCTGGAGGTACAAGTGCTGGTAAGTCATCAACTGCACTTAGCAAACCTAGTGGGCAGCAGGCAGAAATTGAGGTGGCAGGATAAGGGTTGGTCCAATGACACCCCTGATTCCTAGCCTTAGAGGCAGTCAGTTGGAAATGAAAGCCAGTGTTGCCCCACTATATATTGCCTTGTATCTGGCAGCCCATGAAGATTGTGGTGGTGGGGACTCTTATGTAGTTGCAATATTTCACAAAGCCTAGTGGATAAACATCATATTTTTATCTAGGAAAAGCCTAGACAGACCAACAAAAAAATCCTTTTTTTCCCTCTTGACTGAAATTACATTAACTTGTTGTGGTCACTTTGTTTTGTGTTAATTAAAGGTCTGAGCATCAGATTGATTTAAAAAATTAGAAAACTAATTTACAAATGCTTTTGGCTTCAGAAATAAAATCTTTCTAACCATGGGGTCCCTGGGGTGGGAAAGCAATAAAAGTGTTCTCAAATATGCAGATATTGGAAACCACAGATGAAGGCCACTTCATAAAAGTGGGTAAGCCAAAGACTAGAAAGGGCAAGGGACCTGCCTAAAGTCACATCATCTGAGTAAATTGCAGAGTTAGTGTTGTAACTTGGGTTTCCTGGCTCCTGAGCCAGTGCTCTTGCCAGTGCTCTTTCTCAGTCTCCAGGAGGCTCGGCTGCTGCTGCTGCTTCCTGTTCCTCCTTTCTATCCTCTTCAACTTCTTATGAAACTTCATTCATTATCATAGAAAATAAATTTCCTTAACATTTTCCAAAAGAGTATTGGATATTGTGACTATATTGCATATAAAAACAAGTATGGGGAAGCGGCTGTGGCTCAATCAGTAGGGCTCCCGTTTACCATATGGTTCGGTTCCCCGGGCCTCCTGGTGAGGGCAGGCCCGCCCGCACGGCGTGGTTGGCTGACCCAGAGAGCACAAGCAGCAAGGGGGGGATAAATGAATAAATAAATAAAATCTTAAAAAAAAAAAAAAAAATAGGGTTTTTTCTTTGTTTTTGTTTTTGTTTTTCAGTACAAAAATAGTATTATATTACACATTCTTTATACAATACTTTGTGGAAATCCTTCCAAGTCAGTCAGCTCAAATTCATTCTCTCTCCCCTTCCTTCCTTCCTTCCTCCCTCCCTCCCTTCCTTCCTTTTCTTTCTTTTTGCATTTTTACTTTTATGGGTTTTTTCCCCCCTTTAATCCTTTTCATTTTTAAATAATTTCAAACTTACAGCATAGTTGCAAAAATAATACACCACATGCAGTGAACTCCAAAATACCTCACCAATACACAGATCCACCAATTTTAATATTTTGCCACATTTGCCATATCATTCTATCCATCCATAAATCCATCTGTCTATCAATTCATCTATCTGTCCACAATCCATCTATCTGTCTATCCATTTACCTGTCAGTCCACCTTCCATCCATCTTTTTTCTGAACATTTGAGAGCACTTAATACTTCCATATACATTTCTAAGAACAAGGATATTCACTTATGTAACCACCTTAAATGCAGTTATCAATTTCAAGAACTTTACATTGATATAAAACGTAGTCTACAGTCCAATTTTTTTTGTTTGTTTTTCTTTTTTTTACTTTATTTTGTACATTTAATAATTGAAAATATAAACAATTAAAAACTAAAAAGTAAACACAGATGAATAAATATACATTTCTCATTTAAATGTAATGGATGCATATAAAAATTTTTTTGAATCAAACAATATGTTACACAATATATTTGGTTCATAGTAACGCATTCATACAGTATTTGTCCTTTTGTGTCTGGCTTGCTTCGCTCAATATGTCCTCCAGGTTTATCATGTTGTCATATGCTTTATGACTTCATTTCTTCTTATAGCTGCATAATGTTCCATCGTATGAATAGACCAGTTTGTTTATCCATTCGTCTGTTGATGGACACCTAGGTTGTTTCCAACTTTTGGCAATGGTGAATAACATTGCTATGAACATCGGTGTGCAGATGTCTGTTCGTGTCACTGCTCTCAGTTCTTCTGGGTATATACCCAGTAGAAGTACTGCCGGGTCACGTGGCAAGTCTATATGAATACGTTTTTAAGCTAACACTTACTTGTGGCCCAATAACATCCCTTCTTTTTCCACAAAGTGATTAAACTGTACTTAATTTTTAAAAAATTTATTGTGGTAACATAATATACAACTTTAAACTGTACTCTCAAAGGCAGGGCATCTCCCTAGATAGATATAGACAAATTGTTCCCCAAATGCAGTATAGGACATAATCCCCTGAACTTTAGAAAATAAGTTTATTTTAATTACCATTAATTCTTTATATGTTAAAATCTTGTTATGCTGTTTTAATTCTGTCAGATTCATTGCCATAAATTTAATCATTTTCAATAATTATATATTATTAATATATCTCTTAAAATAATTTTGTATGTTTCTTCTCTGTCTGCCTGTATTAGTCAGCCAAAGGGGTGCTACACTCCACCCTCTGAATTCCAAAAATACATTACAATATTCAAAAAACCTTAATAACATTTCAACTACAAAATCATATCATAATCATTTTAAAGAAAGACAGTTCATCTTGAGGCAGAGTCCCATCTGCTATAGACCTCTGAAACTTAAAAAACCATTTAACTGCTTCCAATACACAAATGGAAAGACAAAGGATAAACATTTTCATTACCATAAGGAGAAATTGGTATGTTAAACATGAGTCATGGATCCTTTACAGTTCAGTAAAACTGCAGGGCATCCTCCATTCTATTTCAAAGTCTGAGAGACATTCTTAAGACAATGGTTTCTTCTCCTTGGGGCCATATGGGAACCCACCCTTTCCACAGGCTTGCCCAACGGCCATTTTCTTGGTACCACCCTCATCAAGCATCTGAGTGTCGATCAAGCTCCAGACCTCACCATCCAAGAGTGTTGGGGTGATTGCCACACCTTACCCAATCTTTGGGTTAGAGTCTTAGCCCCCCTAGTACAGTGAGGTGAAGAAACCAACCATTCCCTCTAACCTTTGGCATACAGGTTCAACCCTTTCAGAGCAACGGGTTGACCACCTGGCCTTCTCTAATCCATGGGGGACAGATACACCCCTCTCAGACCTATGGGGTGTTGACCTTAACCGCCCTAATCTTTGAGGAATGTGCTCCACCCTCTCTGCACCCTGGGGTGGCAAAACTCTTCCAGAACATCGGGTGGGGAAATCCACCCTCTTCAACTGCTGGGGAAAACTCACCCTCCCTGTACATATGGGTGAGGCTCCTCTCTTGGCCCAAGGAGATGTCTTAATCCCAGATCTCTGCTTCCACGGTTTTCTTCTTAAAGCTGTAAAGCTGTTTCTCCTTCAATCTCTCCTTTCCATGTCCTCTTTTGTCCAAGCTGACAGTGGTTTTGTTCATACAGCTCTCTCAAAAACTTTGTTGGTTTAGCATGCAGGAAGCAGGGGTCTAAGCCATCAGACAGTAAGACTTTCCACAAGTCTTTCCGAGATAACTGCATCTTCAATTCTGATTTACAAGTTCCAAGTTTAGTAAAGTCTTCAAATACAGCATTTTCATCTGGGAATTTGATTTCCAGAAACTTGGAAGTTCTGGAGTCAGTTTCTGTTTTCTTTGTGCCCAAAAGTTCAGTCCTTAGTGTATTTCGCTCATCTAGCATTTTTCTATAAGCTGCAAGGAGAAGCCAAGTCACATTCTCCAAGTTTACCTTGGAAAGTTCTTTAGCTAAATGCTCTGGTTCGCCATTTTCAAATTCTGTCTTCCATATAACACCAGGAGTTAATCTTGCTAAGTTCTCTGCAATTTTAAACCATGGATCGCCTTTCCTCCAGTTTCCAATAATAATTTCATCATTTACTTCTAAGGCATCATAGAAAGTCTCTTTAGCATCCATATTACTATTAACAGTCTCTTCAAAGTGATCTAGGCCTTTTCCATCAAGCATTTCACAATTCCTCCAAAAAATATCCCTTACCCGTTTATAAAACCGTTCCAACATTTTGGTGTATACAAAAGCACTTCCCCACTCCTCGGTACCAAATTCTGTATTAGTCAGTCAAAGGGGTGATAATGTGAAATACCAAAAATGGGTTGGTCTTTATAAAGGGTGTTTATTTGGGGTAGAAGTCCACATTTACAAGGCCAGAAAGTTTAAGTTTCTTCTCTCACTGAAGTCCATTGCCACGTGTTGGAGCAAGACAGCTGCCGACTTTTGCCAGGGTTCAGGCTTCTTGGGTTCCTCTCTTCCCGGGGCTGTGTTTCTCTCCGGGCTTAGCGCCTGTTTCCTCCACAAGGTCAGCTGTAGATGATCAGGCAAACGGCTCGCTTCTCCCCTCCTGGGGCCTTCTCTCCAACATCAAAACTGCTTCTCAAAAACTGCTCCAACTCTGTCCTTTGCCATGTCTTTTTATCTTTGAGACCCCACCCACCAAGGGGTGGGGCTCAATGCCCAGTCAATGCCCTAATCATAACTTAATCATGCCCAGATTAACAGATCAGTTTACAAGCATGATCCAATTATATTTTTGGAATTCATAATTACATTAAATTGGCCAATGGCTACACTGCCATACCTTTTTTTTTTAGGAGGTACCAGAAATTGAACCCAGGACCTCATACATGGGAAGCAAGTGCTCAACCACTGAGCTACATCCACTACCCTACCATACCTTTTTATTGAAAAAGATTTATTTATTTATTTATTTCTCCCCCTCTTCATTGTTTTGTGCTCGCTGTTGCTATGTATTCTTCTGTGTCTGCTTGGCTTCTCTTTAGGCAGCACCAGGAACCAATCCTGGCATTTTACGGAGTGGAGAGAGGTGCTCAATTTCTTGCGTCACCTCAGCTCTCTGGTCTGCTGCATCTCTTATTGTCTCTCTTTTGGTTGCATCATCTTGCTATGCCAGCTCTCCATGCAGGCCAGCACTCCTGCACAGGCCAGCACTTCTGTGCGAGCCAGCACTTCACATAGGCCAGCTTGCTGCGTGGTCTGGCTTGCCTTTCACCAGGAAGCCCTGGGAATTGAACCCTGGACCTCCTATATGGTAGACAAGAGGCCAATCGCTTGAGTCACATCCGCTTTCCCCTTTTCTTTTTTTTTTTTTAATATTTGTTTTAACTTTATTTTGCACATTTGATAATTGAAAATATAAATAATTAAAAACTAAAAAGTAAACACAGATGAATAAATATATACATTTCTCAAATCTAATGGATACATATAAATTTTTTTTTGAACCAAACAATATATTACACAATATATTTGGTTCATAGTAATGCATTCATACAGTATTTTTGTGTCTGGCTTGCTTCACTCAACATAAGTCCTCCAGGTTCATCCATGTTGTCATATGCTTTATGACTTTATTTCTTCTTACAGCTGCATAATATTCCATCATATGAATAGACCACAGTTTGTTTATCCATTCATCTGTTGATGGACACCTGGGTTGTTTCCAGCTTTTGGCAATGGTGACTAATGTGGCTATGAACATCGGTGTGCAGATGTCTGTTTGTGTCACTGCTCTCAGTTCTTCTGGGTATATACCCAGTAGTGGTATTGCAGGGTCACGTGGCAAGTCTATATTCAGCTTCTTTAAGGAACTTCCAAACCGTCCTCCATAGTGGTTGTACCATCCTGCATTCCCACCAACAGTGAAGAAGTGATCCTATCTCTCCATATCCTCTCCAACACTTGTAGTTCTCTGTCTTTTTAATAGTGGCCATTCTGATAGGTGTGAAATGATATCTCATTGTAGTTTTGATTTGTATTTCCATAATCATGAGTGATGTGGAGCATTTCTTCATGTGTTTTTTTGCCATTTATATTTCTTCTTTGTAGAAATGTCTATTCAAGTCTTTGGTGCATTTTTTAATTGGGTCATTTGTCTTTTTATTGTTGAGTTGTAACATCTCTTTAAATATCCTGGATATTAAACCGTTATCAGATATGTGATTTCCAAATATTTTTTCCCATTGAGTTGGCTGCCTTTTCACCCTTCTGACAAAGTCCTGTGAGGTGCAAAAGTGTTTAATTTTGAGGAGGTCCCATTTATCTACTTTTTCTTTTGTTGCACGTGCTTTGGGTGTAAGGTCCAAGAAACCACCACCTACCACAAGGTCTTGAAGATGTTTCCCTACATTATCTTCTAGTAGTTTTATGGTTCTGGCTTTTATATTTAGACCTTTGATCCATTTTGAGTTGATTCTTGTATAGGGGGTGAGATAGGGGTCCTCTTTCATTCTTTTGGTTATAGATATCCAGTTCTCCCAACACCATTTGTTGAAGAGACTGTTTTTTCCCATCAGCGTGGGCTTGGTAGGTTTGTCAAAAACCAGTTGACTGTATAGGTGAGGGTTTATTTCTGGATTCTCAATTCTATTCCACTGATCGATATGTCTATCTTTATGCCAGTACCATGCTGTTTTGACCACTGTAGCTTTGTAATATGTTTCAAGGTCAGGCAGTGAAATTCCTCCCACAATGCTCTTCTTTTTTAGAATGCTTTTGGCTATTCGGGTGCACTTACCCTTCCAGATGAATTTGGTAATTGCCTTCTCTAATTCTGTAAAGTAAGCTGTTGGGATTTTTTTTTTTTTTTTTTTTTTTTTTTTTTACCGGGAGGTCCGGGGGATCGAACCCTGGTCTCTCCATATGGTAGACGGACGCCGAACCTCTTGAGCTACATCCGTTTCCATCTGTTGGGATTTTGATTGGTATTGCATTGAATCTATGAATCAATTTGGGCAAGATTGACATCTTCACAATATTTATTCTTCCAATCCATGAACATGGAATGTCTTTCCATTTGTTTAGGTCTTTTTAAAATTTCTTTTAGCATTGTTTTGTAGTTTTCTGCATAGAGGTCCTGTACTTCTTTGGTTAAATTAACTCCTAGGTATTTGAGTCTTTTTGTTGCTATTGAAAATGGAATTTTTTCCCCCTGATTTCCTCCTCAGGTTGTTCAGTACTAGTGTACAAAAACATTACTGATTTTTGCGTGTTGATCTTGTATCCTGCCACTTTGTTGAACTCATTTAATAGTTCAAGTAGCTTTGTTGTGGATACTTTAGGATTTTCTAAGTACAGGATCATGTCATCCGCAAAGAGTGAGAGTTTTACTTCCTCTTTTCCTATTTGGACGCCTTTAATTTTTTTGTCTTGTCTAATTGCCCTAGCTAGAACTTCTAGTACAATGTTGAATAACAATGGTGACAGTGGGCATCCTTGTCTTGTTCCTGATCTTAGGGGGAAAGCTTTCAACCTTTCCCCATTGAGTATGATGTTGGCTCTGGGTTTTTCATATATACCTTTTATCATATTGAGGAATTTTCCTTTTATTCCTATCTTTTGAAGTATTTTTATCAAAAAAGGATGTTGGATTTTGTCGGATGCCTTTTCTGCATCTATTGAGATGATCATGTGTTTTTTTTTTCCTTCAATTTGTTAATGTGGTATATTACATTGATTGATTTTCTTATGTTGAACCAGCCTTGCATACCAGGAATAAATCCCACTTGGTCGTGATGTAGAAGTCTTTTGATATGCTGTTGGATTCAATTTGCAAGTATTTTGTTGAGAATTTTTGCACCTATGTTCATGAGAGCGATTGGTCTGTAATTTTATTTTCTTGTGGAATCTTTATCTGGCTTTGGTATTAGGGTGATGTTGGCTTCATGAAATGTGTTGGGTAATTTTCCCTCCTCTTCAATTTTTTGGAAGAGTTTGAATAGGATTGATGTTAATTCTTTTTGAAATACTTGGTAGAATTCACCTGTGAATCCATCTGGTCCTGGACTTTCTTTGCTGGGAGATTTTTGATGACGGATTCAAGCTCCTTAATTGTGATTAGTTTGTTAAGTTCTTGTATTTCTTGTTGTGTCAGTGTAGGTTGGTTATGCGTTTCTAGAAATTTGTCCATTTCATCTAGGTTGTCTAGTTTGTTGGCATATAGTTTCTCATCATATTCTCTTGTGATTCTTTTTATTTCTATGAGGTCATTTGTAACTTCCCCCCTTTCATTTCTGATTGTATTTATTTTCATCTTCTCTCTTTTTCTTTGTTAGTCTAGCGAGGGGTTTGTCAATTTTATGGATCTTCTCAAAGAACCAGCTTTTGGTTTTGTTGATTTTCTCTATTGTTTTTCTGTTATTATTTTCATTTAGTTCTGCTCTAATCTTTATTATTTCTTTCCTTCTTTTTGCTTTGGGATTGGTTTGCTGTTCTTTTTCTAGTTTCCCAAGGTGTTCAGTTAAATCTTTGAGTTTAGCTCTTTCTTGTTTTTTAATATAGGCATTTAGGGCTATAAATTTCCCTCTCAAGACTGCCTTTGCTGTATCCCAGAAGTTTTGATACGTTGTGTTCTCATTTTCATTTGTCTCAATATATTTACTGATTTCACTTGCAATTTCTTCTTTGACCCAGGAATATTTAGGAGTGTGTTGTTCAGTCTCCACACATTTGCAAATTTACTTTTTTCCTGTCTGTTATTGATTTCTAGTTTCATTCCATTATGATATGAGAAGGTGCTTTGTATAATTTCAATCTTTTTATATTTATTGAGAGCTGTATTGTGACCTAACATGTGGTCTATCCTGGAGAAAGATCCATGGGCACTTGAGAAGAATGTATAACCCGCTGAGTTTGGATGCAGTGTTCTGTATATGTCTGTTAGGTCTAACTTGTTTATCATATTGTTCAAGTTCTCTGTTTCCTTGTTGATCTTCTGTCTAGTTGTTCTATCTAATGATGTGAGAGGGGTGTTGAAGTCCCCGACGATTATTGTAGAAATGTCTATTTCTCCCTTCAGTTTTTCCAGAGTTTGTCTCATATATTTTGGGGCACCCTGGTTAGGTGCGTAGATATTTATGACTGTTATATCTTCCTGGAGGATCGTCCCTTTTATTAATATATAATGGCCTTCCGCATCTCTTATCACTTTTTTGCATTTAAAGTCTGTTTTGTCTGATATTATTATAGCTACCCCTGCTCTTTTCTGTTTACTATTTGTGTGGAGTATCTTTTTCCAACCTTTTACTTTCAGCCAGCTTGTATCCTTGGGTCTGAGGTGAGTTTCTTGTAAGCAGCATATGGATGGCTCATGTATTTTTATCCATTCTGTCAGCTTGTATCTTTTGATTGGGGAATTTAATCCATTCACATTTCACATATTACTGAAAATGCACTATTTATTTCCTCCATTTTATTCTTTGGTTTTCATATGTCATCTTATTTTTGTCTCTCATTTTACTCTTTTGGTTATCCTTTCTGCTTTTCTTTCTTCTATACTCTCCTCCAAGCCTCTCTCTCCTGTCTTTTTCTTTCAGGTTCTAAGGCTTCCTTTAATATTTCCTGCAAAGGTGGATTCTTTTTTGCAAACTCTCTTAGTTTCTGTTTGTTTGTGAATACTTTATATTCACCTTCATATTTGAAGGACAGTTTTGCTGGGTAAAGAATTCTCGGCTGGCAGTTTTTCTCTTTCAGTTTCCTAATTGTATTATACCACTGTCTTCTCGCCTCCATGGTTTCTGAAGAGAAATCTGCACTAAGTCTTACTGGACGTCCTTTGTACATGATTGTTTGCTTCTCTCTTGCTGTTCTGAGAATTTTCTCTTTATCTTTTATATTTGACATTCTGGATAATATGAGTCTTGGTGTAGGACTATTTGAATTTATTCTCAGGCGGTACAGTGTGCTTCTTGGACATGTAAGTTCATTTCTTTCATGAGAGTTGGGAAATTTTCAGCTATTATTTCCTCAAATACTCTTTCTGCCCCTTTTCCTTTCTCTTCCCCTTCTGGAACTCCCATGACACGGATATTGTTGCATTTTGTGTTGCCATTCAGCTCTTTGAGCCCCTGCTCAATTTTTTCCATTCTTTTCTCGCTCTGTTCTTTTCTCTCTTCAATTTTAGCTGCTGTCTTCGGTATCACTTATTCTTTCTTCTATCATTTCGAGTCTGCTGTTGTATGCCTCAAATGTATTTTTGACTTCACCTATTGTGTCTTTCATTCCCATGAACTCTGTTACTTTTCTGTTCAGGATTTCAAATTCTTCTTTGCCTTTGCTCAGTGTCTTCTTGATGTCATTGATCTCTTTAACTATATTGTCTTTCATCTCATTAATTTGATTTTGGAAATGTGTGCTCATCTCACTGATTAGTTCTCTCAAATTCTGCATCTCTTCTGGGACTTTGCTTTATTCCTTTTCTTGGGCCATGTCTTCTATTTTCTTATTATGGCTCGTAATTTTTCCTGGTGCTTAGGCATCTGGTTAGTTTGTATTTTACTTAGATACTCTATCTCTTTCTCTTTTATGGGGTTTTAGTGGCGGGAGGCTGTGAATTACCACAGCTCTTTGATTTTTGGCTCAACCTTGATTGTTAGGATTGTTCTGCTGGTTGCTTGAAACTGGGCACTGGACCCAGTAATTGGTTGTAGAGTGATTTCCTAGGGCCTTGGGCAGGGAGGCTATAGAGGCCAGGAAAAGTCTCTCTTACTTATTAATTTTCTTATGTGCACTTCCTTGTCTGCCAGGAGATGGCGCTTGTTGGCAGCTCTCAATTCAATGCCTGGTTGGAGCATATTTGTTGTGACACAGGCCAGATCAATGTGATAGAGCTTCCTGTCTGGGGGCTAAGAGCCCTGTGATTCAAACTTTCTGAGACAGTTCTCCAGACTTCTCTAATAGCGCCCCCCTTTTCCCAGCTAGGAAATAGTTCCACTCCCTTCTGAATCCTCAACAATCAGTCCCTGTTAGTAGAGGAGGAGATTGGGATGTATATCTTTAGCGCCTTGCAGGCTCCAAGGCAAACAATGGCGCAGCCCCACCTGGCCTGGAAGGGCTCTCGGGACAGGACAGAGCAAACGTGGGAGTCAAAGGCAGGGTCAGCCCCAGGCTCTCTCTCCCCTCTCCCATGGAGTCCTCAACAATTAGTCCAGGTTAGAAGAGAGGGAGGTTTCGAGGGTCGGATTTCTCCAGTCGTTCCTAGATCCCAGGGCAAACCGCTGTGTGGAAGGGTCCGTGGGCCTCCGCAGCCCAAATTTACAGGTCAGAACCTGAGTCAGCCTAAGGCTGTGTCCCTCTCTCTCCCCTTTCCTGGAGTGGTAGATCCCTGGAGCCCCCTTTGTCTTTAGTCGCAGGCCCAGATGCCTGAGAATTCTGAAGAGTTGGGGGGAGGGTGCCGGCAGCAGCAGAAGCTGCTAGTTCCCACTCACGGTTCTGTTTTTGCGATTTCCCTCTTCTGTCCCTCTCTCCTCTGGGTGGTGTGCAGCCTTCACCTGCTGTCCTAAACCCTAAATCTTTTTCGGGGCTTTTTCAGCCTGTCCTCTAGCTATTTTTCTGGAGAAGAGATTCTCGTGTCTTACTAGTCCTCCATCTTCCTGGAAGTCTCCCCCCCTTTAAATTATTTTATTTTTTTAAACATTTTTTTAAATTTATTTCTCCCCACTGCCTTGTTTTTCACTTGCTGTGTCTGTTCGTCTTCCTTGTTTTCTTAGGAAGCACTGGAAGCCAAACCCGGGACCTCTGACGTGGGAGGGAGTGCCTAATCGCTTGAGCCACCTCCGCTCCCTACTTTGTTGTGCCTTTCATTCTGTTTTTCCTCCCCACGTCTCTTTTTGCATCACCTAGTTGCGTCAGCTTGCCGTGCTCTCCGTCTCATCAGCTCTCTGTCTTCTTTAGGAGGCATCAGGAACCTCTGTTCCCTGATTTGTTGTGTCTGTTCTTTATGTTTTTTCTTCTTGTGTCTCTTGTGTCAGCCTGCCTCACCTGTCCATCGCACCAGCTCACTGCCTTCTTTAGGAGGAACCAGGATCCGAACCAGCGACCTCCCATGTGGTAGGCAGGAGCCCAGTCACCTGAGCCATATCCACTTCCCAATAATTTTATTAACATAGTTTACAAACCTTATAATTCACACATTTTAAGTAATTCAATATTTTTTAATAGTTTTTGCTCGTTGTCTGCTCGTTGACTGTTTTCTTTAGGAGGCACTGGGAACCGAACCTGGGACCTCTCATGTGAGAGGCAGGCACTCAACTGCTTGAGCCACATTTACTCTCTGCTCGTTTGTTTTTGCTCGTTGTCTGTTGTGTGTTTATTTTTTCTTTAGGAGGCACTGGGAACCGAACCCAGGACCTCCCATAAGGGAGTTGGGTGCTCAACTGCTTGAGCCACACTCGCTTCCCCGCCATACGCTTTTTTTAAATCTGCCATACATTTTTATTTTATTTTTTCTTTTGCCATACTTTTTTTTTTTTTACCGGGAGGTCCCGGGGATCGAACCCAGGTCCCTCCACATGGGAGATGGTTGCCCAGTCATTTGAGCCACATCCGTCCCCCTGCCATACTTTTTTGAAGCAGATTGATACAACCTAAAAATTGATAGTATGAATCTGTATGTTTTTGTTTACACTCATGAGGAAAAATCTAAACATATTCCGTTGTCAATCTTATAGGTAAGTTTCCATTTTTTATTAAGATATATGTTTAATTACAATAAAATTCACCCTTTTCAGTGTATAAATATATGTATTTTTGTCAAACAAAAAAATCAAGTAACTACCACCAGCAAAAAGGTATATAATAATTCCATCACCCCCAAAATCTTTGAGAGTTCAGCTTCAGCTAAATATATCTTCATTTTGGATCTGGTCCATGGGCTTTTTCATTTCCCATCACTAGAACATTAGGCCTCTCCCAAGAAACTCTTGGGCCTCAGGCTGATGGGAATAGCGAGGACATTATGTTCACAGTCTAAAAGAGATGACTGGGTGCAACACATAGGAGGCCATTAACCCAGGCTCGAAAGTCTCTCAATCTAAAGAGATAGGAGGAGGGAAGAGGAAGTGAGGAGGGTACTGGCTGAGTAAGCCCTGAGCTTGTTAGAGAGCCAGAGGTGTCCCTCTTCTTCCCTGGTCTAGCCACCCTGTCCTGCTTCAGTCTCCTCAGAGGCACACAGACACAACACACAGACAGACTCATACAAAACACACACTACACTTATTTACACTTGCAAAATCACAGACATACATTTAATATATATAAATACATTCATATTCATGATCACCACTATACAAGAGTGCTCACTCACATATAAATACATTTAAGCTAATGTGCATATAGATACACACATGCTTACTCACTACTTTTGGTAAAGTTCCCTCACTTGGGGTTATTATCAGCAATATGCTCCTCTCGTGGCTCAACTTCATACTTCCCCATGCCATGGGGCATCAGATGCTGCCTTTCCTTGGGGCTTCTTTGTTGCTGTTGGTTATAGTGGTTGAAGAGTGATGTCTGATTTTCAACCAATTTGGGGGGTTTGTGTCATTGACAGACATGAGAAGCAAGGTGTTGCGGGCCACTGGGACAGTAGTGAGTGGACTTAAGCAACGTGAAGGAGAGTTATGGAAGAATGATAGGACGGGTAGGTTGAGCCTGGATCATAGAGAAGCTTAGCAGTCACACTACAAGGAATTTTTATCCTACTAAGGATTCTTACTAGCAGAATGAAGCATGAGCAGAGCTGTATGACTGGCAGATTAATCTTGCTGTGTGAGTAGGGGAGACTGGAGGAAGGGACTGGGGTGTTGTTTGTTTTGTTTTTAGTTTTAATAGTATTTATTTTTTGAATAGATAGTACATCCTTATGGTTCAAAACTCAAAAAGTACAAAACAATATACGATGAATCACTTCCCTTCTATTCCTGAACACAGCCTCTCAGTTTCTTTCCGTAGAAGCACTCAATTTTAACAATGTCTTATTTACCTTTCCAAAGATAATCTTTGCATATACAAGTAAAGAAGTACATAAATTCTTTTATTTTTCACACAGATGATAACATATTGCATACATTGTTTTATACCTTGCTCTTTCATTAACAATATATCTTAGATATTTTTCCATATCAGTACATAATGAGCCTCTCTTTTTCTTTTGTTTTACAGCTGCATAATATTTGTCTTAGTTTTCTAGGGTTGCCAAAACAAAGTACCAGAAACTTAAAACAACAAAAATTTATTGTCTCACGGTTCTGGAGGCTAGAAGTCTGAAATCAAGGTGTTGGTATGGCCTATTTCCTCTTAAACCTGTAGGGGAAAATCCTTCCTTGCCTCTTCAGGCTTCTCATGGTTTGCTGGCAATCCTTGGCCTTCTCTGCCTCACTTGTTACATGGCATTTCCCCCTCATCTGTCTGTGTCCAATTCTTCTCTTCTTATAAGGACACCAGTCATAATGGATTAAGGCCCACCATAATCCAGTTTGGCCTCATCTTAACTCATCTTCAAAGATCTTATTTCCAGATATGGTCACATTCACAGCATTGAGGGTTAAGACTTTAACATGTCTTTTGGGGGGGACACAATTTACCCCAATATGTGCAAAAACTAGTTTCTTTAACCTGTCCTCTATAACTGGTATTTAGATTGCTTCCAGTCTTTTGCTATTACTAACAATACTGTTATGCAAATATATAATTTTGCAGTTAGTTTTGATCCAAGATGACCTCAATGAATTCATTTCGGTTTTCTAAGCAGGGTTTGGATCTGTTTGGAACTTTTCTAGGGGTTCACTCCCTCTGCTCCTGCACTAATCCATTTTGAAAATATCTTCCCTCCCTCTTACTGTGGTGTTGCTTTCACTAAGTATAGACTTGAAAGTTCCTCCATTCCCCCAGGGCAGAACCAAAACTTGAGGGACTAACAAAAAGGCTAGTAATTTGATGTCCCTTCAAATTGATATTCTTTTTTTTTAAATATGTGAAATCCATTCTTATTTATTTATTTATTTATTCCCCCTGCCCCATTATTTTTGGGCTTGCTGTCTGCTCTCTGTGTCCATTCGCTGTGTATTCTTCTGTGTCTGCTTGTCTCCTCTTTAGGCAGCACCGGAAACCAATCCTGAGACCTTCCGGAATGGGAGAGAGGCACTCAGTCTCTTGCGCCACCTCAGCTCCCTGGTCTGCTGCGTCTCTTATTGTCTCTCCTCTGTGTCTCTTTTTGTTGCGCCATCTTGCTGCGCCAGCTCTACACTTGGGCCAGCTCTCCACTTGGGCCAGCTCGCCATGTGGACCAGCTTGCCTTCATCAGGAGGCCTGGGAATCGAACCCTGGACCTCCTATATGGTAGACAGGAGCCCAATCGCTTGAGTCACATTCACTTCCCAAAACTGATATCCTTTAAATATTTGTAGAATATATAAAAGTGAAGAGAAAGAAATTGATTTATTACTAAAAACTGTATACTTTTTATATTAAAAATAAGGAATTTATCACGTGCATATATCATATTTTATCTACTATGAATTTGTTTTTCTCACAGTGGGGCAGGCTAGATTAGGGAATAAAAAGACAAACCTGGGACCTGGCAGAAAAACACGGCTGTGAAACACGTGGCCATGGAGACCCCACAAGATGGCTGCTTGAAGAACCTTGCAAGAATTCCCCATTTGGAACAGGACTGATCAAGGAAAAGCCCTGGATATTCTCAAGGGGCCTTGCCATTGGGCCCCTGAGGGGAATTTATGGGTGGGGTAACCAACCAAAACAGCAAACAGCTGGGACTCCTCCCCTGAACATTAACAAGGGGCGGGGTAATTAATGGTTTAAAAAGCAAGCGCAGAAGTTAAATCATCCCGGTTATGCCTGTTATGCCCTTTCTCTCCCTGTGTATACCAGCACACAAGTAGACCTGGTGACTTGTAATCTGTAATGGGGATTTGTGTTCTGTCAATCAGCCTTGTTTTCACCCCTTTTCCTTCTCTCTGCCTGGACCAGCCTGCAAGTATACCTGGGACCCATAATCTGTTATTTTCTTTCTCTTCTCTCATTTTCTTAATAAATTACTGGCCTAACTAAACTAGCATGTACCTAAATTCATTTATGTAACATAGCCAAGAACCTAGAGAAAATCCAGCAACACCAGTTTTTCTAATATTCCTATACATCAATATGATTTTCTAGCAACACTTGTTAAGGGTAGAGATGACCTACAAGGTAAAGCTACAAAGTATTTTTGAAAACATTTTTAGTGATTTTGTTCTGGTTTTCATGTCACCAGAATGTTTCACACTTTCAGTAGTTCTTTCCTTTTTTGTTTCCTTTTTTTAACTTTCTGAACCAGATAATTTTAATGGGTTTGAAAGTTATACAGCATTTTACTATGCTTTATTCATTTTTCTGAATTTTAAGAATCAATGGGGTGGGGCAGATGTGGCTCAAATGGTTGGGCATCTGTCTCCCATATGGAGGGAACTGGGTTCGATCCCTGGGACCTCCTGGTAAAATTTTTTTAAAAAAGAAAAAATATAGAAGGTGGGCAGACCTCCAGGCCCCACTGAGCCATGCAGCAAGATGATGACATAACAGGAGAGTGACACAAGGGAGAGCCAAGATGAGACGCACCGAAAAAACCAGGAACTAGGTGGCGTAGGTGGTAGAATACCTCTCTCCCACATCAGAGATTCCCATGATCAAATCCCGGTGAAGACATGAGGAGAAGGATGAGAAGAGAGGGCAGGAAACAAATACAGAGAATTGCCCAGTGAATGGACACACACACACACAAAGCAGCAAAAACGGGGGTGGGGGGGGTAGGGGAGGGAGGGGGTTAAAATGGATAAAAGTAAAATAAATAAATCTTTGGAAAAAAAACAATCAATAGGGGTTTCTGATGGATATGATGTGGAGTGTGTTTGTGTGTGTGTGTGTGAGGGGGTAGGGGGAAGAAATCAAGAATGACTCTAGGTGTTTTGGCCTGAGGTGAAAGAATGACTGTTGCCAGTTCTGAAATTAGGAAAGAATGTGAAAGGGGAAGAATAATAGGGTGGTGGTGGGATGGGGTGGGGTGGAGTGGGGGTTGGGGTGAGGAATCATAAATTAATTTTGAACATGTTAACTTGGAGATGCCTCTTAGACATCTAAATTGAGATGAAATCAGAAATCAGTTGGATATACAAATCTGGAGTTCAGGGGCACATCTAGGCAGAGTTATATATAAAGTGCTTAAAATGGTGTCTTGCATATCCCTTTAAACTATGTCAGATCATGCCACTGCTTGGTTCAAAACTCTCCAATGACTTCTCATTTCATTTTGAGACAAAGGAAAAATAATTAGTGTGCTTACAAGGTTCTCCAAGATCTATACACAACCTTCATCATCTACTTTGGTAACGGTAATGCTAACTTCTGTAACAAATAAACCCCACAGTACCAGTGGCTTAACACAATTGACGTTTATTTCTTTTCACAAAACAATCCAGTGCCCACTGGTCAGCTAGATTCTTTCCTCCATGGGCTTGATTCAGAGATCCAGGCTCTTTCTGTCTTTTGTTTTGCTAGTTCTTAGAACATCAGAATCCTCTACTTCTAGCTGATGGAAGGCAGAAAAGAGAGAGAAGTCCCATTTACTTCTTAAAAGCGCCGATCTAGCAGTGACACACAACTGCTCACATTCCATTGGTGAGAGGTAATGACTTGACCACATCTGGATACAAGTGGGGCTGGGAATTGTTGTCCTTGACTAGGCAGCTGGCTCCTAGGGAAAACTCTACACATTATGAAAGGGAGAGCATAGTTTTTTGACAGATGCAAGCCAACTCTGTACATATTCTATCATTTTTACTATTTCCTCCATCTCCACCCCCATTCAGCCACCCTAACCTCCTATTGTCCCTTGAACTTTCCAGGCACATTTCT
Source organism: Tolypeutes matacus (assembly GCA_026826555.1). Lineage (NCBI taxonomy): Eukaryota > Metazoa > Chordata > Mammalia > Cingulata > Chlamyphoridae > Tolypeutes > Tolypeutes matacus. The sequence goes on from JAKSZT010007815.1 coordinate 40,689,717, forward strand.
GTCTCAGGCCCCTTCTGGAATTATCTTCCCTCAGATATCCACAGAGCTGGCTCTCTCATATCCTTCATGCTGAAATGGGTGCCCTAGGTTGTCATTTATTAAGGATGTAATGAGGAGTGGGTGTAGATCAGTGGTTGAGTGCCTGCTTCCCATGTACAAGGTCCTGGTTCAATTCTCGGTACCTCTTTAAAAAGAAAAGTGTATTATGTCTCAGATATTTAAAATTCCTTTTTTCATTAAATGTTTATTAATTTATGAATCTTCAAAGCAATCCTGTGAGGGGTAAGAATGATTATTCTCATTTCAGAGAAGTTAACTGATGTGCCTCAGCTCACATAGAGTAAGAGTGGGAATAGGGATTTAAACACTGTCTCTTAAAAGCATCCAGCTCTGCTTTTTCCCTGACTCTCTAAGAAGCAATCACTCCGCCAAATGCATTTCCTATTGGGAAGATCACTTTACAGTTGAATATTCTGCGCCTCTGAGCAGTTAGGTTTCTCAGGGAAAATTAATACAATCATTCTTTTGTTTCTATCTTGTGTGTTATGAGTTTAGTCAGTCTGAGAGATCTCCCAGCACCCGGACAAATTGGAAAAAAGTTTATTGACCTTCAAGCTGAGGACATTTATCCCATTTTCAAGTCTCTTCCTCCACATCACCCCCAGACTGATCATTCTAAAATGTGGATCAGAACTTGACACTCGGCTTGAAATCCTTTAATTTACACCACTCCGTTCTCCACACACCTTATAAGATAAACTTGTTAGCCTGGCATTTGAGGCCTTTCCTGCTCTTTCCCTTTCCTCCCTCTCTAGTTTCTGTCTCCCATCATAATGAGTTACTTGCTGTTCTCTGAGTGTACCATTCTATCTGTCATCTTCCTTTTATACATGCTGCCTGAAACATCTTCCCCTCTCTTTTTTACCTGGGAAATTGCTCTTTATCCTTTGAAACTTAGATCCTTCTGGAAGCTTTCTGGAAACCCTCCATGACCATACTCCAGCCTGGGGTGACTCACCCCCTTCTATGCTCAGTAACCATTTCTAAGCCCTCACTTACTGTCTCCCCAGCACACCCGATAGGATGGGGCATCACCCTGAATGGACTTTGGGAAGCTCCCCCTTCTTCTGCCCACTTTTCTCCTACCAGTTCAGGCAGGCTAGGTACAGGGAGGAGCAGGTGCTATGGTTCTGTGTGACGTTGTTTGTGACCTCTGGGCCGCCCTCCCCATGGGAACAAATACTTGAGAGAAATACCCAGGAGAGAACCCAGAAGAGAGCCCAAGCACAGCCTTTGGGGAAGCCAGCTGTCTTCTAAGACCCTTAGGGGCAGCCTGCCAGAGCAGATTTTGAGCATTCCTTTTGCCAGAATACTAATAATAATCTCCAATATTTATTGAATGCCTTCTATGTTCCAGGCACTATTCTAACCACTTTACCTATATGTCCATTTATCTTATGTAATCTTCATAAAAACCATGACTGCTGGCACTGGGAGGTTAAGTAACTCATCCAAAGCCAAACAGTAGATAATAAAGTCAGGCTTCAAATCTGAGCATTCTGTTTTTAGAGAACATGCTAACCACTATACTATATTGCCTTCTTGGTCTCTGGTCTCCAGTTCTAACCAAGACTCTACCTAGCTTCTGTGAGAAACAAAATCTGAGGGTCCCAAACAAGGACCAGGAGGCATTTCCTTCTGCCTCCCGCACCTTCTTACAGGCGTAATGGCTTATGGATGGATCTGAGAATTCTCACAGGTGAGAAGTGGAAGGGGAGTTCCCAAGTGGCAGGAGCTCTGAAGCCTTCTGAAGAGAAAAGAGGTGCCGGATGCGTGTGAAAAGGTCTGGCTCGTGGGGAGGTGGGCGGAAGGGGGGGGGGCAGACTAGGAACCCTGGATTCTAGTCCAGGCTTTGTCTCTTAGACTCAATGTCACCTTGGGGGAAATCCTTGCTTCTCTCTGAACCTCAGTTTACCCATCTGTAAAATAAGGTTAAATACCAGACAAGCCGACCCACCATTACCAAAAGCCTGGGCATCCTCAGCTCTGTTCCGGAAAGGGCCCGACATCGATGCTTTAGAGTTGAAGCAGGAAGAAAGTACTATCTGGAGTCTAGGCCGACGGCCTCGAGATGTGATGGTGTGGGCTTCAGAGCTCAGTCCTGCGCCCCATCCCCGTGACAGGGTTGGGTTGCGGAGAAAGTCTCAGGACTTCTTGTAATGGGGTAGGGCGGAGCATGGGCTAATGTTAGGCTCTGCGGGACGTGTCCTCTCATCCTGCATCTCTTCACCCTCCCAAGGTGAGTTTTAGCTCCGTGGTTGGCGCCTGCTGGCAACCAGGGAGCTGCAGGTTGCGCTGCGGCGACAGCGGGTGAGACTGCGGCCAGCTGGGCCCTTAGAGCATCACGTCATCCTTTCCGCCAGGCTCCCGCCCCTCCCCGACGGCGGCTGCGCAGGCGCAGCGGGAGCGGGGGCCCGCGGTGGGGGCTCTCCTCAGCGCTTTCAGCCCTTCTACTGGCTCGCTCCGGCTACAGCGCTTTCGTCTGGCGGCGGCGGCGGCGGCGGGGAGGGGAACGCGTCCAGGATGTGGCGCGGGGCAGCCGTGTGCCCCCCCGCCCCGTTACGGCAGGCGCCGCGGCCGCGGGGACCCTGTGAGGGCCGGGGGCGGCGGCCCGAGCCGCGGTAGCGGCGGCGGGAGGGGCGACCTGAGGGCAGGCGGGCTCCCGGGTGTGGGGGCTTCGCGCAGCTCTGCACGGCCCGGCCCGTTTCGGCCCCGGCGCCATGAGCAGCGGCGGCGGCGGAGGGGGCTTGGCGCCCAGTCGCTTCGCTGACTACTTTGTCATCTGCGGGCTGGACACTGAGACTGGGCTGGAGCCGGACGAGCTGTCGGGTGAGTGCGCGCACAGCCTGGGGCCGCTTCTCCCCAGCCGCTGCCCTGGAGACCCCTGAGGCATCCCCTCCCCCGCGCTTTGTCCCGGGACTCGGACTCGGGTCATTACGAAGGACCCGGGTCGGGCGCATGGAAAAGGGACATTAGCCTGAGGGAAGGGAAATGAACCGTGAGGGAGGGATCCTGTGCACTGTGGGCTAGTCTGGGACGAGGAAGAGGGGAGGATGCTGTGTTCTTAGTCTGGTTGAGTAACTTAGTATGAAATAAAGGGAAGCCTGTCCTTGACCACACATTAGGGAGGGGAGAAGGAGCCCACGTCCTAGTAAAAGTAAGTTCCACCCAGACTTTAAAACAACAACAAAACGCAAAACAAAAACTTGGTGAGTTTATCTGGTTTCTTCCCAAAAAACCTGTCATAACAGTTCTCGGAACCGTTATAATTCAGCCCTGGGCTGGGCCGCCTACAGATTACAGTTCTGGCCATCAAAATGGAACATGAAGTAATAAAGTGAATTTGGGCCGCTTCAAGTAGAGTGGGAACTCTCTCGGCGTTAGAAATGGCTTGTATCCGGGAGCCGTGCCTTTTTAAGAAAAGTAGCTTATATCCTTTATGAGTCCAGGGCCATTTTGTGAATAAAAGAGCAGTATGCTAATCGGAGCCTGGGTTGTGTCGCGATGCTTCTCAAGTAACCTTTCAGAGAGGGAATAATGGGGAAGTGAATTTGGGGTCCTGACAAGATTTAGATTTAGCACAATTTGCAGAAAGGCTTCAGCACTGTAAAATCCCTGTGAATTCCACAGCACTGTCATTGGAGCCTTTTAATCACATCAGTTTTGAAAAAGTTTTTTGTTGGAAGTGGAGGTTTGTTGTGTTATACTTTAAAGTTGTAGCCTTCCTGATTTGATGAGGGAAACTCCTTCCAACCTTTCTGTCAGGATGTGTTCACAGTGAAGTATCTCTCCTCAAAGTGATTATTCTGTTGATTAATTTTACTTAGCTATAGAGATGACAGGAGTTTTTTTTTTTGTCACCAGAAAAATTCCGATTTTTTAAAAATGGAAAAACAAACTAGGTACCGCTTCAGATAACAAAAATAGACTGCCTTTTAAAAAAGGATGACAAATTGCTGATTTAACAATACCAAAAAAGATAATACTAATTACTCAAATTTGTAGCCAATAGAGAAAAAAAAAAATCATGAAGCAGTAATATAATTAATACTAGGCCTTTTGTCAGTGCAGCTTTATTGCTTCAAGTTCACTTTTTTAGGTCTTCAAGTTCATATAATTCAGATGTTAATTTTTCATCTGTATTTCATATATATTAAATGCTTGGTTTTGTAATGTAGTTGTTGGAATTCAGTTCAAGGTATTGTTCAAGGTATTAAAACTGAAAGGGAGTTCAGGAAAATAAGGCTCAAGAAGGACACTAGGGCCTATATTTTGGTAGTTAATATCCAGACTCTTGGTCCAGTGCTCTTATGACATTAAACTGCATCTTACTGGTTTTTAGAGAACAGTAACATTTTGGGAAAGGTTAAAAAAAAAAAAACCAAAAACTGTTCTCCCCAATAAAAGAAATTTTAATGTGGTGGAATAAACTAATAGTTTTGTACTGTGCTTTTGAGTGTCTGTATAATTGTATAGGCATTTGGCTTTAGAAAATAGAGAATGATTTGCAAATGATAAAGCATAGGAATGAAACTGGAAAGTGACTGTTGGTGAGAGCATGGGTTTGGGGTCACATATTTCTCCCTGTGATTAACCATCTCTGTGATTGGGGACAAGTTACATGACTCTGCCAAGGTCCTCATCTATACAAAAAAGAATGTAAATAAAAAGTGTCTCACCAAGTAGACCTTCAAAAATGTTAATTCTCTTTTAATGAATATCTTAGTTATCTGGCTTTTAAGCAAGCTTATGTTTTATCCCTGTGAAAGCATATTGGGAATAAAGAAAGGGAGACAAATGGTATAAAATGTGTAAAGATGGATATTTTCTCTCTGTTTAATGTGGTTGCAGTAGTAGAGTTCCAAGACCATTTATCCAGTAGGTGACCTTTGTTAGAATAGACACTGATTGAAGGTGATTGAAGGATTTTTTTTTTTTTAACCTTTTTTTCATTTCTGGTGGGTTAGTAGGGGAATCTGGACCACCTAGAGAGAGTCATTCAATAAAACAACACAAAATACAAATAAGTCTTTGAGTGTCTATGCTAAGACTCTCTGAGACTCCCCAGGGTGCATTTTCTCTCTTCAGCCTGCTTTATTGCTTCAAAACTGATGATGTCATAGTATGTGAAACTACAGGAAATTATGAATTGCACCTAGGTTCTCCTGGGAGGTACTGAGGAGTCTATAGTCTCTCCAAGCAAATTAAGTTTTATACCCCAGATAGCTTCTTTATACTCTTTAAAAGTGAATTCAGAATGAACAAATCAAAGGTGCTCAGTGTTCTTTTGGTTTTGTGGAGAAGAATTATGCTCTCTGTTTGCAACAGTAAGCATAGAATATAGATGCAGACCACTGGATTTTATAGGAGTCTCTGTTAGCTCTTCCTCTTGTAGGCTCAAGCAAGTCATGCAGCTATTTGTTGTGCAAGGAACTGAGCAAATTGTGAAAATTGTTAATTTTGTTTTCTAGTTAATAGAGAAAGTACTTTGGGTTGGAAGGAGAGGAAGGTATTTTATTAGCCAACCTTAGGAAATGTTATCAGCAAAGCAGACCGGATTGTTGGCTAATTGAACTTGTCAGTTAGATGAACAAATCTGGAAGAATTGCTTCTGACTTAAGTTTTCCATGGCCTATCCTGAGTGAGGGGGCATATGGTGCCAGAGTCCAGTCTCTCTTTCCACTACTTCTGGGTGGGTGTCCTGTGCATTTTCATTTTTCTTGTTTCTTCCTGTCGCAGAGGTGATACTTCACCAAGTGACTGCAGGGAAAGGGTTTATCATAAGGTGGTATTCCTGAGTCTCTTTTTCCTATCTCTGCTTAAAAGTTAAGATTCAAGAATGTTTGTGACCTATTTCTTACCTTAGAATGTTTAAGTGCTCTGAACTTACCTGTACCTACATGTACCATTGAGATGTGTCTCCTAGGTTCTTGTGTCCATTACTCCAACTTTACCCTGGTTCTGGGCAGAGCCCCTTGCCAAGAATTGAAGAAAAAGAACTATAGACTGGGGCTGGGGACATGGATAGATGGGAGACGGTTCAGTGTCCTGTACGAGTCTACTTAGAACACTTAAGAATATATGGAAATAGCCTCTTAATGCCACCCTTGGGAAAGAGAAAAAATGCTGACTGCCAGGAAAATCAGAGGACTGGTTAGGTGATAATTCTTCTTAGAACTTCAAAATCATGAAATATCAAACATGAAAGCTCCCTTAGAGAGTTTATAACCTTCTGGTTTTATAGATGAAGAAACTGAGGCCCTGAGAAAGTTGGAGCACATTTGTTTCTGTTGCCACATTTCATTCTTCTTTCTTTTCTTCCACTTATGCGATGTAAGTGGAGTAATAATGATGAGTAGGGAGAATGAGTAAAATACTTATTTGGCTGTGGCAGGAGCAGACATCATGGCAGTTTTTCTTAGTGCAGGCTTATTTCAGGTCAAGAAAGAATACTGTGTAATTATCATGAAGGCTATCTTCTACTTTTATTTTTTTTATTTTATTTTTTTTTAAAGATTTTATTTATTTATTCATTTATCCCCCCCTTGCTGCTTGTGCTCACTGGGTCAGCTAACCACGCCGCGCGGGCGGGCTTGCCTTCACCAGGAGGCCCTGGGAACCGAACCCGGGGCCTCCCATATGGTAAACGGGAGCCCTACTGATTGAGTCACAGCCGCTTCCCTATCTTCTACTTTTAAAAACTATATTTTTATATACTTTCACACTTAAAGAAACACTTGCAGAAACAGTGCAAAGAACTCCCATACACCCTTTTTCCAGATTCACCAATTGTTAATATTTGCCTTATCATTTATGTGTGTGTGTACTTTTTCTTTCTTCGTACATATGTATATGTATATATCAACCAGCTTTATTGAGATATAATTCACATGCCATACAATTCACCTATTTAAAGTGTACAATTCACTGGTTTTTAGTATAGTCACAGAGTTGTGCAATCATCCCCATACTCAATTTTAGAATATATTCTTCACCCCACCCCACCCCAGGCCCCTCCAAAACCCATACCCCTTAGCAGTCACTCCTTTTCCTTCCAGTCTCCCCATCCCAGCTCTAGGCAACCACTAATTTCTCTGTTCCTATAGATTTACCTGTTTTGGACATTTCTTATAAATGGAATCATATAACATGTGATTTTTGTGTCTGTCTGGCTTCTTTTACTTAGTATAATGCTTTCAAAGTTTATCCATGTTGTACTGTGTTCAGTATGTCATTTCTTTTTTTTTAAGTTCAGAGCAATTTTTTTATTTGCATATATTCATCGGTTATATTTATTTGAACTTTTTATTATGGAAAATTAAAAATATATACAGAAATTAAGAAAATGGGATAATGAAGCCTCAAGTACCCATCACACCAATTCAACAATTATCATTCACTGCCAGTTGTGATTTATTCCTACCCAACCCACTCCCTGCCCACTGTGGCCTGGATTATTTTGAAGTAAATCTCAGGTATCATTTCATCTATAAATAATTTCATTATATATTTCTGAAAGAGAAGAATTTTTTAAAAACGACAAAGCCATTTTCACATCTAAAAGAATACCAGCACTTACTTAATATTGTTATTCAGTCAGTGTTTAAATTTCCCCAGTTGTCTCCATTTATTTTTGTTTGTTCCAACTAGGATCCAAGTGAAGTTTCTACATTGCAGTTGACAAGTATGTCATTCCTTTTTATTGCTGAATGATATTCCATGTGGATAATATCACATTTTATTTATCCATTAATTAGTTGAGGGACATTTAGGTTGTTTCCACCTTTTGGCTATTATGAATAATGTCAAAAGGTGTTCAGTTTTCGTGGGAATGTATATTTTCATTTCTCTTGGATATATACCTAGGAGTGGAATTGCTGGGTCATATGGTAATTCTATGTTCAATGTTCTGAGGAATTGCGAAACTGTTTTCCAAAGTGGCTGCACCATTCTATATTCCTACCAACAGTGTTTGAGGGTTCCATTTTCTTAATATCCTTGCCAACACTTGTTAGTATCACGCCTAGTGGGTATGAAGTGGTATCTCTTTGTGGTTTTGATTTGTGTATCCCTGATAGCTAAGAAGTAGATCTCATTTAAAAGAGGAAAGGCTATACCTCCCAGGGATAAAGTGGCTATAAAAAGTTTGATGCACCACTTTCAAACAGGGAGTCAATATGAACTAAACTTGATTTTTATTTTCTTCTACCAGTTAGATTCAGGGCAGATTTTGTCATGGACGTTTTATAAAGCCCACTCTGAAGCCAGTTACCTAGCTGCAGCTAGAGTCAGAATCCTGATGGCATAGTTTAGGCATCTCTGTATACCGCCAGAGGTCAAGGCTGCTTTAGCACAGGGAAGTTTCCTAAGTTAGCTCATGTGTTCTTTTTTTTTTAAGATGGAGCAAGTAAAAATTCAAGAGAAAGACCAACACACAGAAAACAATGATAGAGCAGCATAAGGCAGTTTAAAATTCCATGCTAAATTTAGTTAAAAAGAATGTATATTCTTAGAACTTAAGAGAACCCCATTTTAGTCCTTCAGGTAGGGATAGTCACATTGAAAGTAAGTGGATTTTACTTTGATGACATTGAAATCCTGAGTCTCAGTGTTTGGTGCTTAAACCAAATTCTCTTAGACTCTGCTCAGCAAGTTCTTCCTTTCCAGATTGAAAATAAAGTTTTCTTTGTTTGAAGCCTCCTTTGGCACAATGTGATACCTATTTCCAGTCCTATATCCTTTTTAAAAAAAAATTTTTAGGAGGTACCAGGGATTGAACCCTGAAGTGTACATGGGAAGCAGGCGCTCAACCACTTGAGTTGCATCCACTCCCTTCTATATTATATCCTTTTATAAGCTTGTTTTTTAGTTAACTCTGGTGCGTTTGACTCACCTCCAAATTCTTGTTTCATCCCCTGGATTAGAATCACTGCCAAGTGGTTTTAGAGGAGCTTGGATACACATGAGGGAACCTACATGTTATATGTTTTTATGGTATACACTATATGTTTTTGGTATCTGCCGGACATGGCACAGGGTCTAGTGAGAGAGAGAGAAAGCCTTGCCTTTCAGAAGCTGGTGACTTCTTGTGGACTGAAATCATTGCTTAATCATTGAATAGCAGAGCTGTGGCCTGGGTTCTTTAATTCAGCCTCTAACACACCTTGCAGTAGAGAAGCTGTGTCATGAGAGCAACCAGGTCACTCCTTTACTGTATTGTAGTTAAGGCTGTTTCTTGTTGTTTTGTTGTTTTTTGCCCGTTTCTCCCCTCTTAACCAGTTCAGGGAATGTTTTTCTTAGACTAAAAAGTTACTCAGACTTTGCTTCTAAGCAGCTCTTTTTGGTGTGGCTATTTCAGGATGTTATTATTATTATTTTTTTACCTGATGTCCGTTTTCTTTGTGGGGGGAAAAAAAAGGGTTTGCTTCTGTTAACCTTGGAAATCCCTCAGTGTACCCTGCAGTTTGCATCATTTGTGGTTGTAGTTTGGGCTTGGCTGGGATTTCCAATTTACCCTATTTTACAGTAAAAGGATATGGGAAGTTACAAGGAAACTTTCCTGATTTTTAAAGATAGGAAGATAGAGGAGTAAATGATTTAGAAATAGTAATTATAGGCCACAATTTACAAGACAGAAAAATGGACAAACCCAATTTGTACCAAATTACATCCATTTTTTGAATTACTTTGCAGGAATGTCAATGGATTTGTTCCTTTTCTCAGTTGCATTGTCCTTGATGTCCTTTTCTTGTGTTTGTAGCTTTAGAACAACCCCCTAACAATGTTTTAGCCTAATTAGGAAGATAGGAATTAATTGTAGGATATATTGTTACATTGATGAAGAAAGTCAGAGATTTTATTTTGGGTAAGTTACATGTCTCAAACCTTTTTGTTTTTCCCAGATTCTTTATTTGACAGGACCATTCAAAAATTCTGTTACTTTTTCCTGATTATAAAAACCATAGGTCGTTATAAAAATTCAAACATTATAGATCTATAATATATTATAAATTCTAGTCCCAGAGTCAACTAGGCAAATTTCTTAACTTTGCTGGAAGACAGTACTTTACATAGAAGGTGCTTGATAAAGATTTATTGTATTAATTATGGAAAGATAGAGGTTGCATATTCTGATTTTCAAAGAATTGTATGTAACAATGTTTTTTCTAATGTAAGGCATAGCACTTAACTTTTCAGAACTTAATAAACCAAACTTCCACAACTTCTCTAAGTATGGAGTAAGTAAAGAATTTGGGTTGAATAGAAGAAAGGAATAGTCAGAACTGTAATTGTATTACCACACTCAAAAAAACTGGGAGCCAGACTCAGACTTAAAGCTAAGATGGTGATGTAGAGGTATTTTTGTACTTGTATTAGTCAGGGTTCTCCAGAGAAACAAAACCAAGAGGATGTGTGTGTGTGTGTGTGTGTAAGCAGAGGTGTGTGTGTGTGTGTGTGTGTAAACAGATATGTGACCTTGGAGGCTGGCAAGTCTGAACTCTGTAGGGAAAGCAGCAAGTTGGAAATGCCTATAAAGGTGAAAGTATGAATTCCCTGGGGCAAGCCGGCTGGCTAGAAATTCCAACAGGAACTGACAATGCTGTGGGCAGGTTCCTTTGTTATTTGTAGATGCAATCAACTAAATTTTGTAACATGTGAACCTGTTTTTTTTTTATGAATTGAGTTTTAATTTATTTAATCAATTTGATTGACCCAGGATCACAGCCTTTTGTTGGGATAAATATACTTTGGAAATATAATAAATGATTGCCTGTTAAATATGTCCAGTTTTGCTGAACTCTGAGGTTCTGTGTGTCCAAATAGCGTTTAATCCCTTTGCTAAATAATTATCTAATAATCTTTCCCCCATATTTTCTCAGAACTTCTGTAAAAAGCATACTTTCTTTCCCCTGCATTTCTGTTGTGTGGAAAGTGGAATTGTAGTTTTATCTACTAGAAAAATGTTTAGTGTTTTGTGGAGGACTTGTGTTCTGCTGATCTAGCTCTGTTGGAGGCTGCTTGGCTCAGTTGGTTTGTGTGTGGTGCTGCTAATAAGGCCAAGGCCATTGAATCAGTGTCTGTTAGGACCAGTTAGCTTTGTTCTACTCACTTTTGTGCTAGTCTCAGCTGGCCAGTCCAGTTCACAAGTACACTGTGGATCATGGGGTACACAGGCCAGAAAGTGAGGCTAGATTAGTATACCATCCCTGTTATTAATAGATGATCATTTAATCAATAGCCATTTTTTTTATTGAATACAGTTCAATTCCAGGTATTAGATGGCATTTCCCTCATTTTGCAGATTGGGAAACAAAAGTGCAGAGAATTTAAATAACATGCCCAAGATCACACAGCAAGAATTGAAAGGTTGTTCTCCCTGTGTCTGAAGTCCTCTACCACATACCTTTTTGTTATTGAAAGACTGCTTTAGTGATGGGGCACTTGTTTAAAAAGATGTGTGAGATACAGTCACAGTCCCTGAGCTCATTGTATTTTGAAGAGTTGGACATACAGCAATGATTACAATAAATGTGATAAAAGACATGAAGGAGATATGTTTGTAATTGAGAGCAGCTGTCTTACAGGCAATTATTGTCTAGAGGACCTCAAAATTAGATTTCTATATTTGTTTTACATTCACTCATTCAGCTATTACTTTTTGAATTCTAATTATTTGCAATTACTATTTTAGGTACTTGGGACACATGAATGAATGCAGTTGCCTTTGTGGATCTTCCATTTTAGTGGGGGAACATTAAGCAATAAATATAATTAATAAGTATCTTACATAGTGTATTAGGAGAAGAAAAGGGTCATGGAAAAAGTATAGCATGATAAATGGGATCTGTAATGATAGGGCAGGATGGAGGTGGATGTTGCACTTTTAAATAGGATTGTCAGGGTAGGCCTCCTTGAGAAGGTGACATTTGGGGAAAGAAATTTTAAGGAGTTA
>JAKSZT010007815.1:40701739-40790899 GCA_026826555.1 Tolypeutes matacus
TATATATATATATATATGTAGAAAAAAATATTTCAAATAGAGGAAATAGGCAGTGCAAATGTCTTAAACTTGATTGCTTTATTAGAGGAACTGCAAGGAGGCTAATGAGGGTGGGAAGTGGTAGATGATGATACTGGAGAGGCAAGGAGAGAGGATGTGAGGGAAAGATAATGTAGGGCCTTCTAGGCCAGTGGTTCTCAATGTGTAGTCTCTGTACCAATATAATTAGCCTCTTCTGAGAATTTATTAGATATGCAGATTTTAGGCCCCACTCCATACTTGCTGAATCTGAAGCGCTGTAGGTGGGGCCTAGCAGTCTCTTTTAACAAGCCAGCTGATTCCTCATGCATTCTGAACTTTTAAAACCACTGTTTTGGCTATTGTAAGAACTTTATAAAAAAGAGTTATATGCATACACAGCTGCACACCCAGTTCTAACCTTTCATTTTGTCAGGGATTAAATTTTTAGGCTTGACCTAGGTTTAAGAACAGTATCTGGATAACTGTAGAGTTCTGACTTTAGAGTCAAGTCATTCCTACTTTCAAATTCTGGCTTTCCCCAACTTTCTAGTTGTGGGCTGTTGGGTCAGTTACTTTCTAAATGATTTATAAAATGGGAATGACAATATCTAAAAGTTTATTGTGAGGATTACATGAGGAAAATATATATCTAGTTACCAGGGCAGGTGAGTCCCTGTTGAGATATTCACATGAAAGGACTGTTTAAAATTGAGGGTTGTTTAAATTTATATATTGAAATGTTTGTTGGTTGCTGCATATCTCATACTCATCCTTCAACCAGGTTTCTTTTTCTACTTGAGATTTTGTGACCATCATGGGTGGTTGCCTGTAAAGCACCCTCCTTCCTGCCTTTCTTCATTCCACACTTACCGAGAGCCTTATCTGGTCAGGTTCTCTGCTGGGTGCTGGGGAAGAGAAAGGGAGGTGCACACTGTATTCAATAACTGTAAAATCAGGTTTACAAAACAATAGAAAAGGATCACTTACTTAAGAGAGCAGGTAAAGTATACTGTTGGGGTTTAGGAGAGGGAAAGAGTATTGCTTTCCTTACTATCTAGGGCTTTGCCCTAGATTTGACCTTGAACAAAAGCATAGTTTCTCTAATTTATTCATTGATTAATTCAACACTCACTTCATATGTGCAAAAACACCCATGGGCCTATATATAAATTATAGAATCTGAAAATTGTAAAAATATATGAAGGTCATCCAGGTAAGGAGTGGTATTTTCTCTCTTTAAAAATAAAACTCTGAGTTATAAAATATATATGTCTTATAGGGAACTTGGAAATTATAGAAAGGTACAGATATAAGTCACTTGTAATTCCTCATTACTGCTCTTTTAGCATTTTGATGTCTTTACGTAGTTCCTTTGAATTTTAAAATTTTTTATTGTGGTATAACGTAAACACAGTAAAATGCACAAATGCTAAGTGTATAGTTCGATTAATTTTTATATGTGTATATATGTGTGTAATTATCACACAAACTAGTTCCGTCCAATTTTTACTATGTGTGGGTGTATGTGTGTGTATTTTTATATTTTGTGATAATGTGAAATGTAAGTAAAATTTTGTGTCCTGATTTTTTTCACTTAATGTTCCATCTATCATGAGTATTTCTCAATATCATGAAATGTTCTCAAAATTCCATTGATCTTAGTTAAGAGTTATTTAATTATATGGAAGAGAAACCCATTTTACTAAGATGAAGTAAAAGTGGGTTTATTTAAAAGTATATAATATATAGTGTATTAGTCAGCCAAAGGGGCGCTGATGCAAAATGCCAGAAATCTGTTGGCTTTTATAAAGGGTATTTATTTGGGGTAGAAGTTTACAGTTACCAGGCCATAAAGCATAAGTTATTTCCCTCACCAAAGTCTGTTGCCACGTGTTGGAGCAAGATGGCTGCTGATGTTCAGCCTTCCTCTTCCTCTTAAGGCTCCGAGGTTCCAGCTTCTTCCAATATCAGCTGTAGGCTGGGGTAAGTCTAGTGTCTCTCCTGGGGCTTGTTTCTCTCCAAGGCTCAGCTGCTCTCCTCTTTCTACAAGTCAGCTGTAAACTCTCAGGTGAATGGCTCATCACTCTTCCCAGAAGCCTCTGCCGTGTCTAATGGAACCTCCTCTCTTTCCTCACGTATCTGCTTCTCCTGCATGTTTACTTCCCGAACTCCAGGATCAAAACTCCAACCTCCCTTCTCTGTGGTATGGTTTTTCTGTGAGTCCTCATCAAGGACGGTGGGGACTCAACATCCTACTGACATGGCCCAATCAAAGCCTTATTCATTGTTTAATCAAGTAAAAGTAAAACCTCTGGGGGGGCGGATGTGGCTCAAATGGTTGGGCATTCGTCTACCATATGGAGGGACCTGGGTTCGATCCCCGGGATCTCCTGATAAAATAAAAAATATATATATAGAAGGCACATGGGCTGCCAGGCTCTGTGTGCCAGTGAGCCTCCAGGCCCCGGGAGCCATGCAGCAAGATGATGACAGGAGAGAGACGCAGGGGAGAGATAAGATGAGATGCTCCGAAAGCTCCAAAAGCCAGGAACTGAGGTGGCGCAGGTGGCAGGACACCTCTCTCCTACATCGGAGGTCTCCAGGATCGAGTCCTGGTGAAAGACTGGAGGAGGAGGATGAGAAGAGATAGCAGGAAACAGACACAGAGAATTGCCCAGCGAATGGACACAAAATAGCAAATGGGGAAGGGGGGGATTAAAATGGATAAAGTAAATAAATAAATCTTTAAAAAAAAGAAAAAAAAAAAGTGAAACCTATGAATCCCATATAATCTAATATGCCCAGAGGAACAGAACAATTTACAAACATAATCCAATATCTATTTTTGGAATTCATAAATAATACCAAACTACTCCATGTAGTAATATATATTTACATATAATCTTAAAGAATATCCCACATCAATGTAAAGATTTCTGATGAGCATTTTTTCAAAATTTTCTTTTTTCAAATATCTTTACATATATCTTTGCACATATGTGGGAGTCTTACCATATGATTAATTGCTAAAACTGGTCTTTGTTGAGTCAAGGAATGTACATTTTAGGTTTTAGTAGATATTGCCAAATTGCCTTCCTCAAAGTTGCACTAATTTGGACTCCCACCACCATTGTATAAGATTTTGTTTCTCTGCATCTGTAATAAAATGTGGCTGCTTTTCTAAATGGTGTCCAGTTTGCTAGGTAAAAAATATCTTGTTTTATTTTGAATTTAATTACTAGTGAGGTTGAGCATCTTTTCATATATTTCATGTACATTCGTATATTTCTTCTATGAATTTCCAGTTTAGAGCCTTTGTTCATTTTTCTATTGTAGTATTTATCTTTTTCTCATTGATCTGTGGAAATTCTTTGTTTATAAGGAATATTGTATCATATATATTCCAAATATATGTCTATATATTAAAAAGATTGTCAGGAAATACATCAAAACTTCAAAAATATTTGCAGTGAAAAAAATATATATGTACACATAGTATATATTTATAAAATTGGGGTCATAAGATAAATACAGTTTGTATTCTGCCTTTTTTATGTTAATGATTCCCCCTATGTTATTAAATATATCTTGGATATTTTCTCATGTCATTAAACATTCTTTACAAACATGATTTTAATTGTTGTTTAATTACCAAATATGGGTAAACTAAATTACTTAATGATTATTGGGCATTTAGGTGGTTTACACTTTTTTTCCTGCTAGAGTAGTTGTAAGTTTACAGAAAAATCATGCAGAAAGTGCAGAGTTGCCATATACTTTCATCTCACACACAGAGTTTTCCCTAATAAAATTTTGTATTAGTGTGGTACCTTTGTTGGAATTGATGAAACATTATTATTATAATATTAAATTAATATAAATTAAATATTAGCCCATAGTTTACATTAGAGTTAACTCTTTGTATTGTAAGTTTATACTTTTTTATTATAAATAATTTTACAATGAATATACTTTAAACAAATCTTTTTTTTATTGTGTTGCTTTAGTATAAATATCTATAACTCAGTCAAGTTTGGTAAACCTTAGAAAACATTTCATATGTAATGACAAGTTTCTTAGAAATACCAATTTATACTTATCCCTAGCTTACAGTCTTTATGGTTTAAAAAAATTGTGAAAAAATAACATAAAATTTACCATTTTAACCATTTTAAAGTGTACAGTTCAGTGGCATTTAGTGTATTCACAATGTCCACTATCTAGTTCTGGAATATTTTTATCACCCCAAAAGGAAATGTCCTTCCCATTTGTTCTAGTTTGCTAAGCTGCTCAAAACAGATACCATTGGATGCTTTGGCTTTTACAGTGGGAATTTATTGGCTTACGTGCTTACAATTCTGAGGCCATGAAAATGTTCAAGTCAAGACATCATCAAGACGATACCTTCTTCCGAAGAACAGTTGCGATCTTGGACTCCTCTGTCACAAGGCAAGGAACATGGTGGCATCTGCTGGTCTCTCCCTTCTTTTCTGTGTTTCTTTGCTTCCAGCTTCTTGCTTCTGTGACTCTCTCCTCTTCCTCTGAATTTCATGTTCTTATAAAGGACTCCAGTAAGAGGGTTAAGATCCACCCTGAATGAGGTGGGGCACATCTCAAGATCCTAACTCATTAAGAGATCCTACTTACAGTGGGTCCACACCCCAAGAATGGGTTAACTTTAAAAACATGCGTTTTTGGGATCCATACAGCTTCATATCATCACACTATTAAACAGTCATTCCCAGTTCTCCCTTTCCCCTAGTCCCAGCAACCGCTAATCTGCTTTTTGTCTATATGGATTTGTCTATTTTGGATATTTCATATAGATTGAACCATGTATTATGTGGCCTTTTATGTCTGGTTTCTTTCACTTAGCATATGGTTTTCAAGGTTCATCCATGTTGTACCATGTATCAGAATGTCAATCCTGATACCACATTTTGTTTGTCCATTAGTTGAAGGACATTTGGGTTTGTTTTACCTTTTGCTGTTGTAAATAGAGCTACTATGAACATTTGTGTACTAGTTTTTGTTTGAACACCTGTTTTTGGTTCTTTTGCATATACACCCAATGTAATATATCTTTTAGATATCTACCCAGTGGAATTGCTAGGTCATGTGGAAACTCTAAACTGACCGCCAAACTGTTTTTCACAGTGGCTGCATCATTTTTACATTCCCACCAGCAATATATGAGGGTTGCACTTTTTCCACATCCTTACCAACACTCCTTATTTACTGTTTTTTTTTTTTTTTTTTTGGATTTTATTATGCTTTAATCTGTATTTCTTTGACTACTGTTAAGGAAGATTTTTTTTGTTGTTATTTATTAACCCTTTCTATTTGTATTGTGAATTATCTGTTTATGCCTGTTTAATTTCTGTTATTGTTCATTTGGATTTTTGGGAATTGGGGTATTTTTGAAGGGTAATAATGAATCTTTTTTTTTTTTTTTTGCTTAGAAAAGCTGGTGAGTTTGCCATAGAGTGGAGTGGGGGAAGGAATCTGGTTTGGCCGGTATATTAGTTTCCTGTGGCTGCTGCAATAAATCGCCACAAACTGAGTGGCTTAAAACAACAGAAATTTATTCTCCCATAATTCTGGAGGCCAGAAGTCCAAAGTCAAGGTGTTAAAAGGGCTGTATTCCCTCTGGAGGCTCTAGGGGAGAATCATTCCTTGCTTCTTCCAGCTTCTGGTGGCTCTTGGCATTCTTTGGCTTACTTGTGGCTTGTGGCCACATCACTCCAGTCTTTTTCTTTCTCTCCTGTATATGTGCCTTCTCTTTCTGCTTTATAAGGATACTTGTCACTGGATTTAGGGCCCACCTAGATAACTCAGGATGATCTCTTCATCTCAAGATCCTTAATTATATCTGCAAAGACCCTTTGTCCAAATAAATTACATTCACCAGTTCTGGGAATTAGAGTGTATTAGTCAGGGTTCTCTAGGGAAGCAGAACTGATGGGACTCATATCTGCAAATATTATGAGATTTTATAAAATTGTCTCATGTGACTGTGGGGATGTACAAGTCCAAATTCTGTAGGGCAGACTGCAAGCTGTGAACTCCAATGAAGGTTTTCAGTGAATTTTCCAGGAGAAGTAGGCTGGCTGAAGTAGAGATGAAATTTCTCTCTTCTAACTGCTGAAATAATCACTTCTGCTTTTAAAGCCTTTAACTCTTTCAATGAGATGTCTCTCATTGTTGAAGGCAGCCTCCTCAGTTGATTGTAGATATGATCAGCTATAGATGCAGTCAACTTAATAATGATTTAAGTCCACAAAATGTTCTCACAGGAACAGACCAGTGGTTGCTTAACCAAACAGCTGGGCACCATTACCTGGCCAACTTGGCATATGAATCTAACCATCACATAGGGCATAGTTATATCTTTTGGGGGAACACCATTTGACCCATTACAGGAAGTCTAAAGTTTAGGTCTTGAATTTCTTCATTTGTGAGCAAGAAGCAGAGAGGAGTAGGGGGGAGGGAGAGGAGCAGAAAGAATGGTTAAGGGGAAAGGAGACTAATACTACCAGTGCTGTGTACTGTTGTTATACTTTTCCTTTAGAGATGTCATAGGATTTCAGTATAAAAATGATTTTGGTCTACTTTATTTGACAGAAGCTGTGTAGCTCAGACAGAAATCAAACTTCTGCTGAGGTAGAACATGATAATCTATAATAAAATATTTCTTTAGTAGGACAGCGATAAAGGAACTAGTCAGATACTGTTGTCAGTGTCATCAATAATCAACATCATCCCTAGGCTGCCTTGTATTTATATTGTATTCTTTTAAAGTAGGCAAAGCACAACCCAAATAGACCCATTCCACACCATGCTACAGTCAAACTATCAAATACCAAATGTAAAGAGAGGATTCTGAAGGCCGCAAGAGAGAAGCAACATTTCACATACAAGGAAGTCTCAATAAGATGAAGTACCAATTTCTTGTTGTAATCCATGGAGGCAAGAAGGCAGTAGATGACATACAAGTGCTGAAAGCAAAATATTGCCAACCAAGAATTCTGTATCCAGCAAAACTCTCTTTTAAAAATGACAAAATGAGGGAGAAATGAAAATATTCCCAGATAAACAAGTTGAAGGACTTTGTCACTACTAGACATTGCCACTACAAGAAGTGCTAAAGGGAATTCTGCAGGTTGAAAGGAAAGGACAGTAGACGCTTGACTGAAGCCACATGAAGAAATAAAAGAGCTCTGGCAAAGATAATGACATGCATTAAAAAACAACAACTTAGTAGTAATGTATTTTTAATTTGTAAATACACTTTACTGCCTACAGATTCTAAAAGACAAATGCATAAAAAGTAGTGATACATCAATGGTTTGGGACTCACAATAATGTGTAGATGGGAATTGTAGTGGTTTGAAACTATCTACCCCCAGAAAATCATGCTCTTAAAGCTAATCAAATACTGTGGGTGTAAATCTATTTTAAGTAGGACCTTTTGAATAGGTTATTTGAGTTAAGGTCCTCTTACTGGAGTCCTTTATAAAAAGGATGAATACAAAGAGAGAGAGAAAGAGAGCCACAGAAGCAAAAAGCTGAAAGCGATGAAACTCAGAGAAGGGAGAAACCAGCAGACATCACCATGTGCCTTGCTATGTGGCAGAGGAGTTGAGAATTGCCAGTAGCCAGTCTTTGGGACGAAAGCATTGCCTTGATAATGCCTTGATTGGATGTTTTTCTCAGCCTCAAAACTGTAAGCTTGTAAGTTAATTCATCCCATTGTTAAAAGTTACCAATTTTATGGTACCTGCTTGGAGCAGCTTAGCAAACTAAAACAGGAGAGGTCTGAGAAACTTGTCTAATATGTAATTTGTGTCATGAACTACATAAAGGTGGGGGTAATGGAGGGCTATAGGAACATAGTTTATATATGCTTTTGAGGTTAAGTTGATATCAAAGTCCCATGGTAACCCCAAAGAAAATAGAATATGCAAATGCGTAGAGGCGGAAAGTAGAGAGCCAGTTACTAGGGGTGTGGTGCAGGGCAAAGGGGACTTCATGCACAATGAATGTACGGTTCCTATTTGGGGTGAAAGGAAAGTTCTAGTAGTGGATGGTGGTGAGGGTACTACAACAGTGTGTAATTAATCACACTGAATGGTATGCTTGGGGGGAGGTTGGGATAGGAAGATTTATGTTGTATATATGTATCCACAATTAAAAGAAAAAAAGAGAGAGAAAAAGAAAGACAATTAAATGCAATACATAATACTGGATGGGATCTAAGAATGGAGAAGAAAGGCTCAAAAGGACATTATTGGGACGAGAAAAAACTGGAAAACAGCATGTAAGCTTTATATCAATGTATTTTTTGAGCTTGATAACTGCAATTAAGGTTGTTACATAAGTGAACATCCTTGTTTGTAGGAAATGTACATGGAAGTGTACATTTCAAGGGATATAATGTGTGCAACCTGCTCTTAAATGTTCAGAAGGTCGATGGGTAGATACAATGATATGGCAAAGTATCAAAGTGTTGAAGTTGGTGGAAATGGGTACCTGGGGGTGGGGATAGGAGTATGTTGGACTTCTCTGTATGAGGTTTGTATTATTTTTGCACCTCTGCTGTAAAGTTTGATATTATTTCATAATAAAAAGTTAAAAAAAAAAAAAAAAAAAAAGGAAAGCATAGGTCTCATAGAAGAGCAGCAAGAGATGGTTTGAACTTTCAGACCTCTAACTTTATAGACTAAGAAAGTATAGATAGGGGGAGGGGTCTGAGAAACTTGTCCAAGTTTATGCATTTGATTAGTGGCAGAGCGAGGTTTGAATTTGGGATCCAGTTTTCCATAATATAATGTACAAACTGCAAACTGTTTAAAAAGTAAAGATTTGTGATTTTTTTCTAAAGATGAGATTCCTTCCTGGGATAGTAAAGGAGAGTAGAATCAAAAGGTTATGTCTGTCACTTGGGTTTGAAACCCAGATCCTCCATTTACTATTTATGTGAACTTGAGCAATCTACTTCTCTGTGTTTGGGTTTCTTCATCTTTAAAATGGTAATGTCAATAGAAACTATCATAGGATTGTTGTAAGGATTAAATGGGTTAATACATTAAATGGCTTGGAACAGTGCCTGGCACATGATGAATACCCATAAAATAATCACTTACTAATATTTCTATCCTTTCCATTACTTAACTTTCTATGTAATTTTGATACTGAGGGGAAGTGGTGATAAAGTAATACTACTACATATGTTATCTCATTTGAGTCTGTTAGCAACCATCGGAGGAAAATTATATTATTTTTATTCCCATTTTCTAGATGAGGAGACTGAAGTACAACATGGTTAAATAACTTGCCTAAGGTTACACAGCTAGTATCTGGAAAGGGTGGGATTCAAATTCTGATCTGTCAGAATCCAGAGTTTCTCTTTTCTTAAAAAAAAACTTTATTGAAACATATGCATACAGTAAAGTTACACATAGAAAAGTGTACACTGTGGTATATTTTTACAACCTGAGCAATTCATGTTGCCAGCACCCCAGAATCCTGTTTTCTAAAGCAGCTGCATCCTTTTGCATTTCTAAGATAGTATGGATTTAAATGGCATTAGACTACATTTAGAGTACTGATGAAGTTCTGGGTACTAGGGTATTGAGAGAACTGAAAACTATGTCATATGAACTACATTCAAAGGAGTAGATTTTGTGTTATGGCCAGTATATGGCTCTGAAGATAGCTGCCTCAAACGAGTATCACAAGAACTTGGAGGAAATGGCAAAATTGTTGGAGTATGTGAATTATGATAACACTCACTTGAATAAATGTAGGTTGACCAGCCTGGCAAGACTAATAAGAAAGTCATTTCATGCAAAGAGATTAACACGTACAAAAGAATGGGGGCATGAAAAAGCTATATTTGGTGTATTGCCATATTGGGGGAGCTCCAAGTGAGTCAGTGTAAATAATGTATAAAGAGGGAGAAAAGGAGTGGTGAGAAATGAGACTGGGGAAGTTGGCAGGTGCTGTATATGCAGGTAGAGAAACTAGAGCCCAGGAGGATAAGTGACTTGTCCAGGGCATAAGCCTAGATTGCCTTGAACCAGGCCTAGAACCCCAGGCTTTTTCACTTTCCTTCAAGAGCTCTCTCCTTCCTCTCTTCTTTCAAGTACATTGTTGTACGTTTATTTTTAAATGGCCAGGGCATACTCTTGGTTTAGGAAGATTCTAAATAACAGTCACACAGGACTCTCTCTGAACATTCTTTAGCAAGCTAAAGCATGTATCAGAAAATCTCTAACCTATAGTAGTATACTTTTAGGGGTTGAGTGTATTAACATTCCTAGTTATCAGTGCTAGATACACAGTTTTGACTTTTAGAGATAGGCAGCACCTGTATTCCAGGTCATGCTAGAATCAAGAACTCTTTCAACTTTACCATGCTATTTTCTTAAAAGAGGATTCTTACTTTGCTTAGTTCAACTGATAAATGATAGGATGATCAGTTGCAACTGTAGTGATCTAGTAGATAACAGCTGTGCCAAGTAGAAGAAAGGTTTTTCATGACCATTGGCAACTTTCCTTGTGATTTTGACTGATGTGGTTGTAGCGTATTACTCTACTGCAGGCAGGGTTGGTTTTCAGAGCATGGGAAGTAGGTTCCTGAAGCCTCTTTGCTTCTTCTTTAGTCAAAACTCTGTCCTGGGTTGATATCCAGGATATATGCCATATGTTTATGACCAATGTTATGATTGGTTAGCACCCACACTGTGTTAAATATTTTGAAAATCTCATCTGGCTCTATTCTTCTCTTTTCTCTGATCCTGATACCAGGAGCCCTCTGGTATATAAACCTCTGATTTGTCTGTGGTTTATTTACACAGAAAAAAATTGTTTTGCTTTTTTTCTTCTTCATATCCTTAAACAACTTTATAAGAAACAAAATTCCAGGAAACATATTTTTTCACTATTTAAGTACTGTTATATTTCCTTTTAGGTCCACTCAGATTTAAAAGCTAGATATAAACATTGATGAGACAAGGAAATTTGAACACTGACTAGATGTTTAGCATAAAGGATTTTTTTCTAGGTGTATTTTTCTTTGGTAGTATTGTGGTTATGGTATATAAAAAAAGAGGTCTTGGGGGCGGATGTGGCTCAAATGGTTGGGCGTCCGTCTGCCATATGGAGGGACCTGGGTTTGATCCCCGGGACCTCCCGGTAAAATAAAAAAAAAAAAAAAAAAAAAAATATATATATATATATATAGAAGGCGCATGGGCTGCCAGGCTCTGTGTGCTGAGCTGTCGGCCCCGGGAGCCATGCAGCAGGATGATGACGTAACAGGGGAGAGACAAGACGAGATGCTCCGAAAGCTCCAGAAGCCAGGAGCTGAGGTGACACAGGCAGCAGAATACCTCTCTTCTACATCAGAGATCTCCAGGATCGAATCCTGGTGAAGATTGGAGGAGGAGGATAAGAAGAGATGGCAGGAAACTGACACAGAGAATTGCCCAGCAAATGGACACAAAACAGCAAATGGGGAAGGGGGGGTTTAAAATGGATAAAGTGAATAAATAAATCTTTAAAAAAAAAGAGTAGGTGGTACTCACTTTAAAAAAAAAAAAAGAGGTCTTATGTTTTAGAAATATGTTGAAATATAGATAAAATGATATGTCTGTATTTGCTTTAAAATAATCTTGGATGGGAGTATACAAATGAAGCAAGATTGGACACGAGTTAATAATTTTCAAAGCTGGGTGATGGATATATGACAATTCATTGTACTTTTCATAATAAAAAGTTAGAAAAAGCTATTGTTTTCTAAAACCCCTGAATTTATAAAATTATAATTGAATTTTTAAAATATTGATTAAAGACATTATTGGCAATTATTTCTGATTGCTTTGAAATCATTAAAAGTACAACATGAGGTTAATATAATTCCAGTCAAATGCAAAGAAATTTGATCTTTTAATTATGTAATATTTTTATATATATATTTTTCAGTATAGCTTCTGAAATATCAAAAATGATGCCCCTATCATTACTGAATCCTTTATAGTCCTCTAGTTGGGAGCCATTGACTCTAAAAATTAATAAATATTTTTAGTTTTCTTTCTTTTCTTATGTATGTTTCAGTGTATCCATATACTTGATTTAGTGGTTAGGTTGTATTCTATGGCCTTAATGTGCAATAGTTTGCCAAACTATACTCTTGTCATTGGATGTTTGCTTTTCTTTTTCTTGTGGTGATAAATATGTATAATATGAAAAATTGCCTATTTTTGGGGTAGTGGTATTTTAGTGGGTATGCTTTTTTTATGCTTTTGGGGGTGCTATTTTAGCGTGTTTAGTAGATCAAAGAGTATGGATTTTTTTTTTTTTTATCGCTTTTATGATATGCCAGATTCGTTGAGCTTTAATCAAAGGTGTCATTTTGTGATTTGGGATCTTTTCAATGTTTAATTCTCTGACTCCTGTACCAAGGTTTTAGTCTCTGGAAAGAATGGTAAGTTAGGCTCTATTCAAGAGAAGTGAACTTTGAATAGAAATAGAGGTGGAAAGATTGAAATGAATTAGATATAAATCTTGCCTTTAGTGAAGTCACATTTCAGTAAGATATTGCCATTTAACTCTGTTACAGAATACAAGATACTATATAGGGAGAGCAATCACATATGTTAGAAATGGTTAGGGAAGGCTGCATAAATAAAGGCTGCATAAATAAATAAGATCTTGACCAGGATGGCGTGAATAGGTAGAAGGGGGGTGAGCCGTGGGGCATGTGTAGGCAATAGTCAGTCATCCTGTTTGGCCAGCACATAAGATATTTAGAGGATAGTAATGGGAGCTAGGGTTAAAGAGTTAGTTGGAGGGACAAATAAAAACAAACAAGGATATACCAAGATACACTGAAAAAAGAAAAGTGGCAAAAAAAAAAAAAAAAGAGAGAGATAATGGTATTTGACTGTAAAAACTTGAAGATTATCAACTGCCACGATTACCTCTATAAATAATTGAATTAACAGAAAATTACTATACTGTTAATCGTTCTGCTAGGTCCCCAGTTGAGCATTTAACAGACCAAATGATTTTCCATAAAAGGAGGAGCAATTTTTGTAGGGTTATTTAAATGGAGCTGATTCATTTTCAGAGTCTGTAGACAAGAGAGCATGAGAGATGTGGAAGACATTGGACCTTGAGAGAAAGAATTTACATGGCATTTGCTCTCTTGGGCTCTTTCTTAAGAATCTAGTTTTTCATTTAAAGCTTTGGAAACAGGAGTGGGTTTAATTTATTCCTGGTTTTCTTTCAAGGACTATTAGAAGGTCCTAGCCTTATATCTGCATGTTCCTCTTACTAAGGTCACTTATTGGCAGTTTGGGCTCCCTATTTTAGCCTCATTTGTTAACTCTCCTTGGGTCTCTATCATTCCAGCAGTAAGGGAAGGCTATGAAGGGCCATTTGTCCTGCTGATGCCTGTAGGGTAGAGCAACATGGAGATTGGTACAATGAAAGGATCCAGGAGTTTTTTTTTTTTTTTTTTTTTAATAAAATTTTATTGAAGTATATCATTCATACATAAACACACATAAACAATAAGCATATAGTAAAATTTGGAATTTACAAAACAAACCTGCATATCATCATACAGGGCTTCCATACATCTCCCCACCACCTCCACCTTGCATTGTTGTGAAACATTTGTTACAAACTATGAAAGAGCATCATCAAGATATTTACACTTACAGTATTTATTTAGCCCATAGCTTATATTTGGTGTGTTTCCCTCCATCCACCTAATTATTAACATCCTTTTTTAGTATTGTATTTGTTGTTGTTCAGGAGAAAATGTTCTCATATTTGTCCTGTTAACCACAGTCCCATGCTTTGTACAATCCATTCGAAGTATATACTCAGTGGCTTTCATTTTCATCAGAGTTGTGCTGTTATCCCCTCAGTCAATTTTAGAATGTTTTCATTACTCCAAAAGGAAAAATCTCATACTCCCTTATACCCTTCTGTTATTGTATTGAAAAAATATCTACTTGCCATTGTTGCAAAATATTACAATATATTGTTAACTGTCCTCCATAAGTTATATTAGTTGTAATTTTCCTGTGTAGCACCACATTCTTAGCACTTTGTTAAAGAAGAACATTCTTATGTTTATACTTTTAACTGCAATCTTCATCCACTAGTGACATTACTGTTACTCGTACCCTAGATTATTCTCTAGTTTCCTTTCAATTGACATTTACTTCCACTGACTACCCCTTTCAGCCACAATCACATTTATAAATCAGCAGTGTTAGTTATGTACATTATAATGTGTTAGTCTCAGCTCTATTCATTTCTATACTTTTACAGTTAAACTTTTTAGAAATGCTACATACATTAAGCATCATCTCCCATTCTCAACCTACCGTCTATTTCCTAGTAACCTATACTCTAGAGTTTATCTCTGTGAGTTTACTTATTATATTTAGTCCATATTCGTGAGACCATACATTTGTCCTTTTGTATCTGGCTTATTTTATTCAACATAATATCCTCAAGGTTCATCCATGTTGTCATATGCATCCCGATTTCATTTCTTCTTACAGCTGAATAGTGTTCCATTGTGTGCATATACCAAATTTTGTTTATCCATTCATCATTTGATGGACATTTGGGGCTGGTTCTGTATTTTAGCAGTTGTGAATAATGTGCCATGAACATTGGTGTGCAAATGTCAGTTCGTGTCCTTTCTTTCAGTTCTTCTGAATATATCCCTAGTAATGGGATTGCTGGATCATACTGCAGTTCTATATTCAGCTTCTTGAGGTACTTCCAAACTGTCTTCCACAGAGGTTGTACCATTCTACATTCCCACCAATGGTGAAGGAGTGTTCCTGTTTTTCTACATCCTTTCCAGCACTTGTAGTTTTCTGTTTTTCAAATAATGGCCATTCTATAAGGTGTGGAATGGTATCATTATAGTTTTGATCTGCATTTCCCTAATAGCTAGTGATGTTGAGCATTTTTTTCTATTTTCTCCCATTGAGTAGACTTCATTTTTACTTTCTTGACCAAGTCTTTTGAAGAACAAAACTGTTTAATTTTGAGGAGGTCCCATTTATCTATTTTTTCTTTCTTTTTTTTGCTTTGGGTGTAAGGTTTAAGAATCTGTGGCCACGGGAAGCGGCTGTGGCTCAATCAGTAGGGCTCCCGTTTACCATGTGGGAGGCCCCAGGTTCAGTTCCCGGGGCCTCCTGGTGAGGGCAGGCCCGCCTGCGCGGCGTGGTTGGCTGACCCAGCGAGCACAAGCAGCAAGGGGGGGATAAATGAATAAATAAATAAAATCTTTAAAAAAAAAAAAAAAAAAAATCTGTGGCCTACCACAAAATCTTGAAGATGTTTTCCTACATTTTCTTATAGGGCTTTTATGGTTGTAGCTTTTATATTTAGGTCCTTGATCCATTTTGAGTTAATTTTTGTGTAAGGTGTGAGATAGGGTCTTCTTCCTTTTGAATATGGATATCCAATTCTCCTAGCACCATTTTTTGAATAGAATGTTCTGTCCTAGCTGGGTAGACTTAACCTCCCAAAGATGAAAAGTCCAGGACCAGATGGCTTCACAGATGAATTCTACCATTCATTCAAAGGTGACCTAATACCAATCTTGCGCAAGTTCTTCCAAAAAATTGAACAGGAAAGAATGCTACCAAACTCATTCTATGAAGCCAACATCACCATAATACCAAAACCAGATAAAGATACTATAAAAAAATAAAAGCACATTAAAAGAATTATACAGGGAGAGAGGATATGGCTCAAGAAGTTGAGTGCCCACCTCCCACATGGGAGGTCCCGGGTTTGGTTCCCAGTGCCTCCTAAAGAAAAAACAAACGAGCAAACAACAAGCCAAAAAAAAAAAAAACCAAAAAAACATGCAAACAATGAGGGAGCAAATTCAGAGGAGCCAATGTGGCTCAGTGGTTGAACGCCAGCCTCCCCCATATGAGGTCCCAGGATCAATTCCCGGTCCCAGTACCTCAAAAAAAAAAAAAGTAGAATTATACACCACGATCAAGTGGATTTTATCCCAGGTATGCAGTACCTCTGTCACTTGGCCTACTGTCTCCTGAGGTTTTTGATCACTGTTTCAATCTCTTCACTTGTAATTGGTTTGTTGAGGTCATCTATTTTTTCTAGGGTCAGTATAGGTTGTTCATGTGTTTCTAGGAATTTGTCCATCTCGTCTACCTTGTCTAGTTTTTGGCACACAGTTGTTCATGGTATCCTCTTATGATTGCTCTTATTTCTGTGGGTTCAGTGATAATGTTTTGATACGTTGTGTTCTCATTTCCATTTGTCTCAAGATATTTACTGAAATCTCTTGCAATTTCTTCTTTGACCAACTGATTATTTAAGAGTGTGTTGTTTAATATCCACATATTTTATTTTATTTTATTTTTTTTAAAGATTTTATTTATTTATTCATCCATCCCCCCCTTGCTGCCTGCGCTCGCCGGGTCAGCCAACCACGCCGTGCGGGCGGGCCCGCCCTCACCAGGAGGCCCCAGGAACCGAACCTGGGGCCTCCCATATGGTAAACGGGAGCCCTACTGATTGAGCCACAGCCGCTTCCCAATATCCACATATTTTAGAAGTTTCCCATTTTCTGTCTGAAATTGCTTTCCAGCTTAATTTCATTATGATCAGAGAAAGTGTTTTATATAACTTTAGTCTTTTAAGATTTATTGAAACCTGTCTTGTTTCAACATATAGCCTATCTTGGAGAAGGATCCACGAGCACTTGAAAAGAATGTTTATCATGCTGTTTTGGCGTGTAATGCTCTATAAATGTCTGTTAGGTGTAGTTCATTTATCTCATTATTCAAGCTCTCTGTTTCTTTATTTATCCTCTGTCTAGATGTTCTATCCAATGCTGAAGTGGTGCATTGAAGTCTCCTACTATTATTGTAGAGACATCTATTTCTCCCTTCAGTTTTGCCAGTGTGTGCCTCATGTATCTTGGGGCACCCAGCTTAGGTGCATAAATATTTATTATAGTTATTTCTTCTTGGTGAATTGCCTCTTTTATTAATATATAATGACCTTCTTCATCCTATATAACAGTTTTGCATTTAAAATTTATTTTGTTTGATATTAGTATTGCTACTCCAGATCATATTTGGTTACTATTTGCATGGAATGTATTTTTCCAACCTTTCACTTTCCACCTGGTTGTGGCCTTATGTCTGAGGTGATTCTCTTGTAGACAGCATGTAGATGACTCATATTTTTTAATCCATTCTGTCCGTCCAAGTCTTTTGATTGGGGAGTTCAGATCATTAACATTCAATGTTGTTATTATAAAGGCATTACTAACTTCCTCCTTTTATCCTTTGGCTTTCCATTGTCATATTTTAGTATTGTCTGTCTTTTTGCCCTTTAAGTTAACCTCCCTAATAATCTTCATTTCTACACTCTCCTCCAAGTCTCTCGACCTTGTTTTATCATTTCAGGCAGCAGCACTCTATTTAATATCTCTTGTAATTCTGGTCTTTTGGTAACATAGTCTCTAAGTTTTTGTTTGTCTGTGAAGACTATAAACTCACCCTCATTTTTGAAGGACAGTTTTGCCAGATACAGAATTCTTGGCTGACAGTTTTTTTCCTCTTTCAGTACCTTAAATACATCATACCACTGTCTTCTTGCCTCTATGGTTTCTGATGAGAGATCAGCATCTAGTCTTATTGATGCACTGCTTTTTTCTCTTGCTGCTTTTGGAATCCTCTTTTTATCTTTGATGTTTGTCATTCTGAATAGTAGGTGTCTTGGACTAGTGTCTCTTTGGATTTATTCTGTTTGTGGTGTGTTGTCCTTTTTGGATATTGATATTTATGCCTTTCATAAGGGTTGGGAAATTTTCAGTCATTATTTTCTCAAATATTCTTTCTGCCCCTTTTCTCTTCTCTTTCCTTTTAAGACACCGATAACGTGTATGTTTGTGTTTCATGTTGTCATTCAATTTTTTCCATTCTTTTCTCTTTTCTGTTCTCTTGTCTTTTCAAGTTTAGGTGTTCTGTCCTCTATCACTAATTCTGTCTTTGATGAATTCACATCTTCTGTTATGTACCTCTCATGTATTTTTTTTATACCAGGAATTGAATCCAGGACCTCGTATATGTAAAGCATTTGCTCAACCCACTGAGCTACATGCATTCTACTCTAGTGTTTTTGTTTTTGTTTTTGGAGGTACCAGGGCTGGGGATTGAATTCAGGACCTCCTTTGTGGAAAGCCGGCATTCATCCACTGAGCTACATCTGCTCCCCTAGTGTATTTTTAATCTTATTCATTGTGTCTTTCATTCCCATAAGGTCTGTTACTTTTCTTTGTTGGCTTTTAGAATATTCTTTATGCCCACCCAGTGTCTTCTTAATATTCTTTATCTCCTCAGTCATATTTTCCTTCCATTCTTTGAATTGATTTAGGAGATTTGTGTGATTATCATGGATTAGTTGTCTTAACTCCTGTATCTTGTCGGGATATTTGGTTTGTTTCTTTGGCTGGGCCATTTCTTCCTGTTTCTTAGTATAGCTTGTAATTTTTTGCTGATGTCTAGACATCTGAATATGTTGGTGAATTTACTCTGATGGTCAATTTTTCTCTCTTGCCTAGTGTTTTTTTTTTTTTCCCATGACTTTTTTTGATTTTTGGTTCAACTTATTCTGAGTCTTTAAAATTGCCCAGGTTAACTTATTGGAATCTGTCCAGATACTCACTAATGAGGCAGATTTTCTCTCAGGAGTTCAGGTTAATAGAGATCTAAAAGTAGTTTCTCTCTTGCAGTTTCCCAGCTGGCCTAATATGGCACTTATCAGCAAACCTTTCCACAGAGGCCTTTCTTTTAACCTCTACTTCCTGGTGTTTCTGGTCTGGACAGAGCCAACATTCAAAGTGGGCTCAGCTGGCCAAATTCACTGAAGAGAAACCACTCTTCTTCCTTAGCCATACTCTCCCTTTGCCCTGGGAGGAAGACATCCATTCCTCTCTTATTCAGCTGCAGTAAGCCCTGGGTTTTATCCAGGGTACATACCTTGAATGTGGGGGATGGCTGCCCTTCCTAGCCTCCACTGGGGTTTAGTAATTCACAGTTGTCATTTCCATTCTTCGTTTCTCTGTCCCTCACTGTCCTGGGAGTTGCACAGCACTGTCCTGGTCTGCTGACCCCCAAACGCCAGTCCTTTGGACCGCTTTTGGCTCTTTCTCCGTTGTTTTTGTGAGAGAGCTGAGCCCTATCTGCTGACTCCGACACCATCTTCCTGGAACTCCCAGGAGGTTTTGGTTGCCTTAGTTAGGGTGGAACCTTCTCATAACCTGTGAGTTGAGGATATTTCTGTATCACAGTAGAAACCCTGATGAAGATTACTTACTCTTGGAGTTTTCCTTCCATCAAAATTGTAGTTAGAATGATCCGTCAAATGTGAAATGTAGCAAAATGTTAAAGTTGGTAGATCTGGGTTTCTGTGGGGGCAGTGGGAAGGAAGAGGAATGTTGGAGAGATTGGTATGGGGTGTGTATTATTTTTTTAATTGTCCCTTAAGTTTGAAAATATTTCAAAATAAGTTAAAAAAATTAACCTCAATCTAAACTTCATATCATATACAAATTTTAATTCAAAGTGGATCATGGACTTAAATGTATCATAAAACTATAAAACTTTTAGAATAAAGCATAAAATAAAATCTTCAGACTCTAGAAATAGACAAATAGTTCTTAGACGTGACACCAAAAGCACCAATCCATAAAAGGAAAAAAAATGATAAATTAGACTTCAGCAAAATTAAAAACTTTTGCTCTATAAAAGATCATGTTAGGAGGATGAAAAGACAAGGTTCAGAATGGGAGAAAATATTTGTAAACCACATTTCTGACAAAGGGCGTATGTAGAATGTGTAATGAATTCTCAAAACTCAACAGTCAAAAAACAAGTAACCCAATTAGAAAATGGGCAAAAGACATGAATAAACATTTCACTAACAAGGGTATTCAGATAGCAAAAATGAAATGATGTTCAATATCATCAACCATTAGGGAAATGCTAATTAAAACCATAATGAATATTACTACACATCTATCAGAATGGCTAAAATATAAAATACTAATGAAACCAAATGCTGGCAAGGATCTGGAGAAACTGGATCACTCATACATTGCTGGTGTGGATGTAAAATGCTATAGCTACTCTGGAAAACAGCTTGGCAGTTTCTTAAATCACTGCACATGCAACTACCACATGGCCAGCAATTATATCCTGGGTATTTATGTACCAGAGAAATGAAGAGCTATGTTCACACAAAAATCTGTACACAAATGTTCATAGAAATTTTATTCATAATCAAAAACTGAGAACAACCCAGATGTCATTAAGTGGGTAAGTGGGTAAACAAACTATGCTACATCCATACCATGGAATACTATTCAGCAATAAAAAGGAATGTGCAATTGTTACATGTGAAAATCTGGATAAATCACCAAAGAATTATGTTGAGTGAGTAAGAGCTCACCCAAAAGGTTACTTATTGTATAGTTCCATTTATGCATAATATTCTTTAAATGACAACATTATAGAAATGGAGAACAGATTAATGGTTGCCAGAGGTCAGGGATGGGGGTAGTGAGAAGGGGAAGAGAGATGGGTGTAGCTATAAAAGGCCAACCCCAAAACCTAAAGAATCCTTGTGGTGAAGGAACTATTCTGTATCTTGACAGTATCAATGCCAGTATCTGGGTTGTGATAGTGTTCTTTAGTTTTGCAAGATGTTACCATTGGCGGAAACTGGATAAATCTCTTTGTATTACTTCTTACAACTGTATGTGAATCTTTCAATGTTTCAAAATAAATTGGTTGGTTTAAAAAAAAAAAAGATCTGTGCTCTGTCAGGGTTTTAAAGCAAAGGTTGCAGGCAGTTTTTTCAAATATTCAATGCTATACCATGGACAGAATTCTTTGAAGGCAGCTCAGCAGTCTCTCTCTACAGGCCCAAGAAAAAAGTGTCATTGAACACATAAACTCCCTCACCTCACCACATCAACACCAATCCTATATTTTACCTTGTCTACAGCAAGATGAAATTCTTTTCCTTTGGGAAGGGATATAACCAGGTTATTATGCTATCCTTTGCATATTGACCTGGGATATCCTAGAATTGTTCCTGTTGTTGACCATAGTCACCACTTCAGTGCCACTCATGCTATAATCAGTTTACTTCCTGTACTAAAAGATGTCAGTGTATCTTTGTTGTTACCAACCACTCCTGAAAGTCTGTCCACAGAATAGTATTGCTGCCCACTCACACTTTTATTTTTGGTGTATGTTGAAGAAACTGGCTTGTATTTTGTCTATAACTCACTTGCTGTCCCAGCATTTCAATTCTCCCGGTCTTCCAGATAATTTCTGAACCCCTGTACAAATCAGAGATTATCTCCAGTCATCTTTGACTGATGGGACACAATGTAGTAAGGGAAGGGAATGCAAGTTTCTAATTAAACGAGAATTAATGTTGCTATTACTTTCAGATGACTACTATACACACTTTTTAAATAGAGACACTTAAAAACATACACACATACAATAAGGCTTGCACAGTTTTGGAAGCTATAGAGAAACATCTAACACTATACTGTATTCATCACTCTTCGCCACCATCTCTACATAGGAAATTGAGGTAAATTTATAATTCTGCAATATGAAGGAAAGAAGGTAACTGCTTATTAAAGAGACAGCCTATACCTTAGCCCACATCACCAGCTGACTGTCATGATCAGGAGCCAGACTTAGTTCAAAACTTAGTTCAAAACACACTGTTTTGAACTTAGGATGAGGGCTCTCAGAGGCTCTATAGCCACACAGGTGTTTTTCTCTAAAAATTAACCACTCCAGAAAACTTAGGCAAACCCATTGGACTAGGATCACTAAGTAAGAAGTAGCAGGGCCAAATCTGAGCAGTGGTCCCCATGTTCTTCTCAATAAGAAATAAAAATTTTTAAAAAGCCTAAATGAAGTCTGAGTAACTAGCCTAAGGCAGGAGGCAGGTTAAGGTCCCACCTTGGCCATTTATTAGATAATTGATTTCCTTAGTCTTCTGAGTCTCACTTTCCTCACCTAAAAGATAAAGAAGTTAGAGCAGGGGTTCTTAAACAAGGGGGCTGTGAGCTTGAATTGAACTTCAAAAAAACATTATTCTTGTGGGGATGTGTTCATTTGGTTGTGATATATTGATTAAACAAAACACATTATAGTGTGGACTTATTAAGTGGTCCATGGTTTTCATCTGACTGGCACAGGAGTCCATAGAACAATAAAGGTTAAGAACCCTTGAGTTAGAGGAACTACTTGCAGATCTTTAAAGGTTTTTCCAACTTGGTCACTCCATACTTAATGACTCTTGATCCTGGAATCTGATCCAGCATGGAAATCCTATCTTTTGAACAGCAAATGAAAGATGGTTGGTCAGTTGAAGGCATGCATTAATTCTCCTGCTGCCTCTCTCTCCCAAAACCCAATTAAAACAACAGAGAGGAAAAGGGAAATACCAACAAGAACAAAATCAGAGTGCATATGGAGGTAATAGCAACAAACATTTAAAAGCTGGAAAGCACATGAATGAACGGTAATTGAGAGTAGTAAGACTTAAGAAAGCAGAGACAGAACATAACTTCCAAAAATTTCAGGAATTTGTAGTATCATGCACTTATGGAAATGGGGGTAAAGATGGGTCTAAAACTAGGATTGGTTCAAAGTCTGTTTAACAACAGCTGGCATCAGCTAATGAATGAATAATAAAATGTGGTATATCCATATAATGGAATATTATTCAGCCATAAAAGGGATGAAGTACTGATACATGCTACAACATGGATACATCTTGAAAACATGCTAAGTGAAAGAAGCCAAACCCATATTGTATGATTGTATTTAAATAAAATACCCAGAATAGGTAAATACATAGAGATAAAAGCAGATTATTGGTTGCCAGCGTATGGGGGTGGGTGGGGGAGAACTGGTACAAACTGCAAATATGTAGGAGATTTGCTTTTGGGGTGATAGAAATGTTCTGGAAAGAGATGTGATGATGGTGTACAACATAGTATATATACTAAAAACCAGTGAAAAGTATACTTTAAAATTGTGTATTTTATGTGAATTATGTGAATTATATCTAAAGAAAAAGATCTGCCCTTCTTCCCCATACCCTTGCCATTCTGTGTGGCTTCCTCCTCTCCAGAGGAAAATTGGAAGGATAAGTAAAAGAATGGGTATGTATACTTGGGATCATAGTTGAGGTGTCAAGCATCAACAGCTGGAAAACCACAGACACGGCTGAGAGCAAGGGTATGATTCTAAATATAGGGATGTAAGAGAAATTTTATTTACTGAATGTTGAGACCCACACTGCTCTTCCACTACTTGGTTCTCAGAAAGCTGGCAGCTAGGATTATACCCTCAAGGCAGAGATTTTGATGGTCCTTTTCTGTGAAAATGACCAGTTCAAGATAAAAGACCCAAAGGTACTGATGGTAGAGAAAAGAAACTATCCAATCAGATCATTCTACATGAACCTCTCAAGTCACCAAACACCAACTATGTATGCAGAGCTTCTAATCAGCATCTTAGTACATTATTAAATGTAAGCAGACATTTTGCAAATGTCTTGTAAATTTGAAATTATTTCAAAATAAAAAGTTTTAAAAAATGTAAACAGCTAGCCAGAGATCATGAGACATTTGGGAAAAGATTCTGAAATGAAAGACGCCCCTTGCCAACAAACAAACAAACAAACAAAACACTAAAAAAAAAAAAATAAATAAAAGCAATTTTGAGGAAATAGAAATTATGTAGAAAAGAGAAAACTTTGGAAATACTTTCATAGGGCCTGGAAGAAACAAACACCTAAATAGCAATGAGCATAACTAGCATCCTGATCTTGGTTTCTAATACCATTCTCCAGTAAAAGGAACCAGGGCTCCAAAAAGAAATGACAGGTTTTAGGACTGGGGCAAGAAGCGTACAAGATGAACCTAAAGCATTTTGTAGTACAAGAAAGTAAGGAAGTACTCAAAAAAAAAAAAAAAAAAATCACAATGATTGTGGTATGTCAGACATAATAGCCAACTGAAAGAGCTCTCAGTGACCAAACCAGGAACAGTTTGAACAACAAAATAAAGTAGATTGGGGGGATGGATGTGGCTCAAATGGTTGGGCGTCCGTCTCCCATATGGAGGGACCTGGGTTCGATACCCGGGACCTCCCGATAAAAAAACAAAAAACAAAACAAAAACAAAATAATAAAGTAGATTGGAGTATAACCCAAAATATAAAATAAATATTCATGAGTCGATACTGATGTGAATGCATGGATGAGTGCATAAACAAACAAACAAACAAACAAACAAATAAATAAATGGAGAATAAACAAATCTCCCGTGCAGAGGAATTCCAAATAATTTATGTAGATATTCTGCTCTCAAAGAGATAGAACAGGCTGTACACAATGACTTCCTTTCAAAGTATGGAAAGGAAGAAAGGGAGTAAATTTACATTGGAGAAACCTAACAAACACAACCTCAGTCAAGTGATCGATATTAACATCAACAGTGATAAGTCACATTGATAGAATGTTCCCTATTATGGTATGATGAGATATGATGAGAATGGCACATCTCTGGTCTTCCTCACAAAAAACCTTAACCCCAGTGAAATAATGAAAAAAATATCTCCTACATCCCAACTGAGAAACAGTCTCTAAAATATCTGACCAATACTGCTGAAAACTGTCAAAGCCATCAAGAACAAGGAAAGTCTTAGAGAAACTGTCACAGCTAAGAAGAACCTGAGACATGACAACTAGATATAATCTGGAATCCCGAATGGGATCCTCCAACAGAAAAAGAATATTAGATAAAATCTAAGGAAATCTGAATAAGGTATGGACTTCAGGTAATAGTAATAATGTATCAATACGGCATTCATTAATTGTAACAAAGAATCCATATTAATGTAAGATGTTAATAATGTGGGAAACTGGGTGAGAGGTGTTTGGAAACTCTCTTCACAACTTTTCTGTATATCTAAATCTATTCTAAAATAAAAAGCTTATTTAAAAAGGTTAAAAAAAAAAAAAAAACACCAAAAACGATTGCATCTTATTTAAATGAAATGTCTAGAATAAACACATCAATAGAGGCAGAAAGTACTCCAGTGGTTGCCTGGAGTGGGGGAGGGAGGGGGAGGTGGAGGATACTGCTAATGGGTACAAGGTTTCTTTTTGGAGTGATGAAACTGTTCTAAAATTAGATTATGGTGATGATTGCACAGCTCTGTAAATACACTAAAAACTACCTTAACTGTAGATTTTAAATGGGCAATCTATGGTATGTAAATTATATCTCAATGAAGCGGTTAAAAAGAGACAACAACAAAAAAGAAATTTGGTGCATGCTAGTGAACTATAATCCCTATTGTCAGAGTATATGTCATTTCCAATAACATGGGTCAGAAGTCCCATTTAATTACCTCAGAGACTATTGAAAAGGTTGAGAGAAGTAAATTTTTTTTTTTTTTTTTTTTTTGACTAGGCCAGTAATTTATTAAGGAAGGAGGGAAGAGAAATGGGAGAAAATAACAGATTATGGGTCTCAGAGAGAGGAAGGGGCTGAAGAGTGATAAAGAAGGCCGGTTTACAGATTACAGTTCCCCATTATAGATTATAAATGCCCAGGTTTTGCTTGCGTGGCCATCATGGCAGGGAAGAATGGCAAGAGCTGGCCGAGGAAAACAGGAACTGGGCGAAGGCAAGAGGAAGCGAGAGAAGTAAATTAACACTAATAAGTACCTGAAAGAGCATAACAGTAGGGGTTGAAAATAAGGGACAAGAACCAAAGCCGGAACTATTATTACGTACGTGTGTGTGTGTGTGTGTATATGTGTGTGTGTGAGAGAGAGAGAGAGAGAGAGAGACGAAGTTGTAATTACTTTCTCTTTTTTTTTTTTTTTAAGGAGATACTGGGGATTGAACCTGTGACCTTGTACATAGGAGGCAGGTGCTCACTAAGCTACGTCTGCTCCCAGTTGTAATTACTTTTGATAGAGTGTCCAGGACTTACCTGGAGGCATCAAGTGTTTCTTAGTGAAGTAGTCTAAGAGTTGGCAAAATAGAATAATCAAACTAAGTTGCAGAGTAGTGTCCAAGGGCACTGTATCTTGACTAGTGAGTATTCAGGCAGAAGTTGTGATAGTTTGGTCTTTGACAGATGAGTTCAAAAGACAGCATCATACTAAATATAATTTATATCTTTAACTTTTTACAGTCTACTTGGAGTTAATATTGTTCCATTTCATGTAAAATGTAAGAAACTTAGAACCATATAGGTCCATTTTGCACCTTCCCCCCTTCTTTGTGCTATAGTTGTCATGTGGTATGTCTACATATGTTATATGCCATGTTATAGTTTCTGCTTCAAACAGTAATATATATTTATAAGAAATTAGAAGGAAAACAATCACTTCCCTATAATTCTGGTACATTTTATTCCTGCCTGTCTGTTTCCATATCATTTTTCCTTGACCTGAAGATCTTCTTTTAGTGATTCTTGTAGTGTAGATCTGCTGGCTATGAATTCTCTTTATGTTTTTATTTTGCCTTAATTTCTATAGGAGATTTGTATTTTTTGTTTATAGAATTTCTGGGATGACCATTTATTCCCCCCACAAGCTGTACCTGAAACCTGTTGTTTAATGTCTTCTGGGCGCCATAGCTTTTAAAAATATACATGTTTTTTATTAGAGAAGTTGTGAGCTTACAAAAAAATCATGCATCTTGTGCAGAATCCTGATAGATCATGCCTCCACCAACACTTTGCATTGTTGTGGAACATTTGTTACATCTTATGAAAGAACGTCATCAAAATATTACTACTAACTGTGGTCCATAGCTTACATTTGGTATATTTTTTCCATACACCCCTGCTATTATTAACACCATGTATTAGTATTGTACATTTGTCATAGTTAATGAGAGAACACTCTCATATGTGTACTGTTAACCACAGTTCATCATCCACCACGTGATTCATTGTGTTACACAGTCCCATGCTTTGTACACTCCTTCCAAAGTGTACACTCAAGGGCTTTCACTTTCATCACAGAGTTGTTCAGTCATTGCCTCAGTAAATCTTGTTTTCCTTAGTCCAAAAGAAAAAATCCCGTACCCTTCTATTATTGACGCTTAGCATTGATAGAGTACCTTCTTTGACACTGATGCAAGAATATTACAATATTGTTGTTAACTTTAGTCCATAAGTTACATTAATTGTATTTTTCCAATGGGTCACTATATTCTTACCACCAAGTAATAGTGACATACATTTATTCTACATTATAGAAGAATGTTCTTGTATTTGTACTTTAACCACAATCCTCCTCCACCAATAGGGTTCACTATGTTATTCAGTCCCTAGATTATTCTCTTTCTTTCAATTGACATCTATGTCCCTAGACTATGCCTTTCAGCCACAATCAATTTTTTTTTTTAAGATTTTTTATTTATTTATTCATTTATCCCCCCCTTGCTGCTTGTGCTCGCTGGGTCAGCTAACCACGCCGTGCGGGCGGGCTTGCCTTCACCAGGAGGCCCCGGGAACCGAACCCGGGGCCTCCCATATGGTAAACGGGAGCCCTACTGATTGAGCCACAGCCGCTTCCCAACACAATCAATTTTTTAATCCATCTGTGTTAGTTATACTGACTATAATGTGTTACCATCAACTCTATCCATTTCCACACTTAAACAATCAAGCTAATTAAAAATTCTACATACATTAAGCATCAGTACTCCTTTTTAGCCTTTATCCTATCTCCTAGTAACCCTCACTCTGGGTTTTAACTCCATGAGTTTATTCTTCATATATAGTTAATATTAGTGATACCATACAGTATTTTTCCTTATATGTCTAGCTTATTTCACTCAGCATAGTCTTCAAGGTTCATCCATGTTGTCATATGTGTCCCAATTTCATTTCTTCTTATAACTACATAGTACTCCATCATGGTATATATATATATATATACCACATTTTGTTTATCATTTCATCAGTTGCTGGACACTTGGGTTTTTTCCATCTTTTGGTGATTGTGAATAACGCCACTGTAGACATTGGTGTGCAAATGTCTATTTGCATCCCTGTTTTCAGTTCTTATGGTTATATTCCTAGAAGAGGGATTGCTGGATCATATGGCAGTTCTATATTTAGCTTCCTGAAGAACCACCAAACTGTCTTCCACAAAGGCTGCACTATTCTGCATTCCCACTAACAATGAAGGAGTGTTCCTGTTTCTTCTCATCCTCTCCAGAACTTGTTGTTTTCTGTTTTTACTTTTTTAAAATAATTGCCGTTCTGTGAGGTGTGAACTATCTCACTGTAGTTTTGATTTGCATTTCCCTAACAGCTAGTGATATTGAACATTTTTTCATGTGCTTTTTCACCATTTGTATTTCCTCTTGGCAGAAATGTCTATTTAAGTCTTTTGCCCATTTTTTAGTTGGATTGCTTGCTCTTTTACTGTTGAGTTGTATGATCTCTTTATATAGTGTGGAAATCAAACCCTTATTGGATATGTGGTTTCCAAATATTTTCTCCCATTGAGTAAGTGGCCTTTTCACTTTGTTGACAAAGTCCTTTGAAGCACAGAAGTGTTAAGTTTGAGGGGGTCCCATTTATCCCTTTTTTCTTTCATTGCTTGTGCTTTCAGTGTAAGGTTTAAGAAACCACCACCTACCACCAGGTCTTGAAGATGTATCCCTACATTTTCTTCTACAAGTTTTATGGTTCTAGCTTTTATATTTAGGTCTTTGATCCATTTTGAGTTAATTTTTGTTTAAATTTGATATAGGGGTCCTCTTTCTTTCTTTTGGCTATGGATATCCAATTCTCCCAGCACCATGTTTTGAATAGACTGTTCTGTCCTAAGTGGGTGCACTTAATAGCCTTTTTGAAAGTCACTTGACCATAGATGTGAGGGTCTGTTTCTGAACCATCAGTTCGGTTCCATTGGTCTATATGTCTATCTTAATGCCAGTAACATGCTGTTTTTACCACTGTAGCCAGGTAATATGACTTGAAGTCCAGAAGAGAGAGTCCTCCAACTTTATTCTTTTAAAAACATTAAGGGCTCTTTGGGGGTCCTTACCCTTCCAAATAAATTTGATTATTGGCTTTTCTATTTCTTTTTTCTTTGACCAGAAAAAAGAATTTATTGGGAAATGGGGGAAAAGAATAGGGCTTGCTGAGAAATGTGAGAGAAGGGCGGAAATACACACCGAGATTTGGTGTGGGCTCCTCTAGGCAGAGAGAGCCTTTTCTATTTCTTTTAAAAAAGGCTTTTGGAACTTTTATTAGGATTGGATTGAATCTGTAAATGAATTTGAGTGAAATCAACATCTTAATGATATTTAGTCTTCTAGTCCATGAACACTGAATGTCTTTCCATTTATTTAAGTCTTCTTTGATTTTTTTTTTTAGCAATGCATTTTTGTTTTCTGAATACAGGTCTTTTACATCCCTGATTAAGTTTGTTCCTAAATATTTGATTCTTTTGGTCGCTATTATAAATGGAATTTTCCCCCTGACTTCATCCTCTGATTTCTCTTTAAAAAAAAAAAAAAAAAAAAGATTTATTTATTTATTTATTCCCCCACCCCCACCTCCAACCCCTTGCTGTTTTGTGCTTGCTGTCTGCTTGTCTTCTCTTTAGGCAGCATCAGGAACCGATCATGGGACCTTCTGGACCACCTCAGGCTTCCTGGTCTGCTGCGTCTCTTATTGTCTCTCCTCTTTGTCTCTTTTAGTTGCGTCACCTTGCTGTGCCAGCATTCTGCTTGGGCCAGCACCCCATGCGGTCCAGCACTCCTGCATGGGCCAGCTCACTGTGCGGGCCAGCTTGCCTTTTACCAGGAGGCCCCAGGAATCGAACCCTGGACCTCCTATATGGTAGACAGGAGCCCAATTGTTTGAGCCATATCCATTTCTCTCTGATTGCTCTTTAGTCTAGTTTATAGAAACACTTAATGTTTTTTTGAGTATTAATC
Source organism: Tolypeutes matacus (assembly GCA_026826555.1). NCBI lineage: Eukaryota > Metazoa > Chordata > Mammalia > Cingulata > Chlamyphoridae > Tolypeutes > Tolypeutes matacus. The sequence goes on from JAKSZT010007815.1 coordinate 40,731,881, forward strand.
AAAAGTTCCCTCTGCTGAACTTGTTTTTTTTTTTTTTAAAGATTTATTTATTTACTTTTATCCATTTTAAATCCCCCTTCCCCATTTGCTGTTTTTTTGTGTGTGTCCATTCGCTGGGCAATTCTCTGTGTCTGTTTCCTGCCATCTCTTCTCATCCTCCTCCTCTAGTCTTCACCAGGATTCGATCCTGGAGACCTCCGATGTAGGAGAGAGGTGTTCTGCCACCTGCGCCACCTCGGTTCCCGGTTTTCAGAGCTTTCCGAGCATCTCGTCTTGTCTCTCCCCTGTTATGTCATCATCTTGATGCATGGCTCTGGGGCCTGGCAGCTCACCGGCACACAGAACCTGGCAGCCTATGCTGCCTTCTATAAATGTATTTTTTATTTTACCGGGAGGTTCCGGGGATCGAACCCAGGTCCCTCCATATGGCAGACAGACGCCCAACCATTTGAGCCACATCCACCCCCTGAACTTGTTTCTTAACTCTAGTAGCTTTGTTGTAGTTTTTAAGAACTTTCTAGGTATAGGAGCATGTCATCTGCAAATTGTGAAAGTTTTACTTCTTTTTTTCCAATTTGGATGCCTTTTATTCTTTTTCTTACCTGATTGTTCTATCTAGAAACTCTAGCACTATATTGAAAAACAATGATGACAGTGGGCATTCTTGTCTTGTTCCTGATCTTAGAGAGAAAGCTTTCAGTCATCCACCATTGAGTACAATGTTAGCTGTGTGTTTTTCATATATGCCCTTTATCATGTTTAGAAAATTTCCTTCAATTCCTTTCTTTTGGAGTGTTTTTATCAAGAAACACCCTGCTGCTGTATTTTGTCAAATGTTTCTTCTGCATTAATTGAGATGATCATGTGATTTTTCTTCTTCAGTTTATTAATGTGATGTATTACACTGATTGACTTTCTTGTGTTGAATCACCCTTGCAAGCCTGGGATAAAACCCACCTGATCATGATGAATAATTCTTTTAATTGTTGTTGGATTCTATTAGTATTTTGTTGAGGATTGTTGCATCTATATTCATTAGGGAAATGGGTTTGCAATTTTCTTTTTTCATAATTTCTTTATGTGGTTTTGGTATTAGGATAATGTTGGCTTTGTAGAATGAGTTTGGTAGCATTTCCTCCTGTTCAATGTTTTAGAAGAATTTGAGTTGATTGCTGTTAAATCTTCTTTGAATGCTTGGTGGCATTCACCTGTGAAGCCATCTGGTCCTGGACTTTTCTTTGTTGGGAGATTTTTTTTTTTTAAACATACTTTTTATTTATTTTTAAAAGATACTTAGATTACATAAATTGTTACATAAAAAAATATAAGGAATTCCCATATGTTCTACTCCCCAGACCTCCCACTTTTCCCCACATTAACAACTTCTTTCATTAGTGTGATACATTCATTGCAATTGATGAAAACATTTTGGAGCATTGCCACTAAGCATGGACTATAGTTTACATTCTAGTTTATACTCTCTCCCACTCAATTCTGTAGGCTGTGGCCAGATATATAATGGCCTGTATCTGTCACTGCAGTGTCATCTAGGTCAATTCCAAGTCCTGAAAATGCCCCCATATTACACCTCTTTTTCCCTCTCCCTGACTTCAGCACCTCCACTGGTCACTGTTTCCACATCAATGATATAATTTCTTCCATTGCTAGAATCACAATAAGTCTATAGTAGAACAACAGTAAGTCTACTCTAGTCCATAGTTCATTCCCCAATCCTGAGGATTCTGGGATGGTGATGCCCACTCCACATCTAATTGAGAGGGGACTTCGATCCCATATGGCTGATGGATGAGACTCTCTTGCTTGCAGCTGTAGACTCTCTCTCTTTTTTTTATTTTTTTATTTTTTTATTTTTATTTATTTTTTTAAGATTTTATTTATTTATTCATGTATCCCCCCCTTGCTGCTTGCGCTCGCTGGGCCAGCCAACCATGCCGTGCGGGCAGGCCCGCCCTCACCAGGAGGCCCCGGGAACCGAACCCGGAGCCTCCCATATGGTAAACGGGAGCCCTACTGATTGAGCCACAGCCACTTCCCTAGACTCTCTCTCTTGGTGTGGTGGTTGTCCATCCTCACCTCCCCATCAGCTGTCCTGGGTGAGTCATGAAATGGAGAATAGGTGCTGCAACTCCTCTGAGGCTCAGGGCCCAGACAGCACATGGACAGCCCAGAGATTCAAATCTCCTGGATGTACATCTACCAACTCCAGCACCAACTATAGTTTCAAACAAAAGGGACAGAAGAGACATGTGTAGAGAAGTCATATCTGAGTCCAACTCTGTCACACTAGAGAGCACAGTCTCCAAAGTAGGGCCCTCTGGCAAGGTACCAAACTCCAGAGCTGTCCACCATGACTGCAGGACCTGGGTGTCTCCAGAGAGCCCTCAGGAGCCCCATTGTTTGGGATAGTGTCCACTTTGGCCATCTATGAGATCCTGCTGAGATGTGCATAAGCATTACCTTTCTGATGACCTCCCGACTCACTTTGAAGTCTCTTATCCATATAAACTCATTTATCTTTACCTTTTCCCCCTTTTATTCAAAGTCTTTTTCCAGTTTTATCACCAACCAGTGCTTGGTAGTAATCTCTCGATGCCAGTGAGGCTCATCCCCAGGAGTCATGTTCCTCATTGGGGGGAAGGTAATGCATCCACATGCTGAGTTTGGCTTAGAGAGAGGCCATGTTTGAGCAACAAGGAGGCTCTCAGGAGGTAACTCTTAAGCACCCTACAACACTAGGCCAAGTTGCAAATTCAAAAGCAAAAGGCTCATAAGCATAGTTGTCAATATCAAGGCCCATCAGTGGACCAACCTTCTTCACTAGTCATTGCCCCTGTACTTGGGGCATTGTTGCTGTTCCATTAGAGAATGTGGCAGAGCTCCCCAAGATGGGGGTTCAACAATCCTTCAGCTGTTGTGTGAATCTCTACCCACCGTGGCAATGCCCCATGAACATTTGAACGTATTTATATACCTTATATGTATTCCCAGGTGAACTTCCTCCCATGTGTCCCCCATCACTGACACCCCACACCATTGATCATCCTCTCCTGCCATAGTTGTAACCCTTCTGTGATCCAAAACTTCTTCAAAAATGATGCCGGGGACGGATGTGGCTCAAACGGTTGGGCATCCGTTTCCCATATGGAGGGACCTGGGTTTGATCCCCGGGACCTCCCGGTAAAAAAAAAAAAAAAAAAAAAAAATGATGCCAAGAATATTGCTAAATTTGATTAATAGAAAAATGAAATAATGATAGTTTGTTTTTTTTTTAAAGATTTATTTATTTACTTTATCCATTTTAAATACCCCTTCCCCATTTGCTGTTTTGTGTCCATTCGCTGGGCAATTCTCCATGTCTGTTTCCTGCCATCTCTTCTCATCCTCCTCCTCCAGTCTTTACCAGGATTTGATCCTGGAGACCTCTGATGTAGGAGAGAGGTGTTCTGCCACCTGCGCCACCTCGGCTCCTGGTTTTCAGAGCTTTTCGTCTTGTCTCTCCCCTGCATCTCTCTCCTGTTACGTCATCATCTTGCTGCATGGCTCCCGGGGAGCCTGGCGGTTCACCGGCACACAGAGCCTGGCAGCCCATGCGCCTTCTATATATATATATTTTATTTTACTGGGAGGTCCCGGGGATCGAACCCAGGTCCCTCCATATGGCAGACAGACACCCAACCATTTGAGCCACATCCGCCCCCCAATGATAGGTTTAAACATAAGAAATAAAATACATAATAATTTAGAAAAACTAAAACTAAAATAAAGTTAAAAATGGGCTATTAAAGAAAAATGTTAAAAAAAATTTTTTTGTTTTGTCTTTCATCACTGTAATATCTGTTGTCCTGTATGTACAGTGACATTTTCTTCCATTTCTTCCCCAGTGTCTTACTTTTGTTTGTGTGTGTGTGTGTGTCTTCGAAGTGGTTTTAGGTCACATTACAGTTACATACAGAATATAGGGCACTCTGCTGGGAGATTTTTGATGGCTGACTCAATCTTTTTAAATGTGATTGGTTTGTTAAGTTCTTGTATTTCTTGTAGTGTCAGTGTAGGTTGTTTGTGCATTTCTAGGAATTTGTCCATTTCATCTAGGTTGTCTAGATTGTTGGTGTACAGTTTCTCTTTATATATATGTTGTTGTTTTTTAAGGAGGTACTGGAGATTGAACCTGGGACTGTGTAAATGTGAAGCAGGCACTCAACCATTGAGCTACATCTTCTCTCTTTTTTTCTTAATTAATCTAGCTCAATTTTTCTTCGTTAATCTAGCTCAATTTTATTGAGCTTCTTAAAGAACCAGCTTTTGGTATTGATTTTCTCTATTGTTTTTTTTGTTCTCAATTTCATTTATTTCTGCTCTAATCCTTATTATTATTTCTGCTTGCTTTGGGAATGGTTTGCTGTTCTTTTTCTTGTTCTTCCAGCTGTGTATTTAGTTCTTTGATTTTTAGCTCTTTTCTTCTTTTTTTTCCTCAAGTAGGTACCGGGGATTGAACCCAGGACCTTGTATGTGGGATGCAGGCACACAACCGCTAAATCTACATTTGCTCCCCTCCCTTCAGTTTTTTTTTTTTTTTTTTTTTCTCCCCGGGAGGTCCCGGGTATCGAACCCGGGTCCCTCCATATGGGAGACGGACACCCAACCATTTGAGCCACATCCGTCCCCCTCCCTTCAGTTTTGTTAGTGTTTGCCTCGTGTAATTTAGCGCATGCTGGTTAGCTGCATATGCATTTATGATTGTTATTTTTTCCTGGTAAATTTCCCCTTTTATTAATATATAATGTCCTTCTTTGTCTCTAATAAGAGCTTTGCTTTTAAATTCTATTTCATCCGATATAGCTATTCCAGTGTTTTTTTGGTTACTGCATGCATGGAATATGTGTTTCCTTGGGTCTAAGGTGAGTCTCTTGTAGACAGCATATAGATGTCTCATATTTTCTTTTCTTTTTTTTTTTTTTTTTTTTTTTTTTTACCGGGAGGTCCCAGGGATCGAACCCGGGTCCCTCCATATGGGAGACAGACGCCCAACCAGTTGAGCCACATCCGACCCCCGATGTCTCATATTTTCTTATCCATTCTGCCATTCTGTGTCTTTTGATTGGGTCGTTTAATCCATTAACATTCAATGCTATTACTGTAAAGCCAGTTCTTATTTCACCCATTTTGACCTTTGGGTTTTATCAGTCATTTCTTATTTTACTATTCTTTACACTTTTAGTTACTTTTCTGATAAAATCTTCATTTCTAGATTCTCTTCTAAGCCTCTCTGTCCTGTCTTTTCTTTTCAGTCCATCAGTATCCTGAAAGCTGGTTTCATGGTTACAAAGTCTCTCAATTTCTGTTGTCTATGAATATTGTAAACTTACTCTCATTTTTGAAAGACAATCTTGGGGGATATAAGAATCTTGGCTGACAGTTTTTCTCTTGCAAGTATCTTAAACATATCATACCACTGCCTTCTGGCCTCCATGGTTTCTGATGAGAAATCAGCATTTAATCTTGTTGGGCATCTCTTGTATGTAATGAATTGCCTTTTTCTTGCTGCTTTCAGAATTCTCTCTTTATCTTTGGCATTTGACATTCTGATTAGTATGTGTCTTGGAGTAAGTCTATTTTGATATATTTGGATTGAAGTATGCTATGCTTCTTGGACAATGTGACAATTTGAGATTATTTTATGAATCCTAAAAAGAGAAAGATTATGTTTTTAAATTAGTATGTCCTGCTGGTGTGATACCCTTTGATGGCATTAACTTTGGTTGAGGGTCCCTTGATTAGGTTATTTAATTAGATTACTTTAGGACTTTTGATTAGACGAAGTCAGTGGGGCGAGATTTATGTTGTGTCTCCATCTTCTTGCTGGATCTGATAAAGATGGGGACACAGAGAGAGAGACATAGACAGAGGAAAAGGAAGCTGCCATATATGATCCAGCCACACGAAAGAGGTTTTGCCCACAGCTGAGCTGCAAAGAGACAAGTCCCCAAGAGGCTCAAAGCACTTGGGCCTGGAGAGAGAGAGAGGAGGCCCAATAAGAGACAAGCACTATGCCAGCTTTGCCTACAGATGCAGAAAAGAGAGACCTCGGCAGAGATCGGCAGCCATCTTGCTTTGCCATGTGGTAGCTGACATTGGTGAGAATGCACTTCTTATAGTGCCTCAATGTGGACTTTTCATGGCCTTGGAACTGAAAATAAATACCCTTTATAAAAGCCATCTCATTTCTGATACTTTGCATCAGCAGTCCTTTGGCAAACTAAAACCTACACAAATATCTATGCCCTTCAATAAAATGAAATTTTCTCAACTATTCCTTCTGCCCCCTTTTCCATCTCTTCTCCTTTGGGGACACCTATGCCACATATTTTGCATGTCTCTTGCCATCATTTGTTCCCTGAGACTTTGTTCAATTTTTTCCATTCATTATCTCTTCTTTTGTGTGTTTGATTTCAGAGGCCCTCTCTTCAAGCTCATTGATCCTTTCTTCTGCCTTTCAAATCTTTTGTTACCTGCCTCTACTGTTTAAAAAAATTTTTTTGGATGTACTGGGAATCGAACTCAGGACCTCGTATATGGGAAGTAGGCACTCAACCACAGAGCTGCACTTGTTTTCCTCTAGTGTATTTTTTTTTTTTTTTTTAAGATTTATTTATTTTATCCATTTTAAAACCCCCCTTCGCCATTTGCTGTTTTGTGTTCATTCGCTGGGCAATTCTCTGTGTCTGTTTCTTGCCATCTCTTCTCATCCTCCTCTTCCAGTCTTCACCAGGATTCGATTCTGGAGACCTCTGATGTAGGAAAGAGGTATTCTGCCGCCTGCGCCACCTCAGCTCCTGGCTTCTGGAGCTTTCGGAGCATCTCGTCTTGTCTCTCCCCTGTTACGTCATCATCCTGCTGCATGGCTCCCAGGGCCCGACGGCTCAGCGGTACACAGAGCCTGGCAGCCCATGCACCTTCTATATATATATATATATATATATATATATTTATTTATTTATTTTTATTTATTTATTTTTTTAATTTTACCGGGAGGTCCCCGGGATCGAACCCAGGTCCCTCCATATGGTAGACGGACGCCCAACCGTTTGAGCCACATCCGCCCCCTCTAGTGTATTTTTAATTTCATTTATTGTGCCTTTCATTTCTTTAAGATTGCTGTTTTTCTTTGTATGCTTCACACTTTTCTTTGTGCTCACCCAGTGTCTTCTTTATATCCTTAATCACTTTAGCCATCTCATTGAATTTATTAAGGAGATTTGTTTGAACATCTGTGATTAGTTGTCTCAACTCATTTATGTCATCAGGAGATTTAGTTTGTTCCTTTGACTGGGCCATATCTTCCTGTTTCCTAGTATGGCTTGAAATTTTTTGTTGCTGTCTTGGATTTGATTTACTTTATGTATTTATTCTGGGCTCAGTTTCTCTTTAGTCTAAGGCTTTCTATTAGATTGGCTTTGACACTAGGTTCAACTTATTTTGGAACTTTATAATGGTTTGTATGTAGCCAGTCTGAATATTTTCAGCTCTTTTATGCATCACTTTCTTGCCCTTTCTTCCTTGCTGGGGGCAGAGTAGGAGCCAAAGATGTGGCTGGTACTGTAAACCGTGGAGGCTGAAGCTGTCCGCATTGTCCCAGAAACTGAAGAAGCTTCTCCCACCTTTCTTTCCTGCCAAGGGTGGGTACAGAGCCACAGGCATGTACACTAATCCAAGCCATGCAGGCTAAGGCCTGTAGTTGTCTGGAGGGACTGCTGAAGCTCCACGCCCCTTCCTCCCCTGCTGCGGGTGGGGATGGAGCTGCAGGTGTGGGCAGTAAAGTGATTGGTGTGGAACAAAACTGACTACAGTTGCCTATATAGACTGACAAAGCACTGATCCCCCTCCTGTCCTGCCAGGGCCAGCAGGGATGGAGCCACTTATGTGCCCAGCAGTCTATTCCATGTGGGCCAAAAGCAACTGCAGTTGCCCAGATATGTTGAGGGAGCACTGTCCTTTTTGCCCTGTGGGGTGGGGGGGGGATGGAGCCATTGGTGTGCCCAACAATTTTGTCCATGCAGTCTGAAAGCACCTGCAGTTTCCTGGAGGGGCTGAGGGAACACCGCACTCTCTCCGCACTCCCTCCTTTCCTATTGTTCTTATAGTTCATGAGAGCCGAAAGTGACTACAGGTACCTGGATGGCTGGTGCATGTCCCCCAGACACAGAGCTGGATCCCAGGCTAGTGCAGCAGTCTGACATAGGTGGAAAAAAGCTGGTCCCTGCTGTCACTGATTTTCAGTCAGCCCCACTTCCCCTTATGCCGGGGGTAGAATTAAAACGGAGGCTACCAACCTCTTTCTTTTTTAAAATTTATTATTATTATTATTATTTTTTTATACATTTTTTTCTTTATTGAGAAGTGCATTTATAGAACAATCATGCATAAAAAAGAGGATTTCCATGCACCACCCAAACACCAACACCTTGCATTTTATCAACCTCTTTCTGACATGAATAGATTGAAACTTTAGCTGTACTTGGGATTGGATTTTAGCCTGCTAGATTTACTAATCAGTAGTTGAAGTTGGTGCCTGACCGTCTCTTCCTTTCCTGTCTTTGGGAAATGGAGCTTCCAACTCCAGCATCGGAATAGCTCCCAAGGTGTCTTATCCCGCCAGTTGGGCATGTATAGCAGTCTCCGTGGCCTGGAGTGCTCTACTCATGAATCTTCACTGTAGATGGGCAGTCTCCTCCTTCTGCTCTTCAAAGGATTTTGCAGGATGCTCTTCTGGTCTCATGGGTTCCCCAACCATGATTTAGGTACCTCTGACTGATTACTAAGTGTACTGTAGGATGAGCTGACTCTTGGAGCTCCATACTCTGCCACCATCTTCTTCACAGCTTTTGATAAGAAGTCAGTGGACATTTGAATCACTGTTCTCCTGAATGTATATATCTTTTTTCTTTTTCTGCTTTCAGGATTTTCTTTTTATCTTTGGTTTTTAAAAGTTTGACTGTAATGCACCTAAGTATAATTTGGTGGGGGTATTTATTCCGCTCGGGGTCCATAGAGCTTCTTGAATTGTAAATTTGTCTTTTACCAAATTTGGGAAAATTTTGGCCATTATTTCTTCAAATATTGTTTTTTGCCTCACTGTTTCTTCTCTCCCTCTGGGGCTCAATTTACTTATATGTTAGACTAATTCCATAGATCTCTGAGGTTCCCCCTCTGCTCTACTTTTTTCCCCCTCTCTTTTCTTCAGATTGGATAATCTTTGTTGATCTATTTTCAAGTTCACTGACTTTTTCTTCTGTCATCTTCATATTGTTATACCCACCCACTGAATTATAGTTGTGATCTTATGTATTTTCATTTGTTACAACCATATTTTTGTTTATATCCTTGAAAATCCTTGTTTGCTAATTCCAATATTTGGTTTCACTCAGGGTTAGTCTCTGTTGACTGACTTTTCTCTTAAGAATGTATCATTACACTATCAAGAAAGTAAAAAGACAGTCTACAAAATGGGAGAAAATAATTGTGAACCATACATTGGATAAGAATTTAATACTCAGAATATATAAGGAACTGCTACAGGGAAGCAGGTGTGGTTCAAGCGATTGGGCTCCTGTCTACCATATGGGAGGTCCTGGGTTCGATTCCCAAGGCCTCCTGGTAAAGGCAGGCTGACCCGTGCAGAGAGCTGGCACAATAAAAAGAGACAAAAGAGGGGAGACAATGAGAGACACAACAAACCAAGGAGCTAAGTGGCTCCAAGTGATTGAGTGCCTCTCTCCCATGTTAGAGGTCCCGGGATCCGTTCCTGGTGCCTCCTAAAGAGAAGATGAGAAGAAAAGACAGGCAGACACAGAGAGCACACAGCAAATGGACACAGAGAGCAGATAGCGAGCGCAAAAACAGCAAGGAGGGGGTGATAAATAAATAAAAAATAAATCTTTAAAAAAAAAAAGAACTGCTACAACTTAGCCACAAAAAAAAACAAATAACCTGGTTTAAAACTTGGCAGAAGTCTTGAATGGACATTTTTCTAATATGGCCAATAAGCATATGAACAGTTGCTCAACATCATTGGTCATCAGGAAAATGCAAATCAAAACCATAATGAGATACCACTTCATATCCACTAGGATGGCTATTATTAAAAATCTGAAAAAAAAAAGTTAAGTGGTGGTGAGTCTGTGGGGAAATAGGAGTCCTTATATATTGCTCGTGGTACTGGGGAATGGTGTAGGATGCCAAGATGATTTTCACGGAACTGAGTAAAAATCAGTTTGGCAGTTCCTTCCTCAAAAAGTTGAAAATGGATTTACCATATGACCCGACAATCTCACTCCTTGGTATATAGCCAAAAGAGTTGAAAACAGGGATTTGAACAGATTTTTTTCTTTTTAAGATTTATTATTTTATTTATTTATTCCCCGCCCCACCCCCCTTGTTTTTGTGCTTGCTATCTTGCTCTCTGTGTCCATTCACAGTGTGCTCTATGTCTGCTTGTCTTCTCATCTTCTCTTTAGGAGGCACCGGGAACCAATCTTGGGACCTCCAATGTGGGAGACAGGCACTCAATCTCTTGAGCCACCTCAACTCCCTGGTTTGTTGTGTCTTTCATTGTCTCACCCGTCTCTTTTTGTTGTGCCAGCTCTCCGTGCGGGTCAACTTTCCGCTCGGGCCAGCTCACTGCACAGGCCAGCTCACCACATGGGCCAGCTCGCTTTCACCAGGAGGCCCCAGGAAATGAACTCAGGACCTCCCATATGGTAGACAGGAGCCCAGTCGCTTGAGCCACATCCACTTCCCTGTATTGCCTTTTAAACTATTAATTATCCCTTCCCCTTGCCAGTGCTCATGGGAGGGGCCCCAGCTGTTATTGGTTACCCCACCAATAGTGGGGTCCAATGGTGAGGACTGTTTGGAATATCCAGGGCCAAGGGGAGGTCCTGGAAAGAGAAACTGGGACCTCAAGGTTAAACTCTAGATCTCAGCGAGGTCTTGCAGCCATGTTGTCTGTCGGCCATGTTGTGGCTCATCTTCTCCTCGTTTCCCTGGCTAATCTGCCTCAACTCTACCCTCAGAGTTCATGCCCTTATTCTTAATGGGGTGCTGAGGGGCAGTGGTTATTCTTCTCTAGTTATTTCCTGCTGGTTAGGGCAGTAGTCCCTGCCTGACTAGACGTAAACCTCTCTGGCTATTCTATTGAGGTCAAGGAAAGACAGGTACAATACTGTGGTTGGAACTGGCTGAAATCCCCATGTGACTAATATCTTGTTCTGGAAAGCATTGATTCTGGAAGAAATAAACTTAGTTAGAATTTTGAAGATACATGGCCCCACTAAAAGGATAAAGAAGATGATGGTAAGTGGGCCCAAAAAGGGGGCCAGCTATGACATATTGGACCACGAGAGTGAGAACGGCCAGGTACCTTCAGAGGCTGCATTCTCCCAAAGTTGATGGGAAACAGCATTCTCCCTTGAGTTCTTTTATGGTGTTGGTTAATTCTAGGGAGAGATTTTGATGGATCTGTTGGGTTTAGGTATAAACTGCCAACCCCAGTTCCCACAGCAGTGGTTTTGCTTAGGACACCTAGGAGAGGTATGAAGAGAGACACTGCCCTAGACATAAACTCACAAAGACAGTGTAGGCAACAACAAGACAGGCATATGGGAAGCAAAATAAAGACAGTACTTAAGAGAACCGTTCTTTTATCTTGTAGGCACATTCATTAATTACTTAGAAAATAAATTAAGTTTACCAGGACTTTTAACATGTTCAATATCCATCTGCATATGATCTTGAATAGAAAACATATCATAATCATCAGGCATATAGGTCCAGTACTTAATACTAATCAGTACACAAGTTCCTCTTTGAGCTGCAATTAATAGATCTAAGCTCCAGGTTTGCAATATGATACATGCTATCTCTCCATGGGAGCAGGCCATAATGCCAGTTGTGTTTAAGTTCTACTTACATTGCCCTGGTAGTCATTCCTCCACTTGGTATCCCCTTCACACAGCCCACATGCTGCAGCACCATTAACCCTAGAGAGAACCTAGGAAGTTAGGCTCCAGTATTTCACCAGGCACAGCGCCCTTCAGCACTGTGAAACAGTCAGTCTGGAGGCAATATCCATTGTACATCTGGCCATATCAAACCATTGCTGGCTGCTGCAGGAGTCCCAAACTACAACGTACTCTCCATCCACTTCAGGAGCACAACCAGAGACGTAGTAGATACCTTTCTTGTTTTAGGGGTCAGTGACCAACCTAGCCAATAACTCAAATGGAGAAGCACCATGCAAGGTATTGAAGGCCTGGTTTGAATGTACAAGAGAGTTTGACAATACTGAAGTCTCTCTCTCTTAATCTTTATACACTTCTGATGCAATGTATAAAATATTAAATGAACTTAACTATTTTAGTACTTGGCTTTTTACTTCTCTACCTTTACCATGATTATGTTAATTTACAGGTATTTTACTTTAGCAGCACAGGAAAAACTACTTTCTCAATTATTTTATGAAAATCAAAGATTCCCAATGGAATCAAGATTATCTTTCCTTACCACCACTTGAATATGGAGATTGAGGTGGCCTCCTACAGGTTTCCCTATTATGAAGTTACTTTTTGTTATTAATACTAATTTAGGTTTCTAATAAATAGTGGCTTCCTGGAATTAGTCATTTAAATGCTTCAGTTTAGAAGGTGCTTTTACAAACTTCTTATAATTAACCATAACCATAGACAAGTTACTTTATATTTAAATAAACTTATTAAATTACAATTGCCAACCGATGAACTTATCCATTTGAGAGGGCAGATCTACATTTCTTTTTTTAGCTTTCTTTTTTTATCCTGTAAAACTAGGTAGATAACACCCAAGCTAAATAAAATTGAAATCATTATGGTTTATGCAGGGAATGTTCTTTTTCCCTCCTTTACAGGAGGCTAAAACCTCTTTTTTAAAAAAATAAAATTCTAAAACTGTAAATAATCTTAAAAGCATACTTACTGCTAGGTTCTGGAATATATTACAGTTGTTTAATTTGTTTTAATTATAATTTAGAAAAGATATTTCCATAGCTTTCAAGGACTTTTCCTTTACTTACTGAAATATGACAACTGGACTATTAACCACCCTTATTTTAAGGCTGGTAAAAGGTTTAAATTGGGGAATTATAGGACAAACTGTGATTCTTAATTCCCTAGCCTAGAAGATAGAGTTTTAATCTATCACACTTAGCCCCTCCCTCAGAGCTCTTGCAAAGAGAAGGACCTGGGGGCTGGGTAGGTCAAAAGAGCTCAGGAAAATCTTTTTCCCTTTCCCAATAGTTTTTGTGTTCAGATTTCAATATGACCTTTCCATCCTGCTTAGTCTAATTTGGGCTCCAGGAATATTCATTCTCGTATATAACTGCATATTTAATTTTTAACAATTTGAATAGAGCTCTTTTAAGAATTTTCATCTGTTAATTTGATATTACCATCCCAATGTATGAAGATATACACTGAGCAAATAGGCAGACACAAACAGAGAGTTACACACACAACTCACTGATGTTGCTTATAATTTGCATTCTTTTACAAATAAGTTTAACTGTAAAATAACATTTAAAAGATTTCTTTGAAAGCTATTTCTAATTCCTCTAATATGCACTTTGACCATGCAGTTTTGCACAGGAATTTCGTTCCTTTTAATTATTGTCTTATAACCAAATTGTCCCTCATGTTTTAAAATACAATTTTCCTTTGCTTCAGAACTTTGCTTATTTCGCATTTTGACTTTGGCAGACCTTGGATGAGCAAGACTAATTCCAGTATACACTCACTGAGGTCATTTAAGTGTCCGGGAAACTGGTTTCTCTCATGAATTGCTGTTTTTAGGAACATCAACACTCTAGGTGGGAGGCCCCCACTCCAGTCTTCAGCCGCGGGACTAGAAGAGTGGACATCTAGCTCTGAGGGTTGAGAATTCCAACAGGCAGCAAACACTTGGAGTCACAAGAGAAAGCAGGGTTACTAATAGCATTGGAAGGACAGGAGACGGGTATCTCAAGTTTGCTTTCCCCTGAGCCATAGAGGGCAGAAGTTGTGACGAAATAACCATAAGCAAAGGCAAGGGGGTGAGGCTAGACCTGAAGTAACCATAAATAAAGACAAACGCAGTTTATAATTACCATCATATCACAGTAGCTGAAGTCTAAGGGCTAGGTGAAGCTAGTTACAAAATAACCATAATCAAAGGTAAATTTAGTTTATAATTACCATTACTATAGCAAGCACCCGGTAGACCTGAAGTAGCCATAAACAAAGGTAAATTAGTTTAAGATTACCATTACAATAGCTGAAGTCTAGGCTACATCCACCCAGTTATAATATCGGTCATTATCCTTTTGTTGTTTTATAATATAAAGTCATCTCTATAATGATATTAACTCTTAACTAGTTTCTAGTAAGTTTCTACTTAAAAACAATTTGGGCACTTCTGTTTATTAACTAAGCAACTAAAACTATTTTATTAATAACAACTTTGCTAAGTTTTTCTGCTTTTCCCACAGTTGAACTAATTCCACTTGTGAATTATACATCAAATCAATTGCAAGATAGTATTGACATTTAAAGACTTGCTTTTTTGGTTATCTTTACTGTTATGCAATTTGTAACAGGCGAACCCCAAATCTGATTTTACTAGTTCCCAGGCACGAGCAGACTAAAAAAGTTAAAGCAAACATGGATTAGAACAGAAGAGAGAATTTTACCCCCCTTAGCTTAGGGAAGACTTGACTTTAGAATCACCTAGACACAAAGCTCCTAGTGTCTGTCCACGGTAGAAACTTGCTTCTGAGGAGACATGAATTGGGGCTGCTCTGGGGTCTGTATCCTATTAGTTATCTCCTGGCAAGGGTTAAAGCCCTGCAAGGGCTTTTTTCACTGGAAGGATTGGAGTGTTACAAGGAAGTAGGCAGGGAGCTAGGAAAGCCAGGAACCACATGAGGAGGTTCCTTATTCTGCAGGGGAAGAGGTTTAGTAAATAGTGTCCATTTCCTTATCCCTTTAAGACAGGGGTTATTAACCTTTTTTGTTCCACGGACCCCTTGTTAAGAATCCCTGCTTTAAGGAGACATGACCATGTGGTCTCTGGCCCTCAGATCCATCTGTCCTCTCCTTCTCTCCCTTACAGGTTCAACTGGAATTCAGGGTCCCACTTTCAGCCATACAACGGCCGTGTGGTATGGCAGGAAAAGATTAGGCAGGTTGTTCCAATTTAAGAGCCACCCATCATCCTAGAGGAGGTTAAATGCGTTTGTCAGTCTGGGGGCATCCTACCACTAGATCTGATTGAACAGATTGCTCACTGAGCCAGCATCCTGGAAATCGGAGAGCCCTGCTTGTTGTCTCCCACGTTTCAGGGATCAGAAGCCTCCGAGCCTTAGAGGTCTTGGGAGCATCTGGGTTCAGTTCCTAGACCGAACACCCAAGCTGGGCTGACCCCAGGAAGGGGCCTGGATAGGGACCTTTCTTTTGCCTACTTTGCAGCAGTCTTAGGAGCTGCGTATAAGTGAGCTCACCTCATAGCCTTTCCCAGGGGCTGAGGTCCTCATTTAAACCTGACATTAAAACTCATAAAAAACTAGAGACTAATTATCCTGTGACTTGCCGGCAAACATCCTCAGGGAACCCCGAGAAAATCTCAGAGCCTCCCCAGGGTGGAGAAGGAGCAAAACCTCAGGGCACTGCTGAGGGTGGGCTCATGCCTCCCTAACAAACGCATATTCAGTATCTAAGGCATTTTAAAGCATCTCACAGACCCAAAATGAGATAGCAGTAGTTGGAAGATGAAAGGCACTTTTAATTAAAAGCAGTTAACTAGTAGTCTAAGGAACCAATAAAACAGGTAATAGCCATTCTGATCTCACAGAGAGGGCCTGGTAGAGTTCCAGCGCACTCCTGCTGGACTGAGGCCACATGCCCAGTCAGGTCTCAATGGCAGTTTCACCCGCCACCCAGACCTTCCTTGGATCTACACGGTATGTTGACTAGCCCCTACCACCTCCGGAGAGGGAGCTGGAAGTCTGGGCAGACCAAGTTTATGTCCTATGGGAGCTTATCCAGGAACTCCTTTTAAAATGGCAGAACCAAAAGAGGGCACAGACAGGCCTTAAAACTCATCAGTCTACAGCCGGGGTCAGGGAGCACTACTCGTCTTTCTGTCTCCTGGCATTGGCTCATCAATTGAAGCCAGGGAAGTGTTGGATTCCTCTAGGTTCTTGGCTATGTTGCATAAAAAAATTTAAGAACACGCCAGTTTAGTTAGGCCAGTAAAATGGGAAATGGGGAAAAGAACAGAGCTTGCTGAGAAATGGGAGAGAAGGACGGAAATACACACTGAGATTTGGTACAGGCTCCTCTGGCAGAGAGAGCAAGTTTTGGCTTGTGTGGTTGCGTTTTAAGCTATTAATTATTCCTTCCCCTTGCTAATGCTAAGGGAAGGGGCCTCAGCAGTTATTGGTTACCCCACCAATAGTGGGGGCCAATGGTGAGGACTGTTTGTAATATCCGGGGCCAAGGAGAGGTCTTGAAAAGAGAAACTTTGGACCTTAAGGTTAAACTCAAGGTCTCAGCGAGGTCTTGCAGCGATGTTGTCTGTCAGCCATGTTGTGGCTCGTCTTCTCATTTCCTTGCCTAACCTGCCACACTCTCACGTGTATGTGTTTTTAAAGGGGAAAAATTCTGTGTATAATCAACATAGGCTTTTCATGACAGAAATGAGAAAAAAATGTTGTCCTAATCAGGGTCAGCATCAACCTAGAAATCAGTTACTTGGTAGTTAGTGCATATGTTTTAGCCTTTATGAAAACCTCATTTGGGTTAATCTGTAAGTGGTCAAATGTTTCTTGTTCAAAACAGGAAAAACATTTGGAGTTGGAATTTTTAACTCTTTTGGTACACAGGGCACATTAAGACTGATGAAAATTGCGGTTTTCTCCCAAGAAAAATGTACATGTCTTCATATAAAATTTTGTAAATAATTTCAGAGAATTCTGGGGTCCTTTTGTAACTTCCCAGCTTAAGCATCCCCCATTTAGTGTTATTCCAATCAAGCTAGTACCAACAGGCTAATAGGAGTACAGATGTCTTTTTGTTTCTGGCTTGGTCAAAGGAGAACAAGTAAACAAAGAACCCATTAGAAGTCCTTGTAAAGGCCTGCATGCTTTAAGAAAAAAATCTATTATGATTTATCTGAATTGTACTTCCCCAGGGAGCAAATCCATAAAGAAAGACCCCTATCTAGCTAACTTATTTTTAATTTGCTTTTAGAAATGGGCCTTAGATCTGATACACAAAACTGTTGACCTTTGTGCACTCTGTAGGTATTGTGTGAATAATTAGTTGTTGTTTCTAGAACAATAGCACAGAGTTGTGGTTGCGATGTCATATTCCTAATATTTAAATTTCCAAAGGTCTGCATAATTGGGGACCTGGGACACATACACAGGTTTCAAAATGTGACACTATGTAGGAGTTCCTGAAGCATTAAGGCTTCTTGTTGATTACTCTCAAAACTTGGCCCCCAGTAAATGATGAAAGATTGAATTCTTTTAATAAAACATCTTAGGTTTGTGAATCCCATCCTCTATTACCTTTTTGAAAATTAAAAAAAAATTTTTTTTTTTTTGTTAATTTTACCGGGAGGTCCCGGGGATTGAACCCAGGTCCCTCCATATGGCAGATGGACGCCCAACCATTTGAGCCACATCCGCCCCCTCTATTACCTTTTTAACACTCCTTACAGGGTGGCTGAAATGATCACTATTCTCAGGACCCTTATACTTTTCTTCATACCTCCTTTCCATGCAGTGAAAGTACTGTTTTCCTGCTACTACTTTGTATTAGTCAGGGATCTCTAGGGAGACAGAATTGACAGGAGATATCTGTAAATAGTATGAGATTTTATAAAATTCTCTCACATGACTGGGGATGCACAGGTCCAAATTCCACAGGCAGGCTGCAAACCAGGGGCTCTGATGAAGGTCCTTGATGGATGAGTTCCCAGGAGACATTGGCTGTCTGAAGTCCAGCTAGAAAATTCTCTCTGAATGCTGAAATCACTTCCCCTTTTAAGGCATTCAACTGATTGGATAAAATGTCACTCATTGCTGAGGGCAATCTCCTTGGTTGATTGTAGATGTAATCAGCCATCTATGCAATGTACTTGCTGATGACTAAGGTCCATAAATGTCCTTGGATTACAGTTAGCCCAATGTTTGTTTGACCAGACAACTGGGCACAATTACTTGGGTGAGCTGACACATTAGCCTAACCATCACAGTCCACCCCTTGTCAACTTGGCAGCCATACACATCATCTTAAACCATACTTAGTCTCTAAATAAAAACAATAACAGACACATATATATATATTTCCGCCTAAGAATATTCAACTGTCCTGCGTACAACTGAAAACACATTAATTTTCTACAGAATAGGGTGCAAGCCTTGGGTAATATTCATTCTTAAACTTGACATCTTTAAATGTTATGACATGAAACTAATATAACTTATGTCATGTGATAAGGGAAAAAGGGAAGAAAACAAAGATATTTGTTTTTTGTACATATACAATCATACTCATAACAAAACAAGGAAGAAATATTCATGACCATTACAGTCATCATTTCTATAACTGGCCACGTGGTTGAAGTTCATATTTATCACTACCTTCTTCCACTACCATTCTGTGTTCCATTACCCTCACCAAGCACCTCAGCTGGCCATGGTTCTTTGCCTGGTGGGATGACCCAAACTTTCGTTCCTGAAGATTCAGGGCCATTGTTAGTCCTGCTTGGATTGGGTTGTTGCAATTTTCCATTGACTTTAATCACAGGGCATGGCAGTACTAAGAGACGCCCTAAATGATCTCCTGTATTCCAGGCAAACTCTCCTTTTCCCCCCATTATGTAGGTACAGTCCTATTTCCCCTTGATAGTCAGGATCAATCACCCCAGCCAGTACAGTAATTCCTTTCTTTGTCTGTTGATTCAGAGGCCTGAGGAGCCCAGAATGGCCAGGTGGCAGTCTTAACTTCCAGTTCAATGGAATCATTGTTATGTTGCCTTGTGGAAGCACTCCTCCTTTTGGTACTAAGTCCTGTAGACCAGCAGAGCTTTAGGTTGCAGGGACAGGAAGCAAAAATTTTCCTGGTGGATCACTAGGGGTAATAGTGAGTGGTGCCACTCCCATTTCCACCCTTTGATTCCTGTATCCTTGAATCCTGGTTATGGGAGAAACAGTACCCTAGAGTAGACACTGATTTAGAGCATACATAGCCTCCTGGAGAACATTACCCCAATGCTGCAAGATGTTACCACCTAGTTGGCACTGTAATTGAGTGTTCAAAAGGCCATTCCACCTTTGTATCAATCCAACTGCTTCAGAATGATGGAGAACATGGTGAGACTAGTGAATTCCATGGGCATGTGCCCATTCCTGCATATCATTTCCTGTGATATGAATCAGAAGCAATGCTATGTGGAATGCCATTGGTGGTGGATGAGACATTCGGTAAGTCCATGGATGGTAGTTTTGGAAGAAGCATTGTGTGCAGGAAATGCAAACCCATATCCAGAGTATGTGTCTATACCAGTTAAAACAAATTGCTGCCCATTCCATCATGGAAGTAGTCCAGTGTAATCAGCCTGCCACCAGGTAGCAGGCTGATCATCTCAGGGAATGGAGCTGAGTGTAGGTCTCTGCTGCTGGCTGATTGGGCACTCAGCATTGGCTGTAGCCAAGTCAGCCTTAGTGATGGGAAGTCTATGTTGCTGAGCCCATGCATAACCTCCATCCCTACCTCCATGACCACTTTGTTCATGAGCCCATTGGGCAATGATAGGAGTGGCTGGGGAAAGAGACTGAGTGTTAGCCACAGAGTGGGTCATCTTATCCACTTGATTATTAAAATCTTCTTCTGCTGAAGTCACCCTCTGGTGAGCATTCATGTAGGACACAAATATTTTGTGTTTTTTGCCCACTCAGTAAGGTCTATCCATTACCTCTTCCCCAGACCTCTTTGTCGCCAATTTTCCAATCATGTTCCTTCCAAGTCCCTGACAATCCAGTCAAACCATTGGCAAGAGCCCATTAATCAGTGTACAAATGCACCTCTGGCCATTTCTTCCTCCAAGTAAAGGGAACAACCAAGTGCACGGCTCGAAGTTCTGCTCACTGGGAGGATTTCCCCTCACTACTGTTCTTCAGAGATATCCCAGAAAGGGGTTGCATTGCTGCAGCTGTCCACTTTTGGGTGGTACCTGCATATTCTGTAAATATGTAAATCAGTCCCGATTTTTCTCTTCCTCATTGATCTGATTGTAAGGAGCTCCCCAAGAGGTCAGAGCCATGGGCTGGGAAATAGAAGGTAATGTGGCAGGAGTGTTGACCATGGGCTTTGGACTACTTCCTCATATAACTTACTTGTGCCTTCAGGACCCACTCGAGCCCTATCTTGTATATACCACTTCTACTTTATTATGGAGTGCTACTGTACACACCTATCTTTATGGTTAGGTGGGTCAGACAACACCCCCTCGTGACAGGCAACTCAGGGCTCATGGTAAATTGGTGGCCCATGGTTAAGCGTTCAGTCTCTACTAAGGCCCAGTAGTAGGCCAAAAGCTGTTTCTCAAAAGGAGAGTATTTATCTGCAGAGGATGGCAGGGCTTTGCACCAAATCCTAAGGGTCTGCATTGTGATTGTCCTATAGGGGCCTGCCAAAGGCTCCAGACAGCATCTCTATTTGCCACTGAAACTTCCAACACCATTGGATGTGCTGGCTCATATGGTTCAAGTGGTAGTGTAGCTTGCACAGGGGCCTGGACCTGTCACAGGGCCTCCTCTTGTTCCAGTCTCTAGTCAAAACTAGCAGCTTTTCTGGTCACTCGGTAAATGGGCCAGAGTAGCACACCCAAATGAGGAATGTGTTGTCTCCAAAATCCAAAGAAACCAACTAAGCATTGTGCCTCTCTTTTTGGTTGTAGGAGGGGCCAGATGCAGCAGCTTATCCTTCGCTTTAGAAGGGATATCTAGACATGCCCCATACCACTGGACACCTAGAAATTTCACCGAGGTGAAAGGCCCCTTATTTTTTTTTTTTATTTTTAAAAATTTTATTGAAGTATCTCACTCATACATGAACATACATAAACAATAAGTGTATGCTAATAGTTGTGAACTTACAAAACAAACATACATGACATCATACAGGACTCTCATACCTCACCCTACCACAATTACCTTGCATTGTTGTTAATCATTTTTAACTAATGAATAAAGAGCATCCTCAAAATATTGCTACTAACCAAAGTATTTTTCCCCAACCCACCCTATTATTATTATTTTTTTATATAATTTATACATGAACATATATAAACAGTAAGTGTATAGTAAAAGTTGTGAACTTATAAAGCAAACATTCATAACATCATACAGGGGCCCCATACATCAACCCTCCACGAACACCTTGCATTGTCGTGAGACATTTGTTACAAATTATGGAAGAATATTGTCAAAAATCTTACTACTAATTATAGTCCTTATCTTACATTTGGTGTATTTCCCCCCCAACCCACCCTATTATTATTTTTAAAATATATTTTTATGACAGAACTTGCAAACTTAACAAAACAATCATGCACATGTGCAGAATTCCCAAACAATACCCCTCTATCAACACACCATACCATGGTGGAATATTTGTTACACATTATGAGATAAAATATCATCTGATTATTACCAGGTCCACAGCATACATTTGACAAACTTTTTCCATACTCCCCCTTTATCAACACAGTACATCTTTGGCATAGATGCAAGAATATTACATTATTATTAACCACACTCCATAGGTCACTCCAGTTGTATTTTTCCCATGCTTCTCCACGTTCCCACCACCCTGCAATACTGATGTACATCTGCTCTAGTTCACAAAGGACACTCTTGCATCTGTACCATCAACCACTATTCTCATCCACCTCTGGGGTTACTGTGCTATTCAGTCCCTAGATTATTCTCTAGCTTTCTGTCAATTGGCATTTACATCCCTAGACTACCATTTTCAGCCACATCCCCATTTATAAACCAGCTGTTACTCACTATAATGTGTTACCATCAACTTTGTACATTTCCACACTTTTACAGTAAAGGTAATTAAAACTTCTACATACATTAAATATCAGTAGTCCGTCTCAGTCCACCTCTTATCTCCTTTAAGAATCCACCACCTACCACCAGGTCTTGATATTTTCATACTTTTTCTTCTAGAAGTTTTATGGTTCTTGCTTTTATATTTAGGTTTTTTATTCATTTTGAGTTAAATTTTTATAGGGTGTGAGATAGGGGTCCTCTTTCCTTCTTTTGAGATGGATATCCAATTTTCTCAACACCATTTGTTGAATGGACTATTCTGCCCGAGCTGGTTGGGTTTGACAGGCCAGTCAAAAATCACTTGACCATAGACGTGAGGGTGTGTTTTTTAACCATCAGTTCAGTTCCATTGGTCTTTGTGTCTGTCTTTATGCCAGTACCATGCTGTTTTTTTCACCGTGGCTAGGTAATATGACTTAAAGTCTGGAAATGAGAGTCTTCCAACTTCGCTTTTCCTTTTTAAGATGTTTCTGGCTATTCAGGACCCCTTACCCTTCCAAATAAATTTGATAATCATGTTTTCCATTTATTTAAAAAATGCTGGTGGAATTTTTATCAGGATTCCAATGAATCTGTATATCAATTTGAGTAGAATTGACATCTTAATGATACTTAGTCTTTCGATCCATGAGCATGGAATATTCTTCCAATTATTTAGGTCTTTTTTAAATCTCTTTTAACAATGAGTTGTAGTTTTCTGAATACAAGTACTTTAAATCATTGGTTAAGTTTATGCCTGAATATTTGGGTTTTATCTGTCATATTTTATTTTCACCACTCTTTTGGCACTTTTAATTACTTTTATATTGATATAATCTTCATTTCTAGATTCTCTTCCAGGCCTCTCTCTCTTGTCTTTACTTTTCAGGCTGTAGCACACTCTTTAGTATTTCCTGCAAAGCAGGTCTCTTGGTTACAAACTCTCTCAATTTCTATTTACCTGTGAATATTCTAAACTCACCCTCATTTTTGAAAGACAATCTTGCCGGATATAAGATCCTTGGCTGGAAGTTTTTCTTTCGCAGTATCTTTTTTTTTTTGTACAAATGTGCTTAATTTTATTATTTCCACACAGCAAATTCATTAGGAAATGTTAAGCTATATCTAATTACAGAAAATACATATTTTTTTATTAGGTTTTTCTTTTTCTTCCCCTCGAATTTCTCAGTTTCCTCTTTTTCTTCCCAAACACAGGCCTGGCAGTAACCATGACTACTTTTGTTTTCTTTCCATCATCATCACTAGAGCTGCTAGTAGTCACACCTTCATCTTTTACATGATCATGTTTCTTTGTGTTCTCTCGCAGTATCTTAAATATGTCATACCACTGTCTTTTTGCCTCCATGGTTTCTGGTGAGAAATCAGAACTTAATCTTTTTTTTTTTTCTTAAACACCATATAAGTATTTATTTATTTATTTATTTTAACTTTATTTTGTACATTTAATAATTGAAAATATAAACAATTAAAAACTAAAAAGTAAACAGATGCATAAATATATACATTTCTCAATTAAATGTAATGATACATATAAATTTTTTTTTTAATCAAACAATATGATATACAATATATTTGGTTCATAGTAACGCATTCATACAGTATTTGTCCTTTTGTGTCTGGTTGCTTCGCTTAACATAATGTCCTCCAGGTTCATCCATGTTGCCATATGCTTTACGACTTCGTTTTTTCTTACAGCTGCATAATATTCCATCGTGTAAATAGACCACAGTTTGTTTATCCATTCGTCTGTTGATGGACACCTGGGTTGTTTCCAACTTTTGGCAATGGTGAATAATGTTGCTATGAACATCGGTGTGCAGATGTCTGTTCGTGTCACTGTTCTCATTTTTTCTGGGTATATACCCAGTAGTGGTATTGCAGGGTCACATGGCAAGTCTATATTCAACTTCTTTAGGAACTGCCAAACAGTCCTCCACAGTGGCTGTACCATCCTGCATTTCCACCAACGGTGAAGAAGTGTTCCTATCTTTCCACATCCTCTCCAACACTGGTAGTTCTCTGTCTTTTTAATAGCGGCCATTCTGATAGGTGTGAAATGATATCTCATTGTAGTTTTGATTTGCATTTCCCTAATCATGAGTGCTGTTGAGCATTTCTTCATGTGTTTTTTTGCCGTTTGTATTTATTCTTTGGACAAATGTCTGTTGAAGTCTTTCGCTCATTTTTTAATTGGGTCATTTGTCTTTTTATTGTTGAGTTGTAACATCTCATTATATATCCTGGATATTAAACCCTTATCAGATATGTGATTTCCAAATTTTTTTCCCTTTGAGTTGGGTGCCTTTTCACCCTTCTGACAAAGTACTGTGAGGTGCCAAAGTGTTTAATTTTGAGGAGTTTGCATTTATCCATTTTTTCTTTTGTTGCACGTGCTTTGCCTGTAAGGTCCAAGAAACCACCACCTACTAACAGATCTTGAGGATATTTCCCTACATTTTCTTTTAGTAGTTTTATGGTTCTGGCTTTTATATTTAGATCTTTGATCCATTTTGAGTTGATTCTTGTATAGGGGGTGAGATATGGGTCCTCTTTCATTCTTGTGGTTATAGATATCCAGTTCTCCCAACACCATTTGTTGAAGAGACTGTTTTTTCCCATTAGCGTGGGCTTGGTAGGTATGTCAAAAACTAGTTGACTGTATAGGTGAGGGTTTATTTCTGGGTTCTCAATTCTATTCCACTGATTGATGTGTCTATCTTTCTGCCAGTACCATGATGTTTTGACCACTGTAGCTTTGTAATATGTTTCAAGGTCAGGCAGTGAAATTCCTCCCACATTGCTCTTCTTTTTTGGAATGCTTTTGGCTATTCGGGTGCACTTACCCTTCCGGATGAATTTGGTAATTGCCTTCTCTAATTCTGTAAAGTAAGCTGTTGGAAATTT
Source organism: Tolypeutes matacus (assembly GCA_026826555.1). Lineage (NCBI taxonomy): Eukaryota > Metazoa > Chordata > Mammalia > Cingulata > Chlamyphoridae > Tolypeutes > Tolypeutes matacus. Next base: position 40,757,004 of record JAKSZT010007815.1, read on the forward strand.
GATTGGTATTGCATTGAATCTATAAATCAGTTTGGGCAAGATTGACATCTTCACGATATTTATTCTTCCACTCCGTGAACACGGAATGTCTTTCCATTTGTTTAGGTCTTTTAAAATTTCTTTTAGTGTTGTTTTGTAGTTTTCTGCATATAGGGCCTGTACTTCTTTAGTTAAATTAACTCCTAGTTATTTGAGTCTTTTTGTTGCTATTGAAAATGGAATTTTCCCCCTGATTTCCTCCTCAGGTTGTTCAGTGCTAGTGTACAAAAACATTACTGATTTTTGCATGTTAATCTTGTATCCTGCCACTTTGCTGAACTCATTTATTAGCTCAAGTAGATTTGTTGTGGATACTACAGGATTTTCTAAGTACAGGATCATGTCATCCGCAAACAGAATTTTACTTCCTCTTTTCCTATTTGGATGCCTTTAATTTTTTTTCTTGCCTAATTGCCCTAGCTAGAACTTCTAGTACAATGTTGAATAACAATGGTGACAGTGGATATCCTTGTCTCGTTCCCGATCTTAGAGTATGATGTTGGCTGTGAGTTTTTCATATATGCCTTTTATCATATTGAGGAATTTTCCTTTTATTCCTCTCTTTAGAAGTGTTTTTATATAAAAAGGATGCTGGATTTTGTCGATTGCCTTCTCTGCATCTATTGAGATGATCATGTGTTTTTTTTCCTTCAGTTTGTTAATGTGGTGTATTACATTGATTGATTTTCTTATGTTGAACCAGCCTTGCATACCAGGAATAAATCCCACTTGGTCATGATATAGAAGTCTTTTAATATGCTGTTGGATTCGATTTGCAAGTATTTTGTTGAGAATTTTTGCACCTATGTTCATGAGAGAGATTGGTCTGTAATTTTATTTTCTTGTGGAATCTTTATCTGACTTTGGTATTAGGGTGATGTTGGCTTCATGAAATGTGTTGGGTAATTTTCCCTCCTCTTCAATTTTTTGGAAGAGTTTGAATAGGATTGATGTTAATTCTTTTTGAAATACTTGGTAGAATTCACCTGTGAAGCCACCTGGTCCTGGACTTTCTTTGCTTGGAGATTTTTGATGATGGATTCAGTCTCCTTAATTGTGATTGGTTTGTTACTTGTATTTCTTGTTGTGTCAGTGTAGGTTGGTTGTGTGTTTCTAGAAATTTGTCCATTTCATCTAGGTTGTCTAGTTTGTTGGCATATAGTTTCTCATCATATCCTCTTATGATTCTTTTTATTTCTTGAGGTCATTTGTAACTTCCCCCCTTTCATTTCCAATTGTATTTATTTGCATCTTCTCTCTTTTTTTCTTTGTTAGTCTAGCGAGGTATTTGTCAATTTTATTGATCTTCTCAAAGAACCAGCTTTTGGTTTTGTTGATTTTCTCTATTGTTTTTCTGTTCTCATTTTCATTTATTTCTGCTCTAATCTTTATTATTTCTTTACTTCTGCTTGCTTTGGGATTGGTTTGCTGTTCTTTTTCTAGTTTCTCTAGTTGTTCAGTTAAATCTTTGAGTTTAGTTCTTTCTTCTTTTTTAATATAGGCATTTAGGGTTATAAATTTCCCTCTCAAAACTGCCTTCACTGTATCGCATAAGTTTTGATACGTTGCGTTCTCATTTTCATTTGTCTCAATATATTTACTGATTTCACTTGCAATTTCTTCTTTGACCCACCGAATATTTAGGAGTGTGTTGTGTTCAGTCTCCACACATTTGCAAATTTACTTTTTTCCTGTCTGTTATTGATTTCTAGTTTCATTCCATTATGATCTGAGAAGGTGCTTTGTATAATTTCAATCTTTTTATATTTATTGAGAGCTGAATTGTGACCTAACATGTGGTCTATCCTGGAGAAAGATCCATGGGCACTTGAGAAGAACGTATAACCCGCTGAGTTTGGATGCAGTGTTCTGTATATGTCTATTAGGTCTAACTTGTTTATCATATTGTTCAAGTTCTCTGTTTCCTTGTTGATCTTCTTCTAGTTGTTCTATCTAATGATGTGAGTGGAGTGTTGAAGTCTCCAACGATTATTGTGGAAATGTTTATTTCTCCCTTCAGTTTTGCCAGAGTTTGTCTCATATATTTTGGGGCACCCTGGTTAGGTGCATAGTTATTTATGACTGTTATATCTTCCTGGTGGATCGTCCCTTTTATTAATATATAATGGCCTTCTGTAACTCTTATAACTTTTTTGCATTTAAAGTCTGTTTTGTCTGATATTAGTATAGCTACCCCTGCTCTTTTCTATTTACTATTCACGTGTAGTATCTTTTTCCAACCTTTCACTTTCAGCCGATTTGTATCCCTGGGTCTGAGGTGAATTTCTTATAAGCAGCATATGGATGGCTTATGTTTTTTTATCTACTCTATCAGCCTGTATCTTTGATTGGGGAGTTTAATCCGTTCACATTCAATGATATTAATGTAAATGCACTATTTACTTCCTCCATTTTTATTCTTTGGTTTTCATATGTCATCTTGTTTTTGTCTCTCTTTTTACTCTTTTGGTTATCCTTTCTGCTATTCTTTCTTCTGTACTCTCTTCCAAGCCTCTCTCTCCTGTCTTTTTCTTTCAGGTTCTAAGGCTTCCTTTAATATTTCCTGCAAAGGTAGATTCTTTTTTGCAAACTCTCTTTAGTTTCTGTTTTTTCGTGAATACTTTATACTCACCTTCATATTTGAAGGACAGTTTTGCTGGATAAAGAATTCTCAGCTGGCAGTTTTTCTCTTTCAGTTTCCTAATTGTATCATACCACTGTCTTCTCGCTTCCATGGTTTCTGAAAAGAAATCTGCACTAAGTCTTACTGGACGTCCCTTGTACGTGATCGTTTGCTTCTCTTGCTGCTCTGAGAATTTTCTCTTTATCTTTGGCATTTGACATTCTGAGTAGTATATGTCTGGCATAGGTCTATTTGGATTTATTCTCATTGGGGTACGGTGTGCTTCTTGGACATGTAAGTTTATTTCTTTTGTGAGAGTTGGGAAATTTTCAGCTATTATTTCCTCAAATACTCTTTCTGCCCCTTTTTTCCTTCTCTTCCCCTTCTGGAACTCCCGTGACACATATGTTGTTGCGGTTTGTGTTGTCATTCAGCTCTCTGAACCCCTGCTCAATTTTTTCCATTCTTTTCTCTCTCTGTTCTTTTCTCTCTTCAATTTTAGCTGCTCTGTCTTTGGGTATCACTTATTCTTTCTTCTATCATTTCAAATCTGCTGTTGTATGCCTCATATGTTTTTTTTTTTTTTACCTCACCTATTATGTCTTTCATTCCCATCAACTCCGTTACTTTTCTGTACAGGATTTCAAATTCTTCTTTGCCTTCGCTCAGTGTCTTCTTAATGTCAGTTATCTCTTTAACTATATTGTCTTTCATCTAATTGATTTGATTTTGGAATTTGTGCTCATCTCACTTATTAGTTCTCTCAAATTCTGCATCTCTTCTGGGACTTTGATGTATTCCTTTTCCTGGGCCATGTCTTCTATTTTCTTAGTATGGCTCGTAATGTTTTGCTGGTGTTTAGGCATCTCGTTAGCATGTAGTTTACTCAGATGCTCAATCTCTTTTTTTCTAGGGATTTAGTGGCAGAAGGCTGTGAGTAGTTCTTTGATTTTTGGCTTGACTTGGAATGTTAGGATTGTCCTGCTGGTTGCTCAAAACTGGGCACTGGACCCAGTAATTGGTTGTAGAGTTACTTCCTAGGGCCTTGGACAGGGAGAGTATAGAGGCCAGGAAAAGCCTCTCCTAATTATTTTTAATTTTCTTTAACAGCAGACACCCTGTAATGTTGAGATTTAAGTTTTCCTTTGTAACTCTGCTACTCCTGCAATGAGAGTCTAAGTCTGTTTTTCAGAAATCTGAAGTCTGTGGCAGCATGAAACAAGATTTTCTTTAAGAGCACATGTAGAAACTTTCACATCGTTCATGCAGTGTTTAAGTTGCAAATTTGAAGCCTTTAGCTCATCTCTTTCTTTTTTAACTGTATCCAGAGTATCTAGGAGGAACCAGCCAACATCCTTGTACCTTTTGATCCCACAAAACTCTGTTAAGGTTTTGAAAACACTCTCACCGAGATCTTTGCCTCTTATATGCATGGAAGTAGAGAAATCCAGTGGTGATATTTTGTGTATTTCCATTGCCAACTCACACCTTGAACTGTTAGTGGCCTCTTGATTATTGGAAAGGGAGTCATTAATACCTTTCCCCACTCCCCCTGAGTTGGCTCCCTTGTCTTTTGTGTGCTCATTTTGTTTGTTTGTTTGTTTGTTTTGCTTGTTGTCTGTTTTTTCTTTAGGAGGCACTGGGAACCAAACCCGGGACCTTCCATGTGGGAGGCAGGTGCTCAACTGCTTGAGCCACATCCTCTCCCTGCTCATTTGTTTTTTGTTCATTGTTTTTGCTCATTGTCTGCTCATTGTTTTTGCTCAATGTCTGCTAGTTGTCTGGTTGTTGGTTTTTTGTCTTCTTTAGGAGGCACCGGAAACTGAACCCGGGACCTCCCATGTGGGAGGTGGGTGCTCAACTGCTTGAGCCACATCTGCTCCCTTATTAGTACCCTTGAGTCCAGTTAGAGTAGAGAGGCTATTGCAAAACTCCCAGAACCACTTCTGAAATCCTATGTTTAAGATTCTGTTTCTCAAGAACCACTCGTGGTACCAAGGTGTATTAGTTAGGGTTCTCTAGGGAAACAGAACTGACAGGAGATATATGTAAATAGCATGAGATTTTATAAAATTCTCTCATGTGTCTGTGGGGATGCACAGGTCCAAATTTCACAGGCAGGCTCCAATGAAGGTCTTTGAGGGTTAAGTTCCCAGGAGACATTGGTTGTCCAAAGTCCAGCTGGAAAATTCTCTCTGAATGTTGAAATCACTTCCCCCTTTAAGGCATTTAACTGATTGGATAAAATGTCACCCATTGCTGAGGCCAATCTCCTTGGTTGATTGTAGATGTAATCAGCCATCTATGCAATGAACTCACTGATGACTAAAGTCCATAAATGTCCTTGGATTACAATTAACCCAGTACTTGTTTGACCAAACAACTGGGCACAAGTACCTGGGCGAGTTGACACATTAGCCTAACCATTACATAGTTTAAGCTGTCTCATTCACAGACAGGCTTTTGTCCAAGATTGACACCCTTTGCACAACCTTTACTCAGAACATGACTCTTCAACAAGACTTTCTTTACTCAGATTTTTTAAACGGTAAAGGGATAGAAAGGTGATGGTGAGGATAGAGGATCTAAAGACAACCTCTCCCTATGATTCATAGTCTTCCTCTCCTCTTTGTCCACGCTGTAGGACAGCTCATTATGCTCTGGCTTCATTCTTCATCTCACAGTTTCTTTAAAATTCTCATTATGTCTTCAGGGTACCTCACAGCCACTTTAGGGAAACATCTTTCTCCATAGGCTTTCATGTAGAACAGTGGTCACTGTCCTGATTCCTGTGCATGTTCAAATATGTCATGGTTTTTACTAAGAAGGTTTTCTAGTCTAATAAGGAAGAAATTGACAAGTAAAAGTGAAGAGGTTTAGCAGGAAGAAATAGTTACTTTCTATTAGAACTAAATGCAGTTTAAAAATACATTATGAGAATCTCAGACAAGTTCATTATGTCAGCTGCTTACTGCTTAATTACTTTGTATAGTAAAAATGAGGGCTTGCCGTGATATGCTCTTTGCAGGTGTTGAAAGCTCTGAGGTTTGCTCAACATAAACTATAGGCATTTGTTGCTGTAGCTGCTACCAGCTGCCTGCTGCGTTTTGCCAGTCTTCTTTAGTGAAGGTTACCAAAATATCTTGAGAGATGAGATTTGCTGGAACAAAAAGTTTCTGAAGAACCAGTTTGGAAGAAGGGAGCAGCAGCAAGTGAAAGGAATTGAGGTAGTGGTACTTGATTTATTAACAGAAAGAAAGTTGAGTCTTGCCAGAAGCTGAAAAATAATGAGGAAGCTTCTGTTGATGATAGAGAAAACCTGACAGAAAATGGGAGAGAGGATTTTAGTTATAAATCAATAAGTTTTTGACTGAAATTATTGGTTTTTGGGGCAGGTGCCCTAGAATTTTATAAACTTTTCTATTTCTTAGAAGCTTTTGAGTTGCCTCTGGGATGATTCAGGGTGAAGGCTTATCTGACTTTAGGCTCATCATAATCCTCTAATGGTAAAGAATGCATCTTCCTTAACAACCACCTGGCCTCTTTGGGTTCCAAACCACCTCAGAAGAACTATAGTTGGAATTGAATTTGTTCTGTCATCTAGAGCACATAAACAGGATCCTGTCAAGTGTGCTGTGATTGATTTAGACGACATAGGTTGAAGATCCAGAGCCTCCTAGATAATAACCTCCCTGTGAAATGGTTGTTTGTGTATGTTCTTTTTCCTATACATTTGACTGGTCCTTGAAGGTAGATGCTTTGTCTTGTTCCTCTCTATTCTTCACAGTACCTAAAGTCCTTGTGTAACATGATTATTCAGTAAATAGGTATAGAATTCAATTGAATTGTCCTTGATCTTGTTTCCCATATGTTTTTCCATGACATGTACTAATTTTATTTGTTTGAAATGTTTAGGTGCAATAAGTTTGTTCCCACTTCCTACCCTCTTAGGGAAAAAAAATATTTGGTATAATATACTTTAAGATAAAACACTAATGACTTTATATTAATTTGATATCTATTGAGCTCTTCATCCAATTTTACTCTATTGTAATATTTTCCAAGTTATGAGTTATGACCATTAGTGGGTCTGTACCAGCATTTGATTATTGTTATGAGAATAGAATATATGAAGGTGTATCACCCTAGTATGGGTAAGTATTACTTTATAAAGTTTTTGTTTTAGGTTAATTTATATTTACACATACATGTATGTGTTTATTGTTTCATAATGTAAAATATATTTTGTACTGGACTCATGGTCAAACAAGTTTGACTAACACTGCTTTATTGTAATACTCTGTTATTTCATTTATCATATAGCATTATGCCAGTACATACAGGCTTCTAAAGCCAGGGATGGTGCCAGCCCTTTCATTTCAAGTGCGACTGAAGGTAAAAACAAAATAAAGTAATAGAGAACAATTAAAACTTTCTGGTGGTTCTTACATGTCTTTCCAGTGGCATTTTATACTCTTTGACCTTCTAAACTTCTTCTTGCATCTTTTTTGACAGTAAGTTTTCCAGATTTGTATCCTTCTAGGTGGTGGGTTCTTTGGTTCTTCCTCTCTTCACTTTAATTTTATTTTGGTATACTCTAGGTATTTTGAAGAGGGAAGGAAGAAACAGGAGAATTTTAGAAATTTCAGATAATTCTGAATTGATAAAATAGCTCATTATATTTACCCTAAAATCTGCTTCCTTAATGTTCTTATATCTTTTTGTATTTTTTAGAGATTACAGAAATGCTTATTTTATTCTGTATTTAAAATAATTCTTATGTGATGGTCATCAGTTGACTTTAAGCAACTAAAGGTGGCTTTTAGGGGAAAAAAAAGAGATGACTATAATCCTTTATCATTCCTTGTGCTTTCTCCCTTCTCTTCCAAGAAATTTAACCATTGAGTTTCTAGTAATAACTTTGTTTTGAAATAAAGCAAAGACAGCTAGTGGTAGCCAATATTAACTGTGCTAAAGTTTTTCAGCTTCTTTACTGACCTAATAACTTTAATCCCTTTCCTTTTCTTAGATGGGTGGCATACTAACTCCCTTGCCTTCATTTCTTTATCTTGCTGGACTGCCAGACTCACACATTCATAACCCTGTGTTTTAAAGGGACTTTGTGAAGATGATTTGTTTCATTCTTTTTCTTGCAGGAGAAAATTTTGAGCAGACACCATTGAGACGAACATTCAAGTCTAAGGTCCTTGCCCGATATCCTGAGAACGTAGAATGGAATCCTTTTGACCAAGATGCAGTGGGAATGGTTAGTATTTGCTACAAGCATGAGATAATTTACAGAGTAATTTATGGTAGGAGTCCAGACTGTGGCAGCAGTGATCCCACTAAATGTCAGTAACTTTTGAAGGAGGGTTTATAATGCATATTGTCCTTGATTCTGTATCTTGATCAATGTATCAAATATTCAGAATATAAAAAATATGCTAAAAGTCATAACATGTTATGGTAATGAGCTATATTGATTGCTTATAGTATTGAGATTTCATGATGAGTAAGGTTTAAAGCAGTTTTCATTCATTCTTTGTTGTAATGTGGGAGAAATAGTTTTTTAAAAATATATATATATATATAATTAGAGTTAGGGTGGCATTTAAAATCTCATGTAAAAGAATGCCACTATGAATGAGAAGCTTTATTGTGGAGTCACCTTGTGCTCGGAACTCTTAAGTGTTATTTACATGAGTTAACTCATTTAATCCTCACAAGATCTCTTAAGATAGGTAATATTAAGTGCATATGGACATACATACATACATATACACACATATACATACACACACATACATACATACACCACATCTTTGTACTGTCTCTGTTACATTTTTAATTGCATTCTGTAGTTTTTCGAGTATTTAAAACTAGAGTGATCTTGTTTAGTGCACACAATAACCCTATGAAGTATGCAGAGGAAACTGTGTAATCTCCATTTTATAGATGAGGAAACTGAGGTTTAGAGAGCATCAGGTTTGTTTGTTTGTTTGTTTTTTGCATCAAATTTTTTGACTCCTAGTTCAGTGATTGTTTCATTTTAACATGCTATGTTCTAGAAACACCTAGGCTTCGGTAATCAAGTTCAAGGCTAATAGAAAAAATATGTTAAATCCTTGTCTTACCCAGGCTGTTGGTGTTTTATTTGTATAGCCAGGTTTGTATAAAACTGGAAAATAGGTGATGATTGATTCAAGTCAATTTGATTAACTATTCAAGTTTCTTCATATAACCTATCTGAATTAAAGTGAAAAGAAGTACATCTTTATCCTGATTATATCATCTCCTTGCTTTAAATGAAATGAATACCTTTTTTGATATGAAAAGAGAAGGTTTTGTTAATGACAGAATTTTGTGAGATGGTAGAGTCTGAAACTATTTACAAGTTTTTTATTTTTAGGCACAAAGTTACATCTCTGATTTTTAGATATATTTCTACATCTCCTAATGCATACCTTATTTTCTGTGAAGCTGTCATGCTTAACCACCTACTATTTCCTAAATTCTTCAAGCTCTTTTTTGCCTCTGTATCTTTTCACATTCTCTTCCTGTCCTTGAAATGTTCTTCTTTCCCTTGTTTACCTGATGAATTCTAGCATAACCTCCTCTGTGAAGTTTTTTCGGATGTTCCCAGGCTTAGTTGCCTGTTCAGTGTTCACCTAGAACTTTGTGTATGCTTCTTTTTAGTTCTGCGATGTAATTTTATTTATTTGTGTATTTTGCTTTAAGTAGAATGGGAGATGTTTGGGGCATGTATTTTGCTGTGTTGATTTTGGTATCCCAAACACCTAGCACTGTAGGTGCTCTATAAATGAATAGTGATGATGGTGTTCTGAAAAAAGGATCAGCGGTGAGAGTTCTCACTGCTCATTTCCTTGTTGTCTTTTGCAGCTGTGCATGCCCAAAGGGCTGGCATTCAAGACCCAGGCTGATCCCAGGGAGCCCCAGTTCCATGCCTTTATTATCACAAGAGAGGATGGCTCTCGGACATTTGGGTTTGCCCTCACATTTTATGAGGAGGTGACTAGCAAGCAAATCTGCAGTGCAATGCAGACCCTCTACCACATGCACAATGCTGAGTATGATGTCCTACATGCTCCCCCTTCTGATGGCCGAGACCCGAGTGCCATGGAGGATGGTGAAGGCATTCCTGGGACCAAGCTGCAGCGCTTCAACTCCTACGACATTAGCCGGGATACTCTCTACGTCTCTAAGTGCATCTGCCTCATCACACCCATGTCCTTCATGAAGGCGTGTAGGAGTGTGCTGGAGCAACTCCACCAAGCTGTCACTTCACCTCAGCCCCCTCCTCTGCCCCTTGAGAGCTACATATACAACGTACTCTATGAGGTGCCACTCCCACCTCCTGGCCGGTCCTTGAAGTTTTCTGGGGTCTATGGGCCAGTAATCTGCCAGAGACCAGGCACCAATGAGCTTCCCCTATTCGACTTTCCTGTCAAAGAGGTCTTTGAACTACTTGGGGTGGAGAATGTGTTTCAGCTTTTTACTTGTGCTCTCCTGGAGTTTCAAATACTGCTCTACTCACAACGTAAGTCAGTGCTTATTAGAGCTCTCTGCCTGCATAGAGCCCTCCCTTCTTTCCAAATTCAGATACTGTAGGGCTGACTGTATAGGTTAGGGGCTGTTAGAGATTGAGCAAAGCCCAGATCTTTTGCAGGTAGATGGTGGATGGCAAACTGATGGGACATGAGAGGGCTAACATTTCTAATGGCCATTTTCTGGCTACACCATTCTAAGGGAACCTTGCCTCCTGATGATGTCCCTTCTGATTGATATTGAAAAGAGGGGCAGGTGGTGATGGGTATGGAAAGGTGACTTTGCATCAATTCTCTTCTCTCATTCTACAGAATCACTTCTCTGCCCCTTATTCAGCCTGACAGTAAAATTGAGGATTCACAAATGATTATTCTTTCATACATTTGAGAAAGCATGAGGATGTGTTACTTATTTCTGTTATTTGTTTGTGATAACTGAATTGTTTTTATAAAGGAGAGTATGACTTAGTGAGACAAAGCAAATTTGGACAAAATAGTAAAGTAGATTAGAAGGAAACAGATGCTTATTAAATGAGCCACAAAGTAACATAAAATTCATTCATTTAATGAATATTAATTGATACGTCCTATGTGCCAGACATTATTCCAAATGCTGAAGACACAGTGATGGACAAATGGATAAAAATCCTTGCTATAATGGAATTGTATTGTAGTGGAATAAGAGAGATGGTAAAATAAGTTAATAAAATATATAGTATATAAGGTGGTAATAAGTTCTAAGGAGAAAAATAAAACAGGTGAGAGGGGTTACAATTTTTAATAGTGATTAACATTGGTCTCTCTGAGTGAGCCATGTTAATATCTGAGGTAAAGGCAAATGTAAAGGTATATTTCAGTCAAAGGGAGTATAAAGGTTCTAAGACAAGAATGTGCTTAGTATGCTCAGGAACAGTGAGGAAGCTGGTGTGGATGGAATGGAGTGAGTGAGCAGGAATGTAGTGGGCGATGGTGTTAGAGACTTAACAGGACCCCAGATTGTATAGGGTCTTGGAGACCATTGTAAAGACTTATGGAAGAGTTGCAAGAAGTATTCAAAAAACTCTTTTAAACCCTTCCACGAATTCACCAATTATTAACATTTTACCATATTTGCTTTATCACTGTCTCTGTACATGTGTGAACATAACTACTGAATTATTGCAGACATCATGTCCTTTGACCCCTAAATGATTCAGCTTCTATTTCCTAAGAACAAGGACTTTTGTTTTACATAACTATAAAATACATCAAATTCAGGAAATTTAATACAATACTATATTCAGATTTCTCTTGTCCAATAATGTGTGCTATAATTTTTTAAAAAATTTATGATCCAGAATCCAATCTAGTAACATGCATTGCTTTTAGTTGTTGATTCCTTAGCCTTTATTTGTCTTTCATTATTTTGTAGAGTGTTCCTTAATTTGGGTTGGCTGATGTTTCCTCTTGATTAGATTCAGGTTATAAATTTTTGGTTATGTTATCACAGAAGTGGTGGTATGCATTTCTCAGGGCATCATATCACAAGGTACAGTGTTGATTTTTCCAATAGGAGGCACATGATGTCACTTTATCCCATTTTGGGTGATGTTAATTGGATCACTTGGTTAAGATGGTGTCTGCCAGGTTCCTTTATTGTAAAAAATGATCATATTTCCCTTTGTAATTAATAAGTTATTTGTGGGGAGATACTTTGAGACTCTGTAAATATCCTGTTCCTCTTCAAAATTTTACCTAATCTGTTTTGTTTTGTTTCTGATAGCAAATAATTTATTAAAAGGAAGGGAGGTAGGTTTTTGGGGGGGTGTTTTTTGGGTACTTTTTTTTTCTTTTGTCTTTAATACTTTTTTTTCCTTCCTTTATTAGAGAACTGTGGGTTTACAGAATAATCATGCATAAAATACAGGATTCCCGTATATTATCCTATTATTAACCCCTTACATTGGTGTGGAACATTTGTTACAATTGATGATAGCACATTTTTATAATTGTACTATTAACTATAGTCTGTGGTTTAACTTAGGGGTCACTGTGTAGTGTATAGTTCCGATTTTTTTTTTTTTTTTAGTTTTCAGAGTCTCATTTATTACACTAGATTAATGCAGTTAAGATTAATCCTTATAAAAATGCCATATTTGCTCTAGAGTAAAATGCTGCCTCTTCAGCAGTGTTTCTTTCCATACACAGTTCTATGCTGTTGCTTATTCTGAGGAAGTGATATTTTTATTTCATTGGAGGGGGACTTATAAAGGGAACTAAAACACAACTTGACAATTACTATGTACCTTCCGGGAATCAAGATGGTCAGTAGTGAGAGAGGAGATAGAAGCAATGAAAGTGACATGTGGAGATGATATGCTTTTCTTGGTATCAAGGTGATAACCTTTTCATCACTGGTTTTGCTTTACCGGAGTTATGAAGGTAACCTTGCCAGTCATACATGATGGAGGCGATGGGGTTAAACCCAGGCAGGGGTAACAGAAAAGTAGAGAAGTTTAAGAACGTGTGGTACGTTTTGAAATATATAGCACTACAGTGTCATTAAACAAAAGGCTGTTTATCAGCCTCAATTTCCTAATCTTTCCATAAGATAAGACTGATTTTCTAAACCTTCTTTGTGCTTCTGTTTTGTCCTCTATTTCAAATATTATGGATTTTATTTTTTAGCTCCCTTTTGAGTTTTTGATCTTTTGGGGGGCATTTCTACCAAATTGACCTGTTGTAACCGTGCCTGCTATGTTTTTGTTGTTGTTTTTGTTTTAATTTTAATTTTTTAATTTTAAAGGCGCTTTAGATTACATAAATGTTACATCGAACATATAGGGGATTCCCGTATACCCTACTTCTACCCCTCCCACACTTTCCCCCTTTAACATCTTTCATTAGTGTGGTACATTTGTTACAATTGATGAATACATTTTGAAGTATTGCTACTAACCATGATCTATAGGTTACACTATGTTTTACACTTTGCACCACACAATTTTATAGGTTTTGACAAAATGAATAATGGCTGGTATCTGTCATTGTAACATCACGCAGAATGATTCCAATGTCTCAAAAATGCCCCATGCTACACATATTGTACCCTCTTCTTCCCCTCAGTACCTCTGGTGACTGCTGTCTTTATATCAATATTATAAGTTCTTCCATTACTAGAATAATGAAACGTCTACTTTAGTCCATAGTTGCATTCCCCCCTTATGTTTGTTCATTCCTCTATCTTGAGGACTTGGGGATGGTGGTGCCCAACTCTGCTTCTGATTCAGACGGGGCTTGGATCCCATAGAGGAAATGGATGGAACTGTATTGCTTGCCGTTGAAGATACTCTCTGTTTCTTGGGTTGGGCGTTGTCCATCATCCTTTTGTTAGTTGCCCTGGGTGAGTCTGCTGAACTGGAGGGTGCAAGCAGTGGCTGCAACTCTATTGATATTCAAGGCTCACCCAGTCTATGGATTTTTTTTTTACCTAATTTTTAAAATATCCATTGAAGATATTAGTCTGAATCAGTTATTGCTATGATTATTGCAAAATGGTGATTTTTTAAACTTTATTATTCCTTCTACATTTGTTAGTTGGTATTCTATAAGGAAGAACTTTCCACCCTTCCTTGTTTGTTTATTGTCATATGATTCATAGATTTTAATTTTATTCAGCGGGTTATAGTTCATTACTATAATCATTTATTTTGATGCTCAAATTATCCTAGATGTGGCTAGTGGGCCTAGGAAGATTTTGGGGAGAGGAATGATATTTAACCTCCACAAAGGCAGGGATTTTTGTCTTCTGTTCACTGATGTATTCCAAGCATGAAAACTTGGTATATAATAGGTGCTTAATGAATGTTTGTTGAATGAATGAATAACTTATGGTTTTAATGAGATTACTCTAGCCACTGTATTGATTATATCCCCAAAGGGGGTGGGTGGTGGGTAGAGGAAAGCAGAGTCCAGGAAGGAGGCCATTGTGATAATTCAGATGAGAAATAATGTTGGCTAGGACTAGACTAAGGAGGTAACAGTGATGTGGTATGAAATGGTTGGATTCTGGATATAGTTTGAAGGTACTGTAACAGATTATATTATATTTAATTGCACACACACAATTTCAAGTGGACAGGCACTAAATACTTTTATTTAATTCCTTGTAAGGAATGCTGGCTCTATGTTACTAGATCTTCTATTTTTTATCAGGACCAAGATTTTTATGTGCTGTCTCTGGTTTTTAAATGTTGGCAACATGTCCTTGTTAAACACTGTGCAGGCCAAACAAAAAGCATCTATTGGTTGAACACAGTCCCTGAGGCTTCACTTTGCAACTTCTAGTTTAAAATATGAAGTAGCAGACGCCTGTATCTGGGGGATATAGACTTGGACAAATCGTGTTACTTTCCTAGTTACTGTTTATTGGCTGGAGCTTGATAAAAATATTTTGTAACAGACTTAGTTGAATTGTAAGGACTAACTCTGATTTAGAATAAAACAGAGAGGAGTAAACTAGATATTCAGGGTGTTAGAAGGTACAGCTGGCATTGGTAATACATTGGGGATGTTTAGAGGTGAGAAAAGAGAATTAAAACCGGAAATGTGATAAAGTGACATTTTTCCATAAAGCTCCTTCAGTATTTCCCAGAGTATGGGTTCTGGTATCTATAATAAGAATTTCAAGAGGAGTGAAGGCAAGTGAGAAGGTTTGTGTGTAGACTCAAATTGAACCCAAGACCTAAAGTCACACACAGAGTTTTTCCAAAACTCTGTCTGTGCAGTACTGAGCATGACTGAACTTAAATGGAGTTAATTATCCTTTATTGGATATGGATTATGGCTTCTATTATTAATACTGTGCTTCAACAAATTCAGGTTGGCTTTCTTGAATTAAGTTTATATTTATGATTCAAATGAATTCTCCTTATGTAGAAGAAAAGCTCTCTGGCATTCCAAAAACATTCTATCACCACTCAAATTTGATGTTGCCTGTTGTATGTCCTTATGTTCTCCCGAACAGAAAAGAGGTGTTATTTAGGGAAAATGAATTTAATGCAGGCTAAATTGTAAAACTCTGAAAGTGTTAACTTTTGGATGACTGAACTGGCAATTTTAAGCAGTGTTTCCTTTATTTGTGCAGGTCATTTTATTTACTACTATATAATATTTTTTCTTTAGGTCATATAAAGCTTTTTTTTTTTTTTCCTTTTTAAATAGCATAATTTTTTAGTGGTGGTTTTAAAATTACATACAGAGCAGAAGTTCTTTATCTGACAAGATCTAGTAGGATAGTTTATTGGAGAATTGGAAAGGTCAGTTACGTCTTGGAATCCTAAAAATGAAACATATACCCTTTAAGCATTTTAACTTAAAACATAGAAATATATATTCACAATCTTTTGATATAGGGTCTAGGCATTTCCCTTGGTTATGGTTTCACTAATCAGATATCTGCCTTGTTTTTCTTGCATAAAACCCATAATGCATTAACTAGGATTTTCAGGTAATTTTTTTTTTTAAGTGGAACAAGAATTTAAAGAACCCTTGCAAAAGAATCTGAGTGGAGGCTATCTCTAGATTTTCACAATTTTCCTAGTTTTTTGCACTTAGTTGCCTCACAGTGTGATTCATTCATTTACAGTATTTTATAATGACTTTGTGTTACTGAGTCTTTTTAAATCATTCGATTTTGTTTTCATAGAAACAGTTCTCTTTGTCTTAATTTTTTTTTTTACCATTTGTTTACATAATATTTGGTTAAATTATATCAGCCAGTAATAAATTTGAGAATAACTGACTCTTGTTAAGCATACAGTTCAATAAGTGGGAGTAATGTATGTTTTATTGAGAGAATGGGGAAAATCAATTAATACAAATGAATTGGTTAAGTGGAGTTTGGTAAGAGAGCTACTTTTATTACAGAAGTAATGGGTGCTCACGGTAAAAAATCAAAACAAATTCAAAGGGAATAAAATGAAATCTTCTCTCCCTCCTGTTGTAGCTCCAAAAGATCAAGTTTCTTATAGTATTCCTAATGAAAATAATAGTTTTTTTAAAAGCAAATAAATAATATGTGGACAAACAATGCAGAGAAAATAGGAAGTTGCCCCTTTCTCTTTGACCTAGAATCCTACCCCTAAGAAGTAGTCACTGCTAAGGAACAATCTCTTAATATATTTAATACCTTCCCCCAAATAATTTTAATATTTTAAAAATTATATGTATATGCTATGATATATGTATGAGCTATTAAAATAAAACTTGGATAAAAGCACTTTAATTCTATAGTAGAAATTTAAAAATTACAAGAGAGTATATAGTGAAGTGTAAGACTTGTACCTCTGGCTTCTGGTTCTCCTCTAGAGAGGTTACCACTGTTTCCTCTTTCCTTCCAGACATAGTCATGCATATACAAATTATACTTCAAAATAAAACAAAACACAAATGGGAGCATACTAATCATTGTTTTGCACCTTGTTTTTTCACTTAGGAATGTATCTTGGAGATAAGTCCACATCAGAACATGTAGATTAGGTTGTTTCTTAAGCACTATGAAAAATGCATGAGTAATTTATAATTCAGTTTTTAATGCACAGGAGCTGCGTTCTAGTTTGTTTAGGGAGTGGACTTTTCTCTAGAATGATCCAAGTGCAGTGTATTAGGAGATGTCTTTCTGCACAGAGACAAGTAAAAAATGTGTTGAGGAGCAGCGGGAGGGGCCAGGAGCCGTGTCTCTTGGGTACCTCCCACCCTGCCCTTAGCATCCCCACCCCTCCAGCCTGGCAACTGGGAACCCCTGGCACATGAGGTGAATGCCCCCTCAGAGGACTTAGGTACAGAGACAGGAATGGAGGCCTTGAGTCAGAGCACCAGCCTCGGGGTGCTTGGACCATTATCATGGAGATTGAGAGTGAGCAGGGCTTCACCTCCATCAGAGGAAGTTCCAGTTCGGGAAGGCAGAGCAGCTTTTGTCCCCAGATAGCTCAGATGTCACTGTATGAACGGCAGACAGTACAAGCTCTTTAAGCACTGCGTTGTGACTCAGTATTTTCATGAGTTTATGCTCTAGCAGCAGCTCAGCAGTGCCCATCTGCACAGCATGGCTGCTGTCCAACAGGCCACAATTGCTGCCATTTGGGAGGCCAGCTCCTCAAACTCCAGTAGCACACAGGCCTTGATCAATCTGGCCATCACGTTGGCTACCCAGCTCATCAGTTGATCCCAGAATGTGAGTTCTCCCAGTGCCATCACCTTGACCCAATCTGTGCTATTGGGGAATACCACCTTTCCACCCCTCAACTAGTCCCAGGCCCAGATGTATCTGCCAGTAAACCGAACCCTGGGCCAGAATGTGCCTCTAGCCTCCCAACTCATCCTGATGCCTAATGGGGCAGTGGCTATAGTCCAGCAGGAATTACCATTTGCCCAGTCTCCTGGAGTTCATGCAGATGCAGATCAGATATAGAACTTGGCAGTGAGGAACAACAGGCCTCAGTCCAAGGACCCCAAATCCAAGGCTTAACTCAGAAGGCCACTTGTTCTGGAGTCTTCCCTGTCTCTAGCTTTTCTCAGGCCTGAAGCCAGGCCCAAGCTGTGGCTCAGGCTTTCTCTGGGGCTATAGGCCAGCCTCTCAACCTTAGTCAAGCTGGTGGAGGCAGTTGGAATAGCATCCCAGGGTTCATGAGTTCAGGAGGAGGTGGCCAGGTATCTAGGGGTTTGGATCAGTTGCCTTCCTAAGGAATGGATGGTGGTGGAAGGAAGGGCACAGGAATAGTACAGCCCTTGCCTTCAGGCCAAACAGTGACTGTGAGCCAGGGCAGCCAGACAGAGGCATGAAGTACAGTGGCCAAGAAGGCTGAAGCAGAGGGGAACGGTCAGAACGTGGACATGAACCTGACATGGACATCTACACCTACTCCCAGCCAGACCCATATTAGCTCAGCCACCTATACTCAGAGCCAGCCCATTCACTGATTCAGCAACAGCAAAAGATCCACCTTCAGCTGAAACAGGTGGTGATCCAGCAGCAGATTGTCACCCATTAGCAGCAGCAGTTCCAGCACCATCAGTCCCAGCTACTCCACACAGCTACTCACCTCCAGTTAGCCCAGCAGCAGCAGCAAGCCACAACCCTCACTGCCCCTCAGCCACCACAGGTCCCACCTACTCAGCTGGTCCCACCTTTCCAGTCTCAGCAGCAAACTCAAACCCTGGTCATGCAACCCATGCTTTGGTCTTCACCCTTGTCACTCCCACCTGACTCAACCCCTAAGCTACCATCCCCATCCAGTCCAAATCACCTGTAGCACCTATCAAGCCTTGGGGCAGTTAGGGACTGCTAAGATGGCAGCTACCCAGCAACCATTACCCCATATCTCTGTGCAGATTGTGGGTACCCAACAGTCAAGTACAGCCCAGACACAGGCTTTAGGGTTGGCACAGCTGGCAGCTGCTGTACCGACTTCCCTTAGGATGCTAAGTACATTATAACCAGCTTCTCAGGCCCATTTGATCTCCTTGCCACCTTCATCGCAGACACCTGGTGCACTGTAGGAGCACACTCTCACATAGGTCCCTGGGATGACCCTTGCCCCTGTGCAGGGACTAGCACATGTAGTAAAAGGGTGGGGCCACTATTTCCTCACCTGTTGTAGCCTAAGCCCTTGCTGCCTTCTACATGCAGTCTTTGCACTTGATGGGCAAACCCCAGACCTTGACTGTCAAATGCAAGGCTGAGTCTGTGGAGGAAAGAGATATCTTTACATTGGGTTCAATGCGTCTCCAGTAGCGGAGAGCCCAAAGGCCATGGAGGAGAAGAGCAGTCTTAGAGAGAAAGCTGAACGAGTGGCCAGTGGGAATGCTAATGCTCCAAGTAGTGAACTAGTAGCCTTGACTCCTGCCCCATTAATAACACCTCCTTCACTAGTTATGGTGTCCAGACAAATGGGTGACTCAAAACTTCCACAGGCCATTGTGAAGTCCCAGATTTTCACCCACATCATTGAAGGCTTTGTTATCCAGGAAGGAGCAGAACCTTTCCTGGCAGGTGGTTCTCAATTACTGAAAGAGTCTGAGAAGCCACTACAGACTGGCCTTCCAACAGGGCTGAATAAGAATGAGTCAGGTGGCCCCTTGAGAGGGGACAGCCCATCTCTGAGCTAGATAAAAAGATGATTCTCCTGAAGTATGAGTACTGTGGGAAGTATGTTCCTGCAGAGCAGTTACATCGCTCCAAGAGGTTCTGCTCCATGACTTATGCCAAGAGGTACAATGTGAGTTGTAGCCACCACTTCCATCTGAAGAGGAAGAAAATGAAAGCATTTCAAGAAGCCAACTATGCTCTGGTATGCCTATGTGGGCCATGTTGCAACTTCTCTGACATTGCCCTTGCCAAGATCCAGGGCAGGTGCCATCGGGGTCAAGAGGACTCTAGCTGGGGTTCAGATAATTCTAATTATGATGAAGCACTCTCCCCAACATCTCCTGGGCCTTTATAAGTGAGAGCTGGGCATAGAGAATGTGACCTTGATAACCCCAACACAGTTCCATCTACACCAGAATTACATGGCATTAAACTTATATTCCTGTCTAGTAACCCTAGCTGTTGGAGTGTCGAGATGTATGTATGAGTTCATCGCTTCTCTACAAGGCTGCCAAGAGATTGCAGAGGCATTTTTGTTCCCAGGAGATTGATGGACAGGGCCTCTTATTACTTAAAGAAGAATATCTCTTGAGTACTATGAACATTAAGCTGGGTCCTGCCCTCATGACCTATACCAAGATAAATGTCTTCAAGGAGACCTTATGTGGTCTCATGCACAAACCAGCCTAAGGCAGGCACTCCTCACTGTCCAGGTTATAACCTGGTACTAGTAGAGACTTTGTAGGGAAGAAAGAGCTGTCCCAATTATATAAATCTTCAGTATAGGGGATTACTGAGGGAAGAGAAGTGCAAGAACTGATTGTTGGTGCTACATGGTGGGAGCTTTGAGATTTTCTCTGGGGTCTATTTTATTTTTTTAAATCTTTACAATTTTTTACAATGCAATCTTTTATCTTTATAAAATAGGAAGTCTCGTGAAGCGGATATAGCTCAGTGGTTGAGCACCTGCTTTGCGTGTATGAGATCCCGGGGTTCAATCCCTGGTACCTCCTTAAAAAAAAAAAAAAAGTCTCTTAGAGATTATAGGGCTTATCCTAGAGTAGAGCGTCTAGCCAGTGTCTTACTTTTCTGAGAGGAATATACAATATAGTATGGCAAGGAGATGGGTGGGATATAGGTTGCCCTCCCCCTAAGGGGAGAGGTGGAGATTTCTAGCTTGTGTGACACAAGTAACAAAATCTGGTACTTCCCCTCTATCCTCTGGATTGTCCGACTGTAGTTGGCCCAGAGTTTTCTCAATTCCCTTAGTTTTAAACATTTTCACCTGCATCCATGGCAGGATCACCAGCTAGTGCAGACTTGGTTGGCATCTTTTGGATTTGCTGCAGGGACTGTGTTTGACTGGCACGTGTGTGACTGTTATTCTTTCTACATCTACTGCTCCTGTCCAATTTGTCTTTTGTCTTCTACCCTGCCTTTCTTTTCAATTCCAACACTGCAGTCTCATAGCTTTATAAAACAGGAGCATGTGGGTGGGGCTGAGATCAGAAATATAAGTACCTGCCTTAGGTGCTTTTCTTGGTACAACAAAAATTTTAAATATTTTTTCTTCCTCAGTAAATGGATGAAAAAAAAATGTGTTCAGTTCTTCCTCCTCACCTCCTATGTTTTGCATTATAAAAGCAATTTCTAAAGTGGACTTAATGGTATTCTGTTGTAGACATATTGTGATTCAAGCAATGGAAGAAACTACAACAATGAGGTGGAGCCAGTGGCCACCCTTTCAGGGCAGGGAACGGAAAAGCAGTTGTAATACAGGGGCTTTTTCAGGACTTGGGAATTATCCTGAGTGACATTACAACAACAGATATAGGCCATTTTACATCAGCATATAACATGCAGAACTGTGTGGGAGAGAGTGTGGTCTACAATGTGAACTATGGTCCATGCTTAATGGCAAAGCCTCAGGATGTGTATATCTATTGCAGGTGATATGCCACACTAATGAAAGATGTTTATGTGGGATGTTATGGGAGGTGTGGGAGGTGGGGAACATGGGAATCCTTGTAATTTTGGGGTAACATTTATGTAATCTAAGCATCTTAAAAAAAAAAAAAATATATATATATATATATATATATATATATATATATATATATAGGGAGGTATGTAGGACTCTATTTTATGCATGATTTTTTTGTAAACCTGTAACTTCTCTTTAAAATTTCAAAGAAAGTTCATATCATTTGCAAATACACAAATTACTTCATCATTTCCAATTAAAAAAAAAAAAAGCAATTTCTTATTAGGACATTATGGGTGCTATGAGCAAACCCTTACATTTGCCTGGAGCTGAAGGTTCTACAGTTGATTTTGATTGGCTGAAACTCTGTGGATGTAGATGATCATTAACTGTTTCCTATTTTTTGGTTTCACACTCTTGGAACAATGAGTACAGAGATAGGCAGTGGCAAAGGGTACTGATTTTCGTTTGTTCTGGTGTATTGGGTTTTATGCTCTTGAAGGTCAGCGTCCTAGTGAGTACAAAAGATTGCTGGATCCCTAGGCATTGTTTATTAGGCCATTCTCCAAAGGTGGGATGTTGCTTTCATATATATATAAAAATAGAGGGGAAAAAACCCACAACTCACACAGACCAGAAAGGCCATAAACTTTCAAATTTCCCGTAGCTGTTAAACCAAACCACATAAATGGAAAGCAGTTGAGCTTTGAAAGAGGGGATTATGTCACCTCTAAAACAGTTTTGTTTCTAAAAATGCCATAATTTCAAATGTATCACAAATAATTCTTCAAGAGATTTTAATCTGAGGCAAATAAAAATATCCATAGCTAAGCAGAAATAAATAGTCTGAGTTTCAGATACTAGATTAAATTGATCCTGAGAGTAGGGGAAAAACTAGAGCTAGATTTCTGTGCTATTGAAAAATGTGCTTTTATGGAGCAGAGAATGCCCCTTCCCTTAGTCTCTAGCATACCTTACTTTATGGTTACAGTGTAGATGTACCCAGGCACACCAGCTTAATACTATAAGGTTTATTCCAGTGCTCTGAAAGTCCCCATTACAAAAGTTTCTCCTTTATCAGAATATTTGTTGGCCCACTGAGAGATGTTATGTGTCACTGAGCAGACCTGTTAGGAATGCCACCCACATAAAGCAGTAGCACCTGCTTCATTGACTTTGGATAAAGGAAGGGGGAAGCCTTTGGGTTTTCTCATGTTTGTAAAGGCCTCTGGTGCTTCCTGCCTTTTTGTTTTGTTTTTTAATCCCAAATTATGTGTGTTTGTGTGTGTGTGTCTACACTGAAAGGGGCAGGGGATTATTCAACTAAATATCTATCCAAAATATGAGTTTAAGAGCTCATATTAAGACTAGGCCTTCAGCTTTAAGTATCACTTGAAAGTTTTCTCTATTCCACTCTCCCCCCATTTTTTTCCCCATGTATTTACATTCTTTTGATTCATCTTAATTTTGAAATTTTAAGTAAATTCTTGTAATGTCTGAGATTCTCAAGATTATTAATCTTGAATTGATTATTTCCTGATATTCCTATCTAGAAAAATAGATGAAAAATAAAAGAATTGATATCTGATCTCAAGGATCATTAGAGTTCTTAGTAATAACTGTTAGAGTAAAGCCAGGAGGATTTCAGCACAAAACAGGTAAACAAAGGTGTGACAGAAGAGGCTGAAGGTAAAGCTTGCAATAGTCTTCATTTTGTTACTCAGTTGTTGCTTACTTTTATATGGGATTAAATACTTTTTCTGAAGTGACATATAATTACCTAATTTAATTCTTGCAAGAACGTTTTTTTATGATTTGGGGAATGTTTTTGTGCTTGCTTTAATTCGGAGCAGGGGAGCCTCACTAAATATTTTTTAATGTGGAAATGATTCACAGGCACAATGAAACATGAAATAGATTGTCTCCTTAGTTCTGCCCCATAACTTTAGTCAATATGAAAAGCTCTTGCACCTTTTTCCTTTTGCTAAATGCCTTGTTTTGTTTTTGTTTATTTGTTTGTTTTGCTTTTTAATCATTGGTAATTGAATCTCTAAGTTCAGTTTTGTCTACTTTTTGGTCACATTACTAAGTGCCTTAGTTTTCCCAAAGAAGCATATGAAGCACTTTTCTGTAGTGCATTAAAAATGTTCAAACTGATGAATTTTAAGTCATTAATTTCTTTTATTTGCATTAATAGAAAAATATTTCTTTCAAGGTCATGCTAATCTTTGCTTAGCCAGGAGCAAGATGATAGACAGCTTTCAAAACTTATTAATGAGCAAATGCAGGATTTTTTGCTAAACTTGTACCTAGTTAATATACATCAGCTTCTGTTCACTTCCTACTCAAATTTCCCCATTTTCTGGAATGCTTTTATTACTTATAACTTCTTTATGAACCAAACTGTGATTTACTTAAAATTGAGGGCTGGGATTTTTGTGTATAAAACAACTTTAACCCCAATGAAAACTCATTTGAAATCAGCCATGCCATTAAAAACAGTTAATGTGGTTTTAAAATTTATGTTCTTGCTTTGTTCTTAAATGTTCATCATACCATTTTTCGTCCATTTTTTGTCCATGATACCATTGTGAGTAGTAATTTAGTAAAGTTAATTTTAATAGGTCCATTTTGTTGGCTTAACCAGTGAATTTCTTAGTCACATTTGAAAAACAAGTGTAGAACAAGCTTTTCCCTTCCAGGCTATGGTCTCTGGCCTAGAACAAGAGTTTTAAGTCACCTCAGGCAATCCTCTGGATCTTCTGTGTTATAGGAAAGCTTCTCACCAAATTCTTAAAATGTCACTTTTATGCTGTTCATATTCAGGAAAGGTTGCCAGGGGTAGGGCAGATTGGTTAGTGTAGAAAACCAGTTTCCGCATGCATCTCAGTGCTTGAAAAGACAACCCTCATATTAGCTCCTTTCAGGATGCACTGCAAAAATATTTGCATGTTGAATGCACCTATTTTGGCTTCCATGCTCAAAGGAGATTGAGACTACTGTTCCTTTTCTTTTCTCTCCACTTTTCCCATTCTTCTTTGTACTTAAGAGAATCTTCTTATTCTGATTCAGTGTTTGGAGCAAGGCGCTACTTATGACTTTTATTGTATTTTCATATTGAATTTTATTACTAGCAGGGAGCTATATGTAGGTATATTTCAAGTTGTAGTCCACTGGGGTCTGGGTGGTTGTTTCTCTGATACCTCCAAGGGAATCACACTTTGAGCATACCCTTACTGAAGTTTATCCTAATTCTTTCTAAATGTGAAATTTTATTAAGGTTTTAACTTACTACTTGGGAAGCAAGTGTGCCTCCTTTTGACTTTTTGGTTTGTGTGTCTTTTTTTTTTTTTTTTTTTTTTTTAACCTAGATTACCAGAGACTGATGACTGTGGCAGAGACGATTACAGCTCTCATGTTTCCTTTCCAGTGGCAGCATGTCTATGTCCCTATACTCCCAGCCTCTCTCCTACATTTCTTAGATGCTCCTGTCCCATACCTGATGGGCTTGCATTCCAATGGCCTGGATGACCGGTCAAAACTAGAACTGCCTCAAGAGGTGAGAAAAACTTTATGCTGGTGCCTCTGGCCCCTGGTCCAAGATTGGAGAGAGGGAAGGGCTTTGGGATGAGCCCAAGATGGTATCACCAAGTTTATTTTCTTTTATTTTGGGGAACATAATAACTTTTCAAGAAAAAAAGTAAAAACAGTTAACATTGAGCTCAATTTTTATCATTTGAGTTATACTGGTGTCTTTACCACTTGACATATATGTTTTACATGCATGTAATCTCCACATTTGTACTGTTTTATAAATTGCCTTTTCTGTAGATGTTTTTCAAACAGTATTTTAGACACTTTTAAAAACTTATATTTAAAAATGTATTTATTATATAAAACTTTAAGCATATACATAAGAATAATATAATGTTACCCTGTGTTCTCAACACCCAGCTTTAGCAGTTACCACACATGTTCAATTGTATTTCATTTTACAACTTCTACTTCCTATTATTTTAAGCAAATCCCAGATAATACAATTTTATCACTGCATTAATAGTTGGACATGTATAAATAAATAGTTTTCTTTTACAAGCCACAGATGATATGTAAAAGTTGACCTGATCATAGTGATTCTTGTGGTACTGAGCCAATTTTGGAAACTTCCTGGTTTGAGACAAGGAAGGCCTCTTGCTGTGAGGATGGCCTTTTCCTCTTTTTTGTTTTAATACCAAAAGAGTTGATTAAATATATGTATTTATTCATTTCCTACTTCATTACAAAATAGATTTAAAGCATGATTAAAGATGATTGTTTTATTTTTCATTTTCTAGAATTACTAATAGAACTTGTCTGTATTTTTACGTCATTGTGACTGGTGTGAAGCCAACTGGTGTGAAGCCAACTTTCCTATCCTGAATTTCTTAGTCATTAGAAAGTTCTGGGAAGAAGACAGGAATTTACATACAGTATTGTCTACATGACCCTCTGTTTTTTGGTGGGGGAGATTTTTGTGTATAACTGAGAAACATGACTAAGGGGACCCCAAAGAAGGGAACATTCCCATGGAATTGGATTTGGACAGAACTCATGTTGTCAGCATCCTTGTTAAACACCCCTGATAACTAGACCACACATATTTAAATGATAGTGAAATTAACCTCTCTGCTCTTTTTGTCTCATTTTTTTTTTCTTTTTTTAATTAGAGCAGTTACAGGTTTACAGAAAAATCATACAGAAAGTACAGATTTCTCATATATCCCCACTCACGCACATAATTTTCCCTTTTATTAACATTTTTCTTTTTTTTTTTCTTTTTTTTTTTTACAGTTGATGAAACAATGGTATTATAGTTAAGCTATTAAGTTTAGCCCACTATTTACATTAGGGTTCACTCTTTGGGTAATACAGTTCTATATTTGTGTGTGTGTGTTAACTTCTATACAACCTAAAATTTCCCTTTTTATCTCTTTTCAAATATATAATTCAATGGTGTTAATTGCATTAGCAAAGTTGTGCCTTTGCTAAATCACCGTTGCCAAAACTTTTCTATCACTGCAAACAGAAACTGTACCAATTAAACATTATCTCCCAATTCCCCTTCCTCATTCAACCCCTGGTAATCTGTATTCTAGTTTCTGACTTTATGAATTTGCATATTCTGCTTATTTCATAAACATGATATCATGTAGTATTTGTCCTTTTGTGTCTGGCTTTTTTTACTCAACATGCTATCTTTAAGGTTCATCCATGTTATAGCATAGATCAGAACTTCATTCTTTTTTATGGCAGATAACATTCCATTATATGTATTTACTGCATTTTGTTTATCCATTCATCTGTTGGACACTTGGGTTGCTTCCATCTTTTGGCAATTGTGAATGATGCCGCTATGAACATGGGTGTACACATATCTGTTCACATCCCTGCTTTTTATTTTTTGGGAGGTATATACCTAGAAGTAGGATTGCTGGATCATATGGTAATTCTATATAGTTAACTTTCTGAATACTTGCCAAACTGTTTTCCACAATGGCTGTACCATTTTACATTCACACCAACAATGTATGAGTATTCTTATTTCTCCACATCCTGCCCAACACTTATTTTCAATTTTTTAAATAGTAACCATTCTAGTGGGTGTGAGATGGTATCTCATTGTGGCATTGATTTGCATTTCCCTGATGGCTAATGACATTGAGTATCTTTTCATGTGCTCTTTGGCCATTTGTATATCTTCTTTGGAGAAATGTCTATTCAAGTCTTTTTCCCTTATTATAATTGTTATTTATCTTTTTGTTGTTTACTTGTAGTATTTCTTTATATATTATGGATCTTAAATCCTTATCAGATGTGTGGTTCCCATATATTTTTTTCTCAATCTTTAGGTTGTCTTTTTACTTTCATGATAAAGTCCTTTGATACACAAAAATTTTTAATTTTGATGAGGCCCCATTTATCTGTTTTTTATTTTGTTGGTCGTGCTTTGGATATAAAGTCTGAGAACCATTGCCTAATACAAGGTCCTGAAGATGCTTCCCTATGTTTTCTTCTATTAGTTTTATAGTTTTGGTTTTTATATTTAGGTCTTTGATCCATTTTGAGTTTGATTTTTGTATATGGTATGAGGTAGGGGTCCACCTTCGTTCTTTTGCAATATGGACATCTAGTTTTTTCCAGCACCATTTGTTGAAGTGACTATTCTTTCCCCATTGAGTGTACTTGGCACCCTTTTAAAAAACCAAATGGCCATAGATGTGAAGGTTGATTTCTGAACTCTGAATTCAATTCTAATAGTCTATATGTCTGTCCTTGTGCCAGTGCTATGCTGTTTTGATTATTGTGGCTTTGTAATAAGTTTTAAGTTCAGGTAGTGTGAGTTCTCCAACTTCATTTTTCTTTTTCAAGATGGCTTTGGCTACATGGGGCCCCTTTCTCTTCTGTATAAATTTGATGATTGGTGTTTCCATTTCGGCAATGAAGGTTGTTGGAATTTTTATTAGAATTGTGTTGAATCTGTAAATCGCTCTGGATAGAATTGGCATCTTAATATTATTTAATATTCCAATCCATGGACATAGAATATGCTTCCATTTATTTAGGTCTTCGATTTCTTTTAGCAATGTTTTGTAGTTTTCTATGTACAAGTCCTTTAAGTTTAACCAATTTAATCCTTAGTTAAATTTATTCTTTTAGTTGCTATTGTAAATGAAATTTTTTTTTCTTGATTTCTCCTTTGGATTGTTCATGACTAGTATATAAAAACACCATTGATATTTGCATGTTGATCTTGTGCCTTGCAACTTTGCTGAATTTGTTTATTAGCTCTAGGAGCTTTTTGTGGAATTTTCGAGACTATATAGGATCATGTCATCTGCAAATAGGGAGAGTTTTTCTACTTCCTTTCCTATTTTTTCCTTTGATTTTAGAATTCAAAATCAGATTCCTTTGATTCAGTGGAATTTTGTGCTGTTTGGGTTGGGCCAAGATTAATTAAGGAAGAAAAGATGTAAATGATGGAGAAAACTGTTGAGTATGGATTATAGATGTTTATGTATATTTGTCTATTCTATCCATAAATATGCATGAAGAGCTATCAAAGATTGCAGAAGGGGATCTTTTTGTTTCTTTTAAACAAATGCATATTTAATATTGATAACTCATCCAAGTAAATCTAATTATAATTTTATAAAGTTAAAATAAAAACAACAAAAAAACGGTTGAAAGTGGAAGTCCAAAGAGGCATGTTATATGCATAATCTAAAAAGTAGGCCACTTAGGCAAGAAATCAGATTTCCCATTTTTATTTTCGGCTTTGGCATCACTTTGCTGTATACTTGGGGCAAATTTTGTTCCCTGTATGATCTGTTAGCATCATTTTCTGTGTGCCTCATATATGTGAATATATGAAGAAGTTGATGGGAGACCAGCAGTTTTCTTAATGGGACTATTTGGAAAACCTAGAAGTTCACTCTATTCTGGGGTATTGGAGCCTCTACTTTTGCAGTATTCTCCATCATTGCTGTAACCTTTGCACTTGAGCTTCTGGCTTCTTCCCTGTGATCTACTTGGAAAGGCATAGTGACAAGAGGACTGTAGAACTACCAGTGTGCGCTTCATAAGCAATTCTAGGGCTTCAGAGTCCCCATTTCATCCAGTCTGCCCCTCTGAAGGGCACACATTTGTGGGGGAAATTATATAACTGGATATTTTCTATCCTGATTTGTAGTAGGTAACCTTTGGGGTATCTAAGTCTTGATAGTCCTCATAGGAAGCCTCAGACTGGGGAGAAAAGAACTGACTTTCTCAAGGAATAAGCACCATGAAAGTACACATAATGATTGGAGAGTGATAATATTTTTGAAAGACATCTTGGGGATACCTGACAGAAATAATACTTGTTTATAATAAAAATTTCTAACAATATGCAAAAGGCATAAAGAATAAAATAAAAATTAGCTCAAATTTTACCATCCAGAAATAACTACTTAGAACATTTTGTTGGACATTCTGTAGTGCCTTTTAACTATATTGTTAGAAGCTTTGAAGCAGGACTGAGGAAATTCAACTGAATCTGTGCTAGAGGGTAGTGGGGTGGGGCGATGCTGGTTTAGAAGACAGACTGCCTCAGGGAGAGAGGAAAATAGAATATACATTCCCTTGCCCCCTAAATTAGAATTCATTAGTTGCTGCCCTGTTTGTAGACAACCAGATTCAGTAAACGCCTTTTGTTCCTTTTAACACCAACACATGAGTGCAGTTGGCCCTGAGCAAGTGAGAGTGCTGTGTTGCTTTTGTGAGGCATCCTTTGTTCTGTGCTTCTCTGTTGGGCTTCATTGTCCAGGTAGGAGGCAATTCATTCACAGCTGTGTCAGGGGAATCAAGCAGAGGATATTCAAGTAAAGAAGAGGTGTCACTTCTTTCTGTCTTGGGCCCTTCTTTCCTTTCACTTTTTTCCTACTTTCTGAGAACACTCCTTAAATAGCCTCATCAATCCATGTACCTATCTGTCTGTCTGTCTGTCTGTCTCTCTATTTTTAACCAGTAATCTGTGTCCTGAGCTCCCGTTTTATGAGTAACATGGAAATTAGACCATGGGGAGAGACTGGTTGTGATTTGGTATTACAAACTCAGAATTGAGAAAGGGCATTGTGACACCTTGCTGGAAGAGATTTAGGATACTTTTTGGTATTTTGGGGATCCATGTGGTTACAATTCCAGAGAAGTTAAATCTTCCCATTTCTTCTCCCAACAAGGCGGGAAAGCAGTGGAGGGAAACTGATCATATAGGGTTCAGTGCATTTTCCAGGCTACTTCTCGTCCCCCAAGTTGTTACGCAGAAGTTAGCCTCTTCTCACCTAAGAAAAAGGGTCGAGAGGAGTTTTTGGTAGGTTTGCAAGTTGCTTCTGTTTGCCAGAGTCCTCTGTGTGCTGGGAAGAAGCAATGTGAGGCTATTGTATGAGACTAGTAATTGCCTGTCTTTTTTTTCCCTTTACTTTATTATTCCTCCCTCCTTCAGCCTAACCTTTCAAAGAATGATTTAGTGCTGTCTGCTCAGAGAATATTTTATCTTAATCTAGCCCATCTCTGAATCAGTGAGCCTGATCTGCTTTCCCTACTCTAGATACCTCTGACCCAGAGGTATCTGCAATATGTCAACGCAGCATTTAGAGTTTATAAAATTCCTTAAAGACATTATATATTTGGCTCACAGCAGTGAGAGAAAAGCCCAAGCAAGGATTGTTGATTGGATACAGTTATTTTTAGCTGCCTCTATGCTTCCTATTGGAGAAACTGCTTTTTTCCGTTTTAGGAGAATAGAACTGAGGGATAAATGATTCCATTGTATATCTCTGGTGGGTCACTGTGCCTTGTTCTGTTAGCTGTATGGACAGGGCTTTTGAGGTAGATGATCTTCATGACTAGATGATTTAAATCCATCTTTACTATCTTTTTAAATGAATTGGCCTATCAGTGTTTATAATTTTAAAATCTTAAAGGAATGAGCAAAAAAGAGCCTTTTCTTAGTTGCTAGACATATTTTGACCCTTTAGGCAAGGGCTCGAAGTTATTTTCTATTGGAGGAACTCAGGGAGTAAAATTTAAAGTGAGTACTCTAGTCTTTGGGTCTTTGAGATGGGAAAGCTCTCTTTTTAAATTAGAGATTGATAGGCATAGTAATTTAGGCACATATTAAAGGTTTATTGAGTGAATGAATGCACAGACATGTTAAAACATACAGTTTTAATAGAGTGAGAGTTTGTGAAATAGTTATATTAAGTTAGACTTATCATGTTAGCCTCCTACATCTTTTTTTTTTAGAATATGGGGCTAATGGAACAGCATTTTGATCTACAACAGAGGTAGTGTGCCAAAGGAAGGACTCTTCAGTAATGGAGCTGGAAAATTGCTTATCCTTAGGGGAAAAAGATGAAAAAGGATCCTTATCTCACACCATAGCAAAATGAACCTCAGATGGATTAAGAAATTAAAGGTCAAAAGAAAAAGTTTAAATATTCTAGAAGAAGATGCTATTGAATACCATTCTGGCTTCTCTGTGGGGAAAGATTTTATAAATAAGATATAGAAAACACTACCCATAAGTAAAAAATTGATAAATTTTATTTCTTTTGTTAAGAAAAAGATATTTTATTTTAAAGAAAGTGAAAAGATAAAAGGTAGAAGTTATTTATAATACATATAACCTATATGTTGTATTATAGGTTTTATGAGTAACATGGCATTGCAGAAACTTCTAGTAGTCAGCAAGGTGTAAATCACATTGACAGTACAATACCATTTTATACCATTTCACTGGTACCATTTAAGATGTCTCATAATACACAGTTTTGGAAAGGATTTAGCTCAACAAGATCACATTAAATTGCTGGTGAAATTTGGAACACAGCAAAGCATTATCTTATAAAGTTGGATATTTGCATACCTTACAGCACAGCAGTTCCATTACTAGGATATACCTAAGAGAAGATCTTGCACATGTGTTAAAGGAGACAGGTATAACAGTGTAAAAGCAATACAACTAGAAAAACACAAATACCCTTTAATAGGAAAATCAACAAATTGTGTTATATTCATACCGCCAGCAGTATATGAGCATGCTGTCTCTCTCCATCCTCTCAGAAGCAATCTTAAAGCCAAAAGGGAGCATAGAAATCATCAATTCCAGCCACCAAATCTTACAAATCAGGACTGAGGCTCAGAAAGTGATAATTGTACACTCAGGGTCATATAAGGAGATGGTGACTGAGTCAGGTATGGAACCTAGACTTTCTGAATCCTAGTGTTTCCACTACTGTAAGAATGCACAAATTCATTCAACATTTAATGAGCATTTACATATGAGATTTTTGTGCTAGATGCTTAACATCTATGTCATCATATAATCCTCACCACTCTCTAAACTGAGTGGTTTTTATTTTTCTCTTTATGTCCATTTTGCCACTGAGGAAACAAAATCAGAGAGGTTAAGTGACTTTCCTGAGGTCACACTAGAAAGAGGCAGAGAGGAAGACTGGAATTCAGGTCTGTCTTCTTCCTGAGGCCCATCTTCTTTATACCATACCTCATGTTTTCCCATTTCATGTGTTTTCACTTTCCTTTCTAGTTCATTATCCTTTTTAAAGTTGCTTCTTAAATGTTCATTCTTGTTTTGATTTTCAGGCTAATCTCTGCTTTGTGGACATTGACAACCACTTCATTGAGCTGCCAGAGGACTTGCCTCAGTTTCCCAACAAGTTGGAGTTTGTCCAGGAAGTCTCTGAGATTCTCATGGCATTTGGCATTCCTCCTGAAGGGAACCTTCATTGCAGTGAAAGTGCCTCCAAGCTGAAGAGGCTCCGGGCCTCTGAGTTTGTATCTGACAAGAGGAATGGGAACATCGCTGGCTCCCCTTTGCATTCCTATGAGCTCCTTAAGGAGAATGAAACTATCGCCCG
Source organism: Tolypeutes matacus (assembly GCA_026826555.1). Classification (NCBI taxonomy): domain Eukaryota; kingdom Metazoa; phylum Chordata; class Mammalia; order Cingulata; family Chlamyphoridae; genus Tolypeutes; species Tolypeutes matacus. Next base: position 40,789,798 of record JAKSZT010007815.1, read on the forward strand.
GTTGCAAGCCTTGGTCAAGAGGACTGGGGTGAGCCTAGAAAAGGTAAGGTACTGTATACAGGTCTGTGCTGGGGTGCTTGTGCTAGTAAAATAAGATGTGGGATGAGAATGTACCCAGTTCAGGACAAGACATATCTGTGAGCAGTGAAAGAATGCTCTGTATGGTAGACTCTCGATTTAGCTCTGACACACATTGTCTTACTAAATGCCACTTAAATCTAAATCTGGGTTGTTTCTCACTTGTATATCAAGGAGAGTCTGCTGTCATTTCATATGAACACTACAACAGAGTGATTTGGAGAGATAATGGTGGTAATCCTTGTGTTCAGATCTCTTTCAGATTCATTGTCCTGTGAGTTTCACAGCAACCTAAGGGAGTCAGAACAGATATTCCCTGTTTTATAGCTGAGGAAAGAAGGTTAGAGAGCCTGTGTGTTTTACTTGAGATTAAATGCCTAATAAGTAGCTGAACTGAGCTAAGAAAACCTGGCCCTCTTGAGTTCTAGTCCTATATTCTTTCCAGAGATGTACTTCACTTTCCATGTGCTGACTTTGATGAGACTGTCAGCTTTCTGTATTTGTTTATCCCTCTCTTCACCCTCACCATTTCACAGGTACCATTTAATATATCTACATTCTCATTGTGCAGTTACTTTTGCAAATTACATATAAACAAAATGGACCAATGTAGTAATTTTGTTGTTTCGTGTTTTTTTTTTTTTAATTTTAGTAAAAGTTGTGAACTTACAAAACAAACATGCATAACATCATACAGGTCCCCATACATCACCCCACAATCAACACCTTGCATTGTTGTGAAACATTTGTTACAAATTATGAAAGAATATCAAAATTTTACTACTAACTATAGCCCATATCTTACAGTTGGCTTATTTTTCCCCTAACCCACCCTATTATTATTTTTTAAAATATGTTTTTATTACAGAAGTTGTGAACTTAAAAAACAATCATGGGGAACGGATGTGGCTCAAATGGTTGGGCCTCCATCTCCCATATGGAGGGAACTGGGTTCGATCCCCGGGACCTCCGGTAAAATACATACATACATACATACATACATACATACATACATACATACATA
>JAKSZT010007815.1:40790909-40817643 GCA_026826555.1 Tolypeutes matacus
ATACATACATACATACATACATACATACATACATACATACATACATACAATCATGCACATGTGTAGAAAACCCATACAACACCCCTTCACTGAAACAACACACCATGGTGGAACATTTGTTACAGATTGTGAGATAATATCATCAGACTATTACCACCAGCCATAGTCCATAGCTTACATTTGGCACACTTTTTCCATACTCCATGTTGAGCTTTTTTTTTTTTTTAAGTAAAGTATGAAACATTTCATTTTCCTCCTTTATTTAATCAGTAGAGCAGATTTTTAAAAAAATCATAACCAATTAAAGGGGAAGAGAGAAATATTTAGGGAGATTAAAAAGGTTAAAAAAACACAATAAGGAAAATCTTTGGGGAAAAAAGTAAGAAAAGTAATAAGGGGGAGAAGGCAGAGCCAGAGTTTGACCTTGTTGCTTTGAATTATCATTTTCTTATTGACTTTCCAGATTCTCTCCTTTTCCCTCTGACCCTGGAGATAATAAGCATCTTTTCCTCTAGTGCTGATCTTCCTTTGCCCTTAATGATCTTATCTCTACTTTCATTTAGGAGCTGGATGCTTCCAAGAGAACTCCCTCACTTACCGATTCTCCATGTCAGAATTCCTTTTTTTTTTTTTTTATTGTCCTTCCTATTTTTTCTCTTTTGTTAATTCCCCCCATTTGCTCCTTGGTAAATGACCAATGGAAAAAAATCAGCTGAGTTGCATTTTTCCGGGATAAAAAGAAAAGTTTTAGTGTTCTCAAGTGTTGTTTCCTTTTTGTAGCTGGAAGTGCGTGAAGACCCCAGCAACAATAAGGATCTCAAAGTTCAGTGTGATGAAGAAGAATTTAGGATTTACCAGCTAAACATTCAAATCCGGGAAGTCTTTGCAAATCGTTTCACTCAGATGTTTGCAGATTATGAGGTGTTTGTCATTCAGCCCAGCCAGGATAAGGAGTCCTGGTTTACCAACAGAGAGCAGATGCAAAACTTTGATAAAGTGAGTATAATCCTGCTGGAAAGGTGGTAGGGAATGAGAACATGCCAGAATCCTTTTGAAGATGTAAAGGAAGGTGGGTTTTTCTCTTAATAATGGAATGTCTTAATCCTTCCATTGTTGGTAAAATCTAAGGTATTGTTGCTTTAGAACAGATGTGTGGTTTATTACTGTCAGATGATTACCTCCAATCCAAAAAGCCATTTCTTAAGGTAAAGATGCAGATTGACCATCAGGATTCTGGAAAGGTTGGTTACCTAGATTACCTGCCTAGATTACCTAGGTAAATTTGGACAAGTGTGTAATTTCAGGATATCTGAAATTGTGAATGTTAAAAACAAGCAAAAAGGAATGTTTGCTTTTCATAAAGACCTAAGAAGTTTCAGAGAAGAGTGAACTCAATGGACCCCTCGTGCATGTTGTCCTTACTGGTCAATGCTGACATACTCTTTCCCTCTTCCCTGTCGATGATGACTGTCTGTTTCCTCTTGGTCCCACCAGGCTTCTTTTCTATCAGATCAGCCTGAACCTTACCTGCCCTTCCTCTCAAGATTCCTAGAGACCCAGATGTTTGCTTCTTTCATTGACAACAAAATCATGTGTCATGATGATGATGACAAAGACCCTGTGCTCCGGGTATTTGATTCCCGAGTAGACAAGATCAGGCTGTTAAATGTTCGGACACCTACTCTCCGCACATCCATGTACCAGAAGTGTACCACAGTGGATGAAGCAGGTCAGGCCTCCTTGGAGCTGTACATTATGGATAACATCTTTGACATGTCCCTGTTTCAGCTTCTTTCCTTGTTTTTGCCTTTGCATGTGTGCCCAAAATGTTCTTCCCTGTCATTTTTTACCTGGCAAATTTCTTATCCTTCAAGAATGTGTCACTTAGGAATGGGTCCCACTTTAAGTAATAGAGAGAAACCAGTCAGCAGTGGGTTAAACAAATAGGGGTTTATTTTTCTCAAATTAGCAGGAAGTACAGAATTGGTGTTTGCTGGTGTTGGCTCAACAGTGTAATCAGGAACTGAGATTTTATCTTTTTTCTCTATCCTTAGCAAGTTGACTTTTATCTTCATACTTGCTGACTCATGGTTATAGGAGGCTTTATGTTCACATTCAAAGCAAGAAGAAGAGGAGAAGGTTGATGCCAGCTGTATTCTCTCCCCTTTTTATCAGGAAAGCAAAAGCTTTCCCAGAAATTCCCAGACCAGAACTATGTTATGTGGCCATCTTTTATGGAAGGGAGGCTGTGACCGTGGGTATTGAACTGAGTACAATGCTTCCCTGAACAATATTGGTTGTTTCAAGTGTCCAGCCTGGTTTCAGGATTACCATCTAGTTAATTCCAATCTCTTTTGCCAGCTCATTAATTTTTCTGGTGAAGGGAGCATTTGTAGAACTTCCTGCTCCATCATTTTGCCTTGAGTAGTTTGTTTACCTGCATGTACAGATCAGTTACTCTGTCTAATATTCAAAAAGGACCCTCATCAGATCTCCTGGGTACTCTCTCTGTGTAGTTTCCTCCTCTCCATACTCTGTCCTGTTTAACTTTAGCTGTGGTGGTCTCTCTAAACTTACCTTTGTTTTCTTAACTCAGAGAAGATTGCCTAGATTTTCTTTCCCTGTTTCTTATCTTTGTTTCCTTAACTCAGAGAATTCTCGAGATTGCCTGGAATTTCTTTCCCTGGGGCAATTGTAGGGGTTACCTCATTTGTTTCCTGTCACTCAAGGATCACTGCTCTTTGTTGCCAATGTCTTGAAAAACCATTGTTTAATACATTTTTTTTCATTGTTTCAGATAGAAGGGTAAATTAGTCCCTGTTATTCCATTTGCCTGGAAGTGAAAGAATATCCAGCTTTTAAAAACATTTGCCTTGCTTTTCTTGTTCTCAACTAGAGAAAGCAATTGAGCTGCGTCTGGCAAAAATTGACCATACTGCAGTTCACCCCCATTTACTTGACATGAAGATTGGACAAGGGAAGTATGAGCCGGGCTTCTTCCCTAAGCTGCAATCTGATGTGCTTTCCACTGGGCCAGTCAGCAACAAGTGAGTCAGCCCCAGAGATTCCGTGATCCAGCCCCCTAGCCACTGAGTCTGGCCTGAACTGGTATCCCCAGAAGACCCCTGAATTTTGAATAAGAAAATAGGTGACAGAGTATTTGTCAGCTCCTGTCTCCACTTGAGATCGCTTCACATGCACAGGACCTGCAAAAAGCCAGGCTGCATGGGGGTTAAAGTCATATCATTATTGAATCCCCTACATCACCTAACCAGCATTATACCTCCAATAAGTGGTGGTTGAAATAATTGGAGTCTGAACTGAAAGTAGATAACAGTAGTGTTGCTCTCCTTTAGTTACTTTTAGAGATGAGTGTATCAAATCCCAGACAATTGAATGAGTATAGTTTTGAATCTGCATGAAAAGGTTTTTTAGGTATTTTAAGCGAGGCACCTGTGTGTTCCTTGGAGATTTATCTTTTTCTTATCCAGTCACTGATGGTTAAGCTACTTTTCTTCAAGGTCTCTGACGTATCTATGATGTCTTCTTGCCCAGCACTGGCTCCTAGACATTCAAGTTTTTTCCTTTCAGTTGACCTTACTTTCTTAGTGAGATGTTCTGAATTGTCTGCTTTGATTCTGTCAGGTGGACAAAAAGGAATGCCCCTGCCCAGTGGAGGCGGAAAGATCGGCAGAAGCAACACACAGAACACCTGCGTTTAGACAATGACCAGAGAGAGGTAAGACACCTTATGTATGACAAAGAATAACCTATTATCATGCTACACTCTACTTCTCTTTGCTCTTTCCTTGACCTCTGGCCTGATTCAAGAGTTCCAGCGATGACGTCTTCCCATAAAGAAGGGTTAGTAATAGGACTAGTTTCTGAAGTTTGATACCAGGGCCTGGGTTATGACAAATACAGATATAGAATGTTTTGTATTTGGTAACCAGCCACTAACCATGTAAGTCCTCTCCCTGAGTCAGGCCCTATTTGTTTCCCTATTCAGGAATAAGTCACTGCTTAGAAGAGAGCCTATCATAATCCTTATCTTACTCATTCATGCTTGATAACTCACTTCCTAGGGTTGTGATAGGAAACTCAGAAGTTAAAAATCTGAGGATTTTTGTGGGAATGGGTGAGGTGGAGTGCATGAGGGGATGGGAATCCTTTTAAAATTAGTTAGGTTTGTGTGGGGTTTTTTGCATGGGGTATGGTAGTAAAGGAGTTAATTCTGTGAAACTGAGAAGGAGGAAAAGCTGAATTTGGGTTAGTGCTATGAGTCTCTGAACCTGGGGGAAAAACAACCTTTCTTCTGCTTTTTCTGTATCTTAATTTAAAAAGTAATCTTGATTTTTTTTTTTTTTCCCTCAGAGGACCAAAGGAGAGGAATGTTAATCAAGTGCTTGGAGAGTAGGGATTCTTGCATTTACTTCCGAAATCCCCATTATTTGTAAACTGAGTTTTTCAGTTCCACTATGTAACTTGTTTCCAGTAAAGTTTCTAGTTATATAAACCTCAAATTGGAGAACTAGCCTTACTTAGTTGCAGTAAGAAGTTATGAAAAAGGGGCTTCATCTTCAGAAACCTTTTTCAGGAACTTCTCTTTGAGAGAAGACCTTGTCATTTGTATTATACAGATAAAACCCAATAAAACATATATTTTTTTCATGTATGTCTGGTACCTCAGTGAATGGGAAAATAACATATTTTGCCTTTGGTATTTTTAAAGGAATACATTAAAATTACAAGTATGCTTATGAATTTTTAACTGCTCAAAACAAGCTGATTTATAGGATACAGTTGTGCTTCGATTTTTTTCGTGTGAGGTTGGCAGGAAGGTGTATTGGGTATTAGTGTTATTTTCAAAGTCTCCCCTGGGTCTTTCACCTCACCTCCATATTGCTTCTTTCAGCATTGTTTATTGACACTTTTTTTCTTGGTCAAGGTGACTGTACCAAGCACTATGAAATATAAATATGACAATGATATGGCCTTGTCCTCAAGGGATATCAGTTTATGAGAGTGAAGCCAGGTATACAAATAACTTCAGTAGAAGAGTCTTTTGAATGAACTATAGGAGAGGCAAACCAATGATTGATCACTGATTATAAGAAGGAGAAGTCACTTCTACCTGGGATAATCAAACAAGACTGCTTGGCAGAGCCAGCATATATTTAAACCTTGGATTATTGTAGGAGTGTTAGAAAGAGAGAAAAGACCATTTCAAATAGAGGAAATGGCAAGATCAAAAGCTTGGTGGTGGTTGTATAAAGGAGGATATGGGTAGAATGTTTTGGAGGGAGATGTAGATAGCTAGTGAGTTAAGAGGCAGGTAGCAGTAGTCCATGGGATAGTAATTGAAGCCTAACTTTGGGAATTGGTAAAAGGGGCAGATTGAAGGGCCAGAAGGTAAAAAGGACTTGTGCTAATGGAGTAAATATAGGGGAAGGGAGAAGACTGGGGTAAAAATGATGGTTGTGGACCTAAGATTCTGAGGTCATGTCAGTGTGCAATTTACTTCATTGATGTAGGTTCTGTATCGATCTAATTATATAAATAAATAATCACCAGCACATTGTAGAAAAGCAAAAAATGTAGTTGTTGTTTTGAGTGTGATATCTTATTTTCCAGGCCCTAATTTAGCAAGGTTATTCTTTATTATGGAAAGGGTAGATGTCTTTGATATGGATGGAGGGATTAAATTCCTCTCAACTTGGAGGGGGAAAATGATTTCCTCAATGGATTTGCACACTAAACTACACATGCTATAGCCATGTCCTTTTGCTTCTTTGTATAATTAGGTCAAAGGTAATTACAGTTATCAATATAGTTATACTTATGAAATGCTTTATATTGGAGAAAACAGAATTCAATATATTATCTCATTTTCCCCCATTGATACAAGAGTTACTTTTTAAACTTTTCCTGCTTCCCAACTTTTTCTGGGCCTAGGGAAGAGGCAGGTAAGAAAGTGTGGGGTGATAGTGCCCTCTACAGGCACCCATCACTACCAGTTGCCTGTTTTTGTGCCTGGACACAAAAAGGGTCTTTGATGTTTTCTTGTTTGCTATAGAAGTACATCCAGGAAGCCAGGAATATGGGCAGCACCATCCGCCAGCCCAAGCTGTCCAACCTTTCCCCATCAGTGATTGCTCAAACCAACTGTAAGTTCGTGGAGGGCCTGCTGAAGGAATGTCGCAACAAGGTGAGCTATGGACTCCTCTGTATGTGCTGGTTCCCTGGGCTGCCAAGGTGAAACTTGAAAGAATACTCTTTCCTTTTCTTCCTTCCTTCCTTCCTTCCTCCCTCCCTCCCTTCCTCCCTTCCTTCCTTCCTGTAGTAACATATGCAACTAAAATTTTCCCTTTTTAACCACTTTCAAGTGTACAATTAATTAGTATTAATTACATGTACAATATTGTGCCTACCATCACCAATATCCATTACACCAACTTTTTCAACACCTCAAACTGAAACTCTGTACCCCTTAAGCAATTACTCCCTATTCTACCACCCAGCCCCTGGTAACCTGCAATCTATTTTCTGTCTTTGAATTTGCATATCCCAGTTATTTCATGTAAGTGAAACCATACAATACCTGTCCTTTTGTGTTGGGCTTATTTTACTCAACATGATGTCTTCAAGGCTCATCCATGTTTTTACATGTATCAGAACTTCACTCCTTTTGGATGATATCACATTTTATGTATCCATTCATCGATTGATGGACACTTGGGTTGTTTCTACTTGTTGGCTATTGTGAATAATGCTGCTATAAACATTGGTGTACAAATAATCTGTTCAAGTCCCTGCTTTCAGTTCTTTTGGTGATGCTGCATTTCTCAAAAGTGTGCTTCTCTATTGTCTCTGGGGCTTTTTTCCAAGCTGCTGACACTCATTCTCAAGTTTTGATATGCATGCCCATACCATGACCACTTTTTTATGTCCACTGCCTGGCCAACAGTGACTGTAAGTTGCATCTCAATTTCAGAGATGTCAACATGTGAAAAATATACATCTTAGAATTGAAAAAATACAATAATGAGTCTGACACCAATGAGTATTTGCTAGCATGTGGAATAGCAGGAACTCTCATATATTGGAAGTATAAATTGGTATGACCACTTTGGAAAACAGCATAGCATTGTCTTGTAATTCTTCTCCCAGGTATATTCCCTAGAGAAACCTTTGCATTGTGTCCCAGTAGATATATACAAGAAGTTCACAGCAGCATTCTTTGTAATAACCCCAAACTGGAAACAATTCAAAGGCAGTAGAATAAATAAATTTTGGTGTATTCATAAAATGGAATGCTGTACAGCAGTGGTATTGGACAACAGCAATACCCATCAACATGGATGAATTTCACAAACATAAAGTTAAGTGACATATGTGAGATATGAATATGATTAAGTATTTTTTTCTTTTCATGTTTTTCATTAATAAGGAGACCTTGACCATGTCATTTAACTTATCTGTGTTCATCTGTGTATCTTTCTGAACACTAGAGAACAACTGAGGTAGTAGTTGAAATTAGATGAGATAAAAGTGCCTGGAAAGAACTTTTTAGGAGTAATGTTTCTGTAACTAGTTGAGCTGTCTTTTTCTATATTATTATTTTGAATTTGAAATAAAATTATTGAACAAATAAAAGTTAAGTGAAAAAGTAAATCACAAAAGAAAACATACAAGCAAATTATTTTGTTTAGGGGTACAAATATAGTGATAATTATTTCCTTGCTTTTTTGTAGTTTTATCATGTAAGTCAGGATTGATGACTTCTAGAGTGGGAAGGTGATTGAAGAACAGTACATGCAGAGCTTCAAAAGTATAAATGGGCAGTATTTCATTTAACCTGGGTGGTGGTTATAATAATATAATTGTATGTGTATGAGATGGATTTCACAATTAAGAAGTTATATGGAAAGAAATTTGCCAAAACATTAAAAGTTGTTGCTTCTGAATGGTAGGATTAAGGATGGAACGTGTGAATTTATAACATGATTAAAACCCTCTTAAGAACTTGGACTCAAGATTCAGGCAGATTTAGATTCAAAGTCCAGATCTACTTCTTTGCTGTGTGATTTTGGGCAAGTTACTTAGCTCTCTAGCGTCAATTTCCTTATTAATAAGTTGGGTGTAATGATGATACTTACAGGGTTGTTAGGAGGCTTAAATGAGATAGTGCAGTGCTTAGTACCATGCCTTGCACATAGTAAGTAATCAATAAAAGCTGTGATTATTGTTCTATAGCTTGTTTTTTTGCTTTTGACTTGAAACATTCAAAATTGAAAATTAATATCTGAAAGTAAATTATTATATATTTTTTTATCCCCTTAGCAGGTACTTTTGATATATTCCTAGGATTAAATGCTTGAAGATTTGTTTAATAAAATTAGTTAAGCTGTGAAAGTCAAAGAATGTCAGAGATGAGCATGACCATAGGGTTTTATTCAACTCTTTCCTGTGATGAAATCACTTGCCTATGGTCATACAATGGTTGTTGTGTTCTTATCTCCCTCTTAATTAAACTTTTAAAGAATGCATTTTACCATAAACCTTACCTATATGATGGAGAATACATATACTCTATGTCCTTCCTAGCTTGGTGGATGTTTTGTGTAGGCTACCACAACCCTTTTCTGTTGCATGTGACCTTGCTCACTGTGATTATCTAATCCTACTGATTGATTCCTTGTAGACCAAGAGGATGCTGGTGGAGAAGATGGGCCGAGAAGCTGTGGAACTAGGGCATGGGGAGGTGAACATTACAGGTGTAGAAGAGAACACCTTGATCGCCAGCCTTTGTGACCTCCTAGAGAGGATCTGGAGTCATGGGCTGCAAGTGAAACAGGTAATAAATGTCTAGCCTCTGCCTGCAAGCAAACATCCTCCCTGTTTTCACTTTCTAGCCTTCCCATACTCTGTTAGTCCAGATGGCTAGCTTTGAAGAATGGTGCATGGTACTTGTGGAAACAACTAAACAAACAAATTAATGTAATCCAAACTTTTTATCCTTAAAAATAAACTTCATAAGTCTGTGTGTTTGTTAGACTTTTAAAAAATTACTTGTTTTTTTGTGGAAATAGAGTTGAAAGGCATCCTGATAGATTCTGTTGGGCAGCCAGCCCTACACTTTGGAGATTGAGAGAATTTGGAGCTCAGGAAGTAACAAACATGCTCAGAGGGCAGTTCATTGATTGTACATTCCCAGTGGGAAAAGGTCTGTAATTAACATTTCTTTTGTATGCAGATGGTTTAACCATTCATGGGACATTCTGCAAGACTCTGGTGATGTATATTGTGGCCAGCCTGATTCTGGCTACTCATTGGCCATCTCCATAAATGGGTGGTCAGACTTCCATTGAACCTTGCATTCTTGATCAACGCCTTTGCATAAGAGGAATAAGAGTAATCCATGTCAGCTTGCCACTGCTCTTCAGCTCTTGCCTTTGTTCTTCTTCCTTAGTGTAATGTCTATAGCCAGGGGCTTCCTTCTTCTGGCTTGGAGGGCCTAGTTTTGCTCTGGCCTTCTGGCTTTTCAGAATCATTGCCTGTGAGCGCTTTCTGTAACCAGCTGTATTTAATGTGTGGCATTTGCTGATACTATTAAGGGGGACTACCTTCTCCTTTTATCTAACTCTGAGCACCAAGATCTTGCCTGCTATTTTCACTTGGGTCTACCAGTCTTCTTTATAACAAGATCCAAAGAGATCCTTTGTTAAGATAGCCAACAGATTGAGGATGACAGAGCCCACACCGGATTGTGGAAACGCTACAAACACATAACCTAAGCCAATCATAAAAACACAGCAAATTTTAAAGGCCTTACAGGGTGTCCTTACCAACATGCAGCTGAGGTCATTGCTTGTTTTGCTTCTATTCCTTTTATTTGTTTAATGTGTAACTCCACAACTAGCCTGTAATTTCCATGAAGGCAGGGGCCATATCTTATTTATTCATTACTGTATACCCTGTATGTGTACAGAGCTATCACTTAGTGCTCAGTAATGTATCAGCATTCACTTCTCGAGTGCCTACGATGTTCCAGGCACTCTTCTAGATGGTGGGGGTATAGTGATGAATAAGACAAAGTTCCTGCCCTTTCAGGAGCCTACATTCTAAGGTTTTGGTAAATGGATGGGTGAATGGATTTCTAGAAGTTGTTACTAAGTCAAAGAGCATGAAGATTTTAAACTCTTGGCTTGTTTTCTATATGTATATTGTATTTTTCTTTCCTAGTAACAGTTTATGGGAGTTGCAAGTCTCAATGTTGAACATGTATGTTTTTACAGATATTTGGTATTTTGATTAATGAAAAACTGGTATTTTCTAGTTTTAATTTGTGGTTTTTTGATTCCCATTGAGGTTGTTGGGTATTGTTTTAAGTGGCTTATAACTTGTAGGAAACCCAAACACAGCAAGTTTATTTTGACAACTTTCTGATCTATCAATGAGGGTTTTCTGCCATTCAAATGCTTTTTTTTCCCCCAAAAATACATCAAGTTGGTGGATGGAAACAAAATAGATCATCAGTATTCTCAAGGGATAAATCCTAAGACTTTAAATCTTCAAATTCATCCCAGAACATAAAATTTCCTTCAGGAAAGTATAACTTCAAAAGTTAAATAATGGCTTCAGAAGGAAGCCTATAGCATAATTACTATGAGCAATTCTGTCATTATATAGACTTTAGCTTGGATCCTAACACTCCACTTATTAGCTGTTGTGACCTTTTACAATTACTTAACCTTTCTGAGTCTCAATTTGCTTTTCTCTTAAAAAATGGGAATAGTGGTACCTTGTAGGATTATAGGAACATTAAATCAAATATTGCATTTTAAGTACAATTATAAAAATGTCCTTTCATGAATTATAACAGATGTACCTAACTAATACAAGGTGCTAATAATAGGATGGTATATGGGAACTCTATATTTTATATATTTTATGCATGATATTTCTGTAAACCTACAACTTCTCTAACAAAAATATTATTAATAAAAAAAGCCCCACTAGGGAGGCGGCTGTGGCTCAATCAGTAGAGCTCCCGTTTACCATATGGGAGGCCCCAGGTTCGGTTCCCGGGGCCTCCTGGTGAGGGCAGGCCTGCCCACACGGTGTGGTTAGCTGACCCAGTGAGCACAAGCAGCAAGGGGGGGATAAATGAATAAATAAATAAAATCTTAAAAAAAAAAAAAAAAAAAAGCCCCACTAAAACAAACAAAAATATTATATTTTAAACACATAAGGCTTAATTCATAGCAATCCTTAAGACATGGTAGCTTCTATTATTATTACTATTATTATTTTATTAGATATAAAACTAAAATCCTTTATAAAATTGTTAAAAATTCTGTTACTAAAACAAATTATTTACAAGATTTGTATTATATCAATTATAAAGCAACATTTACCATGAATCTGGTGATAATGAATAAAAACAAAGTATTGAAGGATGATTAGAGAGAGACAAAAAGCATTTGCTGGGTGGCCAGCTGGGCTCACTTACTATCTAGGCGAATTGCTCAGGCTTGCAAATGATATACAGATTTGTGCCTTGGCAAAATGATGAGTTACTACATCTCAAATACTTTAAACTGTACTTTCAGTAGCAAATCCTCATCCCTCATCATAGTAATGACTTATTCTCCCCAACCTGTACTGAGAGCAGGGATGCCCTTAAATATTTTAGGAAATTCAGGATGTCTTAGACTGGATATCAGCTTCTCTGTGCAAAAACCATCATGCTCTGTCTACCCATGCTGACCTTCAACCAACAGACCATTTAGAGGTTGACACATTACTTGCTTTTTTCTTTCTTATCCACTGGTCCCTTCCTATGCTGTCTTTGGCTATCTCCTTCCTATTCCTAGTCTGTTCCCTTCCTTTCCGGATTTTCCTCCTGGATTTTAGTAAGGCAATAAACTTACATACTGTGCATCTAGGTCTACATTGAGATAAGAAATAGGACAGACACTTTTTAGCAAAAGCCCCTATCTGTATGTACAAACTGTCTCTAACTTAATTCACTGGATGCTTTGGCCTCTGAAATCTAAACTGATAGGTATTTCTCCCTTGCATTGGTTCCAGGGGAAATCGGCCCTGTGGTCCCACTTGTTACATTATCAGGAAAACCGGCAGAGAAAACTCACATCAGGAAGCCTCAGTACCTCAGGTAAGAAGGTCTTTGCACCAGTGGAGAGAACTCCTTCCACCCATGTTGCCATTCCTAGTGGAGCGATCATCTGAACCAACTGTTCCAGGTCAATGAAACCTTTGTTCTGGAATGTTTTCTGTTTTAAATATGAAACCACCAGACTCTGAATCACAGAGCATATAAAAACTATGAGGTTTGCTTTCATTATATGTTTTTATACCCTTTTGATCAGCAAGATAGATTTTTATCAGCAAGACCTAAATTTAGGATCAATATGGATTTCATTGTGATACTGGTATCCTTTGTTTGAAGCAAGCCATTTTCAGAGTCTTTTGTTTTATTTCTCTGTCACAGGTATTTGAATTATCTTTCATATCAATCAAGAGAGCCTGTTTGTCAGTGTCCTTCCTTAGAACTCCCCAAAGTCAAGACTGGTAGGAGGAATCCCTTACACTTCCTTTCTGTTTCTAGTTTGATAAGAATGTAAGTTGGTAGGTACTCCAGAAATCTAGTCCAGCCCTCTTATTTTATAAGAGGAGGAAACTGGGGTCCAAAGAGGAATTGAATTTACTCAGGCTCACACAGCGAATTAAAGGAAGATGCCAGGTTAAGAACTAGGCCTCTACCCCCTCCTGATCCAATATCCTTTATGCCACTCTATGGTATCCCTCCAGGGCAGAGTCTCACCTTCCTTTACTTGTTGGAAGCATCTCTCTTCACACATCATCCTTAATTTTCCCCTCTCTGCTGGGGAGTTTATCTTTCTTAGATGTTTTTATCATTTTGGTGAAGATGAGTCTAAATGGGAAGACAAGATAGGCATGAACTCAGTGTTGTGTTTGTCTTTGTACTAGTTGACAATCAGTTAGCACTGAACATGGGGAGAATAGTTGGTTGAGAAACAGGACCAAGAACTCCCTAAATAGCTTAACAAGTTTTTGTCTACTTTCTGGATGTGGGAGCAAAGAATTTTCTGAGGAAGTCTAATGGAGTTATTACTAGGGAATAAATGCTAGCCGAAAATTCCTAACAGCCAGGTGATGAAAATACTAAATTATAAACAGTGGGCTAGACATGGAGATATAAAGGTATTCCTAGAGGTCCTAAGCATTCTGGATCCTGTTCTTTATACCTTCCCTTGGCTCTTTTGGAGCCCATTTTGATGCCAGAGCAGGACATGAGTAGTAGCTCCAAGCGGAAGCACTCTTGCTATGGATTATGATAAGAGCATGCTGGATTAGGAGCCAAAAGATCTGTGTTCCAGTCCTCACCTTGCTCCTTGATTACCTGGGCAAAGCAGTTAACATTTCTGAACTTGTTTCCTTCTCTGTTAAGTGGGGAAATTGTGGTACCTTTCTTGGCTGTCTTATAGGTTGTTTAGGGAATTACATGAGATAATATGTGAAAGTATAAAATCTGGTATCTAATGGGTGCTCAGTATTTATGAGATGATTCATTGAAGTGTTACCAAAACATTTTCTGTAGCAATTTTTGATTTGAGATAAAGAAGTCAGGGAAGCAGCTGTGGCTCAATTGGTTGGGCTCCCGTTTACCATATGGGAGGCCCCAGGTTCAATTCAATTCAAGCAGCAAGGGGTGGGGCGGGGATAAATAAATTAAAAAAAAACTAAAAAAAAAGTGTGGTCAGCTATTTGTATATTCAAATCTCTTTAGACATGACCAACTTTTGTGTTCTAGGAATACTTTTTGATTCAGAACGGAGGAAGTCTGATGCCAGCTCGGTCATGTCTCCCCTGAGAATCTCCCTCATTCAGGATATGAGGTTAGTCTCACATGTAATAAGCCACTAAAATCCAGTTTTCACTTGTTGCTTGGATATTCACTTTAAATAGCAAGATCTCAGTGAGCTTGCCTGCTGCAGCATCTCAGCTAATCAGGATGTACTCCTCGTTAGTCTTGTTGCACTTCAAGAGGCATTTATAGAGCTGTGCAAGTAGTTGGGTTTCCTGACATTTTTTGGAGAATTACATCAGAGTGAAGGAACAAAGGATAGTGTTTCAAGGCCTCAGGGCTCTGGGATTAACCTGGCTTTTTGAGGGCCTACTTTTTTCCCTTCCAAATTGTGGTGAGGCTACCTGGTAAAGCTACATGCATTTTCAGAATTTGGAAAACCAGAGAGAGTGAGTCTCTCAGGTTGGGATAGGGTTGCTTCACCAGGCCTCTTGGCTTTACAGGTAAGGATTGACACTGACTTCATTTCCCATCCCACTCCCCACTTGCCTTCCCATTCCCTCTTCAGGCATATCCAGAACATTGGAGAAATCAAGACTGATGTGGGAAAGGCCAGAGCATGGGTGCGACTGTCCATGGAAAAAAAGTTACTTTCCAGACACCTGAAACAGCTTCTCTCAGAGCATGAGCTTACCAAGTAAGGCCACAACATTTGGGGTAAAATCAAGCTCCTAGGAATGGCAGAGAGGAATTAGAAATCCCTGTTTAGGAAAAGGGTAGTATTCCATATGTCATTACTGCTATATTCATTATGCATACAATTTGCATGTGACGTTTTTTTGTGGTATTCTGTCCTTACCCGTAGAATAGTTCTGTAGTATTTGTTTTTCCTATCCTCTCAATCTGCATGCCCCAAAACAGTTTTCTTAAAGAGGTAGTATGAAGGATAAGATCCTCATTGGGTATCCCAACTCAGAGTTGAGGCTTCTTATCTTTTTCCTGCACACAAGCAATATATATACTTCTTGGGCATATAAGACTTCCTGTTTGGGGGAAGAAAAGACCAAAGAATTAAGAGGACATCTCTGAGCTATCCCTTTCTAGTTTTCTCTCCTGAGTCCAGCGCCAGTCTCAAGCAACCAATTTCTTCTTCTTTTTCTCTGGACCCTGCTTGAGTCCCCCTAGAGCCATGGGGGCTTTCAGATAATACTCCTAGGTTCTCTTACCAGAGAACCTGGTGGTTATCTTCCACCCAGAAAGAGGGAGGGAGAGATCCTAAAGTACTCTAATAACTAGGAGCCACTAAACCTACAGTTCCCTTCTCTAGATTTGATATGCCCTGCATTCCCTCTCTATCTGAGCTTCTTCTATGGGAGAAAGGGGGAGGAGAAGGCTGTCCCCCTTCTATACCTCTCAGACTCCCCCCCCATTTTTTCCTGTATATAATGTGTTTGACCTTTTGTTATTGGCAAGCCTGTTTAGCCTGCCTGCCTGCCTGCCTGCCTGCCTTCCTTCCCTCCTTCTTTCCCTCCCTCTTCCTCAGGCATCTTTTTATGATGTCCTTTATTATGTTCCTTCCCTATGGGTAAGGCAGAGGAGTGGATCTAGGGGAAAATTTGTATAAGCCAGTTGAACAAATATGCAGATTTTCTCTTATTCAAAAGGAAAATATATATTTTTAGACTGTTCATGGTGTGTGTGAGCCATAACAAGAAACCAGCTTTAAAACTTTGATAGGTTAGAGGAATCACTAATCTAGGAAGACATAGAACTTTTTAATGCTCTTAATTTGTTTCCCTAAAAGGACAAAAAGCTTTAGGAATAAAATTTCAAGATTAGGAGGACAATTAAAAGGGAACAAGTGAACATTTAAGCGTAGAGTTTGGAGGGGTAATGTTTGCAAGTCAGATGCCAGAGGACAGTTGTTTGCCCTGGAAAAATCTGTAGTTGTAACTGTGTTGGCTTCAGGGCCTGATGTAGGGCAGATGTCATTCCTGTGGGCCAGTTTGGGCATCATCTGTCAGAAGAGGCTCCAAATCAGCAGTAGGATGGGACAGAGAGAGGCAGCTAGAGGAGATCAAGCACATGAACAGGATAGTGGATGGGTCCAGGATAGTGGATGGGTCTAGGTGTATGAACTTAAGGGCACAGAACTTGGTGAACAGGCTAGTCTTGGTTTCCATAACTATGTTAGAGGAGATAAGCTCAGAATGTACTCAGTACATAGTACTTCTCACCTGACAGTCTGACCCCTGTGCTACTCCAGTGAGTAGGAAATGAAGAGTTTTGCTGCAACAGATTGCATTTTGGATGGGGCATAGGGAGAGAGAAAGTAGATATTCAATCCATGCATATAAATTGTGTGTGTAACTATACAGACCAGAGGAAGTGGGAATTCCTAGGAGAATGTATCTTGATGGAATTTTCCTGAGTCTCTGAGGTTTCCAAGTGGCCACCAACACTGTTTGCATTTTGGGGATGGGTAAGGTGGAGGCAGGGTAGGGGGAATATATATTAATGAGAACCATTAAACTATGAATTCTAGTTAGCTTCTATATATAATAAACCCAAACTCTTTGCAGTGAGTGTTACTGGGTAGTTCCCCCTCCACCTTGAAACTCACTTTATAAGGCTGCCAGGACCCCATACCACTCTATTCTCTTTTTCTCCTTACTTTTGCCAGGATGATGGTATACACAGTCCTCAGTTCTTTTCATGCATGTACTTTTTTTCTCACTCTCTTATTTGCTCTCACTTGTTCTCTCTCACTTGGTGATCTCATCCATTCTCATTACTTTTATCACCTCTAAGCAGGTGACTCCCACGTCTGAAGCTCTAGCTTTGACATTTCTTCTGAGCTCCAGTCCACATTTATTTCCATGTGCATATCTTACCTGTAGAGAGAACAAAACCAAGCTTCACTGTCTTCACCATAACTACTTTTCTCCCATATTTTTTGTTAAATTTTTCACTACTGTTCTCTAAACACCCTTCTCCTAACCTTACCTAGTTCAAACTTTGGAATCAGTTTTGACTCCTTGTTTTGCTTTACCATCTACATACACATTTCAGGTCCTTTTGCCTCTGCTCCCACCTGTCTCATTATTTTTACTGCCACTGCCTCCATTTAATCCCAATTCCCCCCTTTTTAAAAAAGATTTATTATTTATTTATTTATTTCTCCCCACCCCTTTGTTGTTTGCACTATCTCTCTGCTCTCTGTGTCTGTTTGTTGTGTGCTCTCTGTCTCTGCTCATCTTCTTTTTAGGAGGCACCTGGAACCAAACTTGGGACCTTCCATGTAGATGGGAGGTACCCAATCACTTGAGCCACCTCCACTCCCTGCTTGTTGTGTCTTTCATTGTGCTTCCTCATTGTGTCTCCTCGTTGTGTCTCCTCGTTGCATCATCTTATTTCATCAGCCTGCTGTGCCAGCCCATCGCATCAGCTCACTGTCTTGCTCATCTTCTTTAGGGGGCACTGGGAACCGAACCCGGGACCTTCCATGTGGTAGGTGGGCACCCAACTGCTTGAGCCACATCTGCTCCCCCCCATTCCCTTTTATCCCTCGTGTGCAAGTTGGTTGTGGCTCTTCCTTTACTTCTAGGGCAAATTGTAGAAACCCATAAACCCTTACTTCTAGAGCAAGTTGCAAACTCTAGCCTGGAAATTTAGTGCCTTCCTTTGTTTGACTCTAGCCTAACCTCTCAGCCTCATTTGCTAACTGGTCACTTCCCAACTCCAGCCAAACTAGTTTCCGCACCCTATCCTTTTCCTTCATCTACATAACCTAAGTTCTTACTGTCATTCAGATATTTATTTCAGAAAGCCTTCCAGGACCATTGCAATTTATGACTCTTTAAATTCCCAGTAGAACCTTTCATTTAGCATCTCTTTAATGGGCAGTCTTATACAGTGGCCTTTATCTGATTTATTCACCTAGACTGTACTTGAGAATCGGTGCTTCCCTCCCTAACACCTATGTACATTGGCCTTGAATTATCTGTTGAGAATACTATATAAACCTCACCACAGTGATTGCAGTCTTGGCAACCAGTATAGTTGCCTTCTTTTGTTCTCTGTGTATTTCTCTTGTTGAGAGCCTGGGCATTGGGCTCTTTGTCCCCTCTACCTGGGGAAGATGCTGTGCAGTTGCATAGGGCCCAGAATGTCAGGCAAAGGATTTGGTCTTTTATAAATAAGCAGTAGGGATATGGGTTGGGGTGGGAGAAAGTTTGAAAAGAGAGGAAGGACATGATCTGTACAGCTCTTCCTCAACTGTGATCTGGATCAGAGACAGTAGAAGCCTGCCCTTTGTTGTCTTTGAAGTTGTGCTGGGTTTACATTCACATTCAGAGCAGTGTTCTGACTCATGGATTTCAGATCTGTTGAGACCTGGTAATGAATGGTGATCACAGATCTCTTTTGCCATTGGTGTTCACACACCAGGCCCAGCTAGAAGCCTGAGAGGACCTGTGTCAATTCCGATGGAATCCCATTCCATCTTCAGTTTAGCAAAGAAAAGTCTATGACCACTTACACTTAGTCATTGTAGTCACATCAAACCCTAGACCAAGGTAGTATTTGATTTTCATTGTTCCTTCTGTAGCTTAAGTAGTTCCCCTCTAGCCCTCAGTGAGATGAGTAGCTAGCTTTGTTCCTTTATAGGGTGACCTAAAGAACTTGAGGCTTGACATATTTGTCCCTTAGCTGTCTCCTTCCAGGGCTGAATAATTCTAGCTTACTTGACCTCCTTTTGGTTGGAAAACTGATGTATTGCCTCCTCTCCTACAGAAAGTTGTATAAGCGCTATGCCTTCCTGCGCTGTGATGATGAGAAGGAGCAGTTCCTCTATCACCTCCTCTCTTTCAATGCCGTTGATTACTTTTGCTTCACCAATGTCTTCACAACCATCTGTGAGTAGCCCTGTGTTCTCCACCAGACTTCTCACTGCCAGTTTTCATGAACCTGCATAAGGCTACCTCACTGTCCCCTTTTTAAAGGAAGAAGATTACCACTTGTATTTTTTTTTTTTCCTTTTGATTTTGTGGGGAAAGAGGTCCACTTGCTCTCCTTAGAAATTGTTTTTCCTCTGAAGCTTCTGGTTCTTGTTGGCATTAGGAGGTTTGGGTCCAGGCCCTGCTCTCCCTTAACTCATTATGTGTTTGTGAGCATAGCCCACCACTGCTGTAGGCCTCAGTCTCTCTATTTGCAGAGTGAGGAAGGAGGTTTAATACAGTCTAAGGCCCTTCAAACCTTATCTTTTTTTGATGTCAGGATTTTCTAGTGGCTTGGGAGTGGTCTCTGAATTTGCCCAATGGCTAGTTGTTTGGCCACTTCTCAATAGTCCCAGTAGTATGGACTCTTGCTTCTATCTGACACTCCTTCTCAGAAATTAGGGCTGTGGGCTACAATACAAGCCATACTGGGTTGAATTCAGGAAACCTGAGGTGTAAATTATTTCACTCTCTCTGCCTTGGAAATGTTGGAATGGGATTGTAATACCTACTAAGAATGTTATTCTGTCCAAAAATGTTACTGGAGTCCATGAGATGATAGATTAAAAAGTGCTCTGAGATGCAATTCAATGCAGTGTGAGGAGATGGTGATATTCTTTAAGAAACAAATTCTCTTAGCTCTGAGCCTTGCAGGTGGACTTGAATTTTTGCTGTTTGGGTGGTCACCCACAAAGGAGTGAGACTGACTAGGAATTGGCAGATATTCTGAGCCAGCCAGGGACTACGTTCTAGAGACACGGCAATCGTGCCAACAGACCTGGGATAGTTTAGGGCCCCATCAGATATGGAAGTGATTCCTGATCCACCTCATGCCTTTGTGGATTCCTCTGCACAGTGATCCCATACCACATCCTGATCGTACCGAGCAAGAAGCTGGGGGGCTCCATGTTCACTGCCAACCCATGGATCTGCATCTCAGGAGAACTGGGTGAGACACAGATCCTGCAGATTCCCAGGAACGTGTTAGAGATGACCTTTGAGGTATGTGTTATCCAGGGCCCACAACCTCAGGCTCTGTGAGGATCTAAGTTGGCAACGGCTGCTTTGGGAAGTTTCATGACGGCCTTGCTCTGTGCAGTGTTACGTAATCAGTACAGCCAGTCTGTCGTGAGGTAATCCAAAACAGGAACTAAGGGTTGACCCTGAGGAGTAGTGAGCCTGCCTTGGCTAAATAGTTACTATCTGGAAGGTACTTATGCATCTGAACTTGCATACTTATCTGTCCATGGTGTGTTGAGAAATTTCCAAGAGTTCCTTCAGCTGCTAACCCCAGGGCTTCACAGACCTATGAACCTCAGACTGTTGTTCATCTTCCAGAGCCTTCTGCTCCCATGTCCTGTCCTTCGTCTAGGTACTAACATCTCAGCGATGACCCAACTTGTGGGAGAGTACTCTACCACTGACCCTGGAGGTGGGTGGAGCTATGAGCTCTCCCTCTGCAGATACTGAGGGGCCAGGTTGCAGGAGTCCAGTCAGATTTATGCCTCCAAAGGTTGGAGATAGCAGTCCCAGGAGTGCCTGTGTAGTTTCCAGAAAAGAGGTCAAACCTGACACCTGTTTGGGGTTTCTGTTCTTCCAGGCTCTCAGCTTTGCTGCCTTTTTCTCCTATTTTCCTGACCTGCTCCATCTTCTCTATTTGACTATTCTTCACAGTGTCAGAACTTGGGGAAGCTTACTACTGTACAAATTGGCCATGATAACTCTGGACTGTATGCCAAATGGCTGGTGGAGTATGTGATGGTCAGGAATGAGATCACAGGACATACCTACAAGTAAGTATTCTCTCAGCTATGCCCTAAAAATGTGGGGCATGGTGTGCCAGGGACTGTCTTTGATGTTTGGGTATGTGGAGTTCTCAGGAAGACCCTGTAGGTTGTGATAGGTTGAAGTTACTTCCTGTTTGGCTGCATTATGTACCTGAAAAGAAACAGGAGGAGGGTTTTCCAAGTGAAGATATTTGGTATTGCTGTACACAGGTCCCAGGCCACTGATGCCACTCAGGTGGCTGCCCAGATGACATACAGTGGGATCACTGAGTAAGGTCATTTGAGGGGATCCCTAGCCTGATTTTATAGCCTATCCCCAGGGATTGACTTAGTTGATGTTTCTTGCTGAGACAGGAGGGACACCAGAGGGGATGGCGATTCTGACAGGCCATTGACTGACCTTCAGGTTCCCGTGTGGCCGGTGGTTGGGAAAGGGAATGGACGATGGAAGCCTGGAACGGGTTCTCGTTGGGGAGCTGCTCACATCCCAGCCTGAGGTAGACGAGAGGCCATGCCGGACACCACCGCTGCAGCAGTCCCCCAGTGTCATCCGGAGGCTTGTTACCATCTCACCCAACAACAAGCCCAGTAAGCAGGAGGAAGACCTGGGCCCTCATGCCACAAAACCTGGGGAATGAGCAGATCTCTGTGAGCCTAGATCCCACCTAGGCAGTTGCCTCAGAAATGTGACAAAGCAGCCTCAGGCATTTGTCACACTCCTCTCATGAATCACTGGGGATATTTGGCATGCCCTTTAGAAGCCCAGAAGGAAAGGAGAGAACTTACACAGCCCAGTCCAGTTCTGTTCTGTACTATTTGTGTATGGGGCGGGGGAATCTCCTTTCTGGCATTCATCTTCGTTCCTGGGCTTCACTGCCAACTCTTGGTCTTCTTTTGATGGCCAAAAATTCCACTGTAAAATGGAAGATGAATTTTATCAGCATCATTTTGAAACAGAACTCTAAGGTCTTGGTTTTTGCTGTTTTCCCAAGATTTTGGGAAGAGCTAGATCAGCAAAGCTGGTTGGTCAAGAATCATCATTTCCCAGGGTCCAGGCTGCCCTGCTTCTTCCATAGATCCTCCCTGTGTCCTCAGTTTCCTGCTCAGTCAGCTAAGCATTGCTAGCCTCTGAGATTGGTTAGGGATGTCTCCTTGATTTTTATAGAGCTGAATACTGGGCAGATCCAGGAGTCCATCGGGGAGGCAGTTAATGGCATTGTGAAGCACTTCCATAAGCCTGAGAAAGAGGTGAGCCTTCCTATCCTCCAACCCAGGGCCTTATATTGAGTAAGGGGGACTAATCTTGTTTCTCCTGTTATCTTGTGTTCATCCACACTTATGTGCTGTGGACAATTCAGAATTTTTTAGATTGTATGCCCCAATTAGTTTGAAATTGAGCAGATACCTTCTTTGGGAGGCATCTTCTTCAGGTTGCCCTGTTTTCCCTCTACACTGGGGATCTAATGGAGTCCCTGGGCTCCTGTTGAGCAGTAACTTTCTAGCCCTAGATTTGTCTGGGTCTTCCTGAACAATGGCTTCACTGGCTTTGTCCCCCTGGTGGGGAATCTCCTTGTTATGTGACCCAGATCCATTATCGTTTCATCCATTCATTCAACAGCTATTCATGGTGAGCCCAGTTCGAACCAGGCACTGTGCCAGGTGCTGGGGGGAACAGACAAGTCCTTGCTTTCTTTTGCTGCCTTCCCAACTCTGGGCTATGAGTTATGGGGGTGCAGTGGTGGGAGGACAGCTCAGCTGAGGTAAGCCTGGCACTGTCCTTGACACTTGTTTCTTTATGTAGCGAGGCAGCCTGACACTGCTGCTCTGTGGAGAATGTGGCCTTGTCTCGGCCCTGGAACAGGCTTTCCAGCATGGATTTAAATCACCCCGGCTCTTCAAAAATGTCTTCATTTGGGATTTCCTGGGTGAGTTGGGCTAGGGTGTGAAGGTGAAAAACATACAAAGACATAGGTAGACTTGCCAACATAATGTGAGTGCTGACCATTGGCCTTGGCATCTGCAGTACAGAACGTGATCAGGCTTTTCTCAAATGTGAGCTGATTGTGTGCTCTCTTTTTTCTTGAAGAAAATGATGGAAGCTCCTATCTCCACCCCACCCCCTTCACTCCTCACATCCTGAGAAATGGACAGAAAAGATTGTTTCTAGGCATCTATTATATAATATGGGCTTAGTCCTTGTAGATCCAGAAGGCCAGCGTTGTGCCCACTTAGAGAAGTATTATGCAAGAAGTGTCACTCTCAGAGTGTTTTTTTATCTTCAGACTAGGGACAAAGACCATCTTTATAGCAAGGGCCATATAAATAAATTTTAAAAACAGGGACAGGCAACATAAAGATCAATGATGTCAGAATACTCATGTTATTTTCATTAAGTTAATCGCATGGACTTGGAGAGGTTCATTACAAGTGGCCTGCAGGACAGTCAGACAGGTTAGTGTTGAGAGCTTTTTTCACTTAAAAACCTTTCTCTTCTTCACAGAAAAAGCACAAACCTATTATGAGACATTGGAACAGAATGAAGTTGTCCCTGAGGAAAACTGGCAGACAAGGGCCCGGAACTTCTGCCGATTTGTTACTGCAATCAACAATACTCCTCGGAACATTGGCAAGGATGGCAAGTTTCAGATGCTGGTGTGCTTGGGAGCCAGGTACTAACTAGGGCCCAGAACACACAGCAGCCAGCCTTGGAAGTGGTGCTGCAAGCTTGATGTGGTACAGGAGGTGGGGAGTGGCTAATGACTGGGTGTCCTTAGGCAGGTAGTCTTGGAGGGCTTTCTAGAGGTCCTTCATTTCCTTTGTGTACCATATATATGTGCATGGTATCCGTGAGGGTAGAGATGAGAGTGAATGTGTTAGTAGGGGTGAAGGGGCATATTTTGGTGGAAAGGATTGAAACCAAAACCCATTGGGGAAATTTGAAGCAAAATTTATCTAGTCATTCTTTCAATAAATATTTTAATGGGCCAGGCCTAATATAAGGTGATGGGGATAGAGCTGAGTAAAGCACGGTCACTACCATTTAGGAGTTAACTTGTCCCTATTTAACAGAAAGTCGTGAGGGTCCAAAAAATAAGTATGTGTTCATAAGGTTTACTGAAAATGTAGAGAAAGATCAAAGGTGGTTTCAGAGAGGAGAATTGAGGTGAGTCTTAATGGAGGAGTAGAACTGGGGAGGGAGTTTGAAGCAAAAGGAATTAGCAGAGAGGTGCTAAAGGAATCAAGGGATGTAGGGTTAGGACATAACACATAAAATATGAAAAGGTTAGTAGTAGGAAACTCGGATGAAAAGGAAGGTAGGGGGAAGCGGATGTCGCTTGAGCGATTGGGCTCCCGTCTACCATATGGGAGGTCTTGGGTTTGATTCCCAGGGTCTCCTGGTGAAGGCAAAAGCAGGCCACGGAGAGAGCTGACACAACAAGATGATGCAACAAAAAGAGACACAGAGAAAAAGGACAAGAGACATAACAAACCGGGGAGCTGAGGTGGCTCAAGCAATTGAGTGCCTCTCTCCCACGTTGGGTGGCTCCTGGTGCCTCCTAAAGAGAAGACAAGCAGACACAAGAATGCACAGCAAGTGGAAACAGAGAGCAGACCGCGAGCTCAAGTGGCGTGGGGGAGGGGAGATAAATACATCTTTATTTATTTATTTTTTTTAAAAAAAGGGAAGGTAGGGGCCTTGAGCTGGGACAGAGGAAAATTCCTGCCATATTGGGATGAACTAATCAGGGGGTTGAAATAATAATCTGATATCATGGGTGGTATACATCGGAGTGGGCAAGATTATTTGGGGTATTCCAGAAGGTCATGTGAGAGATTATGAAGTCCAAATAAACCTAAGACAGTATGAGGCCCAAATTCAGGCCCTATGAGGGGAGGAAGTTAGCTTAGGGGTTAAAAACACTCTAGAACCAAACTTTCTGGGTTCACACCTCATGCCAGCCACTTACTGTGTGTCCTTGGACAAGTAACCTCTCTTTACTTCAGTTTCTTCATCTATAATAGCACCTACCTCTTATCATAAGATTGCCATGAGAATTAAATCTCCTATTAAAGTCCCTAGCACATACTAAGTACCAAGTAAGTGTTAGCTATTCATATTATTACTGGTGGTTGGTAATTATGGGGAGAAGTGATACTCTGGGAGAGTTTGGCTACTGAGATGGATGCTGACTGGAGCCTGGTGTTGTCTAGGTGGGTGGTGGGATTGTCTGTGGAGGGAAAGGGAGGAAGAAGACTTAGTTCAAGGAGTGTTAGAATAGATTTTCCCCTTGGCCTTGCACTAACCCTATGTCTCCCCTTTCTCTTGCCTTCTGATCCATATGGGTTGGTCTCACCCTGCCAGAGATCACCTCCTACACCACTGGATTGCTCTGCTGGCTGACTGCCCCATCACCGCACACATGTATGAAGATGTGGCGCTGATCAAAGACCACACACTTGTCAATTCCTTGATCCGTGTGCTGCAGACATTGCAGGAGTTCAACATCACACTGGAGACATCTCTTGTCAAGGGCATTGACATCTGACCTCCCAGTACCAGCTAGCAGCAAGACTGAGAAAGACTCCCACCCTGTACCTCTGACCCTTCTTCCCAAAGGGACTTAGGGGAGTTGTGCAGGAGACGGAGAGGAGATGTACACTCATTGTAAAAAGAAAACTAGAGGATTTTTGGAATAAATAATCTATTTTAGAGTTTATTTGCCGATTTGCTTTTTACACTTTCACATGAAAGAATGATAGGGAGAGAGAGACGAGGTTGGTGCTGCTTATTTTGAAGCTGGTGCCCACCCTCGCCATAGCCACATGCTGGGAGCCTGCGGCCTCCCTGGACTGAGCCTGCGGCACTGTATGTGGGGCAGTTCTGATTCTTCACCCCGTCGTGTTAATGAGGCCATTCCACATTGTTTTTAAACTAATGTTTTCTATATTAACATTGTTATGAATATTTGACTTTCATGGGCCACTCACAGTTGTATTGAGTGAGAAGCCCCATACGCCAATCAAAGGGATTTTTAGTAGTTCCTCTAAGCAACCACTGGTGAGTCAGTCCCATATCTTTTCTGTTTTTGTCAGTATTATTTGGGAAGGAGACATGCCAGGATATGTCACTGTGCAGAAAATCACATTTCCTCTTGGCACATAGTTGCACAGAAATAAACATAAACATGTTTTAACAGGTTTGTTTTTTTTTAACATTTTATTTATTTAACCCCCCATTGTGTATTTTAAGTCTTTTTCTTTTTTTAAGGAAAGGAAAAGCTTGTCACAGTCTAACTGGCTATATTATTATTAAATTTATGTTATTTTGCAACTTAGAAACCAGCTATAGTATGGCCCACTTAATAAAAACACCTGAAACAAAATTGTGTGGGTCACTGACTTTTATGGGTGGTTGTAAGCAGTGGATGGCAGGGGGTATAGTTTGGTCAGTCTGAGAAGACTGAGCTGTGGTATTGCCTTTCTCATTGCCTGGTGTTATGAACTGCCCAGGATGTTCCTGAGGGCTAGTGTCTCCTGGGTCCTCTCTGCTGTGTCAGGGCTGCCTATTTGAGAGGGTTGTGGACAAGGGTTATTTCTTCATTCCCTAGAGGGCTGAGGTGAAGACACCTGACCAAGGTTGCAAAGACTGTCACTTGACCAAGACAGGATGGGCCAACACTTAGGGAGTAAGGGAGACCAGTTGTGGGAACACAAGACCCATGAGACCTTGTTTCTTGAGGGAAAGGTTTGCTTCTCCAGAGCTGGCAGGTGGTAGAGCTTTCCAAGAGTCCTAGGACCTCGCTTCCTTTGGTTTTATTCTTTAAGCTGCTTTGGCAAGAAGCTCCATAAGTGTGGCAAGAAAAAGTAGAGTACCTAATACCAATCAAAATTTTATGCTTCCCTGATTTTTTACATGCTGTTCACTCTGCCTGAAGTGCCCTCGCCTCGTTCATTTCCTGTCCATTGTTCAAAGTTTGCTTTAGAAGTCATCTGCTATGAAGTCTTCCCTAATTCCTCCTGTGCAGAATTAATTGCCCCCTCAGTGTGCTCCTGTGGATTCTTAGATGTTGGCATCTCCTCTCTGGGTTGTCATT
>JAKSZT010007815.1:40817653-40946201 GCA_026826555.1 Tolypeutes matacus
TGTTATTTTGCAACTTAGAAACCAGCTATAGTATGGCCCACTTAATATTATATTTAATTAAATATATGCCTAGAACAGTGTCAGATTTGTAATAAGTTTGCTAAATATTAGTTGTTATTACCCTGTGTCAGGCCCTGTGCTGGTTTCTGGTATATGGAGATGAGACTTAGAGGCCCTGCCCTCGATGAGCTCAAAGGTGAGTGCAATAGGGGAATATTTTATTAAGGGAAGTATTTTCCACAATGAATTCTGCTCAGAGTCAAGGATTGTCAGAGGAGCAGACATTGTGTGGAGAAAACAGTGAGCAAAGGCTTGGACATGGGGAAATGCCTGCCAGATTTGGAAGCTTGGGGAAGTTCAATCCTAGAAAAGAGTCTGAAATTGCGGAGGACCAGATCTGTGCATCCCACATCCCCAAATTGGGAGACAAGTAGAGGGCCGACAGATATCCAGGGCCTGGATCATTGTTGGTGTGGAGTAGATGTGGATGGAGTAAAGGAATAAACACATGCTGCAGGCACAAAAACAGCCATGTCACCAGTATGTGGCATCCCAAATGCACACTTACATGCTATGGAGAATGGCACTGTTGCTCTGGGCCCTCCTTGTCTGACATGAGAAATGGAAACCCATGGTCAGAGCACAACTGTTGGCTGGGTAGGATAAAGTGAGAGCAGCATGCCAGCCATGTCCTCAAATGCAGCATAGCTTGGAAATTGTGACTCAAGAGACTCCTGCTTGAACAAGTCACTGACAACATGTGCTCTTAACCACGGGGTTTGGTTTACCACTGGAAAAACCCACCCCATGATGAGGGAACAATGAGGGTGGGTATTGTTTAGGTAACCTGAGAGTAGATCCCCTCCTTCACCTTCTTCCAGTTTCTAGGTGCTGATTACCCGGACACTGTTCAAGGCAGTTTATTTGGAGTTAAATGACTCTTCTTGTACATGGTGATGGGCCTAACTTTTACAACTGTTTGGTGGTTCATGGTTCTGCATGTACAGTGCCCAGGCCCAGCTATGTGCTTCAAAGGAGGCATTGGTGGCCTCTGCAACCGAATTAGCAGAGGAGCAGCACCCTGTCCAGCAGTTGTTGATGAGAAGGTGGGTGTGAATTATGCTTTATAAATCAGTGCTTATCTGGGATCATCTGTTTCTCTGCTGCTTCTAACAACTTTGATTCTGTTGTGAATATCTCACATTCCTCTGTGTTTTGTTTAATAATCTGCTGCAAGTTTTTTTTGGAATTATGTGTGATAGAAGAAACTCTCAACCCAACTGCACTCTATGTAGGGCCCAGCCAAGCCTCTCCAGCAGCTCTGAGCTAATCAAGTGCATTTGGTGTGCTCAGCAAGCAACCTGTCTGCCTCAGTTTATATATCTGCTCTATTTCAGTGCTTTCCAGACTCTTATATTTCAGGGACTGATAAATAAACAAGCAAACACATGAGTTCAGGGAATTATTATAAACGGAGCACCCTTGTAACCACCACCCAGATCAAGAATAGTACTTTACCAACCTCCCCAGAAGCCCTCCATGTTCCCTATCCAATCTCAGCTGCCTCCCTTCTTCCAACTTCCTGACTTTTATAGTAATCACATTCTTGAGTTTCTTTATTGTTTTATCACCCTAGTGTACATCCCTATTCTCCCTAGGTTAGTCTTTGTCTTACTGTTTTTTGTTGTTGTTGTGTTGTGTCAATGTGTTCCTTTATTCTTTGCATTTCCTGCAAATCAGCAGCTGGATCCAGAGACATAATTTGTCTCTGATTTCATCCCTCTAAGGAGACACTAGGTAGTGGTGTGTTCATTCATCAGGAGGCAAAAAAATGTCTGGTTTTCACTTTTTTTTAATGTTAGCAGTCATTGATCCTCATGCCTGTGTCCAGTAATTCACTGGGAGTGCATAGGGATATTCTAATGTAACATTTTGTTTTCATTTATTAGATGGAATATTATTTTTTATTTATTAGAGAAGCAAGTTTATAGAACAATCATGCATAAAATACAGAATTCCTTTATACAACCCTATTGTAAACCTTGCATTGGGATAGAATAATTTTATAAGGAGATGCCTTCTTTCATCTATTTGATTTCCCAGTAGAGTTTGTATAGGAAAGGAAGGATAAATGTTTAATTATTTATTTTCATTTACCAAGCTTTAAAGATAATCAACTGGTTCCCTATAATCCTCAGAAGGTGAGTAGTTATT
This sequence comes from Tolypeutes matacus, assembly GCA_026826555.1. Classification (NCBI taxonomy): domain Eukaryota; kingdom Metazoa; phylum Chordata; class Mammalia; order Cingulata; family Chlamyphoridae; genus Tolypeutes; species Tolypeutes matacus. The sequence continues at coordinate 40,819,868 of JAKSZT010007815.1, forward strand.
TTTTTTAGCATGATTGTGAACTCATGAAATTGAATGTATTTGATGAGTCGACTTCATGCCATCACGAATTATTGATAATATAAATTATTTTCTTTAGTGTACCATCTTTGGCCATTGGGAGCCTCTTCAAGTTGACTTCTGAGTTATTGTGACATGATCCTAGATAATGTCTTTGCTCTCTGGTGTTTCAAGATGTTCCAGGCTCATCTTTTCCATGTTCTGCCCTGGATTTGGAATCAGCCATTTCTCCAAGAAACCCTGGTTTCTTTAAAAGGGAAATAGTATTTCAAAACCATAATTGGACACTAGAGACACTCATTACTATTGGATTGGTCATTATTTCTACATCTATTCAGTGTTTCTAGGCTATTCACAGTTTCTGGGCCTATTCAGTAGACAGAACTTGGATTATATTTATTTGTAATATTTGTATATATTTATAAATTTAAATAAAAAGATATATAATAAATATAAATATTTAAAGATAAATAGTAAAGCTCTAGAATTTCTATGTATTAAGGGCAGAGAGATTGGTAGAATTAAAATACCCTATAATTAATCATTTGCTTTATACCACCTCTACCACCAATTGTGATTATGGAAAGAGTTGATTTTCTTTTAGCATTCTATCTCCATTCTTTCCCCCATCCCATTGCTTTTTTGTGGTTGTACTCCATCTTTGACAGATCATATAACCATTTCTGTACATCTGAGTCCTCTGAGAAGTAGATGCTGAGACAGGGGAAGCACCTATAAAGGATAAAAGGTGAGGGAGCTAGAATAGACAAGGAGAGCCTTCATACCATGAAGGAGGTGTGACACTTGTGAAAGGAGAGAGGGATGGAAAGATTGTGTAGGACGAGCCTCAGACCACAGTTTATCTCTAAGAAAAATCTTAGCCAAGTTCATTGGAAGTCCCCAAGCAAAAGCTGCCCGTTAGAGGAACCCCATTCAGGCAGAAATGAGCTGGCACTAGTAACCCTGTTATGCTCGATCATTGTCTAGAAGCAGCCCAGGGAAAGTGTGGCCTCACCATTCACAGGGGAAGCAGCTGGAGGCTGTCATTAATTATGCTCCCACAGAAAGTCCTCTTTTTTTTTTTTTTTTTTTTTTAAAAGATTTTATTTATTTATTCATTCATTTACCCCCCCTTGCTGTTTGTGCTCTCTGGGTCAGCTTACCACGCCGTGCGGGCGGGCTTGCCTTCACCAGGAGGCCCCGGGAACCGAACCCGGGGCCTCCCATATGGTAAACGGGAGCCCCACTGATTGAGCCACAGGCGCTTCCCCAGAAAGTCCTCTTGAATGAGATTTGAGTGATGCATCTCCCCGGCCAACACAGTCTACTTGCACTGCACAGTTCCGCTTTTCCATGCATGCTTGGGAAGCAGCTCTTTCATGTTTCCCTCCATGGTTTCCTAAGGGGAAATTTAGAAGATCGAGTTTTAGGGACAATAACAATTCTCATCAATGCAGTTAGTCTTGGGGCTACAATTGGTATCTTATCTTCTTCCTTCCACACTACCCTAAATTCCCATCATCCTCAGCTGTCACCTGAGCAGGTCTTGGTGGCTTACCTGATGGTATGACCCAAACTTTTATTCCCAAAAGATCTGAGCCCTTGTTAACCATACTTTTCTTAGACCAGGGTTGCTGCACATGTCCATTTACAATTGGCTAAGGGAGTACCAAGAGGGGTTACTGTGCTATTCAGTCCCTAGATTATTCTCTAACTTTCTGTCAATTGGCATTTACTTCCTAGACTACCATTTTCAGCCACATCCCCATTTAAAAACCAGCTGATATTCACTATAATGTGTTACCATCAACTCTGTACATTTCCACACTTTTACAGTAAACCTAATTAAGACTTCTACATACAATATCAGTAGTCCATCTCAGTCTGCCTCTTATCTCCTTTAAGAATCCACCAGCTACCACTAGGTCTTGAAGATATTTTCCTCCATTTTCTTCTAGAAGCTTAATGGTTCTTGCTTTTTTTTTTTTTTTTTTTTTTAAGATTTTTTAAATTTATTCATCTATCCCCCCCCTTGCTGCTTGTGCTCGCTGGGTCAGCCAACCACGCCATGCGGGCGGGCTTGCCTTCACCAGGAGGCCCCGGGAACCGAACCCAGGGCCTCCCATATGGTAAACGGGAGCCCTACTGATTGAGCCACAGCCGCTTCCCGGTTCTTGCTTTTATATTTAGGTTTTTTATTCATTTTGAGTTAATTTTTATATAAGGTGTGAGATAGGGGTCCTCTTTCCTTCTTTTGCTATGGATATCCAGTTCTCTCAGCACCATTTGTTGAATGGACTGTTCTGCCTGAGCTGGGAGGATTTGACAGGCTAGTCAAAAATCACTTGACCATAGATGTGAGGGTCTGTTTCTGAACCATCACTTCAGTTCTCTTGGTCTATGTGTCTGTCTTTATGCCAGTACCATGCTGTTTTTACCACTGTAGCTTGGTAATATGATTTAAAGTCCAGAAATGAGAGTCCTCCAACTTTGCTTTTCCTTTTTAAGATATTTCTGGCTATCCAGGATCCCTTACCCTTCCAAATAAATTTGATAATCATGTTTTCCATTTATTTTTAAAATGCTGGTGGGATTTTTATTGGGATTGCATTGAATCTGTATATCAATTTGAGTAGAATTGACATCTCAATGATTTAGTCTTCTAATCTGTGAGCATGGAATGTTCTTTCAATTATTTAGGACTTTCAAAATTTTCTTTTAACAAGGAGTTGTAGTTTTCTGAATACAAGTGCTTTACATCTTTGGTTAAGTTTATTTCTAAATTTTTTTGTTTTATCTGTCATATTTTATTTTCACCACTCTTTTGGCACTTTTAATTACTTTTATTGATATAATCTTCATTTCTAGATTCTCTTCCAGGGCTCTCTCTCCTGTCTTTACTTTTCAGGCTGTAGCACACCCTTTAGTATTTCCTGCAAAGCAAGTCTCTTGGTTACAAACTCTCTCAATTTCTATTTACCTGTGAATATTCTAAACTCACCCTCATTTTTGAAAGACAGTCTTGCCGGATATAAGATCCTTGGCTGGAAGTTTTTCTCTCGCAGTATCTTAAATATATCATACCACTGTCTTCTTGCCTGCATGGTTTCTGGTGAGAAATCAGCACTTAATCTTATTGGGTATCCTTTATATGTTATGCATTGTTTTTCTCTTGTTGCTTTCAGATTCTCTCTTTGTCTTTGGCATTTGACATTCTGATTAGTATGTGTCTTGGAGTTGGTCTATTCAGATTTTTTTGGATTGGAGTATGTCGTACTTCTTGGACATGGATATCTATGTCCTTCAGTAGGGTTGGGAAATTTTCTACCATTATTTCTTCAAGTATTCCTTCTGCCCCTTTTCCCTTCTTCTCCTTCTGGGAAACCCATAGCACGTATATTTGCACATCTCTTGCTGTCGTTTAGTTCCCTGAGACCTTGTTCAAGTTTTTCCAATCTTTTCTTCATCTGTTCTTTTGTATGTTTACTTTCAGAGACTATTTCTTCAAGCTCACCAATCCTTTCTTCTGCCCCCTCAAATCTGGTATTATATGCTTCCAGTGTATTTTTTAATTTCATTTATTGCACCTTTCATTCCCTTAAGATCTGATATTTTTCTATGTATGCTTTCAAATTCTTCTTTGTGCTCATCCATTGTATTCGTAATATCCTTAATTTCTTTAGCTATCTCATTGAATTTATTAAGAAGATTTGTTTGAATATCTATGATTAGTTGTCTCAACTCCTTTATGACATCTGGAGGCTTATCTTGTTCCTTTAGCTGGGCCATATCTTCCTGTTTCTTGGTGTGGATTGTAATTTTTTGTTGGTGTCTTGTCATCCAGCTTACTAGAGTATTTATTCTGAGTGTAGTTTTTCTCTTTAGTTTAGGGTTTCCTGCCCTTTCTATCTTGCTGGTTGTGTAGTAGGAGCCAAGGATGTAGTTGGTGCTATAAGCTGTGGATGCTCAAGCTGCCCTCAGTGCCCCAAGGATTGATGAAGCTTTCCCAACTTTCTCCTTTGCCAGGGGTAGGGACAGAGCCACAGATCTGTGGAATAATCCAAGTCATGCAGGCCTAGACTGTAGTTGCCCAGAGAGACTAATGAAGCTTCACGCCCCTTTTTCCCCTGCCTGGGCAGCTGCATGAGTGGGCAGCAATCTATGCAGTGCAGGTCCAAGATGGCCGCAGTTGCCCCAGTAGACTTCCGATTACTCAGTCTGTGCCAGTAAATGTACCTGCAGTTACCTGGATAGGCTGTTGCAGGGCCCGCCAGCTTCCTCCCTGCTTGAGGTGGGGCTGAAGCCTAGGCTACAGGCCAATCTGGGTGAAAGAAATCAATCTCTACCATCACCATGATTTTCAGTCAGTCTGGCTCCCCCTCATGCTGGGGGTGGAGTAAAAATGGCGGCTATCAGCTTCCTTCTGACTTGGACAGTTTCAATATTCAGCTGTTCTTAGGGTTATATTTTAGCCAGCCGAACTGTCTAATCAGTAGCTGACCTTGGTGGCCAGCCATCTCTTCCTCTCCTGTTTTGGGGAAATGGAGCTTCCAATTCCTGCCACAGAATAGCTACTGAGGTGGCTTGCGCCACCAAAGTAGGATGATCACCGGTCTCCACGGCATGGCCTGTTATTTCCCAGAGAGGCTGGCACAGCTCCCCCTAGCTTGCTCCCTGTCTGAGGAGGGCCTGGGGCTTAGGCTAGAGCTGCAATCTGATCTAGATGTAAAGAAGCCGGTCCCTACCAGCACTGTGATTATCAATCAGGCGCAGAGTTAAGATGGCAGCCACCTCTTTCTGATTTGGACAGGTTCAAACTTTACCTGTTCTTAGGATTATACTTTAGCCCACCAAATTTACTAATCAGTAGCTGAAGTTAGTGCCCAACCGTCTCTTCCTCCCCTGTTTTGGGGACGTGGAGCTTCCAATTCCAGCCGCGTAACAGCTCCCAAAGTGGCTTTTTGCCTCCAGTGGAGGATGGGCACTGGCCTCCAAGCCTCCAGTGAAGGATGGGCACCGTCCTCCGTGGCATGGAGTGCTCTGCTTATGAATATTCTCTGCAGATGGTCAGTTTCCTTCTTCCACTCTTTCAAGGATGCTGCAGGATATACTTCTGGTCTCCTGGGGCCTCCAAACAAGTCCTTTAGTTAGCTCTTGGTGATTACTAACTGCCCTGTAGCAGGAGCTGATTCTAAGAGCACCTTACTCTGCCACCATCTTGCTGGTTGTCCCCCTTTGAATCTTTATGCTCCACTTTTACAAAATGTTGCTGCTTTTAGTGATTTTACAACTGAGAACCAAAACACAGAATGTTTTAGGACAGGCCTTCCAATAAAGAAATATTTAGCGAAGATACCTTGCAAAATTTTGTAAAAGCTATTACTACTGGACTTGTCTTTGTGTCTCTTTATTTCAGTTTTGGAGTTTGGAGGCTGGAATCATGGGATCTCAGCCCACCACAGTGGCTCACCTGTTTGTGCAATTTGTTGAGCTCATCTCTCTAGCATCATGAGACTTCATGGATTTAGATAACTGTGTATCAAAAAAAGCAAGCAGAAGGCTGATTAAAATTGGTACATGGTTTTGTTTGTAATAAACTTCAATTTATTAAATTCACAATTGTAGGTAATTCTCTTGAGCAGTTTTTTATTTAGAATAATGTTGCTGAACCCCAAAGAGGGGCATTTATCTGGGAGGCTGACACATCTAGGTTTTTGTCTTGGAATGATGTGGGTCCCAGGGTAAGTTAGTGTGCCTTTCTGTTCCTCAGTTTCCTCATATATAAAATGAGTGTATAAGCCTCATGTTAATGGTGTGTGCTGAAGATAAAAGGACCTAGCTAATAAATGCTTTTCAAAAATGGCAGTAGCAATTAGGCACAAAAATTAAATAAAAGGCATCCAAATTTGAAAGAAGGATTTAAAACTATCTCTATTTGCAGATGACATGATCTCATATATAGAAAATCTCATAGTGGGTGGAGATTCACACAATAACAAAAAAAATATCAAATTCTCATCTAGGGGAGCTCTGCCACATTCTGTAATGGAACAACAAGAATGCCCCCAAGTACAGGGACAATGACTTGTGAAGGAGGATGGTCCATTGAAGGACCCTTGATATTGATGACTATGCTTATGAGCCTTTGCTCATGAAATTGAAACAGCCTAGTGGCATAGGGTACCTGAGTTACCCACGGGGAGCCTCCTTGTTGCTCAAATATGGCCTCTCTCTAAGCTGAACTCATCATATAAAAGCAATAACTTCCCTCCAGCATGGGACATGACTCCCGGGGATGACCTTCCCCAGCACCAAGGGATTGCTTTTTTTTTTTTTTTTTTTCCAAGGGATTGCTATCAAGTACCAACAAGCAATGCATCTGGAAAAAAACAAAACAACACAACAACAAAAGACTACCTTGACCAAAACTGGGAAAAGTTAAAGACGAATGAGTTTGTATGGCTCAGAGAATTCAAAGTGAGTCAGGAGACCATCCCAGAGGTAGCACTTATGCACATCTCAACAGGATCTCATTGACAGCCAAAGTAGATACGACCCCAAATAGCAAAGCTCCTCAGGAATATGGAGATACCCAGACACTATCGTCAGGGCAGACAGCTCAGGAATTTGGCCCCTTGCCAGTGGACCCTAGTCTGGTATTTGTTCTCCCCAGTATGACTGAGTTAGACTCAGTAGTGGTTTCCCTATGCATGACTCTTTTGTCCTTCTATTGAAACCTATGATTAGTACTAGAGTTGGTAGTTGTACATCCAAGAGACTTAATTTTTTGGGTTGTCCATGTGCCAGCTGAGCCCTGAATCTCAACGGAGTTGCAATACCTACTCTCCAGTTCAGTGGACTCACCCAGGACAACTAACAGGGAGGAGATGATGGACAAACAACATAACAAGGAATTGAGAGTGCTTACAACTGCAGGCAAGAAAGTCCCATATATCGGACGTATGGGATTGAAGCCCCCCTCAATTAATGGTGCAGTGGGCATCACCATCCCAGAGTCCTCAGGATTGGGAAACAAACTATGGACTAAAATAAGCTTACTAGTATTCTACTATAGACTTCTTGTAATTCTAGCAATGGAAGAAATACCATTGTTGTGTGGACAATTACCCATGGATGTTCTTGGGTTAGGGAGAGGGAAAAACAGGTGTAATAGGGGGGCATTTTCGGGACTTGGGAATTGTCCTGAATGACTTTGCAATGACAGATACAGGCCATTGTGTATCTGGCCATAACCTACAGAATCAAATGGGAGAGAATCCATGCTTAGTGGCAATGCTCCAAAATGTGTTTATCAATTGCAATGAATGTGCCACACTGATGAAAGATGTTGCTGTGTGAATATTCTTGCTGTCCTGATTTTGTGATAATCAAGGTAAGTTAGACATTCTCTAAATTAAAAACCATGCATGTGTCTCCAGACCTAGTTTTTCTCCCTAGGTCTGGTTTTTAGAATGCTGGTGATAAACCAAGCCTGATTTATTATATGACCATCCTGTATGGGAAATGACTGTAACTCTAGGGATCTTTCATCAACCTTATGAGATATAGCAAGGGGGCGGATGTGGCTCAAATAGTTGGGTGTACGTCTCCCATATGGAGGGACCTGGGTTTGATCCCCAGGACCTCCCAGTAAAAATTTAAAAAAAGAAAAATATAGAAGGTGCGCGGGCCACTAGGCCCTATGCGCATTTGCACCTTCAGGCTCTGCGTGCGGGTGCACCATCAGGCCCTGCGAGCAGGTGAGCCACCAGGCCCCGTATGCAGGTGTGCCATCAGGCCCTGCCAAGCCACATAGCAAGATGATGAGGTAACAGGAGAGTGGCACACGGGAGAGCCAAGATGAGATGCGCTGAAAAAACCAGGAACTAAGACGGCACAGGCGGTAGGACGCCTCTCTCCTACATAAGAGTTCCCGAGGATTGAATCCCGGTGAAGACAGGAGAAGGATGAGGAGAGAGAGAAGGAAACAGACACAGAGAATTGCGCAGTGAATGGACACAAAAGCAGCAAAAATGGGGGGTGGGGGTAAAAATGGATAAAAGTAAATAAATAAATCTTAAAAAAAAAAAAGATGTTGCTAATGTGGGAAAATGTGGAAAGTGTGGGGAGCAGGGAATCCCCTGTATATTCTCAGTAGCATTTATGTAATTTAAGTATCTTTAAAAAAAAAAAAAAGTGGGGGAAAAAAAAAAAGAAAATCCCAAAACTATTAGAACTAATATATGAGCTCAGCAAAGTTGCAGGATACAATATCTTAAGAAATCAATTCCATTTACAATAGCATCAAAAAAATAAATAAAAGACTTAGGAATAAAGTTAGCAAATGAAGTATAAAAGATATACTCTGAAAACTATAAGACATTGCTGAATGAAATTAAAGACCTAAATAAATAGAAAGATTTCACATGTACTTCTGGGCTAATAAGAAGAGCACCAAGAAAAATGGCCTTTACTCAAACTCCTTGCTACAAAGCCTTTCTTGATGAGGTAAGGTTCTTTGATTCTGAGTCCCACCATTCCCTGTTGGTACCTCTAGGCATGTCCACATGAGTGAGTGTGGTAGGAGTGGAGGCCACATTTGTAGAAACACAGAAGTATGGTATATAATAATAGTACTCTCTGCATTTCATACACCTTCATGGACATTTTCACTGGAGGCTCTCAAAGACCCTGGGAAGTAATAAATCTAAGCACAAGAGCTTAAAAGATTTTTTTTTAAAACCATGGCAGAGTTCTCACAAACACACTGAGGCTCAGAGCCACTGCTTTAGGTAGCTCATGACTTGTGTATGTTCACTTTTTTTTTTTTTTTTTTTTTTTATTATGGGTAAGAATCAAAATTCTCACAATACATACAAACATTTTATTTTTAAAGATTTTATTTATTTATTCATTTATCCCCCCCTTGCTGCTTGTGCTCGCTGGGTCAGCTAACCACGCCGTGCGGGCAGGCTTGCCTTCACCAGGAGACCCCGGGAACCGAACCTGGGGCCTCCCATATGGTAAACGGGAGCCCTACTGATTGAGCCACAGCCGCTTCCCAACATTTTATTTTTAGATGAAGTCAAAGCACCCACTGCAAATCTGCTCCTACTTAATCTTCATTGGATTGCTCCTCTGCAGAGGCCTGTGTCTCTGCTGATTTTATAGATATGCAACCTTTCAAAAAGGAAGTCAAGGTAGTCCACTTGGGAGCAACATGGTTATTCCAGTAATTCTGCAGCTGCTCAAAGCCTATTTGTTTCTGTGGTGCCTGCTTCCCACATGGGAGGTCCCAGGCTCGGTTCCCAGAGCCTCCTAAAAACAAAAACAAACCACAGGCAAACAAATGAAAACACCAACTCGGGGGAGCCAACATGGCTCAGTGGTTGGTGCCAGCTTCCCACTTACAAGGTCCCTGGGTTCAATCCCCAGCCCCAGTACCTCAAAAAAGAAAAAAACAATTTATTGAAGTATACTACTCATACATGAACATACACAAACAATAAATGTATAGTAAAAGTTGTGAACTTACAAAACAAACATGCATAATATCATACACAGTTCCCATACATCACCCCACCACAAATACCTTGAATTGTTGTGAAACATTTATTACAAATTAGGAAAGCATCATCAAAGTATTACTATTAACTGTATTCTGTATCTTACATTTGGTATATATTTCCTCCAACCTGCTCTATTGTTTCTTTTGTTCATAAACCATACAGTTTATCTAAAGTGTACAATCAGTGGCCTTTGGTATAATCACTGAGTTGTGCATTCATTAATATTAGAGCATTCAAACAATATTAGAGCATTTTCATTACTCAAAAAAACAAAACAAAAAAAAAACACCAACATCATACCCATATTACAAATCCTATGATGTGCTTTCACCATTTCTATTCATTTCCAAACATTTACAAACAACATTATACCAATTCTGCATAGATTAAACCTCAGCTCTATGGAGCAGGTGTATCTCAGTGGTTGAGCACATGATTTGCATGTACAAAGTCCCGGGTTCAATCCCTGGTAACTCCTAAAAATAAATAAATAAACCTCAGCTTTCCATTCTCTAACCGCATTCTTTTCTCTGGTGACTTATATTCTAGCTATTAACTCCATGGGTTTGCTCATTTTATTTAGTTCATAATAGTGAAGCCATGCAATATTTGTCCTTTTGTGCCTGGCTTACTTCACTTAACACAATGTCCTCTAGGTTCATCCATGTTGTCATATGCTTCACGACTTCATTTCTTCTTACAGCTGCATAATATTCCATTGTGTGTATATACCACAGTTTATTTATCCATTTGTCATTTAATGGATGCCTGGGTTGTTTCTATCTTTTGGCAATTGTGAATAACATTGCTATGAACATGGTGTGCAGATGTCTCTTCGTGTCCCTGCTCTCAGTTCTTTTGGCTATACACCTAGTAGTAGTATTGATGAGTTACATAGTATATCTATATCTAACTTCCTTAGGAACCGCCAAACAGACTTCCACAGTGGCTGTACCATTCTGCATTCCTACCAGCAGTGAATAAGTGTTCTTGTCACTCTACATCCTCTCCAACACATGTAGTTTTCTGTTTTGTTAATAGTGGCCATTCTTTTAGGTGTGAAATGATACCTCACTGTAGCTTTGATTTGCATTTCCCTAATAGTCAGTGATGCTGAGCATTTTTTCATGTGTTTTTTCACCATTGTATTTCTTCTTTAGGAAAATGTCTATTCAGGTCTTTTGCCCATTTTTTTTTAATGGGTCATTTGTCTTTTTATTGTTGAATTGTAGAAACTCTTTATATATTATGGATATTAGACCCTTGTCAGTTGTATGATTTCCAAATATTTTCTCCCATTGAGTAGGTTGCCTTTTTATCTTCTTCACAAAGTCCTTTGAGGTGCAGAAGTGTTTAATTTTTAGGAGGTCCCATATATCTATTTTTTGTTGTTGTTTTGGGTGCTTTGGGTGTAAGGTTTAAGAGACCCCCCACCTACTTCAAGGTCTTGTAGATGTTTCCCTACATTTTCTTCTAGTAGTTTTATGGTCTTGGCTTTTATGTTTAGGTCTTTGATCAATTTTGAATTGATTCTTGTAAGGAGTGAGATAGGGGTCCTCTTTCATTCTTTTGGTTATGGATATCCAGTTCTCCTAGGACCATTTATTGAAGAGACTGTTCTGTTTCAGAAAAGTGGACTTGGTAGGCTTATCAAAAATCAGTTGACCATAGAGGTGAGGGTCTGTTTCTGAACTCTCATTTTGATTCCATTGATCAGTGTGTCTATCTTTATCCAAATACCATGCTATTTTGGCTACTATAGCTTTATAATACACTTCATACTCAGGGAGTGTGAGTCCTCCAACTTCACTCTTCTTTTTTTAGGATGTTTTTGGCTATTCAAGACCTCTTTCCCTTCCAAATAAATTTGGTAATTGACTTTTCTGTAAAAAGGCTGTTGGAATTTTGATTGGTATTGCATTGAATCTATAAAACAGTTTGGGTAGGATTGACGTCTTCACAATGTTTAGTCTTCCAATCCATGAACATGGAATATCCTATCATTTGTTTAGGTCGTCTTTGATTTCATTTAGCAGTGTTTTGCAGTTTACTGAATAGAGATCCTTTACATTCCTGGTTAAATTAATTACTAGATTTTTGTTTTCTTGATTTCCTCCTTGGCTTCCTCATTATTGTGTAGAAATCCTACTGATTTTTGCATGTTGATCTTGTATCCTGTCACTTTGCTGAACTCCTTGAATTAGCTTTGTCATAGAAATTTCATAAATCAGATTTCATACATCAGATGACAGGATCATGTCAGCTGTGAATAGTGAGAATTTTACTACTTCTTTTCCAATTTCATGTCTTTCATTTCTTTTTCTTGCCTAATTGCTCTAGCTAGAACTTCTAGCACAATATTAAATAACAGTGGTGACAGTGGGCATCCTCATCTTGTTTCTGATCATGGAGGGAAAGTTTTCAACCTCTCCCCATGGAAAATGATGTTGGCTGTGGGATTTTCATAAACGTCTTTTGTCATATTGAGGAATTTTCCTTCTATTCCTATCTTTTGAAGGGTTGTTTTTTGTTTTTTGTTTTATCAAGAAAGGACGCTTGGTTTTGGAAAATGCCTTTTCTGCATCAATTGAAATGCTCATGTGGTTTTATCCCCTTCAATTTGTTAATATGGTCTATTATGTTAATTGATTTTCTTATGTTGAACCAGCCTTTCACACCAGGAATAAATCCCACTTGGTCATGATGTATAATTTTTTAATATGCTGTTGGATTTAATTTGCAAGTATTTGAGAATTTTTGCATCTATGTTCATTAGAGAGATTGGTCTGTAATTTTCTTTTCTTGTGTGTTTTTATCTGGCTTTGGTATTAGGGTGATGTTGGCTTCATAAAATGTGTTGGGTAATTTCCACTCTTCTTCAATTTTTTGGAAGAGTTTAAACAGGATTGTGTTAATTCCTCTTGAAATAATTGGTAGAATTCACCTGTGAAGCCATCCAGTCCTAGACTTTTCTTTCTTGGGAGATTTTTGATGACTGATTCAATCTCTTTAAATGTAATTGGTTTGTTGAGTTCCTGTATTTCCTGTACAGTCAATTTAAGTTGTGCATTTCTAGGAATTTGTCTATTTCATCTATTATGTAATTTTTGGCATACAGTCATAATATCCTCTTATGATTCTTTTTATTTCTGTGGGGTCAGTCATAATGTCCCTTCTTTCATTCCTGATTTTATTTATTTGCATCTTTTCTTTCTTTTTCTTTGTTAGTCTTACTAAGGGTTTGTTGATTTTATTGATTTTCTCAAAGAACCAGCTCTTGGGTTTGTTGATTTTTCTCTATTGTTTTTTTTGTTTGTTTGTTTGTTTGTTCTCAATTTCATTTATTTCTGTTCTAATCTTTCTTTCTTTCTTTCTGCTTGCTTTTGGAGTGATTTGCTGTTCTTTCTCTAGCTTCTCCAGGTGTACAGTTAGGTCTTTGATTTTAGCTCTTTCTTCTTTTTTAATATAGGCATTTAGAGCTATAAATTTCCCTCTCAGCACTACCTTTGCTGTATCCCCTAACTTTTGTTATGTTGTGTTCCCATTTCATGCGTCTCAAGATATCTACTAATTTCTCTTGCAATTTCTTCTTTGACCCACTGATTAAGAATGTGTTCTTTAATCTCCATATATTTGCAAATTTCCCTCTTTCCTGTCTATTATTGATTTCCAGTTTTATTCCATTATGATCAGAGATGGTGCTTTGTACCATTTCGTTCTTCTTTGAATTTATTGAGAGCTGTATTGTGGCCCAACATGTGATCTATTCTGGAGAAGGATACATGAGCACTGGAGAAGAATGTATAACCTGCTGATTTGGGGGTGCAATGTCCTATATATGTCTGTGAGGTCCAGCTCATTTATCATATTGTTCAAGTTCTCTGTTTCCTTGTTGATCTTCTGTCTAGTTATTCTATTTATTGATGTGAGTGGTGTGTTAAAGTCTCCAACTATTATTGCAGAGTTGTCTGTTTCTCCTTTCAGTTTTGCCAGAGTTTGCATCATGTATTTTGGAGCACCCCGCTTACGTGCATAGATATTTATGACTGTTATTTCTTCCTAGTGGATTTTTCCCTTTTATTAATATGTAATGGCTTTCTGCATCTCTTTTCACTTTTTTGCATTTAAAGTCTTTTTTGTCTGACACCAGTATAGCTACTCCTGCTCTCTTTGGCTACTATTTGCATGAAATACCTCTTTACAACCTTTCACTTTCAGTCTATTTGCAACCTTGAGGGTAAGGTAAGTCTCTTGCAGACAGCATATGGATGGCTCATGTCTTCTTATCCATTCTGTCAGACTGTGTCTTTTTATTGGGGAGTTTAATCCATTAACATTAAATGTTATTACTGTAAAGACATTACTAACTTCAGCCATTTTATCCTTTGGCTTTCACATATCATACCTTATTTTTATCCATCTTTTTAACTTTTTGGTTACTCTTTCTGATAGCTTTCATGTCTACACTCTTCTCCAAGCCTCTCTCTCTTGTCTTTTTTTCTTGCTCTAGTACTCCCTTTAATGTTTCCTGGAGAGCTGGATGTTTGTTTATGAACTCTCTCAGTTCTGTTTATCTGTGAATACTTTAAACTCACTGTCATATTCGAAGGGCAGTTTTGCTGGATAAAGAATTCTTGGCTGGCAGTTTTTCTCTTTCAGTAACATAATTATATCATACCACTGCCTTCTTACCTCCATGGTTTCTGAAGAAAAATCTGAACTAAGTCTCTCTTTTTTTTAAAGATTTATTTTATTTATCTCTCCCCAGCCCCTCGTTGTTTGCACTTGCTGTATTTGTTCGTCTTCTTTGTTTCTTTAGGAGGCACCAGGAACCGAACCCGGGACCTCTGATGTGGGAGGGAGGCGCCTAATTGATTAAGCCACCTCTGTTCCCTGCTTTGTTGTATCTCTTGTTATGTTTTTCCTCTTGTGTCTCTTGTGGCATCTTGTGGCGCCTGCCCATTGCACAAACTTGCCATCCTGCTCGTCCTCTTTAGGAGGTACCAGGAACCTCTGCTCCCTGCTTTTTTGTGTCTCTCATTATGTTTTTATTCTTGTGTCTCTTGTTACATCATCTTGCTGTGTCAGCTTGCCACACCTGCCTGTCACACCAGTTTGCTGTCTTCTTTAGGAGGCACCGGGAACTGAACCATGGACCTCCCATGTGGTCAGCAGGAGCCCAATCACTTGAGCCACATCTGCTTCCCTGAACTAAGTCTTAATGGACATCCCTTGTGTTTTATTCTTCCTTTGCTGATTTCAGAATTTTCTCTTTATCTTTGGCATTTGGCATTCTGTATATTATGTCTTGGGGGTAAGGTCTATTTGGATTTATTCTAATTGGAGTACGCTGTGCTTCCTAGACATGTCTTTCACCAGAGTTGGAAAATTTGGGGCCATTATTTCCTCAAATACTCTTTCTGCCCCCCTTTCCTCCTGTTTTCCTTCTGGAATTCCCATACCATGCATGTTGGTGTGCCTCATATTATGACTCAATTCCCTGAGCCCCTGCTCAATTTTTTCCATTCTTTTCTCTGTGTTCTTCTTTTTCCTTAATTTTAGTTGTTATTTCCTCTGTTGTTGATTCTTTCTTCCATGATTTCAATCTGCTGTTGTGTGCCTTTATTGTATTTTTAAACTCATTTATTATATCTTTCATTCCCATAAGTTCTTTTCTTTTTCTATCCAAGATTTCAAATCTTTCTTTGTGCTCACTCAGCTTTTATTTTTTTAGCCATGTTGTCCTTCAACTCCATGATTTGATTTAGGAGATTTATATGAACCTCATTGATTAGTTTCAAGTCCTGTGTCTAATCTGGAACTTTGGTTGAGTCATGTCTTCCTTTTTCTTTGTATGGCTTTTAATTTTCTGTTGATGTCTAGGCATCTGATTCTGATGCTGAGTTTACTCTGATGTTCGATTTTTCTCTCTTGCCTAGGGATTTACTTTTAAGTAGCTGTGTGGTATCACTGTTCTTTGATACTTGGTTCAACTTGTTCTAGATATTTAGGATTGCCCCAGTTTAACTGCTCACATTAGGGCTAAGGACCCAGTAATGGAGTGCAGATGAGTTTCCAAGGGCCTAGAAGAGGGTGGCAGTAAAGACCTGCTTGCCTTTTTAATTTATTATTATTTTTCCTTTTTCATGCACTTTTCTAGTCTGGCCAGCAGATGGCACTCTTTGGCAAAGCTCTCAGCTCAGACCCCAGGAGCTAGAGGGTTATGCATTCAGTGTAAATCCTCAGACAGGTAGGTGGTGCAGAAGCATGACCTCAAGGCTGGCCAGCCCTCACAAACAAACTTTCTAAGGGGCTGTTCTCCACCCTTGGCTGGCCACACTCTCCCTCCCTTTGCCTCTTCAAGAACCAGCCCCTGGGTAGTAGAGAGGGTGATTGAGAAAGCAAATTATCTTTAGCTCCCTGCTGGCTCTCAGTGCAAACAATATTGTGGCTCCACCCTGCCTGGAAGTGTGTGACCCCTGCAATGCAGCAGACCAAGTTTGCTGGCCAAAATCTGAATTTGCTGTAGGCTATGTCCCTCCCTCTCCCCTTTCTTGGGGAAAGGACCCCTTCAACACTCTCAGTTTGTAGCACTGCAGTCCACAGATTGCAGTTTGCAGATTGCTCTTTGCTCCTTAGGTAGGGGAAATGTTGCCTGCTGCTGCTTTTGCAGCTCTACTAATGAGATTTTTCAGCCAGCTGAGACTCCTTTCCTTTGCCCCTCTCTCCTCTGGGTGCTGCCTCACTTTCTCCTGGTGTACTGAGCCCCAGAGCAGCCCTCCTCCTGTCCTCCAGCTATTTTTTCTGGAAGAGAAGTGATCTCTCCACCTCTCTAATCCTCTGTCTACCTGGAAGTACACTCTACTGTCAAGTCTTTGTCCTCTACTGTCAAATTTTTGTCCTTTGAAAATGGGTTTATATAGCCAAAGTCCTTCAAAGACAAATCTGGTTGGTGATACTTTCCCTTGAATCAAGCATGGTTCCTTTACCTGGCTGTGAAGCCAGTCCCGGAATAAGAAGTCAGAGAAATTATGAGCAGGACCCTCACACTGAGAATAAGTTCCCAGCTTCCAGGGGACCACTTGGGAGGGAACAGCACTCATTTAAATGTATAAATTCTGTGTTTTTTGTTTTGTTTTAAATTACTTTATTTATTTTTCCCACCCCCTCATTGTTTGCACTTGCTTTGTCTGCTCATCTTCTTTGTTTCTTTAGGAGGCACCAGGAACTAAATCCAGGACCTCCGATGTGGTCTAACCATTTGAGCCACCTCCGTTCCCTGCTTTGTTGTGCCTCTCATTATGTTTTTCTTCTTGTGTCTCTTATTGCGTCAGCTTGTTGCATCAGCTTGCCGTACCTGTCCATCGTGCCAGCTCACTGTCTTCTTTAGGAGGTAACAGGAACTGATCCACAAACCTCCCATGTGGTAGGCGGGAGCCCAATCGCTTGAGCCACATCCGCTTCCCTGTTTTGTATTTTTAATAGCAATGCCCTTTGTAACACAGCATGCTTTCAATTCAAAAATTCCTGCTTTTGATTTTTTAAATATTTAAAAAAGTTTTTGGTGCTTATTCTTATCATTTTTTAAAAATCTGAGATGTTTTGAGTTTACAGAATGATCATATATAACATACAGGGTACCCACAAACCACCCTACCACCAACACCTTGCACTGATGTGGAACATTTGTTACAACTGATTATAGCACTTAAAAAAAAAATTGTACTATTTTTTAACAGTAGTTACCTGTGTTACCACTGATGAAAGATTATTAAAATAGTTCTATCATCCATCATTTACAATAGGTGTATTTTCCCCATATACTACCCTATTATTAACACCTTGTATTAGTATCGTACATTCATGATAGAACATTCTTATTCTTATACTTTTAACTATAGTCCATTGTCTACAATAGGGTTCACTGTGTTGTACAGTACCTTTTTTTTTTTTTTTTTTTAAGATTTTATTTATTTATTCATTTATCCCCCCCTTGCTGCTTGTGCTCGCTGGGTCAGCCAACCACGCCGTGCGGGCGGGCTTGCCCTCACCAGGAGGCCCCGGGAACCGAACCCGGGGCCTCCCATATGGTAAACGGGAGCCCTACTGATTGAGCCACAGCCGCTTCCCTACAGTACCATTTTTTATTTAAAGTTTTATTCTAGTAATATATACCTCCTAAAGTTTCCCCTTCTAGCGATATTCACCTCAGTGCTGTTGATTACTCTTACAATAATGTGCTACCATCACCACCATTCCTTTCTAAACTCTTAGCATCAGCCTAAATAGAAATTCTGTTCAAGTTAAGCATAAACTCCCCATTCTCTAACCTCAGTCTGTCTTCTGGTAACCTATATTCTAGATTCTTATTCTATCAGTTTATTTTTTATAATTATTTCATAACAGTGAGATCATACAATATTTGTCCTTTCGTGTCTGGCTTATTTCACTCAATGTAATGTCCTCAAAGTTCATCCATATTGTTCCGTGCATCAGGACTTCATTCCTGTTTTGACTGAATAATATTCTATCATATGTATATACCCTTTAGGTTGCTTCCATCTTTTGGCAATGGTGAATGCCGCTGTGAACATCAGTGTGCAAATATCTGTTCGTGTCCTTGCTTTCAGTTCTTCTAGGTATATACCTAGTAATGAGATTGCTGAATTATATGGAAATTCTACACTTAGTTTCTTAAAGAACAGCCAAATTGTCTTCCTAAGCAGCTGCAGTATTTTACATTCCCACCAGCAATGAATGAGTGTTCCTATTTCTCTACATTCTTTCCAACATTTGTAGTTTTCTGTTTCTTATATAAATATAGAATTCTTGGCCGGCAGTTTTTCTCTTTCAGTATCATACCACTGCCTTTTCATCTACATGGTTTCTGATAAGAAATCCACACTTAGTCTTATTGCAGATCCCTTGTATGTGATGAATTGCTTTACTCTTGCTGTTTTCAGAATTCTCTTTTTATCTTTGGCATTTGACATTCTGGTTAGTATGTGTCTTTTTTTTTTATTTAAAGATTTCTTTATTTACTTACTTTTATCCATTTTTATCCCCCCTCCCCCATCATTTTTGCTGTTTTTGTGTCCATTCACTGGGAAATTCTCTATGTCTGTTTCCTGCCCTCTCTTCTCATCCTTTTCCTGTCTTCACTGGGATTCGATCCTGGGAACATCCGATGTGGGAGAGAGGAGTCCTACCACCTGCACCACCTTGCTTCCTGGTTTTTCAGCACATCTCGTCTTGGCTTTCCCTTGTGTCACTCTCCTGTTACGTCATCATCTTGCTGCATGGCTCGGCAGGGCTTGGTGGCACACCCGCGCACGGTGCCTGGTGGCCTGCGTGCCTCCTATATTTTTCTTTTTTTCTTAATTTTTACTGGGAGGTCCCAGGGATTGAACCCAGGTCCCTCCATATGGGAGACAGACACCCAACCATTTGAGCCACATCTGCCCCCAGTATGTGTCTTAGATCTATTAGAATTTATTCTGTTTGGAGTAGCTTGTGCTTCTTGGACATATATATTTATGTCTGTCATAAGAGTTGGGAAATTTTTGGCCATTATTTCCTTACACATTCTTTATGCCCCTTTCCCTTCCCTTCTCCTTCTGGAACAACCATGATGTGTATGTTTGTGTGCTTCATGCTGTCACTCAAATATCTGAGATGCACTGTTCAATTTTTTCCATTCTTTTTTCTATCTGTTCTTGTCTATAAGATTCCATTGCCCTGTCTTCTAGTTCACTGATTCTTTCTTCTGCCTGTTCAAATCTGCTCTTGTATGCCTCTAATGCATTTTTTAAAAAAGATTTTTATTTATTTATTTATCCCCCCTTGCTGCTTGTGCTTGCTGTGTCCATTTGCTGTGTGTTTTTCTGTGTCTACTTGTCTCCCTTTGTTGGGTTGTCCTGCTGTGTCAGCTCACTGCGCCACACAGGCTGGCTTGCCTTCACCAGGAGGCCCCGGGAATCGAACCCGGGGCCTCCCATATGGTAAACAGGAGCCCTATCGATTGAGCCACATCCTCTTCCCTCTAGTTTATTTTTAATCTCTTCTATTGTGCCTTTCATACCCATAATTTCTGTTATTTTTCTATTCACACTTTCAAATTTTTTATGCTTACATTTTGTTTTCTTAATATCCTTTATCTTATTAGTCATATTTTCCTTCATCTCCTTTAATTGATTTAGGAGATTTGTCTGAATGTCTTTGATATGTTGTTCCAAAATCTATCTCCTCTGAAGTTTTAATTTGTATCCTTGACAGGGCCATATCTTCCTGTTTCTTAGTGTGACTTATAATTTTTTTGCTGATGTCTAGGCATCTGATTTTTTTCTGAAGGTCAGTTTCTCTATCTTGCCAAAGGATTTATTGATGATTGGCTTTGTGTCAAGGCTCTTCTTTGATGCTTAGTCTGCCTTATTTTAGACCTTTAGAATAGCCCATGTTTAGCTGATCAGGTTTTATTCAGCTCTTATCTTATTCTTGCCCTGTATATGCAGTACAATTTTTAAGACTGTACCTTTTTAATTGTTTCACCCCAGGAGAAAGCTTCCTTTCCTCCGTTCCTTCTCTGGGAGTCTTGATCTGTTTTGTTTGGTTTTGCTTTGCCTTTCAATATTTTTACACTCCTTCATTGTCTCTAGCTGCTTTTGCCTGGAGGGCAAATTCTGGAAGGAGGGTCACCCTAGAGAGGACTTTCCCAAGTCAGTATTTCCTAGCCAAAACAGGGCAAGGGACCCATGAAGGGGGCTCAGACCAGTTCAAAAGTGCTCTTGGGAGGGGATCAGAAAGGGCACCAAAAGGCTCCTTGATGCCTCCCCAGGCTGGACTTTCCTGACCTATCCAGCAAATGCAGCCCCTCTACTAACTGTCCCCCACATCCCTAAAGAAGTTCTTTGTCTTAAAATCTCCACTGCCTCCACTCCTGTCCTGGGTGGTATTGAAACAACAGCTGCTGCCACCTTTGTCTGGGGCAGGTTGAAAGAGCTCAGAGCCAGGACCCAGTGATCTGAATTCCCTAATCAAAAGTCATACTCAGTGATTGGCTCTACTTACTCCTGTTCTTGGGGAATAGTATTCCTATGTCCCTTTATGTCATCAGCAAGCCAGTCAGAGACTGGACCCTGCAGTGGCTTGCCATGAGAGTGAGGGATGGGTGCTGGCTGCTGCCATGCAGAGAAAGTAACTCACTGTTTTCTACTGTAGTTCATCAGTCTCTTCCTCCTGCTCTTCCTTAGATGCTGTACCATGTTCTTCTGGCCTCTGGAGTTTCAGAATAGTTGTTTTCAGACAGTTCCTCCCTGTTTAATAGTTGCCTTGGTGGAAGGACTGAGCTCTGGAGCTCCCTACCTCACCATCTTCCCACCTGCTTTGGTGGTTGTTCTGGTTTTGCTTGTTTTGTTCTTAAATTTTTCTGATGAGTGTATCATAAAAGAATCTAGTTCAAAATAGTGACCAAGTCTAGGGAAAGTAAATCAAGAGTTTTCTAAGAGAGGCTGTCACAGAACTGACTAGTCTTTCAGGACAGGTAATACTCATGTGTGGTTCCTTAGATGACTTGTTTCTTCTCTCCAAAGTTTTAATCAGTCAAGTAGGTATTGAACATGAATTCCATCCTGGTTCCTGCACTGCTGTGATGGCAACAGATGCCAGTCATACCAGCCCTCCTGCATGCAGCCTCCATACAAGACCATGTGATATCTTAGTCAAAGGCAGAGTCCATGGACACTGTGACAACAATATAGATGGTGGTGGTGGTGGTGGTGATATTGCAGCTGTCATGATGAGAAACCCAAAATGGCATTTGGAGGGAACAGAGGAACCAGGCTTTAATATGCGCGCAGACCCAGAGGAAAGTTCGATTTCCAAATTCTGGGCCCCCAGCCCCAGTTTTTTGGAGTTTTTATTGGGGTCTGCAGGCTCCCGTTCATTGGCTAGCCAATTGGCGGGTGGAATTTTTCCATTACCTTAGACAACTAAGCAAGCATGGTTACAGAAGCAGAACTGCAGGTTACGAAATCAAGCAGGCAGTGCTACAGAGCCAGAAGTGCAGGTTTCAGTTCTAAGGCGGGAGATTCTTGTCAGGAAAAGGGGGAGGGGGAGGGCTGCCGTGACTTTTCCTTATCAGTGATGATGGTGAGGATAATAATGGCTAACATTATTTAGTACTAACTAACTCTGAGCAAGCACTCTTCCAAGTACTTTATAAGTATTACTCATTTGATTCTTATAAATATTATCTCCATTTTGCAGATGAGGAAACTGAGGCATGGAAAGCAAACTAACCTACCACACAACTGATAAATAGAGCTAGTGAGGGAGAGGGCTCAGGAAAGGATTTCTGGGAAATGGGCTATACCAGTGCCAGCTGTGGATAGGAGATATTGATACAGAGGAAATGGAAAGGCATCATGGTCAGCTGGAGCATGGTTGTTATCTTGTTCACAATGGCCACATGTCTCCTTGGAGTTCTGTTACTGACCTGCCCACACTGGGCTTGCCTTGGCCTCCACCACCGCACACTGCTCTATTGAGCATTCTCTCAGACTGGCATGAAGCAGGAGCTTGTCGGTGGTTACCAGGATCATGGGATTTGACGTTTACACTAGTTCTTAGGCTGATGCTGCGTAAACAGTCAACTCCTGATTTCTGTGATGTCTCTCTTACTGAAAATTATTTAATTTCAAAAGCAGTAGATCATCATTCTAGAAAATATATCATCATTACACATGTAATGGGAAGAGAAACAGAAGAACAAACTCTAGCCCGATTGTGCGAGCTGGGGGAGATGAATCTTAAAAGGTTTCTTTGTGAGTTCTTTAGGATATGAAAGGTCAGGATTTACCTGCCCCCATGAGGGGAGGCCTCATAAACTCTGCATAAGAATATGAAGAAAATGAAGGATTTGGTAGTTAGGTGGAATGTGAGGACCCAGAGCACATAAAGTTGGATCTTAGGGGCAGATGGAGAGGCATATGTGAGGGGATCCAGAGAGGAACCCAGCTACTTGGTGAGAGGCAGAGATCTGAGAAGAAGAAATATCCATGAGAATCTCCCAGAAGCAGGGTCAGGCAGGACATATATGTATGTTCCTTTTGATTTTAAATTGTGTCAGTGCCATGTAGAACTGTAACCCCCTCACCAGAGTCTTGTATAAGATATTCTTTGGGGAAATCAAAAGGTGAAGTATTCCTATTTGGGTTAACAGAGAGAAGGGAACAGCTGCAGAAAACAGGATGCCAGGGAAATCAAGAGCAGCAGGAACAGGAAATTGGAGTGAAACTAAGAACTGGGTACCCGGAAACTTGCAGCAATGTTGTGGTAGGGCATTGGAATTTGCATAGTATACAAGATGAAGATTTGAGCCATTTTTATTTAAATGTTAAAAGGTGTTCCTGTGAGGCTGGAAGACTTGGTGATACAGGGATGTCAGATATCTGGGCTACCAAACATAAACAAATGGAAGAACATAAAAATCCCTCCATATCCTACCACATAGACTAACTCCAAACATTTTGATGTATATCATTCAATCTTTTTTCAATGCACATATATACCTCTGTATCTAATTTTTAAATGGAATTTAATGTGCATACCACATGTAGACTGTTTTTTCCACTTATAATATTATGAATATCCTTCCATTTCAATAAATATTCATCCTTGGCATCATTTCTAGGACCTGTGTAGTATCTTCTTTGTAGATAACATAATTGACCCACCTGAGCACATAACCAAGGCTTAATTTGTAGTTTTAGCTTGTGTTTTTATGAAAGTTGGACATGCTCATAGCATAGTCAAATAATTCTAAAATGTTTGTTACGAAAAAAAATAGCAGTCCATTACTCACCCTCCCTTTCCCTCCTCCTCAGAGGTAACCACCTTTACCTCCTTTTAGCTAATTATTTTGGCATTTGCCTGAATGTCTCTAAATAACTGGCTAGAATTACTACTTCTTGGTTTTTCATTTTTGTTGCCAGGTTTCCTCTAGGTTCTTGGCTATGTTACAAAAAAATTTTAAGTACATGCCAGTTTAGTTAGGCCAGTGGTTTATTAAGAAAATGAGAGAAGAGAAATGGAGAAAACAACAGATTATGGGTCCCAGGTATAGTTGCGGGCTGGCCCAGGCAGAGAGGAAAAAGGTCAAAAAGGGTAAAAGGGCTGAAAAAGGGCTGATTTACAGATTACAAGTCCCCATTACTGATCACAAGTCCCCAGGTCTACTTGTGTGCTAATCCAGGCAGGGAGAGAAAGGACAAAACAAGGCAAAAAGGTTGATTTAACTTCTGTGCTTGCTTTTTAAACCATTAGTTACCCCACTCCTTGTTAATGTTAGGAGAGAAGTCCTATCTATTTGCTGTTTTGATTGGTTACTCCACCATCAAGTCTCCCCACCCCTCGGGGGGGGGGGGTGGCAGGTCCCCTTGAGAATATCCAGGGCTTTTCCTTGATCCCAGATGAAATCCCATTCCAAATGGGGTATTATCGCGAGGTTCTTCCAGCAGCCATCTTGTGGGGTCTTTTCCTCAGGGATGGTTCCCACCACCACATGTTTCACAGCTGTGGTTTTCTGCCAGGTCCCAGATTTGTCTTTTTATTCCCTAAACTAGCCTGCCTCAGAGGTTTTACTTCTTTATTCTTAAAGGGGTGCTGAAGGACAATGGTCATTCTTTTGTAATTATTTCCTTCTGGTGAGGGGCAGTAGGCCCTTCCTGACAAGGTGTAGAACCCTCTTGCTACTCTAACACAGTTGAGAGAAGACTAATCTGGCACTGTGGGTGGAGCTGGATGAAATCCCTGTATGGCTAACAAGGCATTGATTCTGGAAGAAATAAACTTAATTAGAATTTTGAGGATATATGGTCCTACTAAAAGGATACTGGACCACAAGAGCAGAAAAGGCCAGGTGCCTCTAAAGGCTGCATCCTTCCGAAGTTTATGGTAAATAGTATTCTTCCTTGAGTTATTTTATGCTGTTGGTTAACTCTAGGGAGAGATGTAATAGATGACGAACTGGGTTTGGTATAAATTGCCGATCCTGGTTCTTACGGTAAAGGAGAGGAATGAGAAGAGGCATTGCCCTCTTAGTTATTGCATAGGGAGAAACTACAGGAAATGAAAACAGGCAAGCTTCTTAAGGGGTGTCTGGCTTGCCCTCCCCCTAGCAATGGGCTAAAGTTGGGGGGACCAGCTGGCCTTGACACAGATAGACACTACTTAGCTTTGTCTCTTGAAGAGGTATTCAGGCTGTCCAATGATTGGCACTCATACATCCCTTCAGGTGCTTCTGGTAAGCTGGCACTTCCTTGGGCAGCTGGCTTCATTCGGGATAAGTGCATCCAGCTGGGAATTCCTTTAACTTTAATAGCTGTGGAGTGATGAGAACCACAGAGTAAGGTTCCTCTCATTTTGGCTCTAATTGTGAGTGAGGCTTGTTTTCCTGCCAGGTTTTGATCAGAACCTGGTTTCCAGGTCCTAGGTGAGGGAAGGTTACCCATAGACCATCTTGACGTGGCTAAGCTGAAGTGGGTCCTAACACCTTGTTTGCTGTTTCCCTTCTGGTGGGAAAACGCTTAGACCTGGCAGGATGGCATGTGGGTCTGCCAGTCCTCCCCAGGGTATGAGTGGGACAGGTTCTGGAATAAGGGCTAAGAGGGAGATCTGGGCTAAGCATGTTCATTAACTATGTAGAAAATGAAGTTTACCAGGACTTTTAACATGTTCAATATTCCTTTTCATATGATCTAGAATAGAAAAGATATCACCATAATCATCAGGCATATAGGTATAGTACTTAATACTAATCAATGCACAAGTTCCTCTTTTAGCCGCAGTTAAATGGATCTAAGTCCAGGTTTGCAATACCACCCATGTTATCTCTCCAAGGCAGAAGGCCATAATGCCAATTGTGTTTAAGTTCTACTTACATCACTCTGGTAATCATTGCTCCTCTTGATATGGTCTTCACACAGCCAGCATGCTGCAGCACCATTGACTGTAGAGAGAAGCTAGGAAAGTAGGCTCCAGTATTTCACCAACCTGGTGCATAGTGCCCTTCAGCACTAGGAAACAGAGCCAGTCAGGAAGCAATGTCCGTTGTACAAATGGCCATATCCAGCCTCACTGGCTGCTGCAGGAGTCCGAAACTTGCAACGTAGTCTCCATCCACTTCAGGAGCACAACCAGAGATGTAGTAGAGACCTTTATTGTTTTAGGGGTCAGTGACCAACCTATCCAATAACTCAAATGGAGAGGCAAAATGCAGTGTATTGAAGGCCTGAGTTGAATGCACAAGAGAGTCTGACGATACTGAAGTTTATCTCTTTTAATCTTTATACACTTTTTATACACTTCCAATGCAATTTATAACATATCAAATGAACTTAACTTTTTAGTTCTTTCCTTTTTACTTTTACACCTTTACCATGATGACGTTAATGGGTATTTTACTTTAGCAGCACAGGAAAACTACTTTTTCCATTTTATGAAAACTGAAGATTCCCAATGGAATCAAGATTATCTTTCTTTACCACCACTTGAATATGCAGATTGAGGTGGCTTCTGACAGGTTTCCCTGCTATGAAGTTACTTTTTGCTATTAATATCAATTTAGGCTTCTAATTTGCACTGTGACCATACAGTTTTGCACAAGAATTTTGTTCTTTGATTATTTGCTTATAACCAAAATGTCCCCAATGCTTTAAAATACAATTTTCCTTTGCTTCAGAGCTTTGTTTATTTTCCATTTTGACTTTGGCAGACCTTAGATGAAAAATGCTAATTCCAGTATATACTCACTGATGTCGTTGACACTTCAGGGAAACTAGTTTTTTTCTCTCATGAATTGCTGCTTTTAGGAACCCCAATACTAGATGTGGGAGGCCTTGCCTCCCCCGCTTCCCAGTCCTCAGAGATAAGAGTATGCCGGTGGCCGCTGGACTAGAAGAGTGGACGCTCAACCCCGAGGGTCGAAAATTCCACCAGGCAGCAATTTAGTCCACATTTGGAGCCACAGGAGAAAGCAGGGTCACTAATAACCAGTGGAGGGAGAGGAGACAGAGGTGTCTCAAGTTTGCTTTCCCCTAGGCCATTGGGGGCAGAAGTTGTCATGAAATAACCATAAGCAAAGGCAAGGGGTGATGCTAGACCTGAAGCAACCATAATCAAAGGTAAATTAGTCTAAGATTACACTTATAATGGTAGGCTTAGGCTAAATCTACCCAGTTATAATTTCAGTTATTATCCTTCTGCTGTTTTATAATATAAAGGCATCTATGTAATGATCTTAACTCTTAGTTACAGTTTCTAGTAAGTTTTTACTTTAAAGCAAACTGGGTACTTTTATTAACTAAGCCACAAGAATTTTATTAGTAACAACTTTGCTAAGTTTTTCTGCTTTTCTAGCAGTTGAACCAATTCCACTTGTGATTTATACATCAAATCCAATTGCAAGATAATATTGACATTTATAGACTCATTTTCAGGTTACCTTTCACTGTTATCCAATTTGTAACAGGCAAACCACAAATTTGATTTCCTAGGCACAAGCAAACTGACAGAGTGAAACACAGATTTAAAAGTTAAACACAAAGTTAAGCACAGATTAAAACAGAAGAGAGAATTTTATACCCTTAGCATTTTCTAGGAACTTTTTTTATCTTAATTGATGGCATATGAGGTTTCTTATTTTCCTGGAGAGGTTTATTAAACGGCCTGGATCTTGATCCCCATTCACACCCCGTTTTAGGGACAACTGAATTTAAAACTGAGAAGGCTGTCTCTAAAAGGGAGTTAATGGAAGTTTGAGGTGCATTTCCTCATCTTCTTTAAGGAGACATGACCACGTGGTCTCTGGCCCTCAGATATATCTCTACTCTCTCCTCTCTTAAACAGGTTTAACTGAAATTTAGGGTCCTATACAGAGGATGCTTTCGACTATACTGTGGCCACATAGATCAGCAGTAGGCAAGTTTTCCCGCTTCCTGAGAATCCCTATGGGGAGTCTGCTGGTAGGCTAGAGACTATGCCCATTATTCTAAGAGAAAAGAAGCACTTTTATTAACCAAGCAACTAAAACAATTTTATTAGTCAGTTGACCTAGTGTCCCAGAGTCCAAGTCTGACTAAACATTTCACTGCTCCAAACTGTTTAGAGCCGCTGCTCTGGTCTCAGTGTCC
The DNA here is from genome assembly GCA_026826555.1 of Tolypeutes matacus. Taxonomy (NCBI): domain Eukaryota; kingdom Metazoa; phylum Chordata; class Mammalia; order Cingulata; family Chlamyphoridae; genus Tolypeutes; species Tolypeutes matacus. The sequence goes on from JAKSZT010007815.1 coordinate 40,847,643, forward strand.
TGAGAATTTAATCCAGAGTCCTGCCTACGGGCACCCCCCATGGCCAGCCTAGGTCTTGGGAGATGCCTGAATCCCAGATTCAGACTAAAGCACCCAAACCTGTATTTGTGGGAGACGTTGGGAGAAGTTACCCCCTAACCAAAACCCCCAGAGTACATGATTCTTCCTAGGAAAAGGGGCTTGAAACCTCCTCTTTTTTCTACCTATTCTTACAAAGGTTTTCAGAAGCAGTCTTACTTTATGGCTCTACCTGGGAATCTCACAGTTAAACCAGACATCAAAGGCCCATTAAGAGATTAGAGATCAATTGTTCCAGCTAACAGGTCTTGGGGCTGTGAAGCACACTGAGGGTGTGAGCAAAAGTTCCCTAGCAAATGCATTTTCAGTTTTTAAGACATTCCAAAGCATTTTACAAACCTGAAATGAGAAATTCAGTAGTAGGAAGTGGGAGATTAAATGTGGAGTTGAGGTGAATTATAACACAGCGCCTTGTTCATGACACCCCTGGGAAAGGGAACACTAGCCCACCCCAGGGGCTACCTCGGCCCTGCCCACTGATGCTTTCCCATCCCATCCCATCCCATCCCAGACCAGGGAGCTGGGTGTTGTTGGTAGGAAGGTGGGCCTTTGAGGCTCAGGTGCAAGGGAAGATGCAAGCCCCCATCCTTCTGCCATGGCTGCTGCTTCCAAGGGGTGAGGGCAGGAGAAGGCCAGTGGCAGCCAGGCCCCAGAGCAAGGACTGAGGCTGCTAACAAGGCCAGGGCTTGAGAGTGGAGATGCCCCATCCAGGCTGGAAAAAGTGGCTCCGCTGGGCCCAGACTCGACTCAGGACCATCTCTCTCAGCAGGGCACTGCTTTGCGCCACCTCCCTGCACTCCTGCCCTCCTCCTCCTCCTCCTCCTCCTCCTCTTTCTTCTCTTCCTCCTCTCCCCTACCCCCCATGAAAGGTCATTTTTTTCATTTGTTTATTTTGTTTTTAGGAGGTACCGGGAATTGAACCCAAGACCCCATACATGGGAAGCAGGTGCTTAACCACTTGAGTTACATCTGCTTCTCTGGACATGGAATTTTATCAAAATATTTTTATGCCTCTATTTAGATAATCATATCGTTTCTAGTAGGCTAGAAATCCTCTTACTCCATTCAGGAATTGAGATGATTTGATGCTAGGCTTCAGTTCTTTCAAGAACAGTCTATTTCCAGTTTATTCTTATTCCTAAGGTGTAGCCCTTAAGGACACCAACCCTCTAGAGGTATTTAAGATTCTTCCTTTCGGCAGGCTCTGAGATCAAATTTTTGTCACTATCTACTTTAGTCTGTTGAAACCTTTGCTCAGCTTCTCAGCCTTTTATCTGCCTTCTAGGAAATTGGCAGATGACTCTAAAAGAAAAATAAACCTATTTGCTGCTCTCACTTCTCTGAATTTCTTTATTCTCCCAAGTCTTGGCCCTGTAATTCTTCATTGCCTTGTTACCCACGTAATGCTTTCAAATGGAGATCTTTCATATTTTTTTTTATATTCATGTAATATTTTATTTGCTGACCTTTCTGAAATATTCCAAAATTCATAATGGCCAATGGAACTTTCCATGCTAAAATGTTGCTCAAATTTGTGACAAATTTCAAACAAAAAAATATTTTAATGTAGTTCCTACATTACTCTTGAGGAATCAACAAGTGAAAATTACACTTAGGTGGTAAAACTCAGGTTACAAATACAAGATAAATATCAATATCATACTTCTGGGTTACTGGAAAACATAACAGTGTGACAGTCATGCTTAACACCTTGGTTATGTAAAGAGAAAACGGGCAGGGGTGACACAGAGGTGTGCAAAGATTTAACAGTTCAAATAATCCTTAGTCCTTCTGAGAAATTATAGATATGCGTAGTAAGTATTTTAGTGACCATCATTCAGTTCATGCATTCAAAGTAATTACAGTTATTTTTGATCACTGAAAACTGGATTTAAATAAGTTATAGCTCAGTGACCTAAGGTACCTACAAATCTCTTACATTCAAAAACATAGTTTAAATCTGGAAAGTTTAAGGTAAAGGAATACTTGTTATTCATAATTACCTTTAGATATACTTGAGACTACACTACGATACTTAATTAGATAGACTATTGTGCATAGTTAATTCCAGTTACCATATTATATATTTATTGGTCAATAGCACAAATTTTTATGCTCCAAAAGAATTATCAATCCAGTAAAATGGCTGCATTTAATTTTCTTTTAAAAACAGACGAACTAAACTGAAGGAAGATTGGCTTCTCTTATATCTTTTTCAAATTACTGATACAAATTTACCAAAGAAATAATTATATATTTTGCCTAACATCCAATAATCTGTAAAAAGTTTCCAAGATAGACACATTTCTTGTTCAATTTCCAAAAATAAATAGAGGCTTTCTAACTGAAAGCATTTCCATTCCTAGCTTTCTAGAGTAAACATTGAAAAACAAAGTACAAAAAATGATCTCCTGGCTTTGAATAGCTCACTTAGTTACATAAAGCATTTTCTGTCTCTACACTTCCTTAAATTCAAAAGATATTTATTTACTTCCTAAGAACATGACAAACAGTCTCCATTTCAAACCATTCAGTCCGTTTCCATGGCAACACTGCAGGATTCCTTGGCTACCATAAGTCGCATCAGTTGACTGTGGAATTTTTCAATCTTCTTTACATCTTGAGCTTGGTCTGTTCTATACACCAAACAAACTAAATCATCTGTTACTTTAATACACAAGCTCCCATCAGAATGCCTATATTTGAGAACCACACGTGCCTTCATGGGGTCCGCGAGGTAGAGCTTCTCGGCTGCGCGGCTGAACTCCTCCCACGTTTGGTACTGCGGCGTCGTGGGCCCTGCGTGGACACGGAGGCAAGGCCGCGGGACCCGAGGCGGCGCAACCGGCCCACCCAGTCGAGATCTTTCATATTTGAGCAACTTCACTAACTGTTCCCAGAGGGAAGTCTGGTTTGTATTACTTAGTCTGCATTACTGGAGGTGAAACCTCTTCTGTTGAGTTTGATTTGCTTATTTAACTATCTTCTTTTCCTTTTTTTAAACAAATCAATTTTATTGATACATATTGATAAAGCATACAATTCATCCAAAGTGTGCAATCAATGGTATATGGTATAATAACATAATTGTGCATTCATCACCTCATTCATCATTAGAGCATTTTCATTATTTCAATAATAATAATAAAAAACAAAAACAAAACTAATGAAAATTCTTAATCCCTTGATCTCTCTCTGCTTCCCCTGCTATACATAGCTGCTATTTCTGGCTGCTGTTACACAATTACATATTTATTAAGCAGTTTTATTGCAATATATTCATATACCATATGATCTCTCTAAAGTGTTTAATCAATGGCTTTAGTATAATCACAATGGCTTTTAGTGTAATCACAATGTTGTGCATTAATCACCACAAAAAATTTTAGAACAATTTCATTACTACAAAAAAAAACTACAAACCCTGTAGCAGAATCCAGCCCTACATAACCACTAATCTAACTTCATCTTTATAAATTGATTTATATTTACATTTTATATAAATGGAATCATACAATATGTAGTACTTTGTGTCTGGTTTCTTTCACTTAGCATAATGGTTTTTTTGGTCTGATGTTAACATCTTGTAGTGTTAAGATATATTTGTTCAATTTCAAAGAAAAATAGTCATATATGCAATTTTACACATATTCATATTTCATGTGTGGTTTTACTATGCTGTACAGTTCCATGTTACATTTTTTATCTTTCCTTTTAGTAATATACATGACCTTAGATTTTCCCTTTAAACCCCTTTCATACCCACATAATAGTACTGCTAGTTACAGACATTATGTTGGGCTTCACCTTTTCTATTCATTTCCAAAGATTAACACACATCCTTTTTAACAATTCTGCACAAGTTAACCCTCAGCTTTCCATTCTCTAACCTCATACTATTTTGGGAGACCCATATTCAAATTATTAACTCCATGGGATAACACAGTATATTTAGTTCATAGTAGCACAATCATACAGTATTTGTCCTTTTGTGTCTGGCTTGTTTCACTCAACATAATGTCCTCCAGTTTCATCCATGTTGTTATATGCTTTATGACTTCATTTCTTCCTAAGGCTGCATAATATTCCATCGTGTGCATATACCACGATTTGTTTATCCATTCATCAGTTGATGGACACCAGGGCTGTTTCCATCTTTTGGCAATCATGAATAATGCCACCATGAACACTGGTGTGCAGATGTCTGTTCGTGTCACTGCTCTCAGTGTTTCTGGGTATATACCTAATAGTGGTATTGCCAGATCACATGGCAAGTCTATATTCAACTTCTTTAGGAACTGCAAAACAGTCTTCCACAGTGGCTGTACCATTCTACATTCCCACCCACAGTGAATAAGTGTTCCTATCTCTCCACATCCTCTCCAACACTTGTGGTTCTCTGTCTTTTTAATAGTGGCCATTCTGATAGGTGTGAAATGATATCTCATTGAGGTTTTGATTTGCATTTCCGTAATCATGAGTGATGTTAAGCATTTCTTCATGTGTTTTTTTTTTTTTTTTGGCATTTGCATTTCTTCTTTGGAGAAATATCTATTGAAGTCTTTCACCCATTTTTAATTGGGTCATTTGTCTTTTTATTGTTGAGTTGTAACATCTCTTTATATATCCTGGATATTAAACCCTTATCAGATATGTGATTTCCAAATTTTTTTTCCCATTGACTTGGCTGCCTTTTCACCCTTCTGACAAAGTCCTGTGAGGTGCAAAAGTGTTTAATTTTGAGGAGGTCGCATTTATCCATTTTTTCTTTTGTTGTATGTGCTTTGGCTGTAAGGTCCAAGAAGCCACCACCTACTACAAGGTCTTGAAGATGTTTCCCTACATTTTCTTCTAGTAGTTTTATGATCCTGGTTTTTATATTTAGATCTTTGATCCATTTTGAGTTGATTCTTGTATAGGGGGTGAGATAGGGGTCCTCTTTCATTCTTTTGGTTATAGATATCCAGTTCTCCCAACACCATTTGTTGAAGAGACTGTTTTTTCCCATCAGCGTGGGCTTGGTAGGTTTGTCAAAAACCAGTTGACTGTATAGGTGAGGGTTTATTTCTGGATTCTCAATTCTATTCCACTGATCGATATGTCTATCTTTATGCCAGTACCATGCTGTTTTGACCACTGTAGCTTTGTAATATGTTTCAAGGTCAGGCAGTGAACTTCCTCCCACATTGCTCTTCTTTTTTGGAATGCTTTTGGCTATTCGGGTGCACTTGCTCTTCCAAGTGACTTTGGGAATGGCCTTTTCTATTTCTGTAAAGTAGGCTGTTGGGATTTTGATTGGTATTGCATTGAATCTATAAATCAGTTTGGGCAAGATTGACATCTTCACGATATTTATTCTTTCAATTCATGAACACGGAATGTCTTTCCATTTGTTTAGGTCTTTTAAATTTTCTTTTATCATTGTTTTGTAGTTTTCTGCATATAGGTCCTGTACTTCTTTGGTTAAATTAACTCCTAGATATTTGAGTCTTTTTGTTGCTATTGAAAATGGAATTTTCCCCCTGATTTCCTCCTCAGGTTGTTCAGTACTAGCGTACAAAACATTACTGATTTTTGCGTATTGATCTTGTATCCTGCCACTTTGCTGAACTCATTTATTAGTTCAAGTAGCTTTGTTGTGGATCATGTCATCCGCAAACAGTGAGAGTTTTAGTTCCTCTTTTTCTATCTGGACGCCTTTAATTTTTTTGTCTTGTCTGATTGCCCTAGCTAGAACTTCTAGTACAATGTTGAATAACAATGGTGACAGTGGGCATCCTTGTCTTGTTCCTGATCTTAGGGGGAAAGCTTTCAACCTTTCCCCATTGAGTATGATGTTGGCTGTGGGTTTTTCATATATGCCTTTTATCATATTGAGGAATTTTCCTTTTATTCCTATCTTCTGAAGTATTTTTATCAAAAAAGGATGTTGGATTTTGTCGAATGCCTTTTCTGCATCTATTGAGATTATCATGTGGTTTTTTTCCTTCAATTTGTTAATGTAGTGTATTACATTGATTGATTTTCTTATGTTGAACCAGCCTTGCATACCAGGAATAAATCCCACTTGGTCGTGATGTATAAGTCTTTTGATAGGCTGTTGGATTCAATTTGCAAGTATTTTGTTGAGAATTTTTGCACCAATGTTCATTAGAGAGATTGGTCTGTAATTTTCTTTTCTTGTTGAATCTTTATCTGGCTTGGGTATTAGGGTGATGTTGGCTTCATAAAATGTGTTGGGTAATTTTCCCTCCTCTTCAATTTTTTGGAAGAGTTTAAACAGGATTGGTGTTAATTCTTTTTGAGATGCTTGGTAGAATCCACCTGTGAAGCCATCTGGTCCTGGACTTTTCTTTGCTGGGAGATTTTTGATGACGGATTCAATCTCCTTAATTGTGATTGGTTTGTTAAGTTCTTGTATTTCTTGCAGCGTCAGTGTATTTTGGTTGTGGGTTTCTAGAAATTTGTCCATTTCATCTAGATTGTCTAGTTTGTTGGCATATATTTTCTCATAATATCCCCTTATGATTCTTTTTATTTCTGTGAGGTCATTTGTAACTTCCCCCCTTTCATTTCTGATTGTATTTATTTGCATCTTCTCTCTTTTTTTCTTTGTTAGTCTAGCGAGGGTTTTGTCAATTTTATTGATCATCTCAAAGAACCAGCTTTTGGTTTTGTTGATTTTCTCTATTGTTTTTCTGTTCTCAATTTCATTTATTTCTGCTCTAATCTTTATTATTTCTTTCCTTCTTTTTGCTTTGGAATTGGTTTGCTGTTCTTTTTCTAGTTTCTCTAGTTGTTTAGTTAAATCTTTGAGTTTAGCTCTTTCTTGTTTTTTAATATAGGCATTTAGGGCTATAAATTTCCTTCTCAAGACTGCCTTCACTGTATCCCATAAGTTTTGGTACGTTGTGTTCTCATTTTCATTTGTCTCAACATATTTACTGATTTCACTTGCAATTTCTTCTTTGACCTACCGAATATTTAGGAGTGTGTTGTGTTCAGTCTCCACACATTTGCAAATTTACTTTTTTCCTTTCTATTATTGATTTCTAGTGTCATTCCATTATTATCTGAGAAGGTGCTTTGTATAATTTCAATCTTTTTATATTTATTGACAGCTGAATTGTGACCTAACATGGTCTATCCTGGAGAAAGATCCATGGGCACTTGAGAAGAATGTATAACCCGCTGAGTTTGGATGCAGTGTTCTGTATATGTCTGTTAGGTCTAACTTGTTTATCATATTGTTCAAGTTCTCTGTTTCCTTGTTGATCTTCTGTCTAGTTGTTCTATCTAATGATGTGAGTCGGGTGTTGAAGTCTCCAACGATTGTTGTGGAAACGTCTATTTCTCCCTTCAGTTTTGCCAGAGTTTGTCTCATATATTTTGGGGTACCCTGGTTAGGTGCATAGTTATTTATGACTGTTATATATATTCCTGGTGGATCGTCCCTTTTATTAATATATAATGGCCTTCTGTATCTCTTATAACTTTTTTGCATTTAAAGTCTGTTTTGTCTGATATTAGTATAGCTACCCCTGTTCTTTTCTGTTTACTATTCGCGTGGAGTATCTTTTTCCAACCTTTCACTTTCAGCTGGTTTATATCCCTGGGTCTGAGGTGAGTTTCTTGTAATCAGTATATGGATGGCTCGTATTTTTTTATCCACTCTATCAGCCTGTATCTTTTGATTGGGGAGTTTAACCCATTCACATTCAATGATATTACTGTAAATGCACTATTTACTTCCTCCATTTTATTCTTTGGTTTTCATATGTTATCTTGTTTTTGTCTCTCTTTTTACTCTTTTGGTTATCCTTTCTGCTTTTCTTTCTTCTATACTCTCCTCCAAGCCTGTCTCTCCTGTCTTTTTCTTTCAGGTTCTAAGGCTTCCTTTAATATTTCCTGCAGAGGTGGATTCTTTTTTTGCAAACTCTCTTAGTTTCTGTTTTTTTGTGTGTGTGAATACTTTATACTCACCTTCATATTTGAAGGACAATTTTGCTGGATAAAGAATTCTCGGCTGGCAGTTTTTCTCTTTCAGTTTCCTAATTGTATCATACCACTGTCTTCTCGCTTCCATGGTTTCTGAAGAGAAATATGCACTAAGTCTTACTGGACGTCCCTTGTACGTGATCATTTGCTTCTCTTGCTGCTCTGAGAATTGTCTCTTTATCTTTAGCATTTGACATTCTGTGTAGTGTGTGTCTTGGCATAGGTCTATTTGGATTTATTCTGATTGGGGTACGGTGTGCTTCTTGGACATGTAAGTTCATTTCTTTCGTGAGAGTTGGGAAATTTTCAGCTATTATTTCCTCAAATTCTCTTTCTGCCCCCTTTCCCTTCTCTTCCTCTTCTGGAACTCCTGTGACACATATGTTGTTGCATTTTGTGTTGTCATTCAACTCTCTGAGCCCCTGCTCAATTTTTTCCATTCTTTTCTCTCTTCAATTTTAGCTGCTCTGTCTTTGGTATCACTTATTCTTTCTTCTGTCATTTCGAGTCTGCTGTTGTATGCCTCAAATGTGTTTTTGACCTCACCTATTGTGTCTTTCATTCCCATGAACTCCATTACTTTTCTGTTCAGGATTTCAAATTCTTCTTTGCGTTCACTCAGTGTCTTCTTGATGTCATTTATCTCTTTAACTATATTGTCTTTCATCTCATTAATTTGATTTTGAAAATTTTTGCTCATCTCGCTGATTAGTTGTCTCAAATTCTGTATCTCTTCTGGGACTTTGATGTATTCCTTTTCTTGTGCCATGTCTTCTATTTTCTTAGTATGGCTCATAATTTTTTGCTGGTGTTTAGGCATCTGGTTAGGATGTAGTTTACTCAGATGCTCAATCTCTTTCTCTTTTCTAGGGATTTAGTTGCAGGAGGCTGTGAGTTACCACAACTCTTTGATTTCTGGCTCGACATGGATTGTTAGGATTGTCCTGCTGGTCGCTCAGAACTGGGCACTGGACCCAGTAATTGGTTGTAGAGTCACTTCCTAGGGCCTTGGGCAGGGAGACTATAGAGGCCAGGAAAAGCCTTTCCTGCTTATTTTTAATTTTCTTATGTGCACTTCCTTGGTATGCCAGAAGATGGCGCTCTTTGGCAGTTCGCAATTCAATGCCTGGTCGGAGCGTATTTGTTGTGACACAGACCAGATCAATGTGATAGAGCTTCCTGTGTGGGGGCTAAGAGCCTTGTAATTCAAACTTTCTGAGACAGTTCTCCAGTCTTCTCTGGCAGCCCTCTCCCTTTTCCCAGCTAGGAAATATTTCCACTCCCCTCTGAGTCCTTAACAATCAGTCCCTGTTAGTAGAGGAGGAGATTGGGAGGTTTGCATATCTTTAGACTCTTGCAGGCTCCAAGGCAAACAATGGCGCAGCCCCACCCAGCCTGGAAGAGCTCTCTGGACAGGGCAGACCAAACCTATGATTCAAAAGACAGTCAGCCCCAGGCTCTCTCTCCCCTCTCCCCTGGAGTCCTCAACAATTAGTCCAGGCTAGAAGAGAGGGAGATTGTGAAGGTCGGATTTCTCCAGTGCTTTGTAGGCCACCAGGGCAAACTACCATGTGAAAGGGTCTGTGGGGCTCTGCAGCCCAAATTTGCCAGTCAGAACCTGAGTCAGCCTTAGGCTGTGTCCCTCTCTCTCTCCTTTCCTGGAGTGGTAGATCCCTGGAGCTCTCTTTGTCTGTAGTCTCAGGCCCAGAGGCCTGAGAATTCTAAAAAGTGTGGGGGAGGGCGCCGGCAGCAGCAGCCGCTGCTGGTTCCAGCTCACGGTTCTATTGTCACGATTTCCCTCTTTTGTCCCTCTCTCCTCTAGATGGTGTGCAGCCTTCACCTGCTGTCCTGAACCCTAGAAGATCTTTCTCAGGGCTGTTTCAGCCTGTCCTCTAACTATTTTTCTGGATAAGAGATTCCCGTGTCTTACAAGTCCTCCTTCTTCCCAGAAGTCTCTCCTTGACTCCCCTCTGTTATTTTTTTTTTAAGATTTATTTCTCCACCCCCACATTGTTTTATGCTTGCTGTTGCTGTCTCTGTGTTCTTCTGTGTCTGCTCGTCTTCTCTTTAGGTGGCACTGGGAACCAATCCTGAGACCTTCTGGAGTGGGAGAGAGGTGCTCAATCTCTTGCACCACCTCAGCTCCCTGTCTGCTGTGTGTCTTATTGTCTGTCCTCTGTGTCTCTTTTTGTTGCATCATTTTGCTGCACCAGGTCTTTGTGCAGGCCAGCACTCCTGCACAGGCCAGCACTCCTGCATGGGCCAGCACTCTGCATGGGCCAGCTCTCCACTCAGGCCAGCTTGCCTTTTTACCAAGAGGCCCCAGAAATCGAACCCTGGACCTCCCATATAGTAGACAGGAGCCACATCTGTTTCCCTCCCTCTGTTATTGATTTCCAGTTTCATTCCATTGTGGTCCAAGAAGATGCATTTTATAATTTCAATAATTTTGAATTTATTGAGACTTGTTTTGTGACCCAACATAGGGTCTGTCGTGTAGATTGATTCATATGCACTCAGGATGAATGTGTGTTCTGTTTTTGTTGGGTCAGTGTTCTATATATGTCTGTTAAGTCTAGTTGGTTTAGTATATCATTCAAGTCATGTCCTTCCTTATTGATCTTCTGACTAAATGTTCTATCTATTATTGAGAGTAGTGTGTTAAAGTCTCCCACTATTAATGGAGAACCGTCAAGTTTTCCCTTTAAATCAATCAGTATTTGCTTCATTTATTTTGAGGCTCTGCTGTTAGGTACATATATATTTATAATTTTTACATCTTCCTGTTGAATTGCCCCCGTGATCAGTAGGTAATGACCATCTTTGTCCCTTGTAACTGTTTTTTTACTTAAAGTCTATTTTATCTGATATAAGTATAGCCATCCCAGCTCTCTTCTGGTTTCTAGTTGTATCGTATATATTTTTTTCCATCCTTTCACTATCAAACTACTTGTATCTTTGACTTTAAAATGAGTCTCCGGAAGTGGATGTGGCTCAAGCGATTGGGCTCCTGTCTACCATATGGAGGGTCCCAGTTTTGGTTCCTGGGGCTTCCTGGTGAAAGTAAGCTGGCCCGTGCGGCGAGCTGGCCCATGCGTCAAACTGGCCCATGTGGAGAGCTGGCCAGCGCAGAGAGCTGACACAACAAGATGACGCAACAAAAAAGAGACACAGAGGAGAGACAGTGAGAGACACAACAAATCAGGGAGCTAAGGTGGCTCAAGCAATTGAGTGCCTCTCTCTCACGTCAGAAGATCCCAGGATCAGTTCCTGGTGCTTCCTAAAGAGAAGACAAGCAGACACAGAAGAAGGAGCAGCAAATGGACAGACAGCGAGTGCAAGCAGCGGGGTGGGGGTGGGGGGATAAATAAATAAAATCTTAAAAAAAAAAAGTGATGAGTCTCTTGCAGATAGCATATAGTTGGGTCATGCTTTTTTTATCCATTCTGCCAGTCTCTGCCTTTTGTAATCCATTTAAAGTCACTACTAAGAATATAGATCTTTCTTCTGCCATTTTGTTGTTTATCCTTTGTAAGTCTTATATCGTTTTTTGTCCCTGACTTCTGTTAAAGCCTATTTTAATATGTATTTGATTTCTAGTGTTGTACCATATTGAATGCCTTCTCATTTCTATCTGGATATATTTTTCATTTGTTTTCCTTGTGGTTACCATAGGGTTGCCTTTTTTTAAATTTCTCACTTAAATTTAACTTGTCATAGTTTATTAATATGCAAACAGAAGAAACTTTTAAAACATTATATTTACTAAGATTCTGGCAATAGCTTTATGTAACAAGACACAGCATAACAGGCCTGCCACTCAACTTGTTTATGGTAAGTCTCAGCTTCGATATGAAGCTGTTACAAAAAATATATCAAAACCTGCTTTTTACATGCTAAATATCCCTGCAAGCATGCCATTAAACACAGTAATGAACTTAAGATAGCAAGAATAAGGAGTTACAAAAACTAAACATTACAGCCTAAATACAGTTCATACAAAAAAATTTTATAGTGGTTACATAAAATCTTTTTGACTAGTTAAAAGTTAGTATAAAACATGCATTTTAGAACCCTTTAGCTATCTAATTCAAAAAGTACCTCTCCAAAGCTAAAGTGTAGTCAAAATTAATTCACATGACATAACACATTGTAATGCTAAAAAAATATTCAGAATTATTAAAGTGGAGGTAAATTCCAGAGCTTTTGGGGCTTTCTCATGCTGCACAGGGCCATTTCTCTGGTTCATTCAAGGCAGCATAAGGCAGAGTCTAAAGATGTCACTAAGCTCAGTAAACGGTGAAATGCTGGTATCCAGCCCTGACCTCCCCAGGAAGCATGGCTGCTTTATCCACAAAAATAGGATGTGTGAGAATCAAAGGCACACTATTCTGCTAGCTAAAGAGTAGCAACCCCCGCCCCCCACCACCAAAGTTCCTTCCCCAGGTAAATAAAAAGTATGCAAGGGAAAAAATTAAAATATACTTATCTACAGTTAAGATTTTAGATATCAATGTAATCCCTACTTCAAAAATACTAAAGCTGTCTGGATATTTCTGATAACATCTTAAAGATATATTCAGATTCAATTTCTGTTGATTTATAATTAGGTAATTTTGTAAAAATATTCACTTTATCCCCATATCTGAACCACTAGTACAACTGCAGTGTATTATCTTCCAGAGCAATTACACACTGAAAGAGAAAAAAAAAAAAAAAAAAGTTCAAGCAGCAGGCAACAGTTAATGGCCCTTTCACACAGTGGCATCTGAGTGGTTGCTGGAAAGTCCAGGAATAATTCTAAAAACAAGAAAAATCATGCATTTTAGTAAATATGTCATAATTTTTACAGTTGAAATTTCCTTAGACATTGCACTTTCTTTATAATGGAATCCTGATTTTTTTTAAGGTTATGGAGAATCAGGACTTGAACTAGCAGCCTTCTTTGTCTTTTTCCTATGTTTCTTATGCTTCCTTTTCTTTTTTGTATTTTCTGTTGCTTTTTCTCGTTCTTCGCTGCTTTTCTTCTTTTTTGCTCATACCTCCTCATTATAATCTGGTTCTGACAAGGACTCAGATGATAAAGGTTTATCTTCAAGATACATCTTTCTTTTTTTGCTGAGTCCTTTGTTGTCCTTTTCTTTCTCAGTTGAATCCTTTGACTTTCTTTTTCAAACTATCCTTACTGTCTGATTTGGTTTCTGACATGGAACTTTCCAAAGACTTATGTGAATAGTTCTTCTTTTTCTTTCTCCTTTTTTCCTTGTTTCTATCATCTTCAGAATAATCTGAAGAACTGCTGGAAGAATCGGAGCTTGACGAAGAAAAAGACGAATACCTACCAGATTTCTTCTTCTCTTTTTTCTTTCTCTGTCTTTTTTTGGATGAACTCTCACTTCCAATTAATAATTTCTCCCTGTGTTTTTCTAGTTCTTTCTTCCAGTTCTCATTCACTTTTTCTTCAAATTCAGCTAATGCCTTGGAGCCTTTCTTTTTCTTTTCTAGTTGCTTTTTCATTCTACCCAGGTGGGCCTCGGTCAATTTAGATAATTTTGTATCGTTGGCCCTGACAACTGGATTGGACCCCTTGATCTGGCAATTGCTATCGGATTCATATAGGCCACTCGGTTGTCCTGCTTCCCCATGGTGCCCGACAGCTCTTGGAGAACACAGTCAGATCCCGAGGAAGACTAGGCCAGAGCGGCATTGAAATTTAACATGCTAAATATATAACAATCATATTTGGTTTGGTACCAACTCAACTTCAATAGTATGCACCTATACTTTTCCTATACCCCTCTGTTCCCCTTCCCCCACAATTTTTTGCACTTATATCTTTGTACATTGTATGTCCAAGAACTTAAATTTATTATTACTTTTTATACATTTGTATTTTAGCACCTGTAGGAAGTAAGAAGTAGAGTTATGTACCAAACAATATAATACAATAATATTGGTGTTTATATTACCCAAATGGTTACCTTTACTGCTGGTTTTTATTTCTTTATGCTGCTTTGAACCACTGTTTAGTGTCTTCTTCTTTCAGTCTGAAGAACTCCCTTTAGCATTGCTTGTAGGACAGGTCTAGTGGTGATGAACTCTCTCAGCTTTTGTTTATCTGAGAATGTCTTAATCTCTCCCTCATTTTTGAGAGTCTCTCTGGATATGAAATTCTAGGCTGGCAATTATTTTCTCTCAGCACTTTCAGTATTTCAACCCACTGCATTCTTGCTTTCATGGTTTCTGATGAGAAGTCAGCACTTAATCTAAGTGGGACACCCTAGTATATAACACATTGCTTTTCTCTTGCAGCTTTCAGAACTCTCTCCATGTCCTTTGCATTTGATAGTGCAATCAATATATAATGGGGTATGCTTTTCTTCATTTTTATCCCATTTGGTGTTCTCTCAGCTTCTTGGATGTGCATATTCATGTCTAATGCAATTTGGGAAATTCTCTGTCATTATTTCTTTGACTATTCCTTATGTCCTTTTCTCTCTTTTTTTCTCACTCTGGGACTCCCATAGCATGTATATTAGTGTCTTTGATTGTGTCCCATAGCTTTCTTAAGGATATTTTGGCTTTTAATATTTCTTATTTCTTTCTGCTCCTCAGCCTGACTCATTTTAAGTGTATTGACTTCATGTTCACTGATCCTTTCTTCTGCCAGCTCCAATCTGCTCTTGAAACCCTCCTGGGAATTTTAAAATTTCAGTTATTGTGGTCTTCAACTCTAGTAGTTCTGTTTGGTTCCTTTTTAAAATTTCTGTCTCTTTACTTAGATTCTCATATTGTTCATTCATTGTTTTCCTGATATTCTGTAATTCTTCTCTGTAGTTTTCTTTATCTTGTTAAGCATTTTTTTTTTATTTATTTTTATTGTGGTTAAAAATCAAAATTCTCACAATACATACAAACATTTGCAAAATGATATATAAATATATATGCATATATGTGTATTTGCTTACAAAAATGTTGTTTATATATATATATACATATATTTTATTGTTAAGCATTTTTAAGATCATTTTTAAAAATGCTTTGTTTGGTATGTCCACATTCTCATCTTCTTCATTGGTATTTTCTGTATTTTTATCCTCTTCCTTTGGATGAGCCAACATTTCTTGTTTCTTTGTCTTGTACTCTTTTGTCGTATACTGTATATTTTAATATTTTAAAATATTAACTCTAGGTTTTACTCCCTGGGATGTCTGTTTCCTGGTTTTGTAACCAGCTGGTGATAAGACAGAGATTTTTTTTTGAGCTTCAGCCCCTCTAACAGGAAGATCTGCCCAAGGTGAATGCAGTGTGCAGAGTATTCCCTTTCTTACTGGTCTTCTATCTTGTCCTGGGCTCTTTCTTGTTAGTTGTTTTGGAGTTCTCCTCTTTACAGTTGTTTGGTTGTCCCCTCTGTTTCCCAGGTGACAAACCTCCCTCTCCTGGGTATCTGAAATTGGCAGGCCTCTGTCCCAGAATGTCTACCTCTAGTTTTTTATATTCCTTTGATTGTCTCATGTTGCTTTTGCATGGAGGGCAAATTCTGGGAGGAGGGTTATCCCAGAGAGGACTTTCCCAATTTGATCTTTCCAAAACAGGGCTAGAAACCCACGAAGAGGGCGCAGACCAGCTCCAAAGTGTCCTGTGATGGGGATCAGGAAGGACACCAAAAACTTCTCCAGTGGCTCCCAAAGCTGAGCTTCCTTATCCTGCCCAGCAATGCAGCCCTTCAGCTAACTTGTCCCTGAGTCCTGAAGAAGTCCTGCATCTTTAAATCTCTACTGCCTCTGCCCCTGTCCTGGGAGGTTGAAACAATGGCTGCCAGCTTATGTCCAGGGTAGGGTTTAAACAGTGGCTACCCTCAGAGCTGGGGCCCAGCAGTCCAAATTTGCTAATTAAAAGCTATGATCAGTAATCAGCCATACACACCCTTGTTCCTGGGGAAGAAGATTTTTATGTCTCTTTCTGTCACCAGCCACTAGCCAGGGACTCGACCCTATGGCAGCCTGCTGTGAGAGTAGGGGATGGGCACTGGTAGCCACTGCATGGAAAGAACAATTTATAGTTCTTTACCATAATTTTTCAGCCTCCTCCTTCCAGTCTTCCCTGGTTGCTATACAGTATTCCTCTGGCCTCTGGAGTTTCAAAATCATTGTTTCAGATAATTCCTGCCCATTTAATAATTGCTTTGATAGAAGGACTGAATCCTTGAGCTCTCTACTCCATCTTCCCCAGCAGTCCCCTAATAATAGTGCTATTTTTAAGTTTTCTTCTACCTGCATAGTCTGTGTCTTCTAAGTACATTTTTGTGTTAATTTTTCCTTAAGTTAGCAGTTTTCCTTAAATGTTAGATAATCTTTGACTATTTGCTCATATTTAAAAATGGGGCACTATCAAGCTGATTAGAAGCTCTGACCTGAATAAACCTTAACCACAAACTTGTCTCAGTGGCATTGAGATTCTTAGAACCTTCTTCCTAGAACCCTAACCACCACAGAATGGGTTTCAGACAGATCAGAGGTAACTCTCTATATCAGGCAGATCAGAGTTAATTGTATTAATTAGGATTCTTTGATTGCTGTCAGAAAACACAATTCAAACTAACTGGATCAATAATTGTGGCTGGGAAGATGGAAAGTGCTATTATGTTAAACCAATTAGGGTCCCCTCCTAGAGCCGAAATTATGGTCAGTTTTCCAAAGTACATGGATTGCCTAGGGGAGAGGTGGATACTTGAATGAAAATTTTCCATTGTTAGGAAGAGAGAAAAGGTGATGGATGCTTGGGAGGCAACCAACAAAAATGTTTACTACATTTTCCAATGAGCTTAAGGAACTTAAGTCTTGACTACTCTTGGAGACCCTAGAGCACAAACAGATATTGATGGAAGTTGCTGTTAATTTCCCAAGAACTGAATAATGCTTTCTATCATGAATTCGTTTGTTTGGCACTCAGAAATGACTTCCAATTCCTTCTAGTATGCCTTTCTGCACTGCAGAGCCTGGAAAGCTAAAAATAGCACTTCCATAGTTCCAGGCTCCCTTGCAGCTAGGTTCCTAAATGTGATTTAGGTATGAAAAGTACTCATGTGAGATTTGAAAAGTAGAAGTGAGGCAGAGGCTATTTTCCTACTGCTTTTGGCTTTGTTTTTGCTCATAATCAAGGTCGTAGAAGTGAGTCTATTAACCACCTTTATGAGTGTTGAGAAGAAGTTGCTAAGATGGCAACTTACTGGTCTTGATTCTTGAGAGATTAAGTAACTTGCCCAAGGTTACATACATAATAGGTGACCAAGTTCAAATTCAATTGTCTGAATTCATAGATACATGGTAAGTTTTTGAGGGTTGCCTCCTGTTTGCTACAAAAATAGTGGCTACACTGGAGAGTCAGTTTGGTGTATTCTGTAAGTTGTTTCTGAAAGCCCAGCCTAGAGCCCACCCCTTCACCTCTTCCAGCTATTTTGTGAGTGCTCAGCTCTCTCTATTAAATCCCTTACTGCTAAAAATTTCTACAGCCATTTTGGTTTCCTTGCACTGAACCCTTCTTGCTAGCCTAATAAGGAAATACCTTTCTGGGATTTGGACAGAACTTATCTCCAAAAAGTCCAAGTTTCCTAGTTACAATCATGTCATCAGTATGGATTAATGACCAGGTTCCTCCCAACAAGCAGGGACAAGTTCCTGTTCTTTGGCGTAGCCCAATGGAAGGAACCCAGGAAATGTGGCACTGGCTGTGCTTAGCTTCCATGGGTCCTGCCTCTGCTGGGTTGGTTTGAGATGGGAATTTCTTTTATGGTGTGCCTACACTGACCAAGCCTGAACTCAGCAATTCACACACATCATCTCATCAATTACTCACTACAATCCTGCAAAGTAGGTATTAGTACCCTCAGTTTACATATGGGGAAATCGAGACTCAAATATATAGGAGTGACCTATCCAAGATCCCACAGACAATCAGTAATGAAATCAGACTTAACATTCACGTCTGTCTGAATTATTAACCTATACCCATTTGCATTGTTAAAATCTCTTTTCTTTTCTTAATTATAAAAATAATACATGCCCATTGTAGAAACTTTGATGCCATTCCTTTGGTCATTCCTCATGGCTTAACTCATGGTAGCAAGATGGAAGCAGGGGCAACTTTTTCTACAAGTGTATTTACATAATTGTAAAGCCCCTGCTGCTTCTATTACATATGTGGCCCAGGTTTTGACATAAGATGTGTGAAATCTATTCTCTTTTTCTCTTTCTATTTCTTTTCTTTTTTAGTCCTTAAACATGGATATGAACAATATTTCAAAAATAAGAAATAATCGACAAACACGCTTTGTCTAGACCTATTAAAAAATGAAAGGACTTCCCCCAGCTACCAGCATTGAAATTGCAAAATGGATCAACAGTTAATTGCAAGGAATTACAGGTCACCTCTTAACTTGTTATCTTATTAATAGACTTTGTGAGCTAATTTAAAAGGATTATGGCATCTCTAATATCAGTAATCTTATGTGATGATTTTAATGACTGACCAAAGTATGTATGTGTGTGTGTTTGATTGCACATTCTCTTCCCACAAGCTTTTGGCAATAGTTACCAACATTACCACAAAAATTTAAAAAATGTTATCTGTTCCCTATTTATCCTAAATTGGTTCAGTAGGACAACTCACCATATTCAGGTGGCAACAATTCTAAGGCAGCAATGGGAATTCAACTTTATACTCTATGACTAAAAATGAACTGTGGACAAACCTAACTGAAAAAAAATCTCATCATGAAAGACATGGTTTTAAAAAATGGTTGGAATCTGGACTTCATTCAATTTTAAGTTACTTTGTCATCATGACAATAAAACCAACTCCATTCCAGTTCTCCTCCTCCTCCTCTTCGTTTTTCTAAGGCAATATAATCACATGATTCAACAGCCAAAAAGTATAAAGAGATAATCAGTGAAAGTCTCCCTCCTATCCTTGACTCCCATCTACCCAGCTCCCAACCCTGCCATGGGTAACCATCTTTATAGTTTCTTATGTTTCTTTATAGAAAATTCTAATATATATATATAAAGAAATACAAATATAGGTTCTTGTAGGTTTTTTTTTTTTCATTTAAAAGTATATTTTGTGATCTTTCTATATTAGAACACATAGAACTCCCTCATTCATTTTTTACAGCTGCATTATGTTCTACTTTATAGATGTCACATATTTTATATTTCCAGTCCCTTATTGATAGCCACTTGAGTTGTTTCTAATCTTTTGCTGCTACAAACAATGCTGTGATGAATAGCTTTGTATGTATGTCATTTTGCACATGTGAGAGTCTATCTGTAGAATAAACTGCCAAAGATGGAATTGTTGGGTCAAAAGATACATACATTAAAAATTTTATATAGATATTTTAAGGTGACTCTTTGCAGAACTTATGTCAATATACATAAGCAGTGTTTGAAATGCCTGTTTCCCTAGTCTTGCCATCAGAATGTGTTATCAAACTTTGGATTTTTGTTAATGTACTATAAGTGAAAATGTCTACCTTAATTATTTTATTTTATTTTACATTTTTGTTCATTATGAATGAGGTTAAGAATATTTTCATATATTTAAGATTCATTTATATTTCTTGTCTATTTATGTCCTTTGCCCATTTCCTATTGGGTCACTGCTCTTAACTTATTGGCTTCTGTTGGCTCTTTATATATGAGGAACATTATTCCCTTGTCTGTGATCTGATATGAAAACATTTTTCCCAGTTTATTATTTATTCCTTGCCTTTACTTAAAGTGTTTTGTAGTCACATAGAGTAGTTTTTATTTTTGTATAGTTGAACTTAATGATATTTTATGGCTTCTGGATTTTGGGTGAAAGTTAGAAAGGCTTCCTCACTCTAAGATGAAAAGTATTTCCCCATATTTTCTTCTGGTATTCTGAGTTTTTAAAGTTATATCTTTCATCCATTTAAAGTCAATCCAGTGAGGTATGAGGAATGAATTCAATTTCATTTTTATTTAGATGGTTACCCATTTGTCCCAATACCATTTATTTAGTGGTTAATATTTTCCCCACAGTTTTGAGATGTCAGCTTTAATATATTATATCCATGTATGATTTGGGGACTATTTTTGGATATTATACTCTACTCCATTAGCCTATTTGTCTCTTTATATGTCAGCAGTATGCTGTTTTGATTACTGAGGCTTCATAATATCTTTTAATATCTAGTAATATTGATCTACCATTGCCTAATATTGCCTTTCTGTTTCACACATTTTATCATTATTCTTGCTCCTTTCTTTTTCTAGAATCAATTTCTCAAGTAGAAAAATTAGCTCATATCCTAATGTTTCATTCTTGAGAACCTGTATTCACTGTTTAAATAGACCTTTTCTGAGTACCCACTGTGTTCCAAACCTAGCTAAGCCAAAGGAAGGCAGAGATGAATCAGTGCTACCACTTGCCCTCATGGAGTTCTAAGCCTACCTGGGCAGATAGTCATGGACTGTAACAGATACAATAGTGTGATGGGTGTTATGATTAGAATTTGTGTGGGCTGGGGGACACACAACCTATCTGGGAGGAGGAGGTTGTCAAGAAAGACTTCTGGGAAGATGATACAGAAACGAGTCTCAAAGGATGAGCTTTGGCCAGGAAGAACATTCTAGGTAGAAAGGCTGGGCAAAGACTTAGAATTGTAGACCTTTCAGAAACTAGGTAGTCAGGAGGGCTGAAATGGGGTGCTTTGATGGAGATGGACCTTGTAAGGCTTGAATGAAACATAAGAGTCAGATGATACAGGCTCTTGAATGTTATACTCAAGAGCATGGCTGGCTTCATGGGTGTACAATCTGTGCAGTAAGATAGACAGAGCCCTGCTCTCAGAAGGGTCCCATGCTATTGCCATCTTGATGTTCCTAATAATTTTATATTTGAATTTGTGTTTTGTCTGATGGGACAATGGTTCATGCACGTAAGAAGTGGAGATTCACTGGGTGATAGTCCAAGCACATATAGTCTCAGGCCTGTGGGCACAGTGGGCAGTGCAGGTACCCAACAATTGACCTACCTGCCTGGAGCACTCATGCATGCCTTGGGGAGTCCAGGGCACTGTGGAAGCCCCAAGGAAACTGGGCTGGTGCCTGGGCCCATACTGGCAGCTGTGACAGTGGCAGCAACAGCAGCAGCAATGACAGAAGAAAAAATGGGGGCAGAACTGAGACTTGTGGAAGGCCAGCTTGCCCATCCATCCCCAGAGCCTGTTCTTCTGACATATGCATAAATATTAACTCTCTAGCTTGAGTACCAGAACAAGAATTACTGGCACTCAGGCCATAAACTTTGCCAGTAAGTTATTACAAAATAAAAACATACATGTGAATGTTGCAATTAACCATAGCAGGGAGTTATTGGAACTCTTCAAAAAGAGTTTAGAATCTGTTTTTTAAACTTGCTGCAGCATTGCAAAGCAGATATCTACAGGCTTGGAAATAGAAATTAAATATAAAGATCATTGCATTGATGGAAAAGAACACAATTTTCACATGAAGCTTCAGATTAGCCAATTATTAACAAGGAAGACAATTTTAAAATTAATGTTTCCTTGTAATTGAAGATACAGTGATGATTGCACAAATGGGCATTTCAAGTTATATACAAATCATGAAGCCACTTTCAGTTTCTTGTATAACTTCTACAAATTACAGGAAATTTCAGAGTAAACATTAAAATGCCATCATATCCATTTAAAATTAAATTCAGACATATACAAAACTGATTTGTTTGAGGAGTTAGCTCTTTTTTAAAAAAATTGTTCCCCAAGAATCATTAGCTCTAGGAGGAATTGTGGGGAACTGACAGAGTAGGAAGCTCCAGGAATTAGTACTTCCACCAGAAAAACTATTAAACAGGCAAGAACTGTCTGAATCAACTATTTTGAAACTCTGGAGTCCTGTAGAACACTGTACAGCATCCATGGAAAAGCAGGAGGAAGAAGCTAGTAAATTATGGTAAATACCAATAAATTGTTCTCTCTGTGCAGCAGTTAAAATCACCCAGCCTCCACTTTCAGGGCAGGTAGCAGTGGGTTCCAGCCCCTAGTGTAGCTTGCTGGTGCCAGAAAGGGACATAAAAAAATCTACTTTCCCAAGATCTGGGGTGGGCACCTGCTGATTGTTGATCATAGCTTTTGATTAGCTACTTTGTATCATGGGGACTAGTTTGAGGGTGGCCATTGTTCCAACCCACCTTGGACAAAAGCAGTGAAGGATAGGATGCTAAAGGCAGTATGCTTCCTCAGAGCTACAGTGAACAGTTGAAAGGGCTGCATTTGCTGGGCAGATCAAGAAAGTACAGCTGTGGAAGAAGCTCCTGGCACTCTTCTTGGCTCCTCCCTCATCTTCTCTTCAGGGTAGTTTGGAGTCAACCCTATGCACCCTTTGTAGGACTCTGGTCTTGTTCTACTGGGAAAGACTGACCTGGGGAGAAAAAACCAGCTTGAGACATGAAAGCAGTGTAAGAAACAACTGATGTGAATAACCTGGGCAAAGGCTTAACTGCTTTAAGTCCAGCAGTGGGGAGAGGGAGAAGGTCTGTCTTCTTAAATGAGAGTAAAGTCAAACTTCTGTAAATAAGGGAGATCCTAAGCCACTAGCAAGCATAAGCCCAGAACAAGAAACAGACCCGGAAAAGACAGGGACGACCCTGCACTTTGCAGTTGATGAGGACTGACTTCCTGATTGGAGAGCTGACACTCAAGAAAAACAGATATCCCAGGGGAAAATCCCAGAGTTAGCATTTTAAAATATTAAAATATACAGTGTGCAACAAAAGATATAAGACAAAGAAAGAAACAGGAAATGATGGCCCATCTGAAGGAAGAGGATAAAAAATATAGAGAACACCAACGAAGAAGACCAGACTGTAGAAATACTAGACAAAGATTTTAATATATGCTCAAGGAGATGAAGAAAATACAAAGAAAGAAGTAAAGGATATCAATAAAACAGTGAATTAACAGTATAAGAATCTTAATAGACAGAAATTTTAAAAAGGCACCAAACATAACTACTGGAGTTCAAGACCACAGTAACTGAAATGAAAAATTCGCAGGAGGGTTTCAACAGCAGAGTGGAGCTGGCAGAAGTGAAAAACAGCAAACTTGAAGACAACACAATTGAAATGAGTAAGGCTGAAGAGCAGAAACGAAAAAAGAAATATTAAAAGCAAAAATAGCCTAAGTTATTTCTGGGACACCATCAGGCATACCAATATATGCATTGCTGGGAATCCCAGAAGGAGAAGAAAGAAAGGGGCAGAAGGAGTATTCAAAGAAATGACAGAAAACTTCTCAAACTTAACAAAAGACTTGAATACGCATATCAGAGAAGCCCAGAGAACACCAAACAGGATGAACTTGAAGAAAAATACGAACTGTCACATACTGATCAAACTGTTGAATGCAAAGGACAAGGAGAGTTCTGAAAGCTACAAGAGAAAAGTAACGTGTTATGTATAGTGTTATGTATAAGGGAGTCCCAATTAGAATAAGTGCCATTTCTCATCAGAAATCATGGAGGCAAAAAGACAGTGGCTGGCAGAGTGGTTGTGGCTCAGTGGTGGAGAGCCTGCTTCGCATGTATGAGGTCCTGGGTTCAATCCCAGTACCTCCTAAAAAAAAGGGCGGGGGGGGGGGAGTGGTTGAAATACTTAACTACAATTGCCAGCCAAGAATTGTATTTATGGTGAGACTTTCTTTTAAAAATGAGGGAGAGATTAAGACATTCCCAGATAAACAAAAGCTGAGAGAGTTCATCACCACTAGACCTAATCTACAAGCAATGCTAAATGGAGTTCTTCAGACTGAAAGAAAAGAACACTAGACAGTGGTTCAAAGCAGCATGAAAAAATAAAGATCTCTGATAAAGGTAACCATTTGGATAATTTAAAATGCCAGTACTATTGTATGTATTATTTGGTATGTAACTCCACTTCTTATTCCCTACAAATGCTAAAATACAAATGCATAAAAAGTAATGATAACTCTATGGTCTTAGACATACAATGTACAAAGATATAAGTGGTAAAACGTACAAAAGTGGGGGGGATGAAAGGGTATAGAAATAATGTATGTGTATCCTATTGAAGTCAAGTTGGTATCAAATCAAATATATTTGTTATATATTTAGGTATAAATGTTTTAACCCCATGGTAAGGACAATATATGAAAAATATATCCAGATAGAAACGAGAAGGGACTCAATATGGTACCATACAAAGTATCAAATAAACATGATAGTAGGCATTAACAGAAGAATTGAAGGACAAAAAAAGTATTAGATTTACTAATACTAAGACTAAACAGCAAAATGACAAAAGAAAGTCCTGCGATATCAGTAGTGGCTTTAAATGTAAACTCTCCAGTCAAAAGGCAGAGATTGGTGGAATGAATAAAAGCACATGACCCAACTATATGCTGTCTACAAGACACTCACCTTAAATTCAGAGACATAAGTAGGTTGATGCTGGAAGGATGGAAAAAATATACCATGCAAGTGGTAACCAAAAGAGAGCTGGGTTAGCTATACTAATATCAGATAAAATAGACTTTAAGTGAAAAACAGTTACAAAGGACAAAGACAGTTTGTCCTTTGACTACTGATAAAGTTTGACCACTACTACTACTATCAGTTTGACTACTGATAAAGTAGTCAATTCAAAAGAAGAAGTACAATTATAAATACATATGCACCTAACAGCAGAGCCTCAAAACATATGAAGCAAATACTGACAGATTTGAAGGGAGAAATTTACAGTTCTACATTAAGAGTAGGAGACTTTAATACACCACTTTCAAGAATGGATAGAACATCTAGATAGAAGAGCAATAAGGAAATACAAGACTTGAACAATACTATAAATGAACTAGACCTAACAGACATATAGAGAACACTTCACTCAACAGCTACAAAACACATATTCTTATGGAGTGTATGTGAATCATTCTCCAGGATAGACCATATGTATGTTAGATCACAAAACAAATCTCAATAAATTAAAAAATATTGAAATAATAAAATGTATGTTCTTGGACCAAAATGGAGTGAAGCTAGACATCAATAACAGAGGAAGAAATGGAAAATTCACAAATATATATAAATCAAGCAACATACTCTTAAACAACTAATGAGCTAAAGAGGAAATCACACAGGAAATTAGGGAATATCTTGAGGCATGAAAATGAAAATTCAACATATCAAAACTTATGGAATGTAGCAAAGGCAGATCTGAGAGGGAAATGCATAGCTTTAAATGCTTACATGCAAATGAGAAAAGATTTAAAATCAGAGACCTAGCCTCACAACTGGAGGATCTAGAAACAGAAAAGCTAACTAAGCACAAAGCAAGCAGAAAGAAGGAAATAACAAAGATTAAAGTAGAGATAAATGAAATAGAGAATAAAAAACAAACAAACAATAGAATCAGCAAAACCAAAAGTTGGGTCTTTGGAAAAATCAACGAAATTGACAAACCTTTAGCTATACTGATGAAGAAGAAGAAAAAAAAAAAGAGATCACAAGCTATACTGATGAAGAAAAAAAAGAGGACACAAGTGACTAAAATCAGAAATGAAAAGGGTGGCATTACTACTGACCCCACAGAAATAAAAAGGACTATAAGAGAATACTATGAACAACTGGACACCAGCAAATTAGAAACGGACATATTTCTAGAAACACATAAAATAGCTACACTGACTCAAGAACTAGAAGATCTCAATAAACCAAAGAAATTGAATTGGTCATCAAAAACCTGCCAACCAAAGAAAAGCCCAGGACCAGATGGCTTCACAGGGGAATTCTACCAAACATTCCAAGAAGAATTGCACAAACTCTTCCAAAAAATGAAGAGAAAGGAACACTCCCTAGTTCATTCTATGAGGCCAACACCACTCTCATACCAAAGCCAGATAAACACACTAGAAGAAAAGAAAATTACAAACCACTTTCTCTTATGAATATATGTGCAAAATTCTTCAACAAAACCCTAGCAAACCAAATCCAAAAGCATATTAAAAGAATTATACACCATGATCAGGTGTGTATCCCAGGTTCAACAAGAAAATAAACTAATGAAACATACCATATTAACAGAACAAAGGGGAGAAAAGCATGATTAACTCAATTGATGCACAAAAGGCATTTAACAAAATCCAGCACCCCTTCTTGATAAAAATTCTTTATATGTTTGGAATAGAAGGAAACTTCATCAACATGATAAAAGACATATATGAAAAACAGCTAACCTCATACGTAATGGTACAAGACTGAAATCTCTCTCTAAAATCAGGAACAAGAAAAGGATTCTGTCACCACTGTTATTACTGTAAATTCTAGCCAGGCCAATTAGACAAGACAAAGAAATAAAAAAAATCAAAATTGGAAAGGAAGAAGTAAAAATTTCCCTATTTATAGGTGACATGATCTTATATACAGAATATCCTGAAAAATCCATAACAAGGCTCCTAGACTTAATAAATGAATTCAACAATGTGGTGGGGTACCAGATCAACACACAAACATCAGTAGTGTTTCTATACACCAGCAGTGAGCAATTGGAAGAAGAAATTTAGAAAAAAATTCCATTAACAATAGCTACTAAAAGAGTCAAATATCTAGCATTAAATCTAACCAAGGATGTATAGGGCTTGTACACAGAAAATTATAAAACATTCATAAAATAAATCAAAGACCTAAATATAATGGAAGGACACTCCATGTTCATGGATCGGAAGACTATATATTGTTAAGATATCAATTCTACCCAAAGCAATTTACAGATTGACTGCAATCCAATCAAATTTCCAGCAACCTTCTTTGCAGAAATGGAAAAGTCAATCATAAAATTTATATGGAAGCATCAGGGCCTCTGAATAGTCAAAGACATCTTGAAAAAGAACTCAAAGTTGTAGGACTCACACTTCCTGATCTTAAAACTTATTACAAAGCCACAGTCATCAAAACAGCATGGTACTGGCACAAGGACAGACATATAGAACAATAACAGAATTGAGAGCTTAGAAATCAACCCTCACATTTATGGCCAAATGATTTTTGACAAGGGGGCAAAGACCACTCAATTGGGAAAGAATAATCTCCTCAACAAATAGTGCTGGGAAAACTGGATCTCCATTTGCAGAAGAATTAAGGAGGAACCCCTACATTACAGCATATTAAAAAAAAAAATCAACTCAAAATGGATCCCAAACTTAAATATAAGAGAAGTATCAAAGTTCCAGAAGAAAATGTAGGGAAGCATCTTCAGGATCTTGTGTTAGGCAATGGTTTCTTAGACTTTACACCCAAAGCACAAGAAGCAAAAGAAAAAATAGATAATTGGGACCTCATCAAAATTAAAAACTTTTGTTCCTCAAAGGACTTTATCAGGAAAATAAAAAGACAACCTACACAGTGGCTGAGAATATTTGGAAACCACATATCTGATAAGTACTTAATATCCAGAATATATAAAGAAATCCTTCAAACCAAAAAAAAAAATTTTCAACCAAAAAACAAACTATCCAATTTAAAAATGAGCAAAAGACTTGAATAGATATTTCTCCAAAGAAGATATTCAAATGGCCAAAAAACATATGAACAAATGCTCAATATCAAGGAAATGCAAATCAAAACAACAACGAGATACCATTTCACACACGTTAGAATGGCTGCTATTACAAGAAAAAAAAAGAAATCACAAGAACACTCGTTCATTGCTGGTGGCAATGTAAAATGGTGCAGACACTGTGGAATACAGTTTGGCAGTTCCTCAGAAAGCTAAGTATAGAACTACCATATGATCCAGCAATCCCACTACTAGGTACATATCCAAAAGAATTGAAAGCAGGGGCTCGAGCAGATCTTTGCACACTGATGTTCATAGCAGCATAATTCAAAATTGCGAAAAGATGGGAGCAACCCAAGTGTCTATCAACCGATGAATGGATAAATACAATGTGGTATATACACATAATGGAATATTATTCAACCATAAAAATGAATGAAGTCCTAATGCATGCGACAACATGGATGAAACTTCAAGACACCATGTTGAGTGGAATAAGCCAGACACAAAAGGACAAATATTGTATGATCTCATGATTTTAAACAATTAGAGAAAGCAAACTCATAGAGTCAGAATCAGAATAAAGGTTACCGGGGCATAGGGTGGGGATAGAGAATGGGAAGTTAAAGCTTAAAATGTACAGAGTTCCTATTTGAAATAATGGAAATGTTTTGGTAATGGATAGTGGTGTGGCAGTACAACATTGTGAATACAATTAACAGCTCTGAAATATATATCTGAATATGATCAAAAGGGCAAAAAGTTAAGATTGCATATATGGTAACAGAATAAATTTTTTTTTAAATCCTTGGAACTACACTACAGAAACAGTGCCCCCTAAGTTAAACCATGTTGTTTAATTAATAGTACAATCAAAAAACAAAAAGAAAATAGTACAATCATAAAAATGTGTTATCATGAATTGTAACCAATGTTCCATACTAATGCAAGGTGTTAATAGTGGGGTAATATATTGGAATCCTGTATTTTATGCATGATTTTCTGGAAACCCACAACTTCAATAAAGGGGGAAAAAAACAGAAATTAGAAGTATTTGGTGAGGCTATAGAGAAATAAGAGCATTCATTCATTGCTGATGGGAGTGTAAAATGGTGCAGCTGCTATAGAAGACAGTTTGGTGGTTCTTCAGTAAATTAAATAAAAAATTACCTTTTGACCCAGCGATCTCACTTCTAGGTATATACCCAAAAGAATTGAAAGCAGGGACTCAAACAGATAACAATGTTCATAGAGGCATTATGCCAAAAGATGGAAGCAACCCAAGTGTCCATTAACCAATGAATGAATAAACAAAATGTGGTATATACACACAATGGAATATTATTCAGCCATAAAAAGGAATGACGTTCTGATACATGCGACAACATAGATGAACCTGAGGACATCATGTTGAGTGAAATAAGCCAGACACAAAAGGATAAATATTGTATTATCTCACTGATATGAAATAATTAGAATAAGCAAACTCATAGAGTCAGAATTTAGAATATAGGTTACCAAGGAATGGGGTGAGAGTAGGGAATAGGGAGTTTAGCCTTAAAATCTACTAACCTGCCACACTATTATCCCCATTGCATTTTATAGGAAATAAAATATTTTTAAAGGGAAAAACTGTTTTTAGTACTTTTAGTAGCACTTTTTCCTTTGTTTTGATCCAGGGGCCTTGTATTTCAATTTTGTACTGGGCCATGCATATTGTGTAACTGGTCCTGCCCATGAGGTTGGACAGGGGAACATTCTTATATATGTCTTTTGGAGAACAGGTGCACTCATTTCTCTTGAGTATGTACCTTAGAAGGGGGTAGGTATATGTTTTGCTTTATAGATACTGCCCAACAGTTTTCTAGTGTGGTTGTACCAAGAGAGTTTTGATTTTAGCCTGAGGAAGACTGGGAGTGATGTAGTTTGATATATATTTTACATTTTACTCTGGCAGCTACTAAGGAAGATGCACTGAAGGGAGTTGAGATTCTAGACAGGGAGACCAGCAAGGAACCACAGACTAGATGCCATAGACTAAGAGGGGGATCAGGGTGGAGGCATCCAGTAGGCAATTGAATATATTGATGCTGAGGGGAGAGATCTATATTTTGGAGATTTATATTTTGGAATCATGGAAATGAGTGAGCCATCCCAGGAGAGAGTATAGAAAGACAGCCCCAAGTAGATGGCTGAGAAGGCCTTTCTTGAATAGTAGAAAAGAATTGACATCTTTAAAAAAAAAAAAAAATCAGTTTGGGTAGAATTGACATCTTAAAAAAAAAAAAAAAAAAAAGTAGAAAGAGAACTAGAAGTGTGTTGTGATGAAAACCAAGAGGAGGGAGAGTTTCCAAATGAGGAAGGAGTCAACACTTCGAAGGATGCTGACAGGTCAAGAAAGATGGGCTCTGAGAAGTGTCTGAAAGCAGTTTAATCTACTCATACACAGGGCAGGGATACCCAGGGTCCTCAGTTTCCACAGTCTTTCTTCAGCCCCTACCAGAAGCCCATATCAGGGACACCAGGACTGGTTGGGCCCCCTCTCCCCTCTGGCCTGGTTCAGGGACTCTCAGACTGGTGGGGGGTGGCAGTGAGGGTGTGGAGATTTGGCCTCAGTCCAGAAACAGTGCCTGTGGCCTTTCGGAGATGTTTGTGGGACCTCCACTGGACAATAGAGGGCAGACAGCAGCTAGCACAGCTCTAACCAAGTCCCTCTTGACACTGGACCACTGAAAACATTGACATTTGAACACAACTTTTCCCTGAACCACACTGACTTTAATCTGAAGTGTCAGAAAGTTGCCCAGGAGTCTGGGGGCCAAACATCTGAAAGCACAGTTGTAGGAAGTCAGGGCAAACAAAATAGGAGTTGGAACATTTTTTGAGATCTGCACCAATGTGAAACTTCTGGGAAACTTGACAAAGCTGACCCTCTTAGGCAAAAAAATACTGAGTCTTATCATTATTAATTTGTATTCTTCCAAAAATATATAGTTAGGGAAACAGCAAAAGGAAAGAACAACTCATGTTTTATTTCTTTAGCAGGCACAAGGGGCCTGAAGGAGGCGCCCCTAGAGTTTAATGGGCAGCTTTATGTATTTATATGCTTTGACTGGAGCGAAAGAGGTCTGCACCACACAATGGGCAGTATCTAGTTGGATTTTAAAAGAAAATAACTTTGATCATTTCAAAAGCAATGAAGCCTGATGCAGTGGAGAGAAAGGAAGGCAGTAATTTATGGCTACCATTAAGGACACAAAGACAAAGGCGGAGGGAATGTTTCACTAAGTGAAGATTTACAAATGTGTAAAAACCATCCTTATGACTAGAAATAGCATCAAACAATAGGGGGTGGGAAGGAAGAGGGAAAGATAGAAAAAGGGATGCAACCTGCCTGCCTTCACTAGGGATGAAAAGGTCAAAAGAAAAACAACCACAGAAAAGTTATTTTTTCAGATTCTCCATTAAGCGGCAGCACCAGCAAAGTCCCAAAGAGGCAGCTTAAGCCTGGGCCCTTTTGGCGTGGGAGGCAGTGGAGGCAGATGAGGGTGCTGAGGGTACATAGATGGTGAGCTCTGGGTGGTGGGTGGATCGCAATGGACCATATGTGTTTTTGTGCATGAACTGGTGAGCTAGATGGAGATTTTTTTATGACGTTTATTTTTTCTGATTATCTACAGATATATATAATTCCATTCACAGGAGAAAATTTAGTTAATACAGAGAAGATCAAAGAACATTAAAATCCCTGAGTCCCTGAGTGTGATGTTTTGTTGTAGGTAGGAATTGTTACTACATTTGTTTCTGGAGTGATGCAGAGTGTAGTGGCTCCAGGCATCAGTGCCTGGGGTGCTGGAGGGAGGAGGTCCTGTGCACATGTGTCCCCTGGTCAGAGCTGCCCTGTTTGCAGGGCCAGGTGGCAGGCACTGCCTGAATTTGCAGCTGGCCAGACCCGATGTTTGAGTTCAGATGGTGACAGATGCCAGCTGTACCCCAGAGGAAATAGGGGCTTTTGTCCTCTGGTGGCTCACCTTTTAGCTCTAGTGCCCCCATTTCCCTTTGTCTTTTAGGCTGCCCTGAAGATATGTTTAACTGGTTTTCAGTGAAATGAACATGTTCTGCTGTGATTCTGGGCCCTGCACTGTGCCCAAAGAGAGGGACAGCCTCACTCAGCGGACCAGTACTCTCAGCTGCAGGGTGGGGGGATCAGCAGGGCCTGGATTGGGACAGTATGGAAGTGGGTGCAGAATGTGTGCTGGGTGAGCAGAAACGCTGGGGTCACCCACTCCACTCAAACAGCTGTTTTCCTGAGTTGCTCCTGTCCGAGGGTTATAGGTATCTGGAAATCAGTCCCACTTCACCTCCATGCCTCTCTCTCAAGTGGAGAGGAGAGAAAGGGAAGTCCCTCAGGTGGCTTTGGGGTTTAGAGTGTATAGTAGACAGAGCTACACAAGACACTTTCTAGTGCCCAGTATCCGAATATTTCAGTCTGGATTAAAGTTAGCCTGAGGGCTGTTTGTCCTCAAAAGAGGTGCTTGCTTGAAGTTGTAGGACACGGCAAAAAGGCGGAGCACCAAGGCTCTCAGGGCCGGAGCCCGCGCGGGTCCGAAGAGCAATGTGTTTGGTGTAGGGGGCTGTGTCCCGGGCACTGGGCACCGCGGGGCCCGCCCCACCAAGCTGACAGCCGCCCTCGGGCCACCGCGGCCGCGCCCCCTCCGTGCCGGGAAGGGGGAAGGGAGGGGGCCAGGCGGGGCGGCACTGCCCTCGCGCCGCCCGCCCCGGCCTGGGGAGGACCGTGTGAAAATGAGGCCGGGGCTCGGGGGGCGGGCCGGGCCGGGGGTGTCGGAGCACCGCGGGCAGGGCGCCCGCGCACACCTCCCGGAGTCGCCGCCGCGCTCGCCGCTCGCGCTCGGCAGCCTCTGGCCACAGCCGCCGCGCCATCCATGGGGGTCGCGGGCCGCCGCTGTCCCGGGGCGGCCCGGGCGCTGCTGCTGCTGCTGCCGCTGCTGCTGCTGCTGCTACTGACGGCGGCCGCCCCGCGCGGCCCGGGCCGCTCCACGGGGCTGCCAGAGGGTGAGTGTCCCTCCGCAGGGGCGCACCTGACACCGCACGGCGGTGCAGGCGAGGCCGATGCCGGGAAGGGGTGTCCCGGTTCCCCTCGCGGTTTCGCCCTGAGTCGAGCAGGCCAGGCCCGGGACTTAGTGGCTAGAGCTGCGTGTGACCCCAGCTCCCCTGGGCCCCTCAACCAAGGCCAGGCCAAGGCGCTACCACAGCTTGGGCCAGAGGCCCAGGGCCCTGCGTTCCGCGGCCGGGCCTCGGACCCGGAGCTGTGACAGTTCCCGCCCGGTCCCCGCGCCCGGGATTCCCGGAGAGCGCCTGCTGGTCACGCTCTTGCCGGAGGAGAGTACTGTGGACTTGGGGACCTGTTCCTCACTATGTAGATGGGGAAACTGAGGGCTCAGGCCGGGGTACATCCGTGAGGCCGTGGCAGTTTTGCTTCTTCTTTCTTTTTGGGGCAGGAAGTTCTCCTGCGGACTCCAAGGCTGGCGCTGAAGACTGTTCTGTCTTGGGAACAGCCGCTGTTTGGGAATCCCGGACTAGCCTTAAGTAGCCCTTTCAGCAACAAGTCTGGGTTTTCGGCAGCTGGAGATGAGTACTCTGGACGTTGTGCACTATCTGGACTTGGAATACTTTAAAAACTCTTTTGTTTTTAATTAACATCCTGGAGTGCTGTCGACCCAGGGAATACTTCTGACAAGGCCTGTTTCCAGGTTGAGAGGGTGGAGCAGTGATGGGTAGGGGTGCAGGGGACACCATTCCCTCTTTGCACAATATGAGGTCCCAGGACCGT
This sequence comes from Tolypeutes matacus, assembly GCA_026826555.1. Classification (NCBI taxonomy): domain Eukaryota; kingdom Metazoa; phylum Chordata; class Mammalia; order Cingulata; family Chlamyphoridae; genus Tolypeutes; species Tolypeutes matacus. The sequence goes on from JAKSZT010007815.1 coordinate 40,881,184, forward strand.
GTTTACTCAGAGCCCTGGTCAAGCTTTCCCGCCATAAGCCAAGCCCAGAGAAAGCTGAGAGCTGCTCAGTTTTCAGAGCTTTTTTTTTTTTTTTTTTTTCCCAACCTAGTGCTTCCTTCCTTCAGCAGGCACTTACTATTGCCCACTCACTATGCTTGGCATCAGGGACACAGATTCCGTTTGTTGTGGAGACACCGTCAAATGAGGGAAACAGGCAGGGAAACAGACGATGACTACCCTTTGTGATATGTGCTGTGAAAGGAGATGCTTATGGGAGTCCGTGATGGAGGCATCTCACCTACACTAGGGGTAATGGTGGGCTTCCTCAAGGAGGTGGATCTGAGTCTTCAAGGCAAATATATGAGGGTGGGAGTGTTCCAGTCAGAGAACAAGCTGTGCCTAGAAATGGGGGCGTGGAAATGTTGTGGTTCATCCCAGGGACTTCCAAGCAGTTTAGCTTTGAAAAGTAAGAGGGGTGGGCTGGTGGGAGATGATACTAAAGAGGGGCCAAGGCCAGATCATCTAGGGCTGGGGGCACCATATCAGGAAATTGCTGTGCTCTTTTGCAGACGTGGATGAGTGTGCTCAAGGGATGGATGACTGCCACACCAATGCCCTGTGTCAGAACACACCCACGTCCTACAAGTGCTCCTGCAAACCTGGCTACCAAGGGGAAGGCAGGCAGTGTGAGGGTAAGTGACTTGGGGCCAGTGGGGGTGGGCCAGCAGGAGAGGCTTTCCTTATAGTGGCCACTCACGTTGGTAAAAGTGCTGCTTCTCCCCCAAAGTCACAAATACTCATGTATTTCTGATCTCTAGAAGACCAAGGACATCAGATCTCTCTAGAACTCCACCGTTTTATCTGACTCTGAATTATCTCTTATGTCTAGCTTCTGAAAAGGAAAAGGGATGCTTTAGTATCTTCACTCCACTTAGTTTGAGGGCAGAAAGTAAACAGACCGGTTGATCAGGAGAGCTATGCCAGAGCAAGGCTGATCCTAAGCCTCCCTGAGTCAGTTTGCATGCTTGCCTTGGAGTCGGAGTGCTGGAGTCCTGCCTTCTCTTGCTCCGTCTTGTCCATGGCTTCTGGCTCTTTGGCACTGTGACCTGTCAGACTCTAAAACTACACCAAAGCCTTGTCTTGCTTGGAGCTGCAAGTCCACCCTGGAAAGATGCATGCAGAAGGATATTTTAAGCCTTTGGAGTCCCAGGTCTGCCAGCCTGAAGTTTGGACTCTGATGTTTTGTGTTCTAGACCATTGGGGATTAACTCAATGTAATCAACACTCAAGTTCAGACCTGACGGGAGACAGCACTCTTGGGAGGAGCCTGTTCCCTGAGATGGAAATCATGGCATGTCAGAGCTAGCAGGGCTTTTCAGGGAGCTCTGGGACAATCCCATCCCTCATTTTATAGATGAGGACACTGACGCACAAGGGAGTTGGAACAGGGTCACACAGTTAGGCAGCAGGTGAAAGTCCCAGCTCTGTCCCTTGCCCCACAACTCTCATATTCCCTCAGCTTCCTGGTGTACATTTTTGATTAGGTGAGAAATCCTAATATTTATAGTCAGCCAGTACAGGAAGAAGTTTAAATTGATGAGCGGCACTGAACTCATCTCTGTAGCTCCCTCCTTACCTCGGGATCCTACCTTGACAAGCATGTTGGTGGGCCCTTTTACCCCAAGAAGTTTTCAATTCTTTATAATTTTTAGGGCTTAACTCGGTTGGGAATTGATCTTTTGAATATTGCATGACTCACAAACCTAGTGAGTAAGAAAGTCTCTTCCAGGCACTTTGAAAGATGCATTAATTTCTTTAGGTCAGGAGGAAAACCTATTTTGGTGCCATTTAATGGCCTCGTGTTCATTTACTGATGTTTCAAGCCAATTTGTTTCATATTGTAGCCTCTCAGTAATAAAGATTCTTGATATTGGACAGTGTGTAATGTCCTGCATTGTCTGGTATGTGGTAGACACCCAATAAACATTCTCATTTTTAAGTAAATGAATGTGCAAGATGGACTTAATAACTAGCACCTTGACACAAGGTCTTCTCTAACAAACAGACAAACCTACAAATGAAACTTCTCCATACAGATGTATAGATGACCAAATAGGTGAGTGACTGTCAGGTGCTTTTTTTTTTTTTTTTTTTTAAAGATTTTATTTATTTATTCATTCATACCCCCCCCCCCGCTGCCCGCGCTCGCTGGGTCAGCCAACCACGCCGCACAGGCGGGCCTGCCCTCACCAGGAAGCCCCGGGAACCGAACCCGGGGCCTCCCACATGGCAAACGGGAGCCCCACCGATTGAGCCACAGCCGCTTCCCAGTCAGGTGCTTTTGTAGCATTAAAGCCATGACTTTATGCCCTCCTATCTCTTTATCATCTTAGTTCAGCTGAGACACACTGGGATTTTCAAAATGAATTCTATTAAAAAAGAAGGGGACACTAATGAAGGATGTTGTTTATGTGGGAAAATGTGGGAGGATGGGGAGTGGGGCATATGGGAATCCCTATATTTTTTATGTAACACTTATGTAATCTAAGTATCTTTAAAATAAATAAATAAAAGGAAGGGGAGACTAAAAGAAAATATAGACATCAAATATGAATATAGATGGGATTATAATGGGCAAGTTTGGATTTGCTTGGTACTTAAAGATAGCCCTTGGGAAATCATTCAGTAAACTCTCTTTTGTGCACATGGAACAAAGCTTCTCCTTCTCCCATCAGGGGAGGAGGGTTCCCTGTCCAGTTCACAGCAGGTGAAGCTGATGACCCATCCATGAGACCCTTAGGTTTCTCCAACTTCATGTTTGCCCAGAGAGAGGCCCCCATCTCTCTCTCTCTGCCCATTTCCTCCAGAAACACCTCTCTGCCCATTCCTCTATATGATACCCTCTCCATATTTAATATTCTATTTGCAGTACTAGAATTCAAACATTAGTACCAGCTTCGGGTAAAAAAGTTCACTATTTTTTACTGTATGAATATTCCATCTCCTCCAATTGCTATATATTCTCTGGGGGCAGAAACTGTGCTATTGGTTTCTTTTAGATACAGTACATATTTAGTAAATGATGTTGAATGATAAAGACAAGAGTTTCCATAACCTTAGCTTTTGGCTTTGACATATTACAAATGAAATTGAATTGTTAACAGTTTATAGCCGAAAAGTCTACTATTTATTTTAAAATACCTAATGATAGATTGCCATTGTTGCTTTATATATTTAAGTTTGTTTAAAAATAATGTGATTATTATAATAACAAGTCAAACAACACAAAATATATAAAACAGAAAATTAAAGCGCCTCCTGTCCCTTTATTCACAGGTAATCTCTGGTAAGAGATACTGCATATCCTTTGTACTCTCATTTTAATCTAAAACCCTAGTAGGATTTGGTCTTTTGCATACCTGTAGTATTTGTAAACCTAGTAAGGATGTCCCTGTTTAGTTTAGATTTCTTGGTATAGGAGTTCAGAAATGGAAATTTTCTTCCGAGAAGAAAAAGGAGAGGAAATGAAGATTGCAAGAATTCAATGATATAGACACTCAAAGATGTAACTCCTTTATCTAAAGTTCTTGGCCCATTTGTTTTTTAAGCCTCTTGGGCTCAAACCATGTTATTGTTTGTATTGTGATCGTCAACAGATTCACGGCTCATGTTTAAGTTCAAAGATGAGAACTGGGTTTGCCCAGAGTGAACAGTATTTTATCCTCCACAAAGTTTCTTGTACAAAAATGTTAGAGAAATAAAAGTATGGGCCCTGGATGAGTAGCCTTTAAAATAATATGATTCACAAGTTGCTTTAGATAAATGATGTTTTATTCCAAATGGTCTTTGCTTGTATTCCAGATTTTGAGGGTCTCAGGGGTCAGTATCCATTATATGGTTCTCACCTCTCATTGTAAGGGACTGAATCAAATTTAAGAAGGATGAATCTGAACTTGGCCTTTGTATAAGGAGCTATATTTTTCTTTTTTTGAAATAATTTTAGACTTCAGAAAAGTTGCAAAAATAGTGTAGAGTTCACATATACCCTTCATCCATCTCATCCTAACCACAGAACATTTATCAAAACCAGGAAATTAACATTGGTACAATACTATCAACTAAACCACAGACCTTATTCAACTAGTTTTTCCCTGTTGTTCTTTTTCTGTCAGAATCCAGTCCAAGGCCCCACATTACATTTAGTTTGCTGTGTCTCCTCCAATCCGTGACAGCCCGCAGTCTTTACTTGTCTTTTATGATATTGCCACTTTTGATGAATATTTGCCAGTTCTTTTATAGAATGTCTTATGTTTTCTCATAATTAAATTGAGATTATCCATTGTTTGGCAAGGCTACCACAGGAGTGCTGTTATGTACTTCTCAGTGCATCACATCAGGGGCACACGATGTCAACAAGTCCCATCACTGGTGATGCTAACCTTGATCATATGGTTAAAATGGTGTCTCTGGGTTTCTCCACTGCAAAGTTATTATATTTCTCTTTGCAATCAATACATCTCTTGGAGGAGATACTTTGAGACTATGCTAAAAGCCTATTTCTCCTCAAATCTTCACCCACTGATTTTAGCATCCATCTGTGGACCTTGCCTGCAACAATTATTACTGTGGTGTGTACCCAATGGCAATTTTGTATTCCTCCATTCTTTCTACATCTATTAATTGGAATTCTCTTGTAAGGAAGATCTGCTCTTCTCCCCCATTTATTTATATATTTAATTATTTGTTTAATCCAGTGTGGACTTGTGGATATTATTTTAGTCTAGCTATCATTATTTTTGGTTCAAATTGTTTCAGATTTGGTCATTGAGAGCACCTTCAGGTTGCCTCCTGGGTCATTTTAACATGTCCCTATCCTTTTTTAAGTAATTCCTAATTTTCTGGCACCACAAGATAGTCCAGACTCTGAGCCCTGGAATCTGCAACCCTGGAATCAACCACTTCTCCTAGGAGCACTGGTTCCTTTGATTGGAAAATAGATATAAAAATCAAGATCTGGATGCTAGCTGTCCTCATTGCTGCTAGAGTGGTACTGCTGCTAGGCCCTGTCAAGTGGGTGGAGCTGGGAGATACATGTATGCATACTAACCATACACACTTATTTTGTGTACAGTTACTTTTGTTTTTAGTCTTACAGTATCCTGCAAGATGCTGTTTTTCAAAGTTTCTTAAAAGAGTACTTTTCTTCCCTGACCCCTTCAGTGTAGTTTGTTATTCATTTATAATACACTTAGGTTCATTTTTTCTGTTTGCATTTCACTTTTTACCCTCTGTCATCCTCCACTCCCACTTCCTGGTCACTTTTATGTATGTAGGTATGTAAATTATCACTATGGTTTAAGAGTCAAAGCCACATAAAAGGTATACTCAGAAGTGTTGCTCCTCATTCCTACTACCCTGTTCCCATTCCTCCTTCTTTCCACCCTTTTCCCACTCCCTGAGGGTACCAATCTCTTCAGTTTCTAGTTTATCCTTCCTATATTTCTTTTACCCAAGAAAGCAGATACATGTGTATTTTCTTGTTTTTTTTCCCTTTTAACATCTTTATCGGGACATAATTTTCATGTCATAAGATTCACAAATTTTAAGTGTACAAACCAATGATTTTTAGTAAATTAGCTGAGTTATGAAATCATTGCAATAATACAGTTTTCAATATTATAAACATTTTTATCACCTCAATAAGTTCCCTCATGCCCATGTACAATTTTCATCCCCAGCTCCAGGCAAACACCAATCTACTTCCTATCGCTATAGTATATGTTTTCTGGGCATATTTATAAATGGAATCATACAATATGTCCTTTATCACTGGCTTCCCTTGCTTAGCATGTTTTTAGGTAGGTCCATTTTGTACTGGCACTTCATTCCTTTTTATTGTTGAATAGCATTCCATTGTATACCATGCTTTGTTTATCCTTTCACCAGTTGTTGGACATTTGGGTTGTTTCTACTTTTGGCTATTATGATTAATGCTGCTTTGAATATTAGTATGTAAATTTTTGTGTGGACATATGTTTTCATTTCTCTTGGGTAGACACCTAAGAGTGGAATTGCTGAGTCATATAGTAAATTTGTGTTTAACTTTTTAAGAAACTGCCAAATTGTTTTCCTAAGTAGCTGTGCCATTTTACATTCCCATCAGCAATGTATGAAGGTTCCCACTTCTCCATATCCTTACTAACATTTGTTATTGTCTGTCTTTTTAAAATTATTATTATTATAACCATTCCAGTGGGTCTGAAAGGGTATCTCTTTGTGGTTTTAATTTGCATTTCCCTGAAAACTAATGATGTTGAGCATCTTTTCATGTTCTTATTATCCATTTGCTTATCATTTTAGTGAAATGTCTGTTCAAATCTTTTTCCCATTTTAAAACTGGTTGTCTTATTATTGAATTGTAATAGTTCTTTGGATATTATAGACAGAAGTCTTTTATAAGATATGTGGTTTGCAAATATTTTCTCCCAGTCTGTGGCTTGTCTTCATTTTTGTAATGTTGCAAAAGTTTTTTTTTTATTTTGATAAAGTCTGATTTATTAATTTTTTCTCTTATGGACTTTGGTTTAGTCTTGTATCTAAGAAATCTTTACATAACTCAAGATCTCAAAGATCTTCTCATACATTTTCTTCAAAAAGTTTTATAATTTTAGCTCTTACATTTAGGTCTCTGATCCATTTTCAGTTCATTTTTGTGTATGGTATGAAGTAAGGGTCTAAATTAATCTTTTTTGCATATGGATATCCAATTGTTCCAGTACCATTTGTTGAAAAGACTGCCATTTTTTCCAATGAATTGCCTTAGCACCTTTGTTAAAAACCAACTGACCATAAATATAAGCATAAATTTATTTCTAGGCTTTCAGTTCTGTTCAACTGATATATATATATATATATATGTCTATCCTTATGCCCATACACACACACTCTTTTTTTTTTTTTTTTTTTTTTTCCCTTTTTAAATAGCTTTTATTGAAGCAAAATCAGGTAGAAAATCATCTTGACTTAGTTTCAAGTAATCATTACCACCTTTATACCATTCACAAGCATTATTTCCCTCCTGAGTTGGATTTAAACTTACATTGAGGCAATTTCCCTTCATCCCCAACTTTTGCCAGACATCAGAAAAATGCTTTATTTTTATATAGAAAGAGTAAATTATCCAGTGATATTTTTAAAAATATCAACTTATATGTACTTTAGAATGTAAAATAACAGTAAATAGATTAATCTCAGACACAGACTTGCTATTTTGAGTATTTTTAATAGAAACCTGATCTTTCAATGTAAATACTCTAAGGGGTTTTTTTCCTTCAATCTCATGTTCTCCTCTTGTCATCCTTTAAGCAGCATCTGTAAAATTCCCTTATGCCCATAGATGTGAGTACCTCTCATTGATGTGGCAGTATTATTTAATGAAACTTGTTCCAGGAGTAACTTTATTTTAATGGGGTGGGGGACTTGTGCATACATAACGATATGTATATTTTCATTGTAAAAAAAAAAAAAAATTCTTTTGTGTTAATTGTTTAAAATTTTTCTAGAGTCAGTTAGGCTCTTTAAAAGTTGTTTCTTCCAAAGAACAAAGCCAAGTAACAACATTTAAATTTAAATGATACATTTTTTGGAGTTGTGCTTTTTCTACCACATTGGATTAAATAAAATAAACTTGCCAAAAATATGGTTTTATCACTTACTGGGACACTTGGTAATCTGCTGTTCCATGTCTCTATCTGTAACCAGGTAGGTCTCACTGTTAGTAGATATATAGGTAAGGAAAGCTGCATTCATCTTCTGCTTGGCTCATGTGTATAACATCTTTGCTTTTTCTTTTTAAAATATGTACATGTATAATAGACACTTGATCCTGCAAAGGCACTCACATCATCTTTTTGATAACAGTAGCTTTATAGTGAGTTTTTAAACTGGGAAGTGAAAGTTCTCCAAATTTGCTCTTCTCTTTCAAAATTGTTTTGGCACTTCTGGGTCTTTTGCATTTCCATATAAATTTAAGATAAGGTTCTACAAAAACTGGTAGAATTTCATGTGTGTTTTTAAAATCCCTTTATCTTACATGAAATGTAGTATACTACAGATACTCTTTTTTTTTTTTTTTTTCAATATTTATTTATTTACTTTATCCATTTTAAACTCCCCCCTTCCCCTTTTACTGTTTTGTGTCCATTCGCTGGGCAATTCTCTGTGTCTGTTTCCTGCCATCCCTTTTCATCCTTCTCCAGTCTTCACCAGGATTCGATCCTGAAGACCTCTGATGTAGGTGAGAGGTGTTCTGCCACCTGCGCCACCTCAGGTCCCGGTTTTTGGAGCTTTCGGAGCATCTCATCTTGTCTCTCCCCTGCATCTCTCTTCTGTTACGTCATCATCTTGCTGCATGGCTCCCGGGCCTGGCGGCTCACCGGCACACAGAGCCTGGCAGCCCATGCGCCGTCTATATATATATATACATATATACATATATATATATATGTATATATATATATATATTTTTTTTTTACTGGGAGGTCCCGGGGATCAAACCCAGGTCCCTCCATATGGCAGGTGGACACCCAACCATTTGAGCCACATCTGCCCCCCTACAGATACTCTTTTGCATTTTGCTTTTTTCCCCACTGGAAATCTCTCTCAGTCAGTTCATAGAGATCTTTTTCATTCTTTTTTACAGATGCATAATAAATACTCCATTGGGTGGATGTACCATAATGTATCCAAATATTCTCCTTGGTGTGGGCATTTAGGTTGTTTCCAATTTTTGTAGCACGTGCAATGTTGTGGTGAATAATTTTGTGCATAAGTATTTTCCAACTGTTGGAGATGTATCTTTAGGGTAGATTCCTAGAAGTGGGATACCTGGTTATAAGGCAAATGCATATGTAATTTTGCTAGGTATTGCCAAATTTCCCTCTGGAAAGGTTGTACCAATTTGCATTTCCATGAGGAATGCATGAGAGTACATGTTTTCCCTCAATCTCACCAACAGAATGTGTTGTCACACTTTAAATTTTTTTGTCAGTCTGGCAGGTGAAAAATGTTATCTCGTTGTTTTAAATTGCATTTCTCTAAATAGAAGTGTGTTTGAACTTTTTTTTTCATATGTCTGAGGGCCACTTTTATATCTCTTTTGTGATTTGTCCATTCATGTCTTTTCCCATTTTTCCCCTATTAACAGCTCTATTACTTGGTTCTCTTTTATGAGAACTGAAACTTTACTTGATGGAAATGGTCTGCTGTGTTTGGGAGAATTATTGCAATGTGTGGTTTGTTTAATCTAACACCTAGCCTTTAGGAAGCAAGCTTTGAGTTGAATTTCTGGTAGGTTTACTCTAAGAAAAATTCAACAAGTGACATGTTGGAGAAGAGAATGTAAAAGATAATGCTACCCCCAAAAAAAATGCTAATTCAGGAGTAGATTCGGTGACCTTTGTCATGACCTGTCTCCATATCAAAGATATAGCACCTTCCAGATTACTTCTGTTTTCTTCCTCAGACATTGATGAATGTGAAAATGAACTCAACGGAGGCTGTGTCCATGACTGTTTGAATATCCCAGGCAATTATCACTGCACTTGTTTTGATGGCTTCATGTTGGCTCATGACGGTCATAACTGTCTTGGTAAGAAAAACGTTTGGAAATGGTGATTCTCCTTTATCCACCCTCCAGAGCCCCCACCCTTTTGTTTCCCTTTGATGAAAGGATAGACATTAAGAAGAAGGGGGGATCAGAGACTTGTGTTTTCTGACTCTGAAGAAATCAGACTATTTGATAGAAAATCAGGTGAAGTGTTTTAGTTTTTAATGTGGTCATTCACAGAATAAGTCCTCCATTAGCCCTAGGAGATGGGTGGATAGGGTCATTATTATTTTTTTATTTTCTACCATTGACTTGTCACTTTTAGGAATTTTGGTCTTGTCTTCAGAGAGTCCTCACATATAACCATTTATTTAATGCTGTAAGCATCTCTATTACAGATTAGGTACTACTCCTTTTCTTTTAAGACTCATCCAGGTGGACCCTCCCTTTCACCCACACTTTTTTTTTTTTTTTTTTTAAGAGAGAAAGACAAACAGTAATTTCCATGAATATCCTCCTAGTATTCCACAAAACAGAAACATCTGCTGGAGTTTCAGTTGCTGAGTTAGGAACTGCAAAGGGTGTTGTTTACAATGGTGCCTATGCCAGGAATGAAACAGAACTTAGAAATATCAAGCAATTGGATGGGATTGAGTATTGGATAGTCTTAGAGGATGTGGCACACCTGGCAGGTAGGTCTGTTTGCACCCCAAATGCTGGTCATATTAACTGTATAGGAGGACATTGTGAGAGGCTGATGGCATCAGGGTCCTTTGACACTGATGACCCTTTATGTGGTTGACCTGCTGATGTCCGCATGGCAGACTAAGGAGCAGCTCAGACCAGTCTCTGGCTCTGTGGGGACAACTATTCAGCTGCTTCCTTATGGTGTAGTGAGAATGGCCACTTGGTCAAATGCTTTGAGATCAGCATAAAAGGCACTAGATAAGTACAGGCAGAACTTGTGTGGTTTTTTTTTTTTTTTTTTTTTTTGAGTGATGGACTCAAGTGAGGGAGGGAAATATTTCCATTTGAGACTCAACCTTAGTATGACCTTTATTCCACATCAGTGTCACCTGGAGCCCCATCCTGGTCCCTTCCTGTCTGTGCCCTGTGTGAGAGGTCAGGCCTCAGGTATGAAGACCGCTTGGCCTTCCAAGCCTATGCCTGAGTCAGTAAGATTTGATTAAAGGCTGGGGGATCGATAAACCCTGTAAAGACTTTCTAGGTAGTCAGTACAACACATTTGAGAGGCAATAAATCGAGGTGAATTATAAACTCAGAAAAGTGAAATCACTTTCGGTGTGTAATTTGCTGGGAAGCATACAGTGTGTTTTTACCCTTCTCAAGGGGACATCTCACTTCCCCTATGATATGTCACCTGTGGCATTTTGGGGATTTGTCCTTGCTGGCAGACCCAGTCATTGCTCTTGTGCTCTGATTCACAGCCTGGTGGGAGAGGACCACAATCCCAGGGGCAAACTATGAGCTTCCTAAGAGCAACAAGCTGAGCCATCTGTGGGCAGTGTGTGTGTGTGTGTGAGAGAGAGAGAGAGAGAGAGAGAGAAGGATGGCCCTGAGTAAAGACTGCCTTAGAAATCCTGAGACGTGGAGTCTTTTCTTGCCTTGGCCGCTACCACAGATATTTCAGCAGAGCTCCATTTCCCCTTTGTGGACTTCATTGTTAAGGGTCCCTGGGGCCTCTGTGATCACGGAAAGATCCATACCCCTGCACTGAGTATGTGTGCAGGGGCCACAGATTCTTTAAAAGGACACAAGAAAATAAAGTGGTGAATATAGTAGAAAATAAGGAGCTGGACCAGTACCCAGAGACTTCTCTGCCATTCAGAGTTGAAAGGGCTGAAGCATGTTGTGACAAGAATGAAGCTCATAGCCAAAAAAACTTTTCAGGAGTGGCAGTTTCTTGTGTTCTCTGAAATGACCCTTTGCCTCTCCTCAGCCCCCTAACTACACATTAGCCACAAATGTATTAGCTAGAATATACAGAGTATAAACACCATTTAGCACTGGCACTAAACCCAAAATACATGTCTGCATTCCTGAAAAAACCGATGCAGTTTGTCAATGCAGTTCACCTCACCTGAATTCAGTTTCTGCTTATTGAGTGTCTGGGAGCCCATCATAGCAATTCAGCTTTTTGGCAGTGGTTTTCAACCCTGGCCACAGGTTAGAATCACCTGAAACATTTACAAACACACCATGCTTGGGCCTCATCCAAGATTGGTTATTTCAGTATTTCTGGAGGTGAAGTTCAGGCATCTGGATTCCAACATGCAGTCAGGGTTGAGAGCTACAGTTTTGTAGGCTGGAGAAACTCATCCATCCCAGTGAAATATGTCTGTGTATGTGAGCACACATATTTTTGTATTTATCCAATCACAATGCAGCACCCAGCTTAATGACACATTTTTAATTGCTTTGGAGAAAAGGAATGGGGGGATTTAAATGTAGAGTGGGGGGTGGCAGCTCAGAGGGGAGCATGGCTTTACTCAAAACCAACCCAAGATTTGGTGTTCAGGGAGACAGACCTCTCCTGTTCACCTGGGGCCCTCACTGTGAACACCTAGACCAGGTGTGTTCCAACAGGGCTCCTCTGGAATGTGCTCCTTTCACCCCTTGGCAGAGAGAAGGGCAAGTTTGTTAGGCTTTAGGGGATGGCTTGAGTCCCATCAGATTAGTCAGGCATCTGCTTGTTAGTGTGGGAAGACAGATGACTGTAAGATCTGAAGCTTGAAATGTGAATTTTCTTGTTACGGATGCACCCAGTAGCTAGTGATGGGCACATGAGAAATTCGGCTGGAGAAAATAAATAGCTTTTATATCAGCCTTCTCTTTGAGCCCTTGTCATGTCTGAGACTTTTCTGGAAGTTTCTGGTTATGGCGATCTGTGCTCTCCTTGTTTGTTCATTCATCAAACAATTAATGAGCACCTGCTTTGTACCTGGACTGTGCTAAAAATAAAACAAAAATCTCTGTTCTCAAGGAGTCCAGCAATCTCGTGGAGAAGGATATGTATGAGATTCTGAGAATGCAATGCAATATGTGTATCAATGGAGCTGTGCACAGCGGTTATAGGTCCCTTGAGGGTGTCCTGGGGGCATGGGAGAAGGCAGGTCTGGGGAGGCTTCCTCCCTCCTTGCCTTTCTGATGGCTCCTTCTCTGGGGCCCTGCTGTCTTCTCTACCTTCTCCCTGCCCCTCAGACACAGGCATTCTCTAGAAACCTACCCTTGGCTGCTCCTCTCTGCTCCCTTTCTCTCTCTTCTCTGCACTCCTGCCTTTGGCTCTGTCCTCTACTTTTACCACTTTATCAGGAAACTACAAGTAAATGATTTCCAGAGCTGTACTTATAACACCAGATTCTCTTCCAGCCTACCAACTTAGGTTTCTCACTGCCTGCTGGACCTATCCCTGAATGTCAGCATTTCGGACATTTCAGCTCCCTACCTTTGTGGAGGCCAACCATCCCTCCACCCCCATTTTTGTTCCCAGCAATGTTTTCCCTGTGTTTCCCAGCCAGAAGACCTGGCTGTCAGCAGTTAACAATGTCCCACCCCACAGCCCACAAAGCTCCGTGCCCCACGGGTACCACATCCACAGTGCCTTTTAAAAACCTCTTTCCTCCTGGGCTCCCCCTACTGCCAGGCCCCCACTACCTCTAGCCATGGCTATTTCAGATATGTGTGTGAAGCTGGACACCCAGACTTTTGATTTTTTCCCTTTCCCTGTGTCCTTAGTTTTTTCCAAAATGAGGGTTTGACAATGTCACCTCCTGTTCCCGACTGCCTCCCAAATTTAGTAGGAACGCCTTTGCCTGGTATTTGGGGTCCTACTCAGTGTGACCTCAATCTCTCTTCCCAGCTTCATCTCCTGTAGCTTCTCTACCTGTGCCCTGCACTCCAGCCAGACCGAATGACTCATTGTTATCTGAAAATACTCCAGTTTCCCAGCCTTGGTGCTATTGTGCATACTCCTTTTTCTGCCTGGAATCCCTTCTCCTCATTTACAATTGGAGACATCCTTAAGAGTCTATCCTTCCTTGGCTTTTCCATAAAAAGCCTATCCCGATACCCCACAACCAGATGTGACCTCTCTTTCCTTTGTACCACCTTTTGCCTTATCCCATAATTATTTGTGTATATTTGTCTCTTTCCCCCTACTGAAGGGCATACTCTCAGGGGGAAAGGATTTTATATTACTCATCTGTATTTACCATCTCCTGTATCACTGTGCTTTGGAAAGTGAAGGTGTTCAAGAAATATTTACCAAGCTGATTATCTTCTGTTCTCGTTCTCGGAAGACCCATGAGGGCTGGGCTCATCGTCTCCGGGTCCCATAGGCTTGGACGGAGAGCTTCTGTGATTCAGGGACTGGAAGAGGTATCTCATCTGTCCTTAGCAAGAGCCGCTGAGCTGTGGGGCTGGGCAGGGTATTTGAAACAATCACAAAAGCAAAGGCTAATCCCTTTCCCCCTCCAGATGTGGATGAATGCCTGGAGAATAATGGCGGCTGCCAGCACACCTGCATCAACGTCATGGGGAGCTATGAGTGCCGCTGCAAGGAGGGGTTTTTCCTGAGTGACAATCAGCACACGTGTATTCACCACTCAGAAGGTACCTCTGCCTCGTTGTGTGTGTGTATGGGGGGGCAAGGTCTCATCTGAAAATTCCCCTCTCCCAATGACTTTAGAGAGAAAACATAGGGTATAGAAAGTTCTGGAGGCTTAAGGACTTGTCTAGATCTGCTACTGGTAACCTTGGGCAAGTTATTTTAGCTTCAACTTTTCCATCTGGCAAAACTGGTGGGTTGGACTGGGTAAGCTCTGAGGTTCCTTCAAATCCTCACATTCTCTGATTCTAATCTTTAGAGTACATATCAGACATGATTAGGTGTCTCAGGGGAAAAATAATGGATGATCTGCCAAGTTTTTCAAAAAGGTGCTGAAAACTACAACACCAGTGCCAGCCTGCTCCGTGCTGGGGGGGGGGGGTAGGAAAGGGCTGGCTCCTTCCTATGGAGACTTTCAATGAACTACCTTATTTTTGGCCCCAAGCTAGATGTGGCCCTTTCCTATGCTGTGCATTTTAAATTCTGAACTTCTGGGGTTCTGTGGGGCTGATGGACTCTCTCCCCAGGCTTGGGCTGTCTCTGCTGGGGCTTCCTTCATCCCAGGTCATCACTTACACTTCCTCCATTAATCCTCAGAAGGCTTCTCTGCTGATGGCCTCCCTTTCATTTTTTTCCTTGCTTTGAGTTTATCCCTTTTTAATTCTTCTGTTATTTTAGTAGGTTCTTGGGAGGGAGAGGCACTAAATACAAGTAGCCAAAGAGTCATTTTTAACTGAATGTCTTCCTATTAAATCTTTTTGTTCTTTTTTAAGCCAAAGAACCACATTTTGGTGGCTGCATTTCTCTTGGGGTTGCATCTGCCTGTTTTTAGGAGAAGTACCCAATTAGACCATTACCCCTTCTTGGCTCTTGCTACTTGTTCATTTCCATAACTTAAGAAAGAGGTGATTTTAAGTTCTGCTATTTCATCACGAATTTGTAGGTTTATTGTTTTAGTCATGGTTTTAGTGATTTTGTGAGGGCTTCTCATGGAAGATGATTTTGCCTCATTATTCCTGAACGATGGTTCAGACCTCACACTTGGCTAGAATACCCATTTGGATTCCAAGAAGAATTGTCAGAGCAAACCCTGGGGACCAGTGGGTTTGATGCCTGTTATCATCCCTGAGTCTGCTCATTTGTGTTTGGGGCAGGACCGTGGCACATGCCGGCTCTGATCAGGTGGATTTCTTATCTCCTGCCAGTGGTGGCTGTTGCTAGAGAAGCAGCTGGTTTCCTTTTCCTGTTGGGTTCTCTGGACTCTCCGGTGTGCACAGTGGTCCTGTCTACCACAGGCAGAACTCTCAGTGGGAAGGAAATCAACATCCAGCAGCACAGGGTATGTCAGGGCATCTCCCCTTTGGCTTGCTTCCTGGGAAGTCACTCTGGCTTTCTCTTCAGGCAGCTGGGAAGAGAGGTGGGGACCCTCAGGTGAAGCCATTATTTGGATATCCCCAGAATTGATCCCACCCGCTCACAAAGCAGCTCGCCCTGACAGGGGTCATCTGTTATCCTTGCACGTCCAGAGCAGCGGCTCAGCCTCTTCTCCCCTCCTGCACAACCCTAGGCTGATTGCAGCCACAGGCTCCTTGTAACAGAAGGAAATACAAAAGCGGTTCCTTTCTGCAAGCTGTGCTTTCTAATTTTTTTTTTTTTTTTTTAATTCGGACATTCTTGGATCCCCTAAAGAGTATTTAAAATGAACATATTTGTGTGGAACTAAAACTGAAATCCAAGAATTTGAGTTGTGGTCTGGAAGTGCTCTCTGTGATTTTCTGTTGCATTTCAACTTGATTGGCAAATTCGTGACAGCATAAACCAACAGATTTTAGTGGTTTATAACCTAGACCCCTTCCTTTCTAAGGTTTTAATTCTGTAAATAGTGTGCCTCTAGGATTTGCTCCTTGATGTTCATATTAAACCCTTAGAAAACATATTAAAATATACATTTTAGGATAGATACCCTAAAAATGTTTACAAGAAGGTGATACTGCAAGCTAGTATCTTCTGTTGTTGCTGTTGTTTTTAATAATTAATTACAGGGGACGGATGTGGCTCAAATGGTTGGGCATCCGTCTGCCATATGGAGGGACCTGGGTTTGATCCCTGGGACCTCCCGGTAAAAAAAAAAAAAAAAAATATATATATATATATATAGAAGGCACATGGGCTGCCAGGCTCTGTGTGCCGGTGAGCCACCAGGCCCCGGGAGCCATGCAGCAAGATGATGATGTAACAGGAGAGAGATGCAAGGGAGAGACAAGACGAGATGCTCCAAAAACTCCGGAAAAAAAACCAGGAACCAAGGTGACACAGGTGGCAGGACACCTCTTTCCTACATCGGAGGTCCCCAGGATCGAATCCTGGTAAAGACTGGAGGAGGAGTATGAGAAGAGATGGCAGGAAACAGACACAGAGAATTGCCCAGCAAATGGACACAAAACAGCAAATGGGGAAGGGGGGGTTTAAAATGGGTAAAGTAAATAAATAAAGCTTTAAAAATAATAATAATAATTAATTACTAAATGTTCTTACATATAGGAGATAATGATAGCTGATTCTGAGGAAACACTCAAGCTATTGGTTTTGTTTTGTTTTGTTTTGTTTTTCTTTATCCTTAGCAATCCCAAAGCTCTGATAAAGAGGCTGTGTGTTTTCACCCATGTAATGGGGGTAGGCTAGAGAGAGACACATTGCCCCCAGCCTGCCTTTGTTCCTATTCATGGGTGCTCATGCTCTCAAAATGAGCGTTCCTCTTTTGTTTTGTCTGCTCTGAGAATATTTTTAGATGGTTGTACTGCTGCCTTTTCAAACTAGAGAGAAAGGTGTCAGAGTAGTGAGGAAGGGGCAGGGCCCGTTTTTCACTTTATGGAGTGTTTCTTGCCCTGTTCTCAAGGCACATTTTAATTCGGTTTCCAGGAATGCTCTTCAGTGGGATCCTGAACCTGGGGTGCACCAGAATGGGGTATTTCAAATGTTCCCAAGATATTTCCTTCCTGGTGAACTAACAACCCTAAACACGATGGTCAGGTCAGGCTCTGGGGAGAGCTGGGACCATTGCTGCATCTCCCAGTTAAGACCAGATCCATCTGCCTCCCCAGTCAGTGGCCTTTTCTTGAGACAGAATACTCTGAAAAGTTTCAGGGTCATCTCCTAAAGAAGCCTCAACATTTCCAGAGCCATTTAAGTCTCCACTACCTTCTGGTCACTTTAAATCTAGCTTGATATGGTATGTCGTGAGTGGGCAGCTTCTTTGTATGTGCTGACTGGGCAGCATCCAGCACAGTCAGTTCTTATGAAATATTTCTTGTGTAAATGAATTGCTCTGAGGCAGTAAAGGTCACGTTGAAAATGTCTTAACTTACTTGTAAACAGAGTGAAAAAGCAGCAGCAGCAGCAGCAGCAGCAGACCTCTTTGGGAAATGTACTTTTCAGGTGTTCCTGCTGCATTTCGTTGGGCATGGTTAAGTTTACCCCTGGGTGCTCTTGGCACTTGTTCTTTCAAATACTCTGCTAACCCAAGGAAAACACAGTGCTTTGCTGGGCTTTCTCCAGAGGACAGGACATGCTTCCAGAAGCGGCTTTCTCCTTCCTTGTACCATCTCTGTACTGGGGAGCAAATAACATCTTCAGAAATTACCAGCCAATTAATCCAGTACAAGCCTCTTTCTGGGTTAATTAATAGCAGCCCTTGGCATGGATGAATGAGTCCCAGCAACACTGAGCAGATTGAGTGCTGGAATGCAAACAGCTCATAAGTGGCAGATGAAAAACAAGATGGTTTCAAGGAAGTATGGGATGCATTAACTCTTGCACTATGTTTTGGAATAGGGGTAGTATCTGTTTGCATTGAAACAATCGTTCCAATAGTATAGATAGGTGGCTTTGTGGTAAGAACCAGATAGAGAAGATTTTTTTTTTACTTCGTTAGAACATATTGGCTAAGGTTTCAGGGGCACAATACAGAAAAAGTTTGGATCATAGAGAAGTTGAATGCAAAGTTTTTGTACTCATGTTTAAACAGCGCTACTTCCAGTGTTAGAAGGTGTCTTCTTAGTAGAGCGCCAATGAGAACAAAGTCCCTACTCTCAAAGATGTTTTGGAGTTGCTTTGCACAAATGTGAAAAAAGCAACAAATGAATAGGTACTTAATAATGCAGTACAAACTGAACAGCAGCTGTTTTCTCTGTTGTTGTGTTGCTGTTTCTATGACACTGTCAGAAGTTTATGCCCCAAGGCTGCTAAGGATGGGGCCAAGGGACTGAGGGTGGTAGTCACATGAAAGATTCTCGTGTGGTGATACCAACATACAGCCGTCAGACTTACCTCTCAAAGTATGGATTTTAAGGTGGGGGGTAGGGGGAGGGGAGTTGACGTTTTTTGAAAATTATCAAGAGTATGTGAAAAAGTTGTGAATCTTTATCAGTTTATCTGCAAGATTTTTGTTTGTTTGTTTTTAAGGAGATTCACCTTGCCCTTGCATTCTTTATCAGCAAATGGCAGGGATGAGAGGATGTGTACCAGTTCCTGGGGTCAGCAGGAACCTGATCCCACACCCCACAGAGGGCTCCTGGTGGGCATTTTCTTTTCATTTTAATGAGAGTGCTCCCACCTCCTTAGGAGAGTGATGTCATATCTCTTAGATGACAAAAGAAAAATTTCAAGTCTCTGTTAATTGACCTGTCTTGATTTTTTTAGGAGGTACCAGAATTGAACCTGGGACCTCATACATGGGAAGCAGGCTCTCAACCACTGAGCTACACCCGCTCACCATTATTGATACATATTAATAAAGCATATAATCCATGCAAAATGTACATTCAATGGTTTTTGGTATAAACACAGTTATGCATTCATCACTTCAATCATTATTAGAGCATTTTTATTATTACAATTATAATAATAATAAACAAAAAACACACAGACAAAACAGTTCTATCCGTTAATATTCACCTCTCAATCTCTTTACGCTTCCCTTGCCATACATAGCTGCTATTCTGTTTCCATCTTTCTAATTTATTTGTATTTATATTTTGTATAGTTGGAGTCAAACACTCTGTAGTACCTTTCGTCTAGTTTCTTTAACTGAGTATATTCCCTTTTCTTTTTATCCTTAATGGAAGATTATTAATATATTACTATACACCACTGTCCATATTTTGCTTTGGTTGTATTTTTTTGTCTGATATTAACATCTTGTAACATTAACATATGTTTGTTCAGTTTCAAAGAAAAAGTCTTATATATGCAATATTCCCCATATTAATATTTCACATGAGGTTTTACTATGCTATACAGTCCCATGTTACATTTTTTAGCTTTCCTTCTAGTAATATACATGACTTTAGACTTTCCCTTTCAACCACTGTCATATTAGCATTGCTAGTTACAAACACTATGATGTGCTTTCACCATTTCTATTCATTTCCAAAGATTTACAAACATTTTTACCAATTCTGCACAGATTAAACCTCAGCCTTCCATTCTCTAACCTCATTCTATTTTCTGGTGACCTATATTCTAATTATTAACTCCAAGAGTTTATACAAAATATGTAATTCATAATAGCAAAATCGTACATTATTTGTACTTTTGTGTCTGACTTGCTTCACTCAACATAATGTCCTCCAGGTTCATCCATATTGTCATATTGACTTCATTTCTTCTTACAGCAGCATAGTATTCCATTGTATGGATAAACCACAATTTGTTTATCCATTCTTCAATTGATGGACACCTGGGTCGTTTCTATCTTTTGGCAATCGTGAATAATGCCACTATGAACATCAGTGTGCAGAAATTTGTTCATGTCCCTGCAATCAGTTCTTCTGGGTTTATAACTAGTAGTGGTATTGTTGGGTCACATGGCAAATCTATATTCAACTTCCTTAGGAACTGCCAAACAGTCCTCCATAGTGGCTGTACCATTCTACATTCCCACCAGCAGTGAATAAGTGTTCCTATCTCTCCTTATCCTCTCCAACACTTGTAGTTTTCCACCTTTTTTAATGGTGGCCATTCTAATAGGTATAAAATGATATCTCATTATAGCTTTGATTGCATTTCCCCAAATGCTAGTGATATTGAACATTTTTTCATGTGTGTTTTTGTTTTTTTGGGTTTTTTTTGCCATTTGTATTTCTTCTATGGACAATGTCTGTTCAACTCTTTTGCCCAGTTTTTAATCAAGTCATTTGTCTTTTTATTGTTGAGTTGTAGCATCTCTTTATATATCATGGGTATTAAACCCTTATCAGATATGTGATTTCCAAATATTTT
Source organism: Tolypeutes matacus (assembly GCA_026826555.1). NCBI lineage: Eukaryota > Metazoa > Chordata > Mammalia > Cingulata > Chlamyphoridae > Tolypeutes > Tolypeutes matacus. The sequence continues at coordinate 40,901,697 of JAKSZT010007815.1, forward strand.
CTCCCATTGAGTCGGCTGCCTTTTCACCATTTTGACAAAGTCCTTTGAGGTGCAAAAGTGTTTAATTTTGAGGAGGTCCCATTTATCTATTTTTTCTTTTGTTGCTTGTGCTTTGAGTATAAGGTCGACCTGGCTTTATTTTAATGACATATTCTTTTAAAATGTGGAGCTGATGGAGACTCAGGTAGAGCTCCCCTGGGGCTCAGGATTCTGACCACGCTCTGGTGACCTGCTATATGCTGCTGTTTTGCAGAGAGCCTGAGCTGCATGAATAAGGATCACGGCTGTAATCACATCTGCAAGGAGTCCCCAAGGGGCAGCGTTGCTTGTGAGTGTAGGCCTGGTTTTGAGCTGGCCAAGAACCAGAGAGACTGTATCTGTAAGTATGGACTGGTGTACACCTCGCTGGGAACCATCATGTCCCAGAAGTTGATTTTTGCAGTCCCAGCAGAGAAACTCCACCACATGGCACAGCAGCAGCATCTGGGAAAGCAGCTGGCATGAGATACCTGCACTGGGTACTTAGCTCACTGCAGAAGGGTAGTCTCCCTTAGGGAAGGGAAATGCTATGTTTTTAAGGAACCAATCAGAAGGCAATGAAATTCAGGAGGAAGGAATGTGGATGTTGTGGGGAGGTGGGGGGCTGGGCTCCCATTCCCACAGAATAAAGGCACATTTCTTCCTCTGACTGTCACAGATCTTTGCTACCTGCTTCTCTTGCAAGCCTCATCCACTTCCCCTCTCCCTTTTGAAGAACAGCCCAATTCTTTCATGCTGCCAAGGCTTGTCTCATGCCCTCTTCTTCCTGGCTTGGTGAATTCTTACTCAACCTGCAAAATCCTGCCTGACTTCTGATGATGATAAGGATATTAGCTATCATTTTTTGGGGAGCATTTATTATCTGTAAACGTTTATCTCAAGCATGTACCTTTTCCCATTTAATCCTTACAACCACAGCCCTATCAGCTGAGTATTATTACCCTCATTTTTAGCTGAGAAAATTATGTAGTTTAAGCAGCAAGGCCATTGCAACAAGGGAGTAAGTGGCAAATTAGGATTTAAACCTAGATCTGCCAAACAATAAAGCTTATGCTCTTAATAACCAGGCTATACTATCTTAGAAGCCTTCCAGATGGTCTTGGACAGGACAGCCATTTTGGTTTTTTGCTCCCACAGCATTTTGTTCATTCCTCAATTACAGCACATGGCAGTCTGGGTTGAATTGTATATTTATGCGTCTCTCTCCCCAACTACGAGACACTTCAAGTGGGGACCTTGTCTTACTTTTGTTTCTCAGTGTTCCCCTGGTACCTCCTATGGGATTGCCCACTACATGTTTGTTTAATGAATGGGTGAATGAATGTAATACACAGTCCAGGCACAGTTCACACAGATAGTTGTGATAATGAAAACTCCAGCTGGTAGTGAAAAAAGCAATGGTACTCCTGAACCACTTTTTTTTTTTTTTTTTTTTTGCCAGAGGAAGCAGTGAGAGTTTCCCTTGAGGAGCACTTCCTGAAGCCATAGAGAGAAGACCTCTGCAGCTTGTTAGGGATGGTTATTTACAGCGAGTAGACCTTAGTGGTTAAGAGATAAGGCGGCAGTTTCCCCTGTGAGAGACATCTCCCCACTCCTCCCATCACAGAGTGCAGCCTCGAAGCCTGCCAAAATAGGGCTGGTGCCACGATCACACTCAAACGACAGGCTCCAGCAAGCTCTGACAGCCCCTAAAAGTGAGGTTGCCCCAGAGCAACCCCAGTAGGCTGAGCAGAGTGGAGACCACTTCTCCCGCCAGAGGCACAAAATTGCCTCCAGATATCTTCAAAAGGAGGGGCCAGGTCTTTCAAAGACACACTTGTGGAGCGAGACTCTCAGTATTTTAGTTTTTCAGGAACTGGTTGCTTGAGGTAGAACACCTGAAAGCTTTTTTTTTCTTTTTTAATTTAAGTGTTTTTAAAGATGTTGCTGCTTAAAAAACATTGTAACAATATTTTTAAGAAAATAAAAAAAGAAAAAGATCCAGAATCCTACACATTCCTATTAATTGTGGTGCAAATCCATACAAATTTTTATGTAACTGTAATCATACAGTATTTCTTTCTCACATCACAAATAAATACATTGTTCTTTTAAATTAGAAAAATTACAAATGCTTATATAACAATTCAAACTGTTCAAGAGCTTATAAAGAAAACATGTAGTCTCCTTCCCCCTCCCATTTCCTTTGCCAGTGGTATTCACTATCAGCAGTTTGAGTAGATAGTTTTCATAGTTAGCTTTTCTTTTTCGCCTGTCATCTATGTGTTCATACATATTCTTCAAAATTATTGGTTAATGTTGCATTAACTGTGCAAAGAGTCATCATTTCCTCTGACTACTCTTCTCTTCCAACTAACCCAGATGGAATTTGATAACAGAAATCATAGCACATACATATAAGTTAAATATTGTCTGTCTATTCCTGACATAAAGGGCTATAGCATTCCCCAAAGCCCCAGAACAGTTGTATGAACATGCAAACTTCATTAGATAGAGAAAATCTGTTTTCATGTAATTTCCCTTAAATAGTGAAAATCTCCCCAATTCTCCCACCTCCATCTTCCTACACGACTTGTTCATCGTTTCTACAACTTGTATTATGACTATCGTTTTCATAGACAGGGACAGGGTCTGAGTCGGGTATCTCTTATGCACAGTCCCTGGCACATACTAGCTGCTCAAACACTTGCTATGAAAATCAGAGCTCTTCTTGAACAAACACAGCCCTGACTGTGGAAATCTCAGTGCTTTATTATTGCTTCATCTTTCTCTCAGTGACCTGTAACCATGGAAATGGTGGGTGCCAGCACTCCTGTGAGGACACGACTGAAGGCCCAGCGTGTAGCTGCCACCCACAGTACAAGATACACACAGATGGGAGGAGCTGCCTCGGTGAGTGGTGACCCCCACATCTGGGTGAGGGTCTGCCACAGCCTGCCCACTCTGTGAGCACAGGCAGTCTTAATGGTGTTTGGCACCAGATGGAGGGTATTTCCAGTGCACTTGCCCCCAAATAGGGCCTGAGCTGTTGCACATGTTGCAATGGGAGTGGTCTGAGCCTGGGTGGGGGTGGGGGGAGGAGTTGAGATCTAGCCCCTCTTCTGTCCCTCTCTCCCTGGGTGACCCTGGAAAGCCCTTCCCCCTCTCCTGGACTGGGCTGCTCCTGATGCTGGTGTACTGGAGACGGGGACAACACATCCCAAGGGGTGAGGGTGAGACAAAGTTAGAGCTAGTGTTTGTGATGACACAGAGAACTTTACTGTCAGCACGAACCAGGGCTGCTTATTTCTGGTGGGATGCCTGCCCTGCCCTTCGTGCTATGTCTTTTGCTAGCTCCATTTTAGAGGTTTCCAAAGTTCTTTTTGTCCTGGACTAAGGAAAATAAAGTGACTCTGAAGTTTGCATTGCCTAGTGTCTCTTTGGTCAGTGCAATATACAAAAAAAAATCTTTTCCATATTTAATGTTTACTAAGGAACTGCACTCATTTAACAGACATGGCCTCATTACAATACATTTTTATTGTGTGAACGAAGCCACATATCTTAAATTGTTCTCATGTCTGGGATTTCAGAAGTGGTTGTGCCAGGAATGAATAATCTGACTCATTCATTCTGAGGACTGTGCTCTTTTGCTTCTTTTGTAGAGCAAGAGGACATTGCCTTGGAGGTGATGGAGAACAATGCCACATCTGTGGCTGATGCGGATAAACGGGTGAAGCGGCGACTGCTCATGGGTAGGCCTCAACCTCCCTCCCCTGGCCACTGCCATTGACTCTTCCCCTCCCCAGTTTACTGTATCAGGCCTGAGTTTGTGGACCACCTGCCCTCAGACCAGCTGGACTGGGAGGAACAGCCCCCGCCAAGTCAGGGCATGTCTGTTCTTCACCCACTGTTGGTGCTTAATCACCATCCAAGACCCTCATATTGTGAAAAGAGCACTGGCAGAGCCATCAGAATAACCAGGTTAACATCCTAGCCCTGTGCTGACAGGCTGCGAGACCTTGAGCAAACTAACCTGAGCTTCCATCTCCTGGTATTTAAAATGGATATAATAAAACCTACCTCTTAGGGTTCTCAGGAAGCTCAATTAAGATAATAATATGCAGGATTACCCAGTGTCCAGTGCCTGGAATTTAGCTAGCAATGAGTGACTGTTGGTTTCCTTCCTTTTGAGTAACTCACTTTGGGCAGCCTCCAGCTTAGCATGGCGATTTGTCTATTTAAGGTCCACTGAGTCTTCTATTTCTGACTCAGCCAATGTTAATGGTACAAGAGATGAATGGAGAAGAGTGACATTTGGCTGTGGAACCTGGGAATGTCTGCCAGCAGGTCTGCCAGCTGAGCTGGAGATGAGAGCAATAGAAGAGGTGGCTGTGGTGGGTGGGAATCAGACAGATCCTTTAACTGATTGTTATTCTGGAGAAAGCTTGGCTTGACCTAAACAAAACTGATCTGTTTGTCAGCTTCTGGATTTAATAACCAGGTAAGAATATTGAACAGCCATTGGTTAGCAGGAAGGTAAATTTGTGTTATCTTTTCTGCCCTTTAAAAATTTATTTTTAATTGCCTTAGATTAAAATAGTGCATATGAACTGAATTAAGGATTTTAAAATAGTGCATATGAATAATATAAAAATGTAATTAGTATTACTAAGCATGTAAAGAAATACATAATTTCCTTGTCTCATCCCTTCCCATCCTCTCATCCCATTTACCAGAGGCAACAATTTTCAATTCTCTTGTTTTTTTTTTTCACTTCCCCCATATTTCTGAAAGATAGTGTATACAATTATTTATTGAAGTGTCAGGTTTTTTTTTTAAGATTTGTTTATTTATTCCCCACCACCCCCCCCTCGTTGTTTGCACTCGCTATCTGCTCTATGTGTCTATTCTTTGTGTGCTCTCTGTGTCTGCTTGTCTTCTTTTTAGAAGGCACCGGGAACCAAACCTAGGACCTCTCATGTGGGAGGGAGGCACCCAATTGCTTGAGCCACCTCCACTCTCTGCGTGTTCTGTCTCTCATTGTGTTTCCTCATTGTGTCTCCTCATTGCATCATCTTTTTGCATCAGCTCACCGCACCAGCCTGTCACATCAGCTTGCTGTCTTGCTTGTCTTCTTTAGGAGGCACTGGGAACCGAACCTGGGATCTCCCATGTGGTAGGCGGGCACCCAGCTGCTTGAGCCACATCCACTTTCCTGATGTGTCAATTTTAGATATTAACTTTTGGCTTTCTGCTATGGAAGACTAGGGTTTAGTTCTCTCTTACCATGCCCACCACCATAACACATACACACACACATACACACACATGCCCTCTCCCCAATATCCCTAATATACTTTTATCACAATTTAAATCAATATTATGTGTTTACATTATTGTGACTATGACTATCTTAATGTGATTCACCTGAGTCACGTAATGTGCAATGAACATATTTTCTTTGTGTCCTTCATTTTCTAAGTACATATTACCAAACCTTTCGCAAATTTCTGACAGAGCTCTAAAACCCATTTAAATATATTCAAACACAGCAGGTAACTTATAAACTCCTTTTTCTTCTAACAAATTTCCTTCTGAGGCTTCCACCCTCCTGCTTATAGGGCTTGCCCATCTCTCATCTGGGTCCTCCCTTTGCCATCATTCTAGGCATTCCCTTCTCCATTCTCCTGTTTGAGTGGATCCCAAGTCTTCTCTTCTATTAGTTTTCATCTTTTGTTTTTTTTGGTAGAGCACATCCTCCAGAATCTTCCTGAGAAAAGGTTGTATGAGATGTAGATTTTTAAAAATCTTTGCATGCCTGAAAATATCTTTTTTTTTCCCTCCCCCACTCCCCTTGTTGTTTGCGCTCGCTATCTGCTCTCTGTGTCCATTCGCTATGTGTTCTTTCCATGTCATTTTGTCTTTTCTTCTCGTCTCTTCTCTCTTTTTTTTTTCAGGAGGCACTGGAACCGATCCCACGACCTCCAGTGTGGAAGAGAGGCACTCAATTGCTTGAGCCACCTCATCTCCCTGGTCTGCTGCGTATCTCACTGTCTCTCCTCTGAGTCTCCCTTTGTTGCGTCATCTTGCTGCACCAGCTCTCCATGGTGCGGGCCAGCTTGCCTTCACCAGGAGGCCCTGGAAATAGAACTCGGGGCCTCCCATATAGACGGGAGCCCAATCGCTTGAGCCACATCTCCTTCCCGCTGAAAATACCTTTATATACCTTTGTTCTTTATTGGGAATTTGGCTCAGTATAGAATTTAGAGTTGGAAATTATATTCCATCAGAGTTTTGAAATGACTGCTCTTAATATTGTTTTCAAGCATTTAGAGTTATTTATAGAAGTCTAAAGTAATTTTGATTCTTGATCCTTTATATGAAGCCTATGAAAGCTTCTCTCTAGAAGCTTTGAGGATCTTCCCCCTGTTCCCAGTGTTCTGGAATTTCACAATACTGTCTCTTAGTGTGGGACTTTTCCCACCTACTCTGCTGAGCACCCAGTAGGCCTTTTCAATATGGACAATCATGTCCTTTGGTTCTGAGAAATTTTCCTATATTTTTTCTTTGATAATTTTCTTCTCTCCTTTTTCCTTTCTCTCTCTCTCTCTCTCTCTCTCTCTGGAACTACTGTTAGTTGGCTATTTTAACTTCTGGATTGATCCTCTGATTTTCTTTTCTTTTCTTTATATTTTTGTTCTACTTTCTAGGAGATTTTTAAATTTTTGTCTTTTAATCCTTCTCTAGGATTCTTTGCTTTTGTATTTTAAATTTTCAAGAATTTTATTTTGTTTTCTGGTCATTCTTTTTTTGTGGAAACCTGTTCCAATTTCATGGATAATTTTCTTATCTTTCTGAGGAAATTAAATTATAAGGTTTTTCTTTTTAACTTCTCTTTGTTTTTTTTCCAGGTTCCTTTTCACCCTATTTGAGGGAAACTGATTTGATGTGTTAATTTTATATTAAAAGCTTTCCTAAAATATCTGGTAATTCTTGTCCAACTTTTCATATTTAAGAGTGACATACTAAAATGCCCATTGGATACTCTGTCAACTGGTGGGCTTTAAGTTTGGGTAACTAGACAGTGAGTCAGAAATTTCATTTGGAGATCCTCAAATGCCAGTATCTATAGGTCTTTTCACTTAGGCAGGTCAATTTTGCTAGAGAGGAGTCCTTTAGTCTCCTGCCTGGGGATATAGGGTTGGCTGCTAGCATTCTGGTAGCTGAGGGGGGAATGAGGGCTTGCAGTCTTTCCTTTCAGAGTACAGTCTTTCACCTGACTCTCCCCCACCCTCTGGTATTCCTGGTATCCTTGAGTCTGGTGTTTTTCTGGTGCAACTTCTCCAAAGGATAAACTTCTCTGCTTTAGCTGAAACCCAGAAAGGAGAAGTCACCTGGCTGTCTGGAATTAGGGAGTGGACCTGGGCACATATCTTTTTCTTATACAGACTCTCAACCCATCCTCCTGCTTTTAGCGCCATCCTCATCTCTGCCTCAAGGGTAACTTGGTACTTCCAATTTCTGGGCCTTTCTGGGATTTTGGCTCAAATGAGCTTACCACTTGTAGGCATACCCTTCTGCAGACTGTTGGGGTTTAGCTTTCTGCTATACCATCCACTGCTTATCCAGTATCATGCCTCTTCTGGAAAATTTGACATCATATATTGTCTCCTCATTTCCTTCATCCTTAAGAATTTATACTTTTTAAATCTATTTACTCTCATTTTAGTGAAATAAATGTACATGTTCCATCTATCATATTTAATTAGAACTAATCTTGTCCTCCCCTGGCTTTAAAATGAGGCATTGTAGAAGTAAAATCTGGATTCTGGGTGCCTAGGTGCTGACAATTGAATGAATGTTGAGCAGCACTTGTCTATTACTTGGAATAACTGTAGAAAATACAGAACTAGAAGGCTGTTCTCTTATTGTTCCCCATCTCTATGATCATGATTTAACAATTGTGATTGATTTCTCATGTGGTTGTGAAAGGTCTTTCCCCTTTCAGGAAAGTGAAGCTTCTAATGTAGAATTTGTTCTACGGACCTCTCTGCCAGTCAGGTGAAAACCAAGGACCCCTTACTAAGTCCACACTATACTGTGTATTATTAAATCAATATATCACAGCCACATCAACACGTCCCCACAAGAATAATGTGTTTTTTTTTTTATTTCAATTCAAGCTCATGGACCCCTTGCTAAGAACCGCTGTTCTAATCTGTGTTAATTGGCAGTTGCAAGGATGAAGTCATTAGTCTGCAACAAGGGAGTGGTTAGGGTGGGTGGCGCTAACCCTCTCTTGCTTTGCCCATTATTCATATTGAGGAGAGGGGGCTCAGGATTAAGGAAGGACCTGCTTCTTTGCCCTGTTCTGTACTCACAGCCAGCCTGCCAGATGTAGGCAGACTTAACATTCACTTGCTCTGCATCAGCAGGAACTTTTGGTGGCTTTGAAACTTCCAGTAGAGTGGAAAGGCTCTGCAGACTGGGAGAGGCATCTTTATACCTCTGGTGATCCTGTCAAACTTCCTTGGGAGAAATAACTCATTTAAATGGGTGGGAAGAGCTGCACCTGCTTCTCTTTTATCTCACCTGCAAGTGGCAGAGATTTGGAATGTGGCCATGAGTACCCTACCTTTGGCTTCTTGGCTTTCATGAACTTTGTCAAGTATTAGTCTGCAACAATACCAGCCCTTCTTCACGAAACTAACTGCCCTTTTCTTTACCTTCTTGTCAGAAACGTGTGCTGTCAACAATGGAGGTTGTGACCGCACCTGTAAGGATACTTCGACAGGTGTTCACTGCAGCTGTTCTGTCGGGTTCACTCTCCAGTTGGATGGGAAGACCTGTAAAGGTAGCCTGTGCCTCTTGGCAGGGGGAGGCGGGGAGGGGCGCTAGTGCACTGGTGTGGAAGGAAGCCCCACGCTGCCATAAAGGCAGCTCTTCCCTGGTATAGTCAAAGATTATAATTGAGTAAGTTTAATTAGAACCAGTTTAATTGCACTAACCGTTGAGAAGCTCAGCCTCTGCAAGCATCAAATAATCCATTTCAGGCAGTGGCCTTATTAGAAAAAGGCTGGAGTTCAAGGAAACGTTCACTTGCAGGAGATAAAATCAGCATATCATAAATAACAGATTACTATGTAAATGACAGCCAAGATTATTATCCAGAGTATTTCATGAATAACTGTACCATTAACTTTTACTGATGAAGAGGGAACCCAATGACCTACTGCTATTCATGGGCAAGAGTACAAAGGACTAGTTCTTTAGCATGATAAAAAGTAGATAACCAGTTACAGATGAAACTGAAAAAGATAAGATTAATATGAGTAGAGGAATCATTAAAAGCATTGAGGCTATTTGATCGTTGTATAATTTGCCAAAATAAATGTTCTAGTCCCTTATAGCTTAATCATTAAACCGGAATGGCAAGTGTACTAAAAGGAACCATCTTATTGAGAGAGAGCAATGAAAGAATGAGACTATAAAAGGGCATCACTTTTCTTTCCCACAATTTGTTTACTTAATGCTTGTCAAGAGCAGTCTTAAGTCAGAGTTTTCAAGAGGATGGGCACTTGTGTTTCAAAATTGGTTAAGCCATACAAGAAAATGAGCGTAGGATTAAAAACACCAACAAACATTCTTAAATGTTTTTATGGCTCTCTTTTTATTATGTTAGAGAATAATGAAGCACACACAATAGCACTTCAGGGATTTGTGGGAAATGAGGCAAGTGTTACTCTCTGATTTGCCAATGCTTATCTGTTACAGATATTGATGAGTGCCAGGTTCACAATGGAGGTTGTGATCATTTCTGCAAAAACACTGTGGGCAGTTTTGACTGCAGCTGCAAAAAAGGATTCAAATTATTAACAGATGAGAAGTCTTGCCAAGGTATGTGCTGAAAATGTAGCCATGCTGCAAAATGGCCTGCCGGTTGGAGCAGAAAAGACATAATGCCACCCTGGCAGAGACTGGCTCGCTGGGGCTCTTGAAGGAGTCACTAATCCTGCCTCCAGCCCGTTCTTCATTTATTCATCTGTTAAATAGAATAAAAACAGTTATAGAGCTAACAGGTATATAATGGAAATTAAGCTATTAATAATTAGAGAATACCTCAAAGAACCCAGCTGGTCTGTTTATAGCGGAGCTTCCTGCTAGAAATGGAAGAGAACACAGAACGCAAACAGGATTGTATTGCAGTGTTGAGATTATGAATAATTTTCCTTTTCTAAAATTTCTTTTAATGTTACTGATTTTATAACAAAAGGTAGTGGCAAAATGCATAGATTTATTTAAAATAGCCTTTCTAGCAAAAAGTTGGGTAAACCCATTATCAAGATCGTGTATCAGTTGTTCTTTTCTTATAGCCCTTGTTTTGAACCACCAGCCTTTGATGCTTGGAGAGAGAGGGATTGGGGCGGGGAGGGGAAGGCAGCGAGGCTGGTCGGCCTGGGGCAGCATTGCAGACTCCTTCTCAGAAGCCTCTTTCCCGCAGAAGGAGCACGGCAAGGGGACTGCTCTGGGCAACAGTTGGCATTGATGTTAGTAACTGTTGAGGGTAGGTGGGAAGCTGGTTTGGGTGGGGCATCATTTATAATTTTAGATGAGTACCTTTTATACCCTACTGATATGTAAGTAGAAGGGCTCAGGAAAAATGTGCTGTCATTTATTTCTGCTCCATTTTGGGGAATAAGAATCCCTAACTTTGTTAAAAACCCCGATATTGAATTGCTATATATAATATCTGATTTCACTTCAAATAGTAAAGATGTAACATCACTTTTTAAAAAAAACTTATGGTGTATGTTAGGATTTTCTTCTCTCTTGGTTTGATTTTCTTAATACATAATTTGTCAGGCAGTGCAAGTATATTCTTTAAATTCAGTAAGTGAGTTAATTTTAGATGATTTTTGTATGATTTTCTTTAGTTTGACTTGGAAAGCAACTTTGCTGTTCCATATAATGTTTCGTAATGTATGGAACAAGAAATACTATTTAAGCTGTGTAAACACATTAAAAAGGAATTAGAAAAGTGATCTCATTATTTTTGGCAAAGCAAAAGCCCATAGTGGGCAGCCAAAGTCAGCTACTGAATGAGTCCACTTTCCTGAAAACTGGCTGATATTAATAACAGATTTCACAGACCAGCATCAATTACTAGGGAAGAAACTGACTTTTTCTCATTTTTCACTAATCAGTCCTGGTAGAACAAATATTTGCACAGAACAAATTATTGAGGAAATTGCCAGGATTTCTGGGAAAAGTTAGAGATGAATGGGCTTTATAAGAATGTGCTCTTTTATATTTCGCTTTTTCATTCCTCCAGTTCCTTCCAAGTGTTTGTTTTTTTGTTAATGTAATTTCTTGTGGCACATTTAGTGTTGAAAAAGTGGTCTTGCAAAGATCCCTGGTTTATCCATTTGGAGACACAGATTGTAACTCTGTTAAAACCTTCCCAAGAGTTAAGGAAGTGAAGCCCTGAAATTCTAGTCTATAGGAAAGATGTGAGGAACATACCAGGAAAGGAAAGATAATTAGATAGACAAATGCAGTCTCCTGAGCCTAGTCTCCATGACCTCAGCTAAACCAAGAATGTGACTGTACTGAACCAGGAAGGGAGGGGGATGTGGGTCTGAACCATATGGGTGGAACAAAACCAAGGGATTGGCCAAGTGGATCCAGTTTGGAACTTAAACTCAAATTTCAGTGTCTGTAATAGAAAATTACCAAGGATATTGGTGTTAATGCATTCTTTTAGTGCAGAGGGCATTAAAATCCAGGATCAACTGACCTCCTAGGATCCAGAACACTAACTCTGAGAAGTCCAGAGAGAGATGGGAACCAGATTTAATTCCAATCCATGGGTCCAAGTATACTGTCAGTTTGTTGTTTATAAAATTATTGTTGCTGGTTTACAAACAGTAATATAACAATAATAATGCTTAGCTAGTTCCTTATTTAAGTATGTTATCTAATTTGGCTTCATTTAAATATTTTAAAATTGCTCAGCCCTGCAAACAAGCTTGGACAAAAGAGATCAAGTGAGCTTTTAGGTACGGCAGTTTGCAACAGAATTTGGAAATAGTGCCCCTGGCAGAGAGTACACTTATTGTGAGGCTTCTCAACATTTTCTTTAACACAAGTGAAGGAGCCACTAATCCTGTGTGGAAGGATAGTTTTTCAGCCTGTTTGTTGTTTTTGTTGTTGGTCAGCAACTGGTGTTTATTAAACACGTGTTCTTCTCTGCACGATCCATCAGAATTGGTTTCAGCTCCCCTCTCCCTTTGAAAATTACAGATGTGGATGAGTGCTCTTTGGATAGGACGTGTGACCACAGCTGCATCAACCACCCCGGCAGGTTTGCATGTGCTTGCAACAAAGGGTACACCTTGTATGGCTTTACCCACTGTGGAGGTGAGGAGACTGGCCCCCTAGAGTCTGAAGCTGGGGTGAGGCTGGGCCAGGCAGGGGACGGTGCAGGAGCCCACTCATTGAGGTTTCCCCAGATGAGGGCAGCTGGGAAATGGAGGATACCTTTCCAACCCCCAAACTGTCATAGCAAGCTCATTGGCTCAAGGAAGCATTTTGCTAACAGAAATCTTGTGTGAAATGGAGCAAGGAAAGAGCTGAGTTCCTTCGGCTGAGAATTCTTTATTGATGTGGTTGTATTCAGAGAATGGGAGGGTCTCTCAGGAGCTGACCCACTATCATTTGGAAAATCCCAGCAGATAGTCAAGACTCAGTTCTCAGAGAAGCTTGGCGGGCACCCAATTCCACAACCCTGCTGGGCATAGAAACTGTCTGCAAAGCCTTGGTTGAGGCACAATTAGGTCTTTGAGCCAGAAGTGGGGCCATTGAGCTTCTCTCTCTGCCCTGTGCGCATTTAGCAACATGTTCTGATGCCTCATAACCTTATGATCAGGAAGGCTATGGCATAAATCAGAGTTGGGACCCATTGACCCCAACTCTCCTGCCCCTTATCATCAGATACACCCATAAGTCTTTGAGAATACGGTTTCCCAGATTGTGATCCAGAATATCTGGGGCTTTCAAGGTGATTCTGAGGAACTGCAGGATTTGAGAACCACTGGCCTGAAAATCTCCTACCCACTTCCTTGTGTGCTGTGCTTAAGAAGGATGGATATTATACAGTGTTGTCTCTCTTCTGCTTTCTGGCCCATTCATTTCTAATCCCAGAAATATAGTAGCAAGCTCATTGGCTCAAGGGAAGCATCTAAAACATACACCATAACTAAAACATACACCATCAGGCAACCCCAAGAAAGTGTACCCTGAATACTGATGTGTGTCTGGGTTAATTGGAACCTCCTTCCAACCTGGACTCAGTTTCAGGTTGATGCGGGTTATTGCAAGACACTTCCCTTCTCTGTCTCAACTGTGACAAACTGTCTAATTGAGGAATCCTAATTTCGTCTCTCTCCCTTGGTATGTAACCAAAAAGGATGGAGAGGTTTTAAATTGGATGCCTGTGCAATGCCCAAGTTTGGACATCTGAAAGTAGAGCGTGGCTCCTGTTGAGTGTCCCTAATGGGAGAATGGTTTAATCAAGAATGGAACTGGGAAGCGGCTGTGGCTCAATCAGTGGGGCTCCCGTTTACCATATGGGAGGCCCCGGGTTCGGTTCCCGGGGCCTCCTGGTGGGGGCGGGCCCGCCCGCACGGCGTGGTTGGCTGACCCAGCGAGCACAAGCAGCAAGGGGGGGATAAATGAATAAATAAATAAAAATCTTTAATAAAAAAAAAAAAAAGAATGGAACTGACGGAGAGTGGGTGTAGCTGGGTGGTTGAGCGCCTGCTTCCCATGTATGAGGTCCCAGGTTCAATCTCCGGTACCTCCTGAAAAATAATAATAAAAAGAATGCAACTGGTGAGGCTCGTGCCAACAAATCCACTGCCTGGGGAGTGAGGTGTGGGGTCAGCAGGTGCCAAGTGCACATCCTGAAGGCAGTCAGCACCTTCCCTTTGCTTAGTAAATTTCCACCACAGGACTCTCCTCCTGCTCCTTCCTCAAGGGAGAGAGCATCAGATGAGTTGGCGATGTACAGCTGTCACAGGAGAATGTTTTGTTTCACAGACACAAACGAGTGCAGTGTCAACAATGGAGGCTGTCAGCAGGTCTGTGTGAATACAGTGGGCAGCTACGAATGCCTTTGCCACTCTGAGTACAAGCTCCACTGGAATAAGAAGGACTGTGTGGGTAAGGGGCGCCAAGGTGCACACTCGGCCAGGGGCCTCATGCTGGCCCTGAGGTTGTGGCTCCCTGCATTCTCCCACGTCCAGTTGGACCAGCAATGCAGCTGACCATCCCGCCACTTCATCCTCCTCCCTTCAGCTGCAGCAACCTTTCTTTAAATAGTTCAAAAACAGGAGATACTTTGCAGGCTCCTTGGTGTTTCCTTCTGTGCTTCTGCATAGGTTGAAACTTACTTCTGTTTTCCTGGTTAGCTTTTCTGCATGAAAAATAGCATACAAGGGGCTCCTTTACCTTGATGGGAAATAATGCGTGGTGCCTGTGTTCTGTGCTGGGCGTCAGCTCTACCTTCTTTTCTTGATATTGTAGGGCCTTTGATGCATGGGACTCAACTGTCATTGTCACACTTGGAAATGTCCTTCTCTCTCCATAAGTGTCTGTGCTTTGTCCTTAGAAGTGAAGGGGCTCCTGCCCAATAGTCTGTCACCCCTCGTGTCCCTGCATTGTGGTAAGAGTGGTGGAGGAGACAGGTGCTTCCTAAGATGTCACTCTGGCATTCACCTCTCTTCAGGTGAGTGGGTCCAGGCCCCGGGGCAGGTCTTCACTCCAGGGCCAGGCCTTTCCAGCCTCTCGGTGTTGGGTGCTCTCCACCAGAGGCCTATTGAGACTCTCTACACTGGGAATGTTCTACTGGCCCACGTGGAGTGGGGAGGAGGGGTGATTTTAGCTGCTCCCAGGATAGACTGTCACATTGCTTACATGTTTGACCATCCATGTTCTGTCTGTCAGGACTGCAAGAGGCCTACTCTGTTACCTGCGGCTCTTCCTCTCCTCCCAGGAACAAACAGCAAAAATCAAATGACTCTGCTTTCGGGGGTAATTACCAAATCTTCGTGTTCTCCCCGGGGCTCACTGTGTTCAATGGACTTTATTCGTAGGGCACTGTTCTCGGAAGTTGGCTTTGTTTTCTTTTCTTTTAATTTCCTCATTGCTATAAGTACTTTACCAGGTGTTCTAGCCTGCAGCCCTCGTGCTTTAAAATTTGACTCAGTCATGTACAGATACTTACTGAGTGTCCACTGTGTGCTAGGGGGCATTGTGTCCAGCCTGGTTGGGCCCTGTGCGGTAGAGGCCCACAGAGCTCTGCCACCCAGAGACTCAGGTCTCCCAAACACCCTGTACCCCAGAGCGCCTCATAGGTCCAGCAGGAAATGTGTGCCTGGGCACATGGAGTCGGTGGAAATAGGTATAGGCAGAACAGGGGGAGCAACCTTTTCTAATTTCCAGTAAACAAAGAATTAAATCCAAAGTTTTCAGGAGGCCTCATACTCACAGATTTAGACACCTTTATAATTGTGTCATGAGAACATCTTAATGAGGAAATGGCTCTTGATACCCATATTATGTATGTGAGCACGGCTAGAGATCTAAAGCAAGATGGTAACGGCTCACGTTTATTAACTGAGCAGTTAGAACATGCCAACCACTGCATTGCTGATTTATTCCACACAATTATTACTCCTCTGAGGCAATTTTACTATTGTTCCCATTAAACAGATAAAGAAACTGAGGCTCAGAAAGGTGAAATAACTTATCTGAAGTGACTCAGATAGGAAATGGTGGAGCCAGGATTTGAACCCTTGCAGTCTGGATTCAGAGTCTTAACCACTAGCTTTTATTGCCTTTTACCTGACGTTTGGACCCAGCCAGTGCAGATATCATGATCTGTTTTACCAAATCCCTCAGCAATGGTAGCTTGGAGATTTAGGCCACCCCAAGGCCAGGCAAGTAAATAACTAACACTTCCTCAGTTCTAATTGTATACCAGGCAGTAAGCTAAATAGATATTTTTTTTTCTATCATCTCAGTTAATCCTGACAATGTAGGTAATGTAATTATGTCCATTTTACAGATGGGAACCTGAGGATTAGGGAGGCTAAGAAACTTTCTCGAATTCTCAGCACAAGCTCAAGAGCTGGAGTTTGAATCCAGGTCATTGAGTCAAGAGCCTAATATGGTGTTAAGATTGCTTCTGGGAAGAAAACAGAATTTTGCACATTATGTTCTCTAAGTGGGGCTTTAGTTCCCTCCCAGTCCTTGTCTGGAACAGGCAACTCTCCTCAGCCCTGTTCTCCCAGGATGGTCATATTTAGAAGAGCCTGCCCTTTGCCATTTCTTAAGCTGTCTTGTCCAAATTTGAACAGAGGGATTCTCCAGAAGGCACAAAAATGACCTCATCTTTCAGCTCACTGTTGAGGCTGTTTGGGGCCCTTCCTTTGTTTTATTTGAATGCTGGATATCTCTCTCTCTCTAGCTGAGGGATAAATGTAACTCTTAGGAAGCTCCTGGTGTCCCCAGTCCGAAGGTAATGAACATTCCACTATCCAAACTTTTTTTGGTCTCAGAGTAAGAGAGGGACTAAACGGTAAGAAGTTTCAGGTGCACAGCACGTGGAGAGTCTCTGGCAATGGGTAGCTCACCACTGCCCACCTGGTATTTCCATTCCTTTTTCCTCTGAAGGTAACATCTCTCACTTGTTTCTTTCTGAAGATGTCGCCACCATCAGAACAAGTGTAACCTTTAAACTAAATGAAGGCAAGTGTAGTTTGAAAAAGGCTGAGCTGTTTCCCGAGGGTCTGCGACCAGCACTACCAGGTATGGAATCAGATGGCTGGTATAGGGAGCTTCCTGCATGTTGGGAAAGGGCCTGTGACAAGCTGGACTCGTTGGAGTTCCCAGGGAGGGCTGCATGGTTGTGCTCAAGAGCACTTCAGATGGGATTAAACAGTTCAGAATCTCTAGAGACTCTGTTCAAAGAGGAAGAGCCTAGCCTAGGACTCCTGTATAGCGCTGGGGTTATACTTCAAAGCTTCTTTTGCTAGGTGCAGTTGAGCTCTGCGGAAGCCTTTGAGTTCACAGGAGTCAATAAGGACTTTAAGACGCATTGGCAGTTTTGGATCATTTTGGGTTAAAATTTCTAGATCTTAAAATTTGCTTCAAATATAAGCCAAAACTAATGAAAAGGTTTGGCTCAAAGGGGATAATCTTTGATGAACAAAGATGTAGAATCCAGCTTTTCTGCTGGATCTAGTTTTTGGAGGCAGCGACTCCATTGGCTTCAGCAGAACCAATACCATCCAAGTAGAACTGGCCTTATTGAAAAAGAGCAGAATCCAACACTTCTCTTTTTGCCTCAGCTCGTATTTCTACTCTTATTTCATAGAATAATTTTGGAGATAAAAAAATTGGGATTCAGGTATTAGGGAGACTTATTTCCCCAATCCACCCTCAAATGTCATACAAGCAAACACAAAGCTCACTCTAGTCATTTTTGACAGCTTGTTTAAATAACTAACCAAAATCTATTTTGGAACCTCCATTTGATGGAATATCATGCAGCCATTAATTATATATTTTCAAGGAATGTTTAATGATATAGGAAAATGTTCTTGTTATATGCTGAGGGAAGAAGGGAGAGTAACATTTTGTATATGTAATACAATCCAAATTGTGTAAGAAAAAGTGCAAGTAGAAGGAAAAAAATCTCACCCTATCCTTAATAGTGGTTTTATCTGGGTAGAAGAAGGACTGGTGATTTTTGTTTTTTTCCTGCAGTTTTCAAATTCTCCACAGTGAGCATTTATATTTTTAAATTAGGGGTGGGGTGAAAGCATTATTTAAAAATAGGTTTGGTTTGTAATTTAGTTAATGCTGTTGTACCAATGTTAATCTCTTAGTGTTGATCAATGTACCATGATTATGTAAGATGTTAATATTAGGGGGAGCTGGGTAAAAGGCATATGGGAACTCTCTGTACTATTTTAGCAACTTTCCTGTGAATCTAAAATTATATCAAAGTAAAAAGTTTTTTAAAAAAATAGATATGGGAAATTTAAAAGGGAAATAAGTTCAAAATGTACATCTGCTTTAGTTTGAGATTTGAGGTTAGCTGTCTGAAAAAGGGAAAATTAATCTGCCTTCTTCCTTTGGCCTCTGATGACCTGCTGCTTTGAACATCCTTGTAATTTTGGAGAAGAATATAATATAGATACTATATCAGTTCAATAACATGAGATTTTGTAAGAGAGACAAATTAATTGTGTGGATGTTATGTGGACCTGCTCTTTGGTTCAGGTTAACTTAACAGATTCACTGGAGGCCATATAAGAAGGAGTCGGCCAGAGTCAGGAAAAGGGATGTGCAAAGCTCTATATTTCGCAACACTTTCACTCCCATCCTAGATGCCTTCCTGACATTGTTTGGTTCTGTTGATCCTTCGTGCCATTTATTGCTCCTGGTTTTTTCAAAAATGAGACATCATTGTGGATGTGCTTTCCAGTTTTCCCTTCAGGCTGGAAATCTGCCAAGGTCAGTTTGCCTAAAAGCAGGAGTTGGTTTCCTTTCTACTCTTGTGCTCATTCCTTCTTTGAAACCTTAGTCCCTGCTTGTACATTGCAGTCCAACTTTAAGAGAACCAACTATGAGGACATAAGTGCACCTTAGCAAACCAGCTGTCAGCAGAAGTGAGGGGTGCGAGATGACCCCTGGCTCTCATCTTCCACACATGGAGCTGGTTAAGTTAGCAGCATACAGCATTTATCCATGCAAAGAATTCTCAACAGCTCAATGGCAAAGTTATATAGGAGGCAATATTGGCTCTTCAAAATTAAAATGTCATCATGTTCCAAGCTGTGGGGCCTACAACGTCTTGGCACCTGGAGTTAATCATTTAGACCCTAAGAGTTGTTTTAATGAAATGTTTACTGAGTTTTAGCGAATGTTCAACTGAGTGCTTTGCCAGGATTTGGCTTCCGATAATTTTGTTTCTTCATACAGAGAAGCACAGCTCAGTAAAAGAGAGCTTCCACTACGCAAACCTTACATGCAGCTCCAGCAAGCAAGTCCCAGGAGCCCCTGGCCGACCAAGCACCACTAAGGAAATACTTATCACTGTTGAGTTTGAGCTTGAAACTAACCAAAAGGAGGTGACAGGTTGGTTTGACAGCAATTACGGTGCTAGGCTTCTCACAGCTTGCTGCTTTTTTCTTTGCCTTTCACTTTCCATCTTTTTGGGGAAAAAATAGTGCAACTACTGAAGTATCTCCTGTTTTGTTTTGTTTTGTCTTTCCATCCCCAACTAAACTGAATTGGTTTGGAGCCTGATGAGTTTATCTGCTTCATAAAAACTGAAAGCTACCATTTTGGTCAACAAATTTCTGTTTGAACCAAATGCTGCCAGCCTGCTAGGTGCCCACCTACAGGTGTGTCCCCATTCTGTCCCACATGGAATCCTAGGTGTTGGGGTTCCTGTAGTCGGTCTGGGTATCCTCACCTGCTGCAGCTTGATCTCCTCCCCTGCTGATGTCCTTCTTGTTTCTGCAGCTTCTTGTGATCTGAGCTGCATTGTAAAGAGAACAGAGAAGCGGCTCCGGAAAGCTGTCCGCACACTCCGGAAAGCTGTCCATAGGGAGCAGTTTCACCTCCATCTATCAGGCATGGACCTTGAAGTGGCTAAAAAGTCTCCCAGAACATCTGAACTCCTGGCAGAATCCTGTGGAGTGGGTCAGGGCCATGTGGAAAACCAGTGTGGTGAGTGGCCTGCTGGCCGGGACATTCTTGCTCACAGGACTGCCGTGAACCCTATAAACACGAAGGGTAACCAAAAGCAAGTCTGGCCCATCCTGCCTTCTCTGGTCTCACTCCAGAGAACATTCTGGACACCATCCTCATCTGATAACTATCATATTGGTGTCTGTCATGCCTACTAGACTGGGAGCTCCCCAGTGACTAACAGAGAGTCTTGTTCACCTCTGTGTCCCCAACGCCTGGCTTAGCGCCTGGCTTGTGATGGGCACCCAATACATGTTTGTTGAATTGAGGGGCAGAAATGAAGAGGCAGAATTGACGAGAAGATGGAATGTTGACCTTTAAGGGTCTGAGGGATGAAGCGATGTGATCCCCTGGCTGGGGCAGAACCACAGATGTAAGACACTCATGAGCATTCGCCATACCCCATTATCACTGTTCCTCTCTCATCATCTCCCTCTGCCTTGACCAATGAGGGCAATGAGCAGACCGCATCTGTAGCTTTGTGCAGAGGAGAGGCCAAGGGCCTACTCACCTGCCTTGTTTCAGCCAAAGACTCCCAGTAATGTCAGTTCCTTGGTATTTTGTTGTTGTTGTTGTTGTTGTTGTATGTGTTTCAGAGTTAAATTCTATTCACTTGAGTAATATCAGTTCTGTTCTTCTGATAAAGCAGCAAGGGGTTCCAGGGTGGTACATTTCAAGACGATTCTGGGAGACTCTACCTGAAAAGTATTAGATGGGGAAAATTGGGGTCTCACTTTATAGTAATATGGTAATGATTTATTGAGTTCTTATCTGTCACAAGCACAACACTGTATACACATTATCTCATTTAATCCTAATGGTTCCCTTATGAGGCAGGTATTATTATCGCCACTTAACAGATGAATGAACTGAAGCTCAGAGGGGTAAGTTCTCTGGTTCAAGATTATATTGATGGCCTGCTGTGGTCCCAAGTAAGGAGAATTTAAATAACCAACCCCCTCCAGAGTAAATTGATATCCTTCCTGAAGTGTCACTAGAATCATGAATCCTGAGAGATGACACTTGAGCTGAGGAGTAATAAGTCAATGTTTCTGAAGATGCAAAGCTGTGAGTCCAGGGTCACTCATTCTGGAAAATTGCCAGCAATAGCCCCACAACCGAAATCTGTTGTTTTGCCAAAACTTAAGGAAAATCAAGTGTAACTGTCCACCAGGGACTGGTTCTCAATAGTCTTAAATTTTATTCCCACTGACTCTCTTAATAAGGAAAAAAAAAAAAAGAGTAAAAATCACCCAGCTGGTTGGTTTGGTCTCATTTAAAATTCCAAGAGTTCTGATTTCCATACCAAAGAGGTGATGAGAGTTGACTGTGGCTGTCCTACTTTCCTGGTGAGCAGCAGAAACTGTGTAGGCAAGCTGGGCCTCCCTTCTGGCCTCTGAGAGACAAACTGCTGTCCACCTCCCAAAACACACACACTTTCGCTTCCTGTTAGGGAGAGGCCTCACCAACTTGCCAAGGAGCCTTTGTGGCCAGTTAAGAATTTAGGAAAACATAGTGTCAAGGGCACTGTGACCAACTCCCAGTGAGAGTATTACTGGTTCTACCATGGGTGTGCTTTCTGGGGAATAAAAACCCAAGGATAAGGGTCAGGAAGTACTTCACAGGCCTAATAATCATGGCCACGACAATTTAGGAAGGCCACTTGGTACAGTTTATGTAGCTGTTGTGCATGAATATGTTCCTAAGATGCTTGTCGTGCTAAATTAGGTCGGATTTTTTTTCTAAGGGAGGCAACGTGTTTTACCTCAAGAGCTCCCTCTAGCACAAGATGAATTTTGTAGACCATATGAGAACAAATTGGGTCCACCTGTCTGATAGCAATTTTGGAAATTTGGCCATATAGAGAAAACAGCACAAGGAATTCCAGTGACATCCCATCTGCTGAAGGGAGGATGTGGGTGTAAAGAAGGGTCAGGTGTGTTAATGTGTTAATTAGAAAGACATTTTACCCAGCAGACACATAGCCTGAGTAAGCCACAGAGTGGTGTGTGTATGTGCGCACGCATGCGTGCCTTATATTCCTGGCCTATTTGATGGTGTTGGAACTTCACAAAGACCAGGTTTACTGGTGTTTTCTAAACTCAGGATGGTATATACAGTGGAGAGAAGCCTAAGATAGTTCTTTCTGGAAATTATTGTTCAGTGGCTATAGAAGGGAACAGAAAAAAAATGTCTTGAGTCACCTGGAAGGAGAGATGGAACTGTTATGTTTTTCTTTTTAAATATTTTTAATTTATGTTTTAATTACAAAAGTACTACATGTTTCAAATGGTACAGAAATGTATACATAAAGGTAAAATTCTCCCCACAACTTCCCAATCTCACTCCCCAGCAGTAATTACTGTTAACAGTTTTTTTTTCCTATTCTCTATATATATATTTTAACATTAATTTTTTTATTTTCTAAAAGATACTTAGATTACATAGATGTTACACAAAGAATGTAGGGATTCCCATATGCCCCACTCCCCACACCTCCCCACACCTCCCACACCCTCCCACATAAACATCCTTCATTAGTGAGGCACATTCATTGCAATTGATAAATGCATCCTGGGGCTTTGCCATTGAGCATGGACCATAGTTCACATTGTAGTCTACATTCTCTCCCACACAGTTCTGCATGTTATGTGATGATATAAAATGTCCTATATCTGTCATTGCAATGTCATTCAAGACTATTCCCAAGTCCCGAAAAAGCCCCCGTATTACAACTGTTTTTCCTTCTCCCTGTCCCCAGAGCCTCCAGTGGCCACTGCCTCCACATCAATGTTGTAATTTCTTCCATTGCTAGAATCACAATATGTTTATAGTAGAATACCAGTAAGTCCACTCTAGTCCATAGTTCATTCCCCAGTCCTGAGGATTCTGGGATGGTGATGTCTACTCCACCTCTAACTGAGAGGAGGCTTCGATCCCATACAGCCAATGGATGGGACTCTCTTGCTTGCAGTTGTAGGATCTCTCGTGTCCTTGGTATGGTGGTTGTCAATCCTCACCTCCTTGTTAGTTGTCCTGGGTGAGTTCAATGTGTTAACAGTTTGTTATGTGATTTTCCACATTTGTTTTTGTAAACATAGAAAACTGAAATTTTATTTATTTATTCAATAAATATTTATTGAGCACCTACTGTATGCCAGGTATTATTCTAGGTGCCAGGAATACATTAGTGAACCAAACAAGCAAAAATATTAGCCCTCATGGACTTTACAATTCCAGAGGAAGAGGACAGACAACAAACCAATAAACAAGGAAATATATCATGTAGCAGATGGTGTTAAGTGTATGGAAAACAATTAAGCAGGAAAGGGGAATAGAAAGGGCCAGGCAAGGTAAGGGGTGAGGAGGCATGTACTCCCCCCAAATGTAGACTATGGTCGGGGAAGGTTTCATTGCAAAGTGTCATTTGGGCAGAGATGTGTTAGATAGGAAGAAACAAGCTATGGGAATATCTGGGGAAGGGAGTTCCAGGCCAAGGTACAAAACCCTGAGGTACTGTCAAGGAGGCCAGAACCATGAGAGCTGTCAAAGTGGTGGCAGAAGGCCAGATCACATAGGGAATTGTAAATCATGGTAAGGAGTCTGATTTTTAATCTGAGTGAAAAAGGAAGCCGACAGAGGGTTTTGAGAGGAATAACAATTTGTTAAAAAATTGACAAGGGTTCTGTCATGTTTTAAAAGGAAACTCTGGCAGCTGTGTTGAGAACAGACTGTAGGTTTACATGTGAATAAACATTTTTTGAAACTATCAGTACCACATGAATGTATTGTTTTTAAGTATATGGTAGATCACTGACATCTTTCCATGCCAACAGAGGAGCTGCCTCATTTCTTTTAAAACCTCTTAGTCTTTTTGTTTGAAGACACTAATATTTATTAACCATAACCCTATTGGTGGACATCTAAATTATTCCTAATTTTTCTATAACAAACAGTCCCACAGTGAATAATATCCATCTTTGTGCATGTGGCCAATATTTCTGTACGACAGAATTGTAGAAGTACAATTGCCAAGCCATAGGACATGCATACCTAAAACTTTAATAGAGACTGCTTAATTGCCCTCCAAAAAGACCATACGAATGCTACTCTCTCCAACATTGTGCCTCAGTTCTTATGACCCCACATCCTTGCTGACATGGGTTATTTATTGTCAAGTCTTTTTAATTTTTGCAAACCTAATAGGCAAAAATTTATGTCATATAAATTTGTTTTTTTGTGATTATTAGTAGCACTAAGCATGCTATCCTGTGTCTGTGGGTATTTGGATTTCTTCTTCTGAGAAAACCCATTTTCTTTGCCGATTTTTTTCTGTTGAATTGTCTTTCCAATATCTTTCTTAAAAAATAATTTTTAAAGTCCCAAGTTACATCAAAGAACATAATCACTCGACCAATTAAAGGCTTTCTTATAGTCATTTTTACACAGTAAAATCTCATTAATTTGCCATTTGGGTACTTTGGGGACAGTGAGCTCTGCTGATGACCTTTGTACCATTTGTGATCAATTTTAGCAAGATGGTTTAAAAAAAGTGATTATATTCTCCAAGTGACAAACTCCTTAAGCTCCATAGTAATTCATAAAGTCCTTCATGTTTAAAGAAAAATTAACTATGACATGATTTCTAGCTATTATACTTTCATAATACAGCTAAAGGATAAATTATTTAAGAGAAATATACTTAGTTTTTTAAAACTTGCTGAGATTTTTAAAAGATGCAACCCAGACATCTGACTAACTGGGAAGTATTTTAGTGCCTGGATTCTTGAGAGACTAAGGAAGTACTTATTTAGTTTTTAACAGCAGTAGCTTTCCTTTGTAAGGGTGGCGAAAAATGAATTCAACCAAAATTTATCAACATCCCATCTTGTTCTAGGCACTATTCTATGTGCTTAGGAAGAAGCAGTGAGATCATAATGGGCAATGTCCCTGCCCTCATAAAACTTATATTCTAATGGAGGAAGATAGATATAAAATAAATAAATAAATAAATAATTTCAGAAGTTATAAGTGTGAAGGTAATAAAACAGAGAAGGATGGAGGGAAGGCTAAGTTACTCTCCACAGGGTGTGTGGGAAGGCTCTCAGAGCAGGTGACATTTGAGCTGGGACCTGAGTGAGGAGAAGGGGCTTGCCATGCAAAGCTCCATTAGTGTAAGGGCATCCAGGAGTGGTATCAGCACGTGCAAAGGACCTGAGGCAGGAATGAGCAGGGCATTCTCTTCTTAGTTCTTTCAAAATTGAGAAATGGCTTGGAGTTCAACAGGCAAAATTCTTCTTTTCTGTTTTAAATGGGGAAAAGATAAAGTCTGTATTAGCTATGTAGACCGACACGATTTTATCATACCAATCTGATAGAAAATCCTTTCAATTTAAAAAGTTCTAAAAACATAATTTAGTAAAATATTGACATTTATTGAGTACTTACAATGTTCTCAGCACTGTGCTAAGCACTTTATATATACTATCTCATTTAATCCTCACCATAAGTCTATTTTACAGATACAGAAACTAAGGCACGGGAAGGTAAACAGTTTTCCCAATGTTACTCAGCAAGTAAGTAGCAGAGCCAGGATTCAGCTCTAGACTTGACTCCAGAGCCTATTCCCTTAATTCTCATGTTTTGAATATTGCCTCTTCTGAGCCTGTGCCCTGTGCTATCTTATTCATACCGAACTTACCCTCCATAGGCCAACTCTGTGGTGGGTGCTGAGGCCTGGATAAGTAAGACTTCATCCTTACGTCGCACTTAGCCCTCCCAGGGAAGGTTAGAGAAACCTTCCCATCGCAGAGAAAACCAAAGCTGAGCTTTGAAGGATGCACAGGAGATGCATAAGTGGGGAAGAATATTCAGACAGGATAGCCTAGGAAAATGGGAAAGTGCAAGCTGTGCTCAGGGCATTATTGACATTTCAGCATTGCTAAGCCTAAAATGCAAGGTTGGATGTTATGAGCAAGGAGGCTAATAGGAAGGGCATGGCCAAGTCATGGAAGACCTTGAATGTGCTGCTAAGGAGCCTCAACTTTTTATCCTCCAGATGACATAGTGCCATTGGAGGATTTAATCAGGGCATGTCTAGGTCATATTTGTGTTCTGGAAAGATCTCTCTGACTGCAGTATGGAGAATGAATATGAAGAGAGAGGATTCGAGGCAGAAAAATCCATTTAGGGGGTTTTGAATGCTTCAGATAAGAGATATTGATTAGGGAAACAGGTGTGGCTCAAGTGATTGGGTTCCCGTCTATCATATAGGAGGTCCAGAGTTTGATTCCCGGGGCATCCTGGTGAAAGGCAAGCTGGCCCGTGCAGGAGTGCTGGCCCACATGGAGTGCTGGCCCACGTGGAGTGCTGGCCCATGTGGAGTGCTGGTCCATGTGGAATGCTGGCCTGTGCAGAGAGCTGGCGCAGCAAGATGACGCAACAAAAAGAAACAGAGAGGAGAGACAATAAGAGACACAGCAGACCAGGGAGCTGAGGTGGTGCAAGAGATTGAGGGCCTCTCTCCCACTCTGGAAAGTCCCAGGATCGGTTCCTGGTGCTGCCTACAGAGAAGACAAGCAGACACAGAAGAACACACAGCAGACAGAGAGCACAAAACGAGGGGGCAGGGGAGAAATAAATAAATCTTTTTTTAAAAAAGAGAGAGAGATTGATTAGATGGAGTAAAGAAGTGATAGATTAGAGAAACATTTAGGAGGAAAAATGAGCAGCATTTGGTGATAAATTGGACTGGGGACAGATAAGAGGAAAGAGCTAGGGCAAGCTCAGAGGTTTCTGACTTTGCCTCTGGTCCTAGCACCTGGTTCCCATGTACCCCTTATCTCACCCAGCCCTGTTTCATATGCAGGAGGAACTAAACAAAAGTGTGCAGGTTGGTTAAATGGTTAGATGAATGTGATCACTGGGGAAGAAATAATCAGAAGAAACATACAGGAAATGTGGCAGGGGGCGGGGGGAATAGTTGCCTGAGAGCATGAGAAAGGATGAAAACTCAGATATAGAAAAGGAGGTGAAGGATTGATTATTGGGTTAAAAGATACTAAGAGAAATTCAAGGAGCCAAGGCAACGAGTTTTTTGAGCCAGGTAGTGTCACAATCAGAGAAGTGGTCTAGAAAAGTGAATCTGGTGGCAGGATATAATAGACAGCAAGGAGGAACAGAAGGCAAGGAGACTATTTGGGAGGTTATTGCAATAGTCCAGATAAGTGTGGCTCTAAAGGACACTCATGCCATGGGGATGAAGAAAAGGGAATGGACAAAAGGGACACAACTATAGGACTCTATAGTTGACTGATGGAGGCAGCAGGAGAGAAGTCAGAATTAACTGGTTTGAAGCCATGGTGACTGGGAGAGTAGAGATGCCATTGATAAAAAGAGTAAAAGCTAGAGGGGTGGGAGGGACTAGACAGGAAAGGTAAAAGAAGCTTTCCTTGTGGGCAAACTGAATTTAAGTGGCAACAAGACTTTGAGGCAGAGATGCCCATGGGCACCTGGGCGTCTAGGAAAACGACTTCACCTTTCCATGTCCACATCACTCCTCCTAACCTATGTCTGTCCACAATGCTATGACTTGCCTCCTGTTCAAATGGATAAACAGCCCATGCCCCTGAGGTCAACAACTCGACTTGGATCCCATTCCTTGGTCTTCTCAAGAATGTTGCTGTAGCTGTTGTCCCACCAAACCCGTCTCAGAATTCTCCTCCTTTATTAGATTATTTCCAACAACACACAAATCTATCTCCTGTCTTAAAACCAAACAAACTGTCCTTTGACTTCATGCTTCTCTCCAGATACTGCCTCATTTCTTTGCTTCCCTGTAAAGAAAAATTCCTTGAAAGAGTTGTCTAAACTCACTTTTTTCTCCTCCATTTTCTCCTCAACTCTTGGCAATCTGGCTTTCATTCCCAACCTTTCCACTGAGACAGCTTATTTCAAGGTTTCTAATAACCTCCATGTTGCTAATCCAGTTGCCAAATCTTGATACTCATTGCTGACATCCTCTCAGACATTGTTGATGATTCCCTCCTCCTGGGAACACTTTCTTCTCTTAAGTTTCAGATACCACACACTTCTGATTCTTCTCTTACCTCACTGGCTACTCTCTCTTTGATTACAATGCTGGTTCCTCCCGTACTTTCTGATCTCTAAATATTAGGTGTCCCAGGGCTCAGTTCTCTATCTCCCTCTTCCATTTTCACACTCCCAGGCGACCTCATTCAGTCTCATAGCTTTAAATACTACTGTGAGCTGATCACTCCCAAACTGCCCTCTCCAGCTCTGATCTCTATTTTTAGTTATGGATTCCTCTATCCCAGAGTTCTTGAACAATTTTTTTAAAATCACATACACAAAGTAAAATATTTTTGAACTTATGAATGTTTACTTATTTATAAATTGAATACTTTTACGATTGCCTAATATATTATGTGTATCATAAAAGATAGGGGAATAAGATAAAGATTAAACAGATTTTAAAAATAACTGGCTAACACCATAAGGTACAATATTTGAAATGTGGCAGAATTCAGTGTTAATAGTAGGGATTATAAATTCCTCTCTCAAATAGTTGTCTTCTTAATTGCTGGTGGTTTTGGACCAACTCTAGTCAAATGATTAAATAGTCACTTTCTATCTCATGAGGTGATTTGACAAAGAACTAGTACTCGGAGTAAAAGATGTGTCAGCTCTGGCATTTTCCTGTTGTTCATGCATACTAGCATCATTGGCACTACCTTCAGTCCAGGGTTTCTCTAATTAGAGGAATCATTCTAAGTTGCTCTCTGTTTTGTGATGGTTAGTTTAGTTGAAACTAGATAATATAATTGGGAAATCTATTTAATCAGGCACAAATTTTAATTCTTCTCAACACATTAAAAAAGAAGTGAATCAGCTCTCTCCAACCTCTGGGTTGTGGAATACCTGCTTTTCTCTTCTCTTGGGAGATCTTGTGTCTTCACATGTGTCCTGTGCCTGATGGAGATGTGAACTCACTAAGCGGCCAGTCTTATACCATATCAGAGAAGCTTCATTTATATCTTATTTTTGGATAAAAATAAATATAGATAGATGTGACAATATTTTGCCCATACCCCAATAGATCATCTGGTAAACTTCTGAGGTATTCTACCTTGGACACCACCAATATAGCCAATGCCTACTCAGTACCAACACTTGGGTGGCTAACAAGTATCTCAAATTCAGTGTTATCCAAACAAAACTTTTTATTCTCCTCTCTCATCCCCAAATAAAACCTGCTTCTCCCTCATCTCAACAAATGGCACCCCTATTTACTGAGTTGCTCAAGTCAAAATCCTCAGAGTCATCCTTGACCTTTCTGACATGTTTGTTATCCAATCCATTAACAAATCTTGATGGCTCTGCCTTCAAACTATATCCTGAATTCAACTAGTTTTCTCCTCCTTCATCATTACTTCTCTGTTCCAATCCCCTGTCATCTCTTTTCCAGTCTACTGCAATAGGCTCTGAATTGTTCTCCTTACACTTGCCTATTCTCCACACAACAGCCAGGTGATCTTTTAAAAACATAAATCAGATCATGTCACACCCCCATTCAAAATCTCCAACACACTTTGAATAAGGTCTAATTTCCTAATGACAATGTTAAATTCTACCTGAGCCCTGTGGTCCTGGAAAACAGCAAAGGTTAAGAGATTGTCACTAACACTGACCTTCAAGAACCTACATGATCTGGCCCTTGCTTGCTTTTAAAAATTCATCTCCTATCACCCTGCCCTTTTCACTCTTTTCATGCTACACTTGGCCTTCTTGCTATTACTCCATACCAGTGCAAAGCTGTTTCTCTTGTTTCATCCTGGTCTCTGCTCAGAGAGGACTTTCTGAGCCACCCTTCTAAAGTAGCATACACACTTACCCTGCTTTAGTTTACTTCATCACATCTATCTGTCATTCTACTGTATATTTATTTGTTTATTCATTTGTAGTTTATCTTCTCTAGTAGACTGAAAGCCCCATCAGAGCAGGGCCATGTCTGTCTTTTCTGCTGTTATCTCCAGCTCCTAGAACAGTACCCAGCAGATCTTCAGTGCTTAATAAATATTTTTTGAATGAATGAGTAAACAGATCTTCACAGGGACAACAGATGAAATCCCAAAGATAGTTGACATCATTAACAGAAAAGAGGGCAAAGAGCAAATCTTTGGGGGAATATTTAAACTGAAGGCAAAAGAGGCACTCCAAAGGAAGCGAAATTTCAGCCCCCCAATTCCCATGTTAATAGTACTAGGCTTCAAGTGTGCATTTGGAAACCCAGCAAAGAAGGCTTCAAGCTGGGCTCGTCTCTCTCCTCCAAATGTAGGAATGTTTTCAAATAGCAATCCTGAGCATATAGCAAAATCCTGGATAGAAATCAATCTCTCAGGACAAGGGGATGCTGTGCCCTGTTACTCTGAAGCACTAATTTAAAGGGTCCAAACCAGGATCCTGAGGCCACAGCACTGCCTGGGGCACCATCACCTCTGAGCCGTGACAAAGCAGCAGCTCCAGGACATCCTGGGAATCCGAGTGGGCTGCTTGTGGCTCTCCTTCAGAAGTCAAGGCGTGATTCTTAAGAAAACAGTCAGATGCTAGAGAGTGACCCCTTTTATTAGGTTCACCATCTTAGCCGCAGAGAGACCATAGTGTTTGTCCATAGCCTGAAATACTCAAAGGCCTCGGTGCTGAAAAGGCAGCCTTCGGGGCCTCTTTGTCACCATTAATCCTGGTGCCCGCTGGTCTCTCCCTTTTGCATTAGAAAAGCTTTCTCCTATCTTTTTGGTTTTGTTTTGTTTTATTTTAAAGAGGGGAAGAAAACAGCTGTGTGGGATTTGAGAATGGGATTTTAATGGTCACTGAAGACACACAAAAGCATTGCTGTGATAGTGAAGTGTTCAGGGGGCAATTGACTCCTTTGTCTGGGACAGCAAAACAAGTTGGCTGCTCAGGGAGAAAAGAGGACCAACTGGAACGTGTGATTGAGGTCTCTTCAGGCCAGATCTTCAGCACATTTGCAAAGAGCTATTTTCATGACATTTCAGTCTTTGGTGTTTAGCTTATTTTAATTTTGTGAAAGAAACAAAATTATTCGGAAGGTGCTTGGCATGAGGCATTTCTGTGGGTCTCTCTCTGGAAGGAAAATGGAATTTTGACTGACAATGTTTATGAGAAGCAGGGCTTTCACTGTGAGGAAAAAGAATTGGTGCCCTCTTTACTGCAGGGCAGCCGGAGGGACATTTCTCAGCCCTTTGCTCAGTTGAGAAATCTTACAGATGTGAGAGATTGTGAGGCCTTTCAAATTGTAACCTTTAAAAGGCTTTGGGGAGGGAAGTGGCTGTGGCTCAATCAGTAGGGCTCCCGTTTGCCATATGGGTTCGGATCCCGGGGCCTCCTGGTGAAGGCAGGCCCACCCGCCCGGCGTGGTTGGCTGACCCAGCGAGCACGGGCAGCAAGGGGGGGATAAATGAATAAATAAATAAAATCTTAAAAAAAAAAAAAAAAAGGCTTTGGGGAGTTTAAATAGTTCTGAGTGGACACTCAGAGCAGCAGGAGCCCTTCCAGTTATTCTTTACAGCAAGAACCGGGTCCGGTCTTTTCCACATACAGAGGGACTCAGTTTTCTGCCAGAGGAACCATGACGGAATGGATCAAGCTGATCTGACTCTAAGTTATGATTAATGGGGTTCTTGGAACCATTGTCACCATATGGGCACTTTCCTTTTAGATGAATGAGTATTATGAAAAGTACTGTTCCCAAAATGGAAATGGTTTGTGTGAAAGGAAGCACAGACAGCCTTGCTTTTATTTACTTTCTGCCCAACTTCACAATAGGTTGGCTTGTTAGAGCCGTGAAAGGGTTTATTCTCTCATTTGCTGGCCTGCTGTAGGCATTGGGATAGTCAGGCAGAACACAGTGATAATTCTGTCCAGTTTTTCATGGGATATTGGGCTGGAACCAGAGTGATTATGGAAACCATTATCCATTTAAGGAGCAAATCTGGAATTATAGTTTCTTTCTGCCACAGATCTATGCATCATACTCATGAAGCTGGGGAAGTGTTGGATTCCTCTAGGTTCTTGGCTATGTCACATAAAAGAATTTAAGAACACACCAATTTATTTAGGCCAGTAAAAAGAATTTATTAGAAAATGGAAGAAAAGAACAGACCTTGCTGAGAAATGGAAGGATGGAAATGCGCACCAAGATTTGATGTGGGCTCCTGTAGGCAGAGAGAGCAAGATTTGGCTTATATGGTTACCATTTAAGCTATTAATTATTCCTCCCCATGCTAATGCTAAAGAGAGGGGCTCCGGAGGTTATTGGTTACCAATGGTGGGGGCCAATGGTGAGGCCTGTTTGGACTATCAGGGGCTTCCCTTGGTCCCAGAAGAGTCCCAACTGAAACCTCAAGGTCAAGGTCAAGGTCTTGGAGGGGTCTCTGCTGCTCATCTCCTCGTTTCCCTGTACTAATTTGCCTCAGTTATAATGATGTTGTTTGCCAAGAAAGCAAGAGTTTAACTCACTTTTAATTTTTTAAAAAATCATTAAATTGTATGAAACTGGATACATGAATATTGTAAAAGAAATCCAAACAATATTTAAAAAATTGAGACTTAGATGTTAGCATTTCTTGATTGATTACATTTAGTTATAGAAATAAAATTTGAAATGCAGCATGTTTTGACTTACTATGATCAAAAATGGAGCAAATAATGAAAAGACAACATTTTTGCTACTGGTGATAGAGAACTTTGCCATGTTTAATCCTAAAAGCATATATGCAAAAGAAGAAAAAATAAGGACAATTTTTTAAAAAGCACAGACTGTATCTATAGCATGGGATGAAAACAGATACCCCACCCCCCCCAAACATTCAAGAGATATAATAGCTAACTATGCAATGTGTTGTTTTTTCTTCTATTTCTTGGCCGTGTAGATATAAACACACTGCCCTACAGAGAATCCTTGGAAACATTTTGAAGTATGCTTCAGTCTGCAGTTCCATTAAATGACTTTTCCCTCTTAATCTCAAAGTTCTTGATCTCACCATAAATGTAATTCACAGACTAGTTGTGGGACTTTGGTCAAATTATTTAATCCTGACTCTGTTTCTGTAAAATTGAATTACTAAAAGCACCTAGCTCCTTACGGTTGTTTTGAGGACTAAATGAGATAATGTATGTAAGGATTTTTATGTGTTGTCTAGTATATTGTAAGTACTCCACAAATGTTAGCCTTTAGAAAGGTTATTTTTATGGTTATGATGATGATGTTTGAATATTACACTAGTGGGCCCAATTCAGTACATTTACTTCATAGTCACACCCTAAAATAAGCTATAAATCCACATTGAAATAAAAATACCAGAAATATAATCCAAAGCAGTTTATGAATTTGCTTGTTATTTATTCTTTCTGGAGACAGTTACCATATTAATTTTATTATAAAGCATGGTGTTTCAGAAAGCTCATCTATAAGATCCTTGAGATCACCCTCCACACAGCCACCAGAGTGAGCTATTCAAAACATGGCTTCTGGTTTTATCACTTCCCTTTCAATGTCTTTTACCTGCAGAATAAAATCCAAACACCTGGCATTCAAGAACTTTTTCAGTCTAGCCCAACTTTCCTTTCTTCCTTCTCCCATTCATGAATATTTGCCACCAGCCCCCCTTTCCCATCTGGGGAGATCCTACTCATTCTTCAAGGCCCAACCTAATTGTGGCCTCCTTTAGGAAGCTCTCCAGGACGCTGCCAGCCAGAATGAATAGCACCCTCCTCCCTGTTCTCACAGCACAAGATGTGTTCAATGAATGATTTTCACCTTTATAATTCTTCCAACAGCTCTGTGAAGTAGTGAGAACCAGAATTTTTTTATATCCCTTTAACCATCAACTGCATGTGCTCCAAAAATAATTAGGATCCCTGTCCCCAAAGAGCTCATGGTCTAGGAAGAAACAGACCTGTAAATGGATCAAACAGTGGGCAATCGGGACCATAGTGGAGGAGAATGCACAGGGAACACAGAGGCGGTACCACACTTTGTCATGTGGGGGATTTTTATGGGGGAGCATGGTGTCAACACCATCTGTTCACCTTCATATCTACCATTCACATAACCCTTCCTTGGCTTCTGTTCCTGCACTGACCGGATTGTTTCCCTCTTTGGCTAGTCAGTTGCAGGGCTGGGACATATTATGATGGAGCACAAGAACGCTGCATTTTATGTCCAAATGGAACCTTCCAAAATGAGGAAGGACAAATCACATGTGAACCGTGCCCAAGACCAGAAAATCCTGGGGCACTAAAGACCCCAGAAGCTTGGAATGTGTCTGAATGTGGAGGTAAGGATGCTGTTTGCCCCCTCTTACTCCTCCAGTCTCAGTGTCACTGTTTAGACAGAAGCCCCATGTGGCATCTCAAGGACTCCAGACAGTACACACAGCACCTTGGGCTTCCTGCAAGAAGGGACCACATCAGGGTCCTCCTTGCCTAGCTCAGTGCCTCGCACATGCTGGGCAGATGCTCACTTGAGTGCATAAACAAAGGTGTGATTGGTAAAATCATTGGCAAAAAAGTGAAATGTAGCCATTGCAGTTTTATTCATTGTAAATATATCACACCCTGAGACCTGAGTTATCTCCAGTGTGTAAGGACCATTTGAATGTGTTAAAATGGGAAAAGTAGGTCTGATTTTTTTTTTTCCAGCTTTATTCTCAGAGTCATAGCTTGTTGACTAAAAAAAAACAAAATCCATCTGGTTATTTTGTTAAAACTAGGACCTCCTCTGTGAAGAGTTTCTAATAATCTCTTAAAAATGTTAACTTCAAGGCCAAGCTCCGTTAGGTTCTGTGGGCTTCTTTCCCATTTATTTTATTATTAAATGACTTCCTTTTATTACATGGGAAAAGGACCAGCTGTATTGACACCATGGGCTCAAATGGAAGGTGTGATCTGACCTAGCAGTTTGTACACGATGTACATGGCAAAGTGCAGAGAAACCCCTGCTGTCCATGCACCTCTCTTTTGAGGGACTCCCAGCCCCAGCTTTAGAGCCCACCTAAATGACTCCAAATGCAACTGCAGAATAGTTTCTGGTTTAAAATAATTGAGTCCTCAGATTGAGTGTGTGACTTCTACTACATCTTTGCCCTGCCATGATACCCCAGAACTAACTGCCAGTTGATAGAGGGAACTTTTGGGCATCTGTTCACTCTTGCATGGGGCCTTATTAAGATGTATTTATATGGGGAGCGGATGTAGCTCAGTGGTTGAGTTACTGCTTCCCACTTACGAGGTCCTGGGTTTGATCCCTAGTACCTCCAAAAAAAAAGTGTATAGTAATAAAAGTAGTAGTAATAATAATTACTAACATTTATTGAGTAGTTACCTATGCCAGGCATCATGCTAAGTATATTACATGAATTATTCATTTAATCATTACAACAACTTTAAGAGATTAAAGTGACTCACTCACAGTCACACAGCCAAGAAATGGAGGATTCGGCATAAGAACCCAGTATGACAGGCTCCAGACTCCTCCCTTGGGTGTGGTTCTTTAAATACCATTATATCTACAATTTATGGGTGGAAGACACTAGGAATACAAGAGACAGCAGATTTTGACAGAATCTTGCCAATGACAAGCTAATTCCTGAGGAACATGTGCTTTTTTTCCCTCATTTTTTAAATTAGAGAAGTTGTAGGTTTACAGAAAAATCATGAAGAAAGTACAGAGTTCCCATTTAACACCCCCAACACACATGGTTTTCCCTATTATTAACACTTTGCATTCATGTGGTACTTTTGTTACAGTTGAAACAATAGTTATAATTATACTATTAATTGTAGTCCATAGCTTACATTTAGGGCTCACTGTTTGTGTTATGCAGGTCTATGGTGGGTTTTTTGTTTGTTTTCTTTCTTTTTTCTTTTTTCTTTTTTCTTTTTTATTCTAGGTCTATGGTTTTTAAAAAAAATTTATTCTGGTAACATACAACCTAAAATTTCCCATTTTAACCACCTTCCAATATACAATTCAGTGGTGTTTACTTGGAAAATGTGCTTTTAAAGATCATTTTACTGTTTGACTGTGCTTCTTGTCCTAAACTTAAACAAATCATTGCTTAAATTAAATTCCACTGGGTCCCTCTCACAAAGTGGACTGGATTGGTTGGATTTAGTAGACTAAATGAGGTAGGCCAAGATACATCTTGGTATAAGGAGATGTAACTTATAACTTAGTACATATACTTGGTAAAACTGGGGAAACTCTTCTGGTCACTCTGTGTCCCTCGTATGTACAATTTGGTCTAATCATCAAATTGATTTCAGAGCAGAGGACACTTCTCTCTGGGTACTCCTGCACCGCAGAGGAAGCCTGGGCAGCATGTAGATCTAAGCCTGAAACATGCCCAGGCCTGCCCCATATTTTGGAAGCAGTTGGCACTTGACTCTGATTTCCATCTTTGCACTGTGCTGTGTACCCAAGTGTAAAGATCAGACACACACAAATCACTTTCTCAGGGCCAGCAGCAGAGCAGGGTTGATGGTTCATGTGGTTCTCTCACTGAGATGGGAGCTGGGCTCAGCACAGGATGACAGGGCCACAGGGCCCAAGCAATGCCTGGTCTCATGGTGGGAAAGGGTCTTCAAGAAGGGCCATGTTCACCTGGGGCCATTGGTCTCCCCAGGTCTGTGCCAAGGCGGTGAATATTCCACAGATGGCTTTGCACCCTGCCAGCTCTGTCCCCTGGGCACATTCCAGCCTGAAACAGGTCGCACTTCTTGCTTCCCCTGTGGAGGAGGCCTCCCCACCAAACACCTGGGAGCCACTTCCTTCCAGAACTGCGAAACCAGAGGTAAGGACTTGGCAGCTCACCTTTTTCTAGAACTAAATTTTCCTTTTGAGTACCACGGGAGTCTGGTAAAACT
This sequence comes from Tolypeutes matacus, assembly GCA_026826555.1. Taxonomy (NCBI): domain Eukaryota; kingdom Metazoa; phylum Chordata; class Mammalia; order Cingulata; family Chlamyphoridae; genus Tolypeutes; species Tolypeutes matacus. The sequence goes on from JAKSZT010007815.1 coordinate 40,938,513, forward strand.
CTGATCAAGCCCAGCCCAAAGGTGCACTGTGTGGTACCCCAGTGGCGAGGAGATCAGGTCCCCAGCACCATCCACAGGGAGCCTGGGAACTCCCTAGACATGGGCTCCCCCAGTCTTGTTGGCCCCTTCAGACAGGGCCAGCTGGAAAGAGCATCAAGGAGAGATGAGCAGGTTCTGTACACAGGATCCCTCAGCTTCCTTTTTCAAGCCACCCTCTAGCCCACTGCCTTCACCTAGAGCTCCGCACTCCCATACAGGCCCTATCCTTCTCCAGAACCCCTCTCCCAGCTGCCTCTTCCCAGGAAGCCCAGCTCTAAGTCCCCTATCGTGATAGCTCTGCATCCTCTCAGTACTCACAAACGTGCTCTGCATGAAGCCTGCAGTTGTGATCACCCGTGCCTGTCTCTGCATGATCCTGTAAACCCTTTGAGGATGCACATGTACTTTATTCCCTTGTATTTTTCTCAGCATCATGAGTCACAAGTTCCAGCCAAGCTGACTATTTAGGGAAGTAAGTGTTGATTAGCCCCAGATTGGTAGGAAATCACTGCTTCATTAGGGCATAAAAATTTATTTCATGAGCTGTGAGACTTTTTTGTATTGCATTTGTTTTGATAAAGTCTTTTTTTTTTTTTTTTTTTTTCATTCTTTCCATATCTTCCTCCTCCCAACAGTTCAATGTTCACCTGGACATTTCTACAACACCACAACTCACCGATGTATTCGTTGCCCAGCAGGAACATATCAGCCTGAATTTGGAAAAAATGACTGTGTTTCCTGTCCAGGAAATACTACAACTGACTTTGATGGCTCCACAAACATAACCCAGTGTAAAAGTAGGTCATTCTCTAAGGCTTTTCAGGGCTCAGATTAATAGGGCAAGTGGCTGGGTCTTTCTCGGGGGTGAGGGGTCATGCTGAACCTTAGAGACACTGTTAGAAGGCCACCCTTCTCCCAGCTACACAGGCCCGAGCTGGAGGAGAGAGGGCTTGACCCACAGGCTCTCACCTTTATTGATCCTGACTTCTTCCCCAGGCACATTCACAAGTTGTAATTGCCTTAATTTTTTCCTGTGGCATAATTTCAGTTCAGCCTTGTTCAGCAAGCACTGTTTGAGGGCCTGCTGTGTGCCAGGCACTTTGTTGGTTCCTCAGTTGATGCTAAGCAGAATAAGGCGGTGTCCCTGATCCTGCAGAGAGCAGTGTGTGGGATTGCAAAGCAAGGAGCAGTTAACTTTGTCTGGAGAGATGAAGAAAGGCTTCTGTAGGCCATGAGCTGTTTTTATTATTATTATTATTATTAATTTTTTTATTCCCCCCACAGAAGCCTCCCTCCTCTGTCTGCTCATTGTCTGCTTGTTGTCTCTGCTCGTTGTCTCTGCTTGTCTTCTTTAGGAGGCACTGGGAACTGAACCCAGGACCTCCCATGTGGGAGGCGGGTGCCCAACTGCTTGACCCACATCTGCTCCCGTAAGATGGTTTTAATGGAGAAAAGGGGGAGAGTGGGAAAAAGAGCTTTCAGCCTGAGAGAGCATCTGGGGGAAGCACAGACTCAGGAAAGTGAAAGACCTCTCAGCAGGAGTCCCCTGGACCTGAGGGAACCTTTGAACACCATGCTTAGGAGTTTGATTTGTATTTTATAGGAATGGGGGGCAAATAATTTAAGAACTTGCTGTTTGTTTTTTACCATTACATAAAATTCTCTAGTAAAGGCTGAAAGCAAGTCTCCACTAATTCAGTATCATTAAGCCAGAAATCTGGAGGAACAAGGAGGCCTTCCAAACTGGAGGAGTATGGGATTGACAGGGGCAGTGAATCATTTGAATTTTATGATTGGAAGGTTATCTAGTCTTGTCTCTACCTCAATAAAGGCAGGTTTCCTTTTTACAACATCCTTATAAATAGCCTTCTGGTCACTTTTCCAGTATTTGCAGTGACAAGAAGTTTACAACCTCTCATGATATTTCAGTCTGTTGGTAGGTTAGACTTTGGGGGTGTTCACAGCGTAAGAAAATTCTCTCCTACACCAGAATGAAATCCCTTGCTTTGTTTTCCTATCCCCGGGCCCTCAGCTGGCCTTCTGAGCTGTGTGGGATAGTTTCTCAGGCAACCCTTCAGACTGGAAGGCAATTCTCCTGGACCCCATGGCTCTTCACTCTCCCTCTTTTCTTCCAAGAAGGAATGTCTGCTTATTCATTTATTTTTTTTACTAGTGATATAAATCCTAGCTATCATTAAAAAGGAAAAAAAAATCCCTTCTACTTTTTCTCTTGCACAGATTTATCTGACAGTTTTAAACAATAAACTCCTCGAGGGCAAGGACTGTGTCTTTCCCCCTTCTGAACTCCCACAGCATTTGATCACACCTGTTGGATGAATGTAGATTCAATGAATGAAATCATGGCCTAGCTGGTGTGTGTGTGTGTGTATGCACTCTTTATTTTAGTACCAGAGGTTAGTATCCAGAATGCCTTGTGCCAACGGATAGCTAATAGGACCTCTCTTCCCCACTTAAAAATAACATGTGGACTCACCCAGAGATAAAATTGAAAGAATATGGCTGTCATTGTCTTCATCAAAGGCCTGTAAGAAAGGATCAACCTTCTGTACTGAGCAGTAAGCGCCATTCTCCCTATTTTGACAGACCTGGAAGTTCAGTGTCATGGGTTCCCCTGGCACTTAAACTTTGTAAACAAACTTTTGAAAGTGAACTGTTGTCCTTTTGTTTCACAAACACCTGCCTCTGACCTTGACTGCCTTCAGGAGTTCATGGAACTTGGCTCCCAGAAGGGGCCCTGGGCATTATAGGACAAACTCACCCCCAGGGAGGTGTCATTTCCACACCTTATTCCTCAAAGGTGACAGGGACACTGCGATTCTCCTTAGCCAAGCTGGCAGTGGCCATGACAGAGGGACAACAGGATTGCACCTTTATCATTCATGGCATTTCCTCTTCCAGACAGAAGATGTGGAGGGGAGCTTGGAGAATTCACTGGATACATCGAATCCCCAAACTACCCAGGCAATTACCCAGCCAATACCGAGTGTACATGGACCATCAACCCACCCCCCAAGCGCCGCATATTGATCGTGGTCCCCGAGATCTTCCTGCCCATAGAGGATGACTGTGGAGACTACCTGGTGATGCGGAAAACCTGTGCGTCTCAACCCCGTGCTCCCCCGCTTCTGGCCAACTGGCGAGCCCCCTTTCCTGATAACCTGCTCCCCAGGTTTTCTGTGTGAGAAGCAGGCCGAAAATGTCACCTCTATATTAGAACAGAGATGAGACATGAGTTTATAGAGTTTACCAAGAAACAAAATTTAAGGGAGCAGGTGTCACTCAGTGGTTGAGCTCCTGCTTCGCATGTACAAGGTCCTGGGTTCAATCCCTGGTACCTCCTAAAAACAAAACAAAATTTAGACTAAAACCACACATTAAGGCCTCTTGCTGAACCTAGAGGTGTGATCCTGCAGGGCAGTCTTCCCCTTTGTGCTCACTGGGCTGGGTTGGACCCTCTTCCACAGGACACAGAAAATCTTATGAAGCTCAGGCAGTGCCAACCCCAGCCACTTGCCTCACCCAGGCCAGGAACTCACAGCTGGGGGACTTACTAAGGCTTAGGGCGTGGTCTGACCAGGAGGGGCCCCTCTCCCCATCTTGACCCATGACTCAGTGTCCATAAAGTGCGTGTGCTGTCAATATAACTTAAAGGCAGTGTAGTAAGTGGGTTTTGCAGCCAGACTGCCTGGGTCTGAATCCCAGATCCACCTGTTATTAGTTTTATCATTTGGGACATATATTCTTAATCTCTCTGTGCCTTAGTTTCCTCACTTGTTAATTTGGGGATAATAAAAGTTACGTTATAGGGTTATTATGAGGACTAAATGAGATCATATTTGCAAAGTACTTAGAATAATAATGGCACATGAAGCCACCATATAAGTGTTTGCTATTCTTATTAGTGGTTAAAATGTGTGGCTCTGAACTCTGGTGTAGGTTTAAATCCTGACTTTAGAACACACTGGCTGTGTGACCCCAAGCAAGTGATTAATCTTTCTATAAAAGAGATAACAATTGCACAAACTTCCTATGGTTGTTGGAGGATTAAATGAGATAAAACCCATAAAGTGCTTAGCACACTGCCTGGTTCTTAGGAAGCATGCAGTGAATGGTGGTGACTATTATTAGATTACAGCAGGTCAGCTCGGGAATTTGAGGGCCTGCTTCCCAGCTCCTACAGGGAGTGCTACATCCTAGGCTTACCCTTCCCTGGGGGGCCACAACCACCAGCTGCATCTACTTTATTTCCATGACTTTTGACCATATGATGGCTCAGATGGACCTAAAGAGCTCTTGAGCATAATTTGTTTTATGGTTTCAGTGTTTGAAAAGATAAGTGTTTGTTTGCCTGCAGAGTGATGAGTCTTGATCTCCCCACCACCCCACCCCCCAACTTCCTTGGCAGCTTCCTCAAATTCTGTAACAACATATGAAACCTGCCAGACCTACGAACGCCCCATCGCCTTCACCTCCAGGTCGAAGAAGCTGTGGATTCAGTTTAAGTCCAATGAAGGGAACAGTGCCAGAGGGTTCCAAGTCCCGTATGTGACATATGATGGTGAGCACTGGGAAGCCTGGGCTGCCTCTCTGCTCTTGAACAGCACCAACTTCTGAGCCAGCTGGTGGACTGCTGATAAGCACACATGTTCTGAAGGGTGGGCAGGATGAGGAGAAAGGATATTGCTGACTCACGAGTGCCAAATTTTAAACAGGCATTTGGGGATACTGACTGTGGGGATGAAAAGATGTTTTAGAAAATAAAAGTGAGCACAGTTTAGTGGATAAGAGCATGGGCATTGAAGTCAGATGGGCCTGGATAAAATCTCTTCTGTGACTCTGCATATGTTATTTAACATCTCTAAGCCCCATTTTCCTCATCTGTAAATGAGGATAATCATTAGATTTAATGTGAGTGTTCAATGGGATAACTGACATAAAGTACTCGGTGGAATGCCTGGCACATAGTAATTGCTCAATATGTTAACTTATTATGATTGTGGCTTTTATTATATGGAATTCTAAGAGAAAAGGGAAAAAAAGACCCAAGTTCTGGTCTTGGCTCTATTACTAACTCACTTTGTGACTTTGGACAAGTCTGATGACTTTTCTGGTTTAATTTTCTTCATGTTAATGAAGGGGTGGCCCATCTGAGCCCACTCAGCTCTGATATTTTATTGACATACATTTACTAAGAACACAAATGAGCTAGACCTTGCCCTTGAGGACTTCATAATCTAGTGAAGGAAGAGTCATTCATTCCTTTGTGAATTTATTCATTCATCCACCCAACAATTATTTAATGAGCATCTACTGTGCCAGGAATTGGGCTAGGTGCTAAAGACAATATGGTGAATGATAGAAATACAAAAATGTATATATTGTCATGTTGCTCTAATGGGGCATGTACAAAGCACTGTGTGCATGTAGAAGAGGCATAGCAGTTAATTTTTCATGGGTTTTTCAAAGGAGCAGAGCAAACTCTCAAGAGCATTTGGGTCTTAAAGAAAGAATATATTTTTTCTGGGCAGAAATGGGGAGGAAGATCTTTCAGGAAAAGGGAATGGCATATGCTAAAGGATGGAAGCTTGAGAGTACATGGCATGTGTGAGGATGAAAGAAGAGTCTGGTTTAGCCAGTGCATGGGGTGCATGGGGTTTAGCAGTGCGAGATGTGACTAGATAGGGTGGAGTAGGCTGTGAAGAGCCTTGAATGCCAAGCTAAGAAGGGTAGACTTAATTTTATAGGAAGACATTGAAGATTTTTGGATAATCAAGTGCCAAATTAGATGTGTTTTGGAAAAGACATTATATGGCTTTCTTAAAAACACTTCACATAGTTCATTTCCAACATGTGACATCATCATCCTTGTCCTACAGTTGCCTGAGAGGATGCCAAACATCCAAGACAAGGGCTCTTAGTACCAGACTCCTGGGGCAGACACAATGCCTTCCACACAGCTCTGCTGAGAGAGACTGAGCACCTCATCTACCTGAAAGCAGCTAACCAGCCATCTCCCCTATCTGGAGTCAGGAAGGAAGCAAAAAAGGCCCCAAGATGCCAGAATAAATGTCACCAAAGCTCATGTACTTTAGTTTGGCTATTCTCAACTCTGTTGCCTGTAAAAAAGTCTTGATTTTTTTTTTTTAAAGAACTATAACGTGAACCATAGGAAATGACATGAAATCCTGGTGAGGCCTAAGAAAGTATGTCTTGCATGTGTCATAGCAGAAAATAGTTGAAAACTGCTGCTTTGGCCATACAGAAGCCTCTTAGGTCTTCATTCATTGCCTATTTAATTCTATTTTTTAAACATATATTTCAGACAAGTTTGATATTGGTTTCTAAGCCCAGAAGAATAGAAATCACATTTAGAAGGAGGAGGTGAGGCTGCTACAAACCAGCTACTGACCACTGGAGAATGATGAAAATTGCGGTTGTGGCTAAAATTTTTTTGAGCATTACCATGAGCTAGGTACGTGATAAGTGCCTTTTACGTGGTACATTCCTCACAATCACCCCATGAAGTAGACATGATTATTTCCTGCTTTTACCCTTGAGGCTACTCAGGCTTGTAGATTTAAGTAACTGCCCAAGGTCATATCACAATGAAGGTGCAGATCTGGGATTGCACCAGGTCTTTGGGACTCCAGAGCCTAAATTCTGAGCTACAACACTTTACTGCTTTTCCAGTGACAGAACAAGTGAGGAGACACAATAGTTCTTAAAACCAGAGGGAATATTTTTAAAAGAGAGCAGTCTGGAAACATTAGGTATAGTGACAAACAGCCCTCCAGATTAAGAGATTAAAGTAGAACTCAGTATAGCAACTGACATTTCTAATGGTAAAGCCCTGTCATCAAAAGGAGCCAATCCCCTGAGGTACAGACAGAGGGATTCAAGATGGAAAAACTTGTGCCCCCTCTCATATTTTATTTCACTAAAATAAAAGAATAAGGAGAACACATTAACAGAATACTAATGATATTAAACACCTATTCAATTCGTCATAATGAGTGTTATACTATACATTTCCATTTGCCAACTCTTGAGAGAAACTTTTCAAGATCTCCTTCCCACAGTTTCAATGACATTTTTATAATGTGCTTGGCTTTGTTGTACATGATATGCATACAGAGGCATTTTTTTCGGTGTCTGGAATTTGGAAAAGATTGTGTTTTGCATATTCTTGGCTTGAATTATGACTGTTGGAAATATACTAGACTTAAAAGGGGGAGGGGAATTTACATTTGGAGAGGGATTACTGTGTGCATTGCGCTTAATGTGTATGTCAGGACCAAAAATTATTAATGAGAAAGTAAACATAGCTTTTGTCCCTTCCCCCAATCAGCTGAAAGGAATCTTGTAGTTACTAGCCTAATTCTCAGCTCCTTCCAACCCCACTCAAGAAAATAGAAGAGAGAAGAGTATTGCTTGGTGGGTCAGAAGCCTGATTGATTGACTACCTTTGTATTGATTTTATATGATACAAGGACAGGAGCAAAAGAGGAAAGAGGAGGAAGAGAGGAAGGAGGAAAGGGAGAAAAAAGCCTTGAGTCTGAATGAGCTTGCCCAGGGAGTAACTATAGACATAGACATAGACATAGACATAGACATAGACATAGACATAGA
>JAKSZT010007815.1:40946211-41103074 GCA_026826555.1 Tolypeutes matacus
TAGACATAGACATAGACATAGACATAGACATAGACATAGACATAGACGAGAAGAGAACTGAGCCCTGAGCGCTGGGGCCCTCTGACAGTAAGAGATCAAGGAAAGGATAAGGAAAAGCAAAGGATCCTCAGAGCAAGAAACCAGCGAGGAAGGAGGAAAACCAAAGAGAGTGGGGACCTGGAGGCTGAGTGAAGAAATATGTCAAGATGGGAGGGGTCAAATGATACAGATGCATCAAAGAAGATGAGGACCAAGAGCTTGCCTATGGGGTTTAGCAACAGGAAGGTCATTAGTGACCTCAGATCAGTTTCGGAGGAGTGGTGGGGACCACAGCTGACTGGACAGTGGGTGTTGACAATTCTTTCAAGGAATTTTGCTACAAAGGGAGCAGAGAAATGGGACAGAAGCTGGAGGGGGAAGTGAGGTCAATAGAGGGATTTCTTAAGATGGGAGAAATAACAGTATGTTAACATGCTGATAGGAAAGCCCAGTAGAGGGAGAAAATTTTATCATGTTAGGAAAGAAAAGGAATAATTACTGGAACAGCATCCTTGGTTTGATGAGAGAAGATGGATCTGGTACACAAAGTGGAGAGATTGGTTTTGACAGGATGCACAGAGGGTTCATCTAAGGCATCAGGCTTTGCAGACGGGTACAGATGTTGGTAGATGAATGGATGTGGTGGTGGCAGTCTGTGGAAGTTTTCCTCTGATTGCTTTCTCAGAATCAGAATGGTAATTGTTCTGGTAGCAGCTACAGAAGGGACATTTCTCAGAATCTTTACAAAAAATGAAGGAAAGAGTGAATTTGGAAATAACTAAGACATAAGAATGCAAAATGATATGTCCTTTATTCCAACAGAGGACTACCAGGAACTCATTGAAGACATAGTTCGAGATGGCAGGCTCTATGCATCGGAAAATCATCAGGAAATACTTAAGGTAAGTAAGTACCTAGGGTGGACACTGCAGTTATCCACAGAGTTCCCCAAGCACTGTTCCTCTTGCTCCATATTGCCGTCTTTCAGACACCAAGCTTGCCCTGGGCTGAGGTCAGTTTTATATTTTCACCAGACTTATTATTATTATTTTTAATCAGGTGACTGTCTATTGTTGTCAAGTTATATTTCTTTAAATTTGGAAATTTGTGTGCATGTAAGGGTGGGGGAGGTGTGAAACTTCCTTCAAAATCCAAGTGAGCAGCAAATAGTGTTTTTATATTAACTTCAACTAGTTAAGGCTGTTGGCTCCTTGTTCGTCCTTCAAGCCCAAAATTCACTGAATTTTAGATACTTATACATAATTAGCAATATCACTTGCCATATTACTAACCCTATAAATATTCCAAAAATCTCAATGTTACATCTAAACTGGTTAAGAAAAAAAAAAAAAAATATATATATATATATATTAAGTTTTCCTTTCTATATACTTGTAGATAACTAGAAAAAATAAAAACTAGAAAAAAGATAAAACTCAGAGGAAATAATTTTCATGAAGTCTTTTTCAGTTAATCAACCCTCTGCATAACTCTGGGTCATTACAGTTCCACTAGGCTAAATGTCAGAATGTTTAAATATTTAGCCCAGTAACAAAAATCTGTTATTTTTAGGATAAGAAACTGATCAAGGCTCTGTTTGACGTCCTGGCCCACCCCCAGAACTATTTCAAGTACACAGCCCAGGAGTCCCGAGAGATGTTTCCAAGATCTTTCATCCGATTGCTGCGTTCCAAAGTGTCCAGGTTTTTAAGGCCTTACAAATGACTCTGTCCACAAGCCATTCAGTACAAATGTTCCACCAGTGGACTTGGTGGGACAGAGCTGTCTGCCTTCTGCATGCCAGCATACAGCCGGGTATCACTGTCTCCAGTATCAGTGACTTGTTAGAGTTCAATTTTTATAGATAATACAGATATTTTGGTAAACTGAACCTGGTTTTTCTTTCCCAGGATTGTGGATGTGGACTGAGAATGGCTTTGAGTTGCACCTGCTTCTCATTGCTGTGGGCAGATGTCTTGGATACAGCAAGGGCTGGCTGAGCTGGCTTCAGTCAGCTCAGGTGAGACTCATCTGTCCTTCCTGGTTCTCCCTCCTCCTCAAGGGGGCTGTGGTGTAAAGGGCTGCTTTATCTAAAACTTCCACTTTCTCCAGCATAGCCCTTCTTAGGGTGTCTTCTGTACCTGTGTGCAGGCTCTGACCAGGCAAAGCAGGAAAGGAGGGCGGGAGGGAGAGCCCTCCAAGTGCCATTCCCTCACCCTAAGACCTGGGAGGACTCCGTTTCTCCACGGCCTTCACCAGTCTGTGCAATCCAAGTTTGATCCCAGGAGCTTGAGTTCTAAGTGATCATTAAAAAGTACTTAAAGCAGGAAAAATTAGAAATAAAAAGATAAAACCTAAGCACTTCTGCAGACATAATAATGTAGCCCTGTTAACAGCCTTCCAAGTCACCAGTTTCCACTCCGTAACAAATGGACAGTGCTGTGCCTTCAGACTGCATTAGGGCTTGGAGAGTTCAGGTCAGATGTGATCTCCTTGGTGGGTGAGAATCATCTACTGCCAAGAAAAACTGATAAGGAGCACAACCTGAGTAGACCTAACAAGAAGTCCTACTTTACCAAGGGGGGGCGGGTCCTGCCACAGGGGGTCGGAGGTCAGGTGGGATGTGGTGAGGCCAACCTGTCATACCCTCCTTCCCTACTCCCCAAGGTCAGAGACTGACTCTGCCCCAGGAAATGAGCCACACCACTAGGGGTGGTCTTGTTCTCTTCCTGGTGACATCACTGCCAGGAGCAGCCACAAAATTCCAGGCCTCTAAGTGTCAAAGAATCACCTCACTTTTGGTTGGCACAGATGGGCTTCACAATTATTTTCTCCCACAGGAACTTGAATTTTCATTGATACTGACTTCTAAAAAATTTAAATCCACAGGCAAAAAAAAAAAAACCCTATTACAATGAATAAAAAAGAATCCTATAAAACAAACTGCTATTTCCTTAATGAATGGACTGACCTCACACAACCATAGTGTTTTATTTCAGTAACAAATAATTCTGTATACAATCAATCCTCTACACCAAAGTACTAAAAATATGTTTAAAAATATTTTTTAAGAATACAAAGACTATTTCATTATCGTTGAACTAATTTGTCACCTCAGTGAGGTTTTTTAAAAAACCTATTATATTGATTTTTTGAAAGTCCTAATCAAACTTTCTTCTTTATTTGGAAGGGTCCTAAATACCCACTTTCAGATTTTTCTTCAAAAGTTTGAACATCTTCATTTTATAAAAAAAAATCATTAAATTAAGCACTTAGAATTTGCTATATTAGAATTTGGTCTGTATATCTGAGTATAACTATAAGATGAAAATTCAAATGTAGAGCAACCTGAGTTAGTGACCTGAATGATGTGGACATGAGGCAGGCAGAGCCTACACCACCCTGTCTAAGCACTTTAGTAACTTTGTCCACATAAACATTGCTGGTTTCACAAGAAGGCCAGGAATGGGACTACTCTGGGGCTTGGAAGGAGGCTGCAAAAACCCTGGTCACTGTGAAGCGTCCTACAGAAGCAGGCCCGTGTACCAGCTGTACTCCCCGTACCAGCATGAAGCCTCCTCTCTGTCCCTAAGAGAGGAACCTTGGGTGACCTCCCTAAGAGATGCTTTGGTTATGTTGGAAGGCTGGTTGGCTGAGGCCACTGTTACTACCTGCTAAATCAATAAATATTTATTGAACATCTGCTCTATACTAGGCACTGGGGAAGCACAGTGACAAAACAGGCAAGGTTCCTGACATCACGGTGCTTATGTTTTAGAGGTAAGAGACAAATAAACAAATAAATAAACATGAAGCGTATCAGCTAGTGATAAGTGCTCTAATGAAAATTAAAATAGGTGAATGTAACCAAAGTCTGTGTGGCTACTTTGGATTCAGAGATTGTGGAAGGCCTCTCTGAGGAAAAGACATTTAAACTGAAAACTAAATGACAAGAAGGAACCAGCCTTGGGGAAAAAAAGCAGGGGGAAGAGCATTCCAGATAGAGGAAAATCAAATGCAAATACTGTCAGGCAGGAACAAGCATGTGTGTGCATCACAGTCTAGTGAGCAGGCAAGTAAGATGAGAGAGGCTGAGGACCTGGGCAGGGGCCAGATCATGTCAGGCTTTGTAATCTGGATGAGGGGTTCAGTTTAACTCTATGTTGTAAAGATTTAAGTAGAGGATTTTAAGCAGAAGATTTTAAGCAGAGGAATGACTCGATCTAATTTAAGTTTTTAAAAGATAGCTCTGGCTACTGTGTGAAGAATAGAGGCAGAGAGAGCAATTAACAGGATACTGCAATAGAACAAGCAGTCATAAATTGGGAGATGAGGATGTTGTCTGGAATTAAGGTGGTAGTACTGGAGATGAGAGCAGTAGGATTCTGGACATGTTTTAGGGCAGAGTCACTAAAACTTGCTGATGGGGACTGGATGTAAGGCATAAGGAAAAGACACCAAAGACTCATAATTGCTTGAGCAACTAGGTAGATGGAGAAGACTGGAGGAGAAGCAGGTCTGTGACATATGGCAATTTTAAAACATGTCTGGGGAAGCAGATGTGGCTCAAGTGATTGGGCTCCCGTCTACCATATAGGAGGTCCAGGGTTCAATTCCCAGGGTCTCCTGGTGAAATGCTGGCCCGCATGGTGAGCTGGCCTGAGCAGAGAGCTGGCCCACATAGGGTGCAGGCCCACTCGGAGTGCTGGCCCGCGCTGGAGAACTGACACAGCAAGATGATGCAACAAAAAGACACACAGAAGAGAGACAATGAGAGACGCAGCAAATCAGGAAGCTGAGGTGGTGCAAGAGATTGAGCAGCCTCTCTTCACTCTGGAAGGTCCCGGGATCAGTTCCCCGTGCCGCCTAAAGAGAAGACAAGCAGACACAGAAGAACAAACAGAGAGCAGACAGTGAGTGCAAAACAACGAGGGGTGGGGTCGGGGGGTAGAATGGGGATAAATAAATCAATCTTTTAAAAAAAAAACACAAAGTCTGCACCTTCTGGCGCTTCTTCCATGGAAGGTTAGGGTCTGTGTTCCCTCCCATTGAATCTGGGTTCTGTGACTGCTTGACCAATATTATTCACCAGAAATGACACTGTGCCAATTTCTGGACGCAGGTCCTAAGAAACTGGTAGTTTCTACTTCCTCTTTCTTGGAACATGCACACTTGGAACTTAGTCATCATGCCTTTCCGCCAGAGCTTCTGGAGAAACCATGTGGAAAAGAACTGAGCACCCCTCCACCCCACATAGGTCCAGCTGAGCCCCCAGGTGACAGCCAGCAAAACCTGCCAGCTATGTGAGTGAGCCATCTCAAATATGGCTTTCCAGCCTCAAGTCGAGCTGATGCTTCATGGAGCGTCCCCATCAAGCCCACTCAAACTGTAGATCTGTGAGCAAAATCAATGATTATTGTTGCTATAGGCCACTAGGTTTGGGGGTGGTTTCCTATTCAGTAATAACAGGAAGAGGAGAGAAGATTGAGGCTTCTATTTTGACTATTCTAAGTTTGAGATGCCTATTAGACATCCAAAGGGAGAGTTCAAATAGACAGTTGGGGAAAACGGATGTGGCTCAAGAGGTTCAGCGTCCATCTACCATATGGAGGGACTGGGGTTCAATCCCTGGGACCTCCCGGTAAAAAAAAAAAAAAAAAAAAAAAAGACAGTTGGTTATATGAAGTCTCAGGGGGTCAGGGCTGAAATACAAATTTTAGTGTCACAGAATAAAGACTTGAGACATGTTGAGGTCTAGGGAAAAGTGTGTAAAGACAGGAAGCTCTGAATTCTAGAATTTCCCATGGGTAAAGAGACTAAGACTTTGAGGAGCTGCTTAGTAAGTAAACAGGAAGAGGTCAGAGCTGAGCGTCTCTTCCCTCCAAGAGCACTTGTTCTGTGGGTAAAATCTGAGGGGGGAGTGGAATCTGTCCAAGTCATTCCTTCAGGCTGTGGTTATTGTACTTTAGCCATACTGAAGCTCTGCATTTATGGATTTAGCAGTTTAGTTACCCTTGAATTTCCAATGCTAATAAAATTTTTTGTCTTTTCACACAGAAGATGATTATCTTCGCTTTGGAAAATTGCTTCCTCTGAATACTTTTCTGAACTGTTAACTATGTTGTCTGTAGGCACTCTCTGGATTTAGGTTTACAGGTGATTTTAAAATGTCATATGGTAACTTGGGAAAGGTGGCTGCATAGCACAAAGCAAGGACTCACTTGCCCTCTGGCAGATCTTTACAGGAAGATGCACCAGGGCTACCGCCTGCTGCAGACCACAGAGGTGATGAGCCTGTGCACTAGAAAACCCAGGTCCAGCCACAAGCTTCTCCTCAACCCAAAAGAGGTGCCTCTTAATAGCAGCTCTGCTTCCTTCCATATAGCAAGATGGGACCAAATCTACACCACTCCTAGCCAACATTTGAGTAGCAAATGGATTTGGTGAGGCTGGAGTAAAACAACTCCTTACCAAGTAGAGGGAGCCTTATTACCTAGGGCCAATTGCTAGGCAAGGCATCAGCTACCTCTGAATCCAGGTCTTGGGAGTGGCCAGCAGGGGCCCTTCTGCAAGAAATTAGAGGCCTTGGCAAAGCTTCCTTTCTGTGACCATCAACTCCAGGGACTGTGAGCCCAGTTCAGGGGTGTCCTAAATGTGTGTGTGGTTCCTTGTCTCCTTCCCGCCTTTGATATTACTGATAAGCAGGTAGGAGATCATCTTCGGGGGCCTATGGGTCCAGCAAGGCTGCTCCTGTAATTGATGTCAGTGATACAGCCAAGGAGCCATTACTACTTGGCTTGGATCGCTTTCCAGAGAACACGTAGGGTCAAAATAGATTTAGAAAGTGAAACCACTCTAATCCACAGTTAAGTTGCTCTAATGGAATAAAAGGGATATAAAATAAAACCCACCAATTACAAACAATGATGATAACTCAGCATTGCTTGGTTTTCAGACTATCTCATAAGGGGAATGAGACTGCAGACCTTAGTTACTAATAATTCTTTTTTATGTGTTTGCTCATTCATTCACTTATGCAATAAATATTTACTGAAGGCTCCTAAGTGCCCAGCATTGTAGCAGCTGGGAAAAATGCATTGGAAAAAATAAAACCCCTGCCCTTGTGGAAGTTAGAGTCTAGTGGGGGATAGATACACAATAAACATGTCATGTAAAGTCAAGTAGTGATAAGTGTTATAAAGAAAATAAAGAAGGGCTAAGGGATAGACTGTGTGTTGAGGGGCTGGCAGTCACTATTTTAGAGAGGGTGAGCTCATCATTGGAGTCATGAATCTAGGCCCCTCCCAGGTAAGTGGCTCCTCAAAACAAGCCTGGGAGCATGGGCCCTGGCAAGCTCCTTTACTGGCCCAGCAAGAATTTGACATTTTATCTCACGCTAGGCTAACCAAAGCTCCAAGTTGTGAATGCCATTTCGCAATTTCTAGTCCAGGCGCAACCTAGTGATTATAGAATATAACTGCCTTGGCACTTAAATGCCCATAATTCAAGACAAAATGTTACCAGTGGGGCATTGGGGACCAGAGCTGATTTATTGCATAGTGTTTGATACAGCCTTTGCAGCGTAGATCTTTTAGATCTTTTTGGTTTAGATCTTTTCCTTCGCTCTGCCTGGCCCTTCATGGGAAGTCATTGAGGTCATTTCAAGCTATAAACAATGCTCTGAATCATGCACACACATCTCCATGCACATTCATTCAGTGCTTGTTATGACCTAGGCACCATGGTAGCCTGGATATACATTGCCAAACCAGGGGAGAAAAGGAGTTGAAAGAATGATGAGGGGGAAAAAATCATCCCATAATAGTAATCTTGTGTATTGTCCCACCACATGTAGTTCCAAGAGCCTGTGGCCACCTTACTTGGACCATTCTCTAATCCCAGATTCTATCCTAGGACTGAAGGATAACTTTGAGGCACAATTTGGAGGTTACTGCCTTTTTCCTACATGGTACAAAAGGTAGGAATACTACCCTACCTCAAACCTGAGCTTTGGTTCTGGTCTTGCCTCCACTTTGAGGTTGGAAAAAAAAAAAAGGAACAATTGTTGAACAGGAAATGTCCCGAGGAGGACAGAACCCAGCAATATGTGACACGGCCACGCCCAGCAGCAGAGCATGGCGGAAAGTGTGAGCTTGGGGGTGAACCCTGGCCAGGCCTGCTGTGCTTAGCCCTATGCAGCCTTAAGGGTAACTCACCATGCATGACCACAGATTGGTCATCAACACATGGAGCCAGTGTGGCTATGTGTATATAATGCCTGGTCATCTGTATAAAACTATTAACTGTATAGTAAGATGGCAATGATGGCAAAACAAAATTATGCCTGGAATCTAGATGTTAGATCCGGGTGACTTGGCTTGAGAAAATTAACTTTTAGTAGCTATATCAGGTGTTTCCAGTGATGTGGATGCAAGTATAAGAGTCTTGGTAAGCCCTCTCAGGGCTTCCCAGGAGGAACAGGGGTGACTCAAGCAATATCACATACCTAGCACCCCTCTTCCCAATATTCCTAATGGGCTCTTCTGAGAATGCATTCTCTCCATTTATCACAGCAAAAGGTAACTTCTTTAAGATTTATGTATCATAATGCTCATTTTCTCCAAGAGTCTCATTATGTCCTCTGTAGTACCTGGATTTGTATTTCAGCTCTGCCACTTACTAGTGGCTCAACTTCATTAACTCCTCTACCTCAGTTTCCTCATGTGATAAATAAAGATAATGATAGTACCTACCAAATAAGGCTGTAATTAGAATTAAATGAGTTCATAACATGGAAAAATTCTTAGAGTACTGCCTGGCATGTAGTAAGGGCACAATAAATGTTAATTATCATCATCACCTTCCAATTCTTGAGACCTGAGAAGTTAAATCCAAGATATATTCTTTAAAAGAGTTCACACTCTGCTGGTTTCTCCCATTTCACCAAAACAGAAAAGTTAGAACTTGACAAAAGAAAAAGGCTGCAGTGTGTGATTTGGGTTCTCATATAAGACCTTCTGAAAACTCCTATCCTCCTGAGCTGGGAAGGTGAACATGCTCTTCCAGTCTCAAGACAAGTTTTCTCAGGTCAGGAATGGTGTACACATATACATAAATACACACACACAGAAGCTGCCAATCCTTCATCTTTTCTTATTTCCAATCTTCAGCCCCTAATGCATGAGGATGGTAATACACCTCCCTGCAGAGCCCCGAACCACACATTCTCTCTCAACTTAGATGTTTCCAGCTTGGCAAAGTCCATTTCTGACTCCAGGAAAGCAGTGTTCAAGGCTGTAAGTAAATAAGGTCAATAAGCATGCTCACACGCTCACTTTAGCAGAATATAAACTCATGACCCAAAAGAAACAATAATTTTTCATCATTCTACACTGTCAGTGGGACAAAGCCCCTGTTTGAGACATGAGAACACAGACATGACCAAGGTGGGTCTGACCACTGGGCAGCACGTACCTGGGAGAGCACAGAACTCAAAGTCGAATGTGTTAATGGAGTGTGGACAGCTTGAGAAGAAAGAATTTCCTCTTTTTTGAAAATGAATACCAGGGGGGAAAGTCAGTAATTATACAGTGGAGAAATCAGACAATACCTTTGCTGGATGATCAAAATTAGCATCTCCAATAAAGGACAAATGAACATTATGTGCCTCCAGATGTGATACCCTGAGAAGGACATAACATCACCTGTACAATACTCAGGTCAAGAATACATAGCTTCAATCAAAATACAAGGAAACATCAAACACAAAATGAGGAATCCTCTATTCAAAAAAAGGGGGAGGATGAAAAATAAATTGCACATCAATGAAACTAAAAACATTTGTACCTGAAAGGTACTGTACCAGTCTGATATTATTTATGAATTCCAAAAAAGATATTTCGTTATGTTTGTAAACAAGCCCCAGGGAAAGAGACAAGCCTTATGCCAGCCTACAGCTGAGATCAGAAGAAGTTGGACCCACAGAGCCTTAAGAGGAAAGAGGAAGGCTGAACCCTCACAGACATTGCCTGCCATCTTGCATCAACACGTGGCAACAGACTTTGGGTAAGGAAGTAACTCTTATGGTACCTTGAGTTGGACTCTTTAGGGCCTTGTAACTGTAAGCTTCTACCCCAAATAAATACCCTTTATAAAAGCCAACAGATTGCTGGTACTTTGCATCAGCACCCCTTTGGCTGACTAATACAGAATTTGGTACCAAGGAGTAGGGAAGTGCTTTGGCAAATATCAAAATGCTGGAACAGTTTTATAAATGGGTAAGGGGTATTTTTTGGAGGAATTGTGAGATGCTTGATGGAAAAGGCCTAGATTGCTTTGAAGAGACTGTTGGTAGTAATATGGAGCCTAAAGTTATTTCTGATAAGGCCTTAGAAGGAAATAATTGTGAGATGCTTGATAGAAAAGGCCTAGAGTGCTTTGAAGAGACTATTAGTTGGAATATGGACACTAAAGAGACTTTTTAAGAGGTCTTAGAAGTAAATGATGAAGCTATTATTGGAATCTGGAGGAAAGTAGATCCATGTTTTAAAGTCAGAGAGAACTTATCAAGATTAACTCCTGATGTTTTATGGAAGGCAGAATTTGAAAATGGCGAGCCTGGGCATTTAGCTGAAGAACTTTCCAAAGTAAACTTGGAGAATGCAGCTTGGCTTCTCCTTGCAGCTTATAGAAAAATTCTAGAAGAGAGAGAAGTTGAGAACTGAATTATTGGACACAACAAAACCAGAAGCTGTTTCTGGAAATTCCAAGCTTCTGGAAATCAAGCCCCCAGATGATAGTGCCTTATTTGAGGAATTAACTAAACTTGGAACTTGTAAATCAGGATTGAAAATGCAGTTATCTAGGAAAAACTTGTGGAAAATCTTACTGTCTGGTGGCTTAGACCCCTGATTCCTGCATGCTAAACTAACAAGCTTTTTGTGAGAGTTACATGAAAAAAACAACTGTCAGCCTGGACTAAAAGGGACATGGAAGGGAGATATGGAAGGGAAAACAATTTTAAGAGGAAAACCATGGAAGCTGAGATCTGGAATTAAGACATCTCCTTGGTCCAAGAGAAGGACTCCACCCATGTGTACAGAAAGGGCGAGTTTGCCCCAGCAGTTGAAGAGAGTGAGTGTTCCAGATCACTGTTCAGGGAGATTTTTGCCACCCTAGGGTACAGAGAGGGTGAAGCATATTCCCCAAGGGTTGGGGAGAGTGAAGTCTGGAGCTTGGTCACCACCCAGATGCTTGATGAGAGTGGAACCAAGAAAATGGCTGTTGTGCAAGCCTGTGGAAAGGGTGGGCCCCCATGAGGCCCCAGGGAGAAGAAACCATCATCTTGAGAATGACTCTCAAACTTTGAAATCTAATGAAGTATGCCCTGCATACTTCATTGGAACTGTAGGGGACCTGTGACTTATGTTTCCCTCCAAAATTCTCCTTATGGTAATGCAAATGTTTAAACTTTGTCTATCCTTTGTATACTGGAAGCAGATAAACTGTTTTGTAAGTTTCAGATGTCTACATCCAGACAGGACTTTGCCCTAAGACAAACTGCATTTCTTTAAATGGATTGTGATATGATTTTGTACTTAGCATTGTTACTGATTTAAAGTTTTTTGGAATATTGTAATGTCTTTTTTGGAATTAAGAGGGTGGAGTGTAGCAGTTTGATATTATTTATGAATTCCAAAAAAGATATTTGATCATGTTTGTAAACTGATCTGTTCCTCTGGGTGTGATACCCTTTGACTGTATTAGATTCAGCTGAGATGTCTTTGATTAAATTACGATTAGGGCTTTGATTCAATCATGTCATTAGGGTGTGCAGGGCTGAGTCCCCACCCCCTTGGCAGGGTGATAAAACAAACTTTCACACAGAAGTAGACACACAGAGAAGAACCACACAGAGGAAGGGAAACAGCTCATTAGACATGGCAGAGGCCCCAGGAAGAGAGATGAGCCTTATAGTCTACAGCTGACTTTTTAGAGAGAACAGAACAGCTGAGCTCAGAAAGAAATGAGCCCTGGGGAAAGAGACTAGCCTTATGCCAGCCTACAGCTGAGATCAGAAGAAGCTGGACCCACAGAGCCTTAAGAGGAAAGAGGAAGGCTGAACCCTCATAGACATTGCCTGCCATCTTGCATAAACACATGGCAACAGACTTTGGGTGAGGAAGTACCTCTTATGGTACCTTGAGTTGGACTTTTTAGGGCCTTGTGACTGCAAGCTTTTACCCCCAAAAATATACCCTTTATAAAAGCCAACAGGGAAGCGGCTGTGGCTCAATCAGTAGGGCTCCCGTTTACCATATGGGAGGCCCCGGGTTCGGTTCCCGGGGCCTCCTGGTGAAGGCAAGCCCGCCCGCAAGGCGTGGTGAGCTGACCCAGCGAGCACAAGCAGCAAGGGGGGGATAAATGAATAAATAAATAAATAAAATCTTTAAAAAAAAAAAAAAAAAAAGCCAACAAATTTCTGATACTTTGCATCAGCACCCCTTTGGTTAACTAATACAAGTGGTATATCCATACAATGGAGTATCATTCAGCAATAAAAAGGAATGGAGTACTGATACCTACTTCATCATGGATGAACCTTGAAAACATGCTAAAAGAAAGAAGCCTGTCACAAAAGACCATATATTATATGATAGCATTTATATGAAATATCCAGAATAGGCAAATCCATAGAGACAGAAAGTAGATCAGGGGCTGCCTAGGGTTGGGGGGTTTTGAGGAAATGGGGAGTGACTGCTAATAGGTACAGGTGTCTTTTGGGGGTGATGAAAACATTCTAAAATTGATTGTAGTAATGGTTGCACAACTCTGTGACCATATTAAAAACCAATGAACTGTATACTTTAAATAGATTAAAGGAGGCTAAAGAGACACGACAACCAACTGTAATACCTGACCCTGGCCTGGATCCTATACTGGAGGAATATGCAATAAAAGCCATTACTGAGTCAACTGACAAAATTAGAATCTGAATAGTAGTTCAGAGAAAAGTATTTTATCAACCAAAATTTATGAAGTTCACATCTGTGCTGCAGTTAGGTGACAGAAAAATCCCTATTCTTAGGAAATACACCTTGCAGTATCTAGGAGTAAAGAGTTGTAACATTTACAACTTCCTCTCAAATGGTTCAGAAAAAAATGTGTGCACATATATGTGTCTGGAGGGAAAACAAGTGATAAAGCAAATGGAGTAAAATGATAATAATAGGTTAATTTGACTAAAGGATATACCTGTGTTCTTTGTACTATTTTTATTTTTGCAACTTTTTGTAACTTTGAAAATGCCTCCAAATAAAAGTTTAAAAATAATCCCAAATGACTTTTCTCTCTGGGCAGTGGAGAGCTGCATGAAAAGAGATCAGAACGAATGCTACAAATGTCTGAGTGTGGGTGTGGGTGTGCGTATGTCTGCACACCAGGGAGTATACACATGCTACGAAGTGTGCTTCCCATTTGCCCCCAGGTCCTGTGGCCTGCCCAGCAAGGACCACTCACCTCTTACCTTCGCATGCAAGCAGAATGCTCAGTTACTTTGGGGGAAGAAAGTGGAGTCCTTGGTACTCCTGAAGCAGACAGAGGCATGAGCTGTCCTGTAGGCTTTCTCCCCCACTGGCTGGACCGTTAGGCCTAGGCTTTGCTATTTTCTGAGAAGCTTGCCATTTTCGGAAGTCTATTTCCAGACTGAAGAATTCTCCACCCACTGACGTCACGAGAACCACTCTTTCTCCAGGTTCTCTATGTTGGGGAGCAGAAGGAAGAGGAACAGCGTTCATATATATTGAGGGGCCATTTTGTGCCATGTTCTGGGGTATACATATATTATCTTATTTAAACCACACAGAGCCCTGCCAGATGAGTAAACTGAGGCCAAGGTCCCACGACAAACAAGGGCATAGAGCTGGGATTCAAAGCCAAAAGCCTAGACTCCCCTGCTTCCACCACACACTCTTGCTTCAGATACTGAGATTTCCCCCCCCCCCCACTTTCTCTCCTCTTTTGCTGTCTGATTTGAGGCCACAGCCTGATCTCAACCCTGGTAATGAAACAAAATCACTGTTCACGGGAATGGATCCAAAAGACCCAGCCAACCTTGGAAAACACCAGCGGGGCTGCCATCAGTCCTGTTTTTCGAGGCCATGGTGATGTTGGGAACCACTCTGAAGGAAAAATACAGAAATATCTCGTCTTTTCTTTAACCTGCCAAAATAGACACAGTCTTCAGGCTGGGCACCAAGTTGTTGGCACTGTGTAGCCCACGATCCTGGCATGCACATGGCACTTGCAGTGGACAGCTGTTTTGGAGAATCTTCCTGCCCGACGGAATCAGGGTGGTGGTGAGGGTGCTGGAGGAATAAAGAGACTGCAGCTGCAAGGGTGGGAGGGTAGGCGAAGGAGGGTCCTAGCAGTGGCCATTTTTCTATCAAGCATGTACCCAAGGGCCAAGTCAGAGGCAAAAATACACATGGGTGGGAAGACATCCTCAGAGACTTTCCTGTTAGCTGAAGACCCAAACAAGAGTTGCTAGGAGAAGAGGTTCTAAGTTTAGAGATGCAGAGAGCCATCAGACATAAAGAACCCACCTGTGGTGGCATAAGCACAGCTGAGACACAGTAATGATGTTATTGGATTCAGCCATGCCTGAGCCCCTGCACTTTTTTTTTTTTTTTTTCTCTTAAAGATTTTATTTATTTATTCATTTATCCCCCCCTTGCTGCTTGTGCTCGCTGGGTCAGCCAACCACGCCGTGCGGGCGGGCCCGCCCTCACCAGGAGGCCCTGGGAACCGAACCCGGGGCCTCCCACATGGCAAACGGGAGCCCTACTGATTGAGCCACAGCCGCTTCCCTGCACTTTTTAATTACAGGTTAAAAAAGTTTGCATTTTTGCTTATGAAATTTTCAGCTGGGTTTTGGTCATTTATAATAACAACATGAGTAAAAGTCTTACTGAAACAGCATTGGCTTCTCTAGCATATTTTTTCAAGAACGGTGCCTCTATAACAGCCAGGGTAGGAGGCAGAGAACTTTAAAATGGAGTCACAGGACATGGTAAATCCAGAATCAGGGGGGTCCCAGAGAAAGGAAGAGATCTGACCTTGGCCCTGCCCCAGGAGGCCTCAGCTCTGGGAAAGGGGTGAAATGCTCAGATCTGGTTTAAGTTGCCTAGAACTCAGATTGGGAGTGAGCATAGGCCAAGGCAATCCCAAGTAATGATGGTAGCTACCTTCTGCTGAGCCCTTATTACATGCCAGACAATGTGTTATGCATATTATCTCATTTATCCTCATTGCAGCCCTGAGAGGTATATATGTTATCAGCACCATTTACTAGATGATGAACAGGGGCTCAGAGTGGTGAAGTAACTTACTAGTCACCTAGCTAGTAAGTGGCAAAGCAGGGATTCGAACCTAGCATGTTAGACTCTAAAACCTCTGCTTTTAACAACTATATTGTGGGAGCAGATGTGGCTCAAGTAGTTGAGCACCTGCTCCCCACAAGGGAGGTTCTGGGTTCAATCCCCAGCCCCAGTACCTCAAAAAACAAAACAAAACTATATTATACTTCCTCCAAGATGGGTCAACAGGGCAGTTGGCTCTATGGAGAATTAACAATAATCTTTTTTGTTGGTATGGTCCTAAATACATTGTGTATACAATTTTGCTTAATCCTGACAAGATCCATTTTACAGATAGTGAAACTGAGGCTCAGAAGTAGGAAGTAACTTGCTCAAAATCATTTGGGCAAACTGGTGACCCTCCTGAAGTTGAGCAGGCCAGTTTGCAGTCTGCAGGAACTTGTGTCTGTGCAGGGGCTAGGGGCTGGCTTTACCACATTCATCCGTGTTTAAGGGCAGTGATAGGACTAGTCTGGCCCACAAAGGTCTCTGACAGGTGAGGGCCCCAATCAGTGTTTGCAGCCACAGATCCAATTGCAGAACAAAAATTTCACTATGGCAAAGAGTTCTGCATTCACAAAAAGATTCCCAGCTCGAGCCAATGTCCCATTTACTTTTCAGCAACTCTTGATATGGTCAGATTCCAGTCCAACCAGAGAGATTCAGCCTCCTGGTGTTCCCAGGGGGAACCTAGCTATGAAAGGAGTCCCTGTCTTCTGGCAGGGCCATCCTCAGCAAAAAAGGCTGCAGGACTAAGCTGAGCTGTATTAAGAATGGAGATTCCAACTCCTCCCCAGAGAGCTTCAGCCTGCCTGGCTTCCTCCCTGCCCAAGTCCCAGAGGCCCTCACTGTTGAGCCTGTCCTGATGCTTTGCCGAGCTCAAAGGCGCCTGTCCTAAAGAGACATGGCAAGGCTGTCTTTCATCATTCCCTGAGCAACCCGTGCCTGGAGGAGTGACCAGGCAGGGATCCAGGCAACAGGACAGAAGGGGCCAGGGCTGCCACTATCGTTCACTGCTAGAAGTGTGCCAGGTGACTGGGAGGTAAGCTGTAAGCCCACCCCATTCCCTGCTCTCCCACCAGGAGAGCCTACTCTCCGCTGGGGCGGGGGGAGGGGCTGCTGGCAGGGACAGAAATCCAGTCCTGGATCTTCCTTGAAGCTAGGTGAATAGTAACCTTCTGGATGCTTTTCCACAAGCAATCTGTGCTCTCTGAATCTGGAGCACATGTTGAAGGCAGGAATAGAGGGAAAAAAGGGCCAGGAGGTCAAACCCAGTCCTTCTAAGCCTGGAAAGTCCAGCACAGGTTCTGGGAGTAGACAGTCTTGGGCTTAAATCCCAGCTCTATCACTTGCTTTTCTTGGACAACACCTTAACTTCTTGCCATACTTATACAAGTACTTATTGAGCTTTCTACATGCTAGGGATCCAATGGACGGGGGTGGGAGGGAAAGGACTCATTCATTTTCTTGGTGCTTACAGTCTAGTGGGGGAGACAAATATTAATCAAAACAAACAAACAAAACCAGGTGAGATATCCAGAGACTAGAGGTATAATATATAATTAAGGAGACTTCACCCACTCCTAGAGGTCAGAGGTTTTCCTAAGGAAATGATAACAGAGCTGAGATCTGGAAGAAGCACAGGAGTTTACTTAAGAGGGTGTGAGTGGGCATTGCATGCAGAGAGATAGAATGTTCAAGGTAGGCATCATGGCTTCTCTAAGGAACTGAAAGAGGGCACATGAGGCTGAAGTCCAGAGTAGAGGAGCAAGTGGGGGAAAACTATGCTAAAAAGTGGATCTTTAGCTTAGGAGCAATAGGAAACCTTTTGAGGTACTCCTAGCAGGGAGGTGAGATGATCACACATGTTGGAAAAGATTACTCTGGTCACCTGTGAACAATAATGAATGGATTGGAAGACAGACAGGGTGCCTTCTGGAGACCAGTTAGGAGGTCTCAGATACTTGCCTGTAAAACGGAGATAACAATAATACTATCTCATAAGCTGTTGCCAGGATTCAATAAGATAACACATTTTAAGTGTTTATCCCTTACCTAGCACCGTAAAGGCTCAATGAGTGTCGTTATTGATCCCTTTATTGTTGGTTCTCTTCAGAGTGCAAGTCTTTCTGCTACATGGTTGCTTCT
Organism: Tolypeutes matacus; assembly: GCA_026826555.1. NCBI lineage: Eukaryota > Metazoa > Chordata > Mammalia > Cingulata > Chlamyphoridae > Tolypeutes > Tolypeutes matacus. The sequence goes on from JAKSZT010007815.1 coordinate 40,963,815, forward strand.
GTGAGATGGAGTAGGAGAGGGTGGTGGTGGTGGTAGTGTTTCCCAGAGTGGAAACGAGGTTTGTATCAAGTCACGTCATCGAGGCCAGAATCCAGGCTGCTTGAAGACGTTATTAGAATGGCTTGAAAGTATGAATGATTTACGCAGAAAAACGAGTTTGAATTGCTCCCGGAAGGATGCTAGCGCGACCGCAGGCCCTCGCGTTAGCTGAGGAAAACTGGTGCTTTCCTGCCAGGTGAACAGGTGTAGGGCTCACGCTCATGGCAGTCCGCGGAGGCTGGGACCCTCGGCACTCCCCAGTCCCGGGCAGACCTGCGGGCTTCCGCCAGGCAGGGCTACCCCCGCTCGCAAGCGCCGGTGCCCCGCCGCGGGCAGGGGGTACCAAGAAAAAGGAGGGTCTCCCTAGAGCGGGTTCCAGCCCGTCACGTGGCCCGGTGGGTGGGGACTGACCTGAAGTTGGGGAAATCCTGGGCTCTCCCAACTTCCAACTGCGCCGCCTGCGCTCGGGAGTCCCCGCTGTGGGCGCGGAGGTGGAGTGTGCCGTACCGTGGGAATCTGCAAAGCTGGGCAGCGGCGCGGGCGGCGGGATTCGAGCCATGGCCCAGCTGTCGGTGATCCCAGGGTCTGCCACAGCGTGGACAGGTGAGCGCGGGCCCGGGAGCGGCGGCTGGGGTGGGAGAGGCTGCTCCAGCATTGGGCCCCACATGCCATCCACGTCCTGAGGATGTGGGGCACCACGGGAGGGGGGCGTTGCGTGAAACGGCCGCGGAGGACCCTTCGTGCCACGGAGCAGTCCAGCCAACGCCAACCCCTCCTCGCTCGCTCTTCTCGGGGAGGGGTGGTCTGGCGAGCCGCTCGGCGGTTGACACGCCTGCGCCCAGGAGCGACGCGCCAGGCGGGGGCGCTGTCCTGGTCCCGCCCCCAGCGCGCGCACTGGCTTGCTCCCTGTGACGTCACGCTCGGCTATATAAAGCGCGAAGCGCGGTTCTCGCGGCTCTAGACAAGCGCGAGGCTGAGGGCTGCGGGGGCTTGAGGGGTGACCCGGACGGTGGACGGCAGGCGCCTCAGCGATGTTTTACTCAGGGCTCCTCACCGAGGGCAGCCGCAAGGAGACAGACATGCGGGAGGCGGCGTCGCTGCGACAACAGCGCCGAATGAAGCAGGCCGTGCAGTTCATCCACAAGGACTCCGCGGACCTGCTGCCCCTGGACGGCCTCAAGAAGCTGGGCTCGTCCAAGGACACGGTGAGCCCCCGCGGCCGCGGCCGCCTCAGGATCCCCGAGCGCGGCGTCGCCCGCTCTCTCCCCTGCCCTCGCAGCTGTCACCTTCGCGCTGCACCGTCGCTCCCGGGCCCGCCCATTGCCACTTTCACTGAGTCACCGGCCCCGGCCCTGCTGCTGTCCACTGCCTCGTCGTGGCTCTGTCACGGATTCTTCACCATCCAAAACCCCCGGTTCAGTTTTTCTCGGGATTCCGCCTTAGCTTTTCTAGCTCGCGCTCTCTTCTCTGCCTCCTCCCTTCGTTATTCTCCTCTGTCGAATGAAGAAAGACCCTGCCCTGCCTTTTTGCTCTCTGGTCTCTTTTCGTTAGCGTCATTCTTAGTACTGAATTTGGTTGCCTGGGGCTTAAGCCTCGTACGGAGGGAAGCTCCCGCTGCCTCAGAGGCTGCTTGGCGAGTCCTAGGAGTCAGACGGAGGTGACTCCTAATGGATTTGAGGAGAGAACGAAATGGGAAAAGGGGTTTCTTGGCAGTTATAGTATCCAGGCGACTTTTGTTGAATCAATTTTCCCCCCATGAAAAACCTACTTCCCAATTTGATTTGGAGCTTTAATTATCTTTAACCATCCTGAGTGGGGAGAGAAAAAAGGGTCGAACATGAAGGTTTCCTGAATTCCAAATATCTCTTCATTATTTTCATCCCTCCACCTACTTACTCCACCCCTATCGCCAAGGAGTGGGCAGAGAGGAAGCTGGGACCGCTCCACCTCACTGACCAGCTAACCTGCCGAGCAGGGGCTGGCGCAGTCTTTTTTCTAGCAGCGTTGTTCCAGAGAAATTCGTTGCGTTAAGCGGGAGAAGCCCCAGGACTGGAGGTCTGGGTTCAAATACCATGCTGCCTTCTGTCTTTAAGATGGGGATGGATGGTATGAAGAACTGTATCTCACGCTCATCTCAGTCACTGTAGTGGTGCAAGGCCAAATTTATGTTTAGCTTTGTAGGTTTTTTTAAATCTGAGTTTTCTTGTAGTTTGCTTTCCTTGAATTTCAGGATCACATTAGGCATCTGGGCAGTAATTTATAAAGCATTAATTAAATGTCTGTTAGAGATGAAGTAAATGCTCTCCGTTTTTTGAGTGGTTTTTGTTTGTTTTGAGCTTTTGAAATGCTTAATTTGGGGGGTTTTGTCAGCCCTTGTTCACTGGAATTGCCATTTCCAGGCCCAGGATGACTATGGAGGGCAGAACTTCTGTGTAAATTTCCCTTTTTTTTTTTTTTTTTTCCCAACACCTTTAATGACACATGAATACCAATATCAGATTTGTCTTCTCCACATTGTGACAGAGAATCATTTTTAGTTATTTATGTGCAGGGGATGTCTACCCTCGTTATCTTGCTCTGTTTTTAAAAGTTATTGTTGCTACCCAAAGCACATGATAGTCAATCTGACTCATGCTAATGTAGAGTGATAAGTGACAGAAATGTATTCCTAGAAAAGACATAACACTGTCTTCCTGTCTTTCACTTTATTTATTTATTTTTTTTTTTTTTTTACCAGGAGGTACCGGGGATCGAACCCTGGTCTCTCCATATGGTAGACAGATGCCGAACCTCTTGAGCCACATCCGTTTCCCTGTCTTTCACTTTAAAGCAGTCTAGATTCTTAGTCTTCTTTAGATCAAAATGATCCTAGTTCTTAGAAATCTTAGGAACCACTAAAGAGGAAATTATTCAGAAAAGAATAAAAATGTGGATTTTTTTTCCTTCCCTTCATGCTGGATTTAAGATATGTTTGACACTTGATTGTCCTGGGCTGTCAAGGAGTTCTCTAGTGCTAAAGATCTCTTGCTTTTTCTCCAACCTTCTATCTGGGATTCCTACACTTACTTCATCCTATGTGGGAAGAATTTCACCTGCTTTTCTTTCTCATTTTTCTTTTTTTAAATTTTATTGTGATAACATATGCCATTTGCTTTTCTGTCTCCAGTCTGCCTCAGTCGAGCCACGCAGGAGCTGATAGCATACCGCATAGGCAGTAGGGTGCAAGTAGGAAGCATCCTCAAGAAGCAAGGTGTTACCATGGATGGTCACATCCAGTCACAATTCACTGTGAGACCCTGAACCATGGTTCACACTTTCTCTCACTTTTTGTCAGAAAGATGATATCCCTCTTTGATTGTTCTCATACCTATAATGCACAAGTGATTACAGAGAAGAGCCAGAACAGGTCACAGAAGCCAAGGCAGACCGAGATATGGGTAGGAGAGCTGTATCATCCAGTGCGTGCAGCATGCTTAAGTTTTCTTGGAAATGATGTTGCTCCCTTGGTATACTCTTACCACTTTACTTTGTACATACATCCTGTAGGCTAAACCAGTGTGGACTCAATTTTTTTCTCACTGGAAGTGAAATTTGGAGGATGCCAAAATTAATTAAACAGTTCTTGCTTGAAGTGGTTTATAGAACCAACTCAGTGGAAGGAGATCACTGAAAAGGAGGGGATGGCATGAGGGGAAATGAGGGGAAATAATAAATTAGTTTTAATTGACTCTGGGGTTTGTGCCAGTGTGAAGATTGTGGGTTGTTATTCCTCATACTAATGACCTATATTCACATTGTGCTGCTGGGTTGTCTGAGTTATCTACCTCTTACCATGCTGTTTCTGTTTGAAACCAGCGTGCCTTTTTGGATTGGCAAAGGGCACCCATGAGCAATCAAAGGTGGTCTTGTTCTCTTGAACCCGGTAAAGTACCTTTGCCCTATTACTGTTTGTGTGGATTTGGCTGCCACAAAATCTACTGTGGAAAGTTAATCTTCTTTCTTATGTCTGGCTCTCTTATTTTGTTTATCATTCCATTTGTGCTGTTTATTCTGTACTAGATTAAGAATTAAAATCAGAGCTATGAACAAGTAATATTACATTTATTATTTTTAAAGAACTTGAAGCTGGAGGAAAATAACCTGTTTCTTGGTGTTTTTTTTTCTGTTGTAATTTTTTTTGTTTTAGCTACCAGATTCATGAATGTTCTTCTCATTGTGCTAAGGACTTTTTTTTTTTTTAATTTTAAAAGCAATCATGTGACATGAATTTATGCTGTTTTTTTTTTAAATGGCCTTTATCTGTCATTGTAATATCACTCAGTATAATTCCCAAGTCCTGAAAAAGCACCTGTACTACAACTGCTTTTCTCTTCCCTGCCCCAAAAGCATCCAGTGGCCACTGGCTCCACCTCACTGTTGTAATTTCTTCCATTGCTTGAATCATAATATGTCTACAACAAAATACCATTAAGTCCACTCTAGTCCATAGCTTTTCCCCTGATCCTGAGGAGTTTGGGATGGTGATGTCCACTCCACCTCTAAGTGAGAGAGGGCTTATATCCCATGGATATGGTGGATGGGATTATCCTGCCTGCAGCTGCAGGCTCTCTCCATTCCCTGGGATGGCCGTTGTCCATCATCGTGTCCTCACCAGGTAAGTCCATTGAGCTGTAGAGTAGGAGTTGCAGCTCCACTGAGATTCCAGGCACAGCTGGCACATGGGCAGGCCAGAGGCTCCAGTCTCTGGAAGTACACCTGCAAACTCCAGCATCACATATAGGTTTGAATAGAAGGGACTAATGGACCATGTGCAGGGTGGACTTATTTGAGTCCAACTCTGTCACTCTCAGGAGCACAGATTCCAAAGTAGAGCCCACTGATAAGGCATCAATCTCTGGAGCTATCCCCCCTTACACAGGACCTGGGTGTCTCCAGAATGCTGTTTTAACTATATGATGATACTACTGATCTGTATGCATCAGGCTATATCTTTACTTGACCAGCAGTAGAGAGAGAGTTTTACTATCCTGTGTATGCTTGCTTCTGTTTATAACCAAGTGCTGTAGCAAAGCTGACTAGAATTAAGAATGGAGGGTCCTGGAACAGCAAAGTTAACTGACCATGAAATGACTAGCCCTATACTCTGAGTATCTGATCTACCTGATCATAATTTTAGTCAATTAGAGCAGCTCTAGATGGTCCCCTATAGATAAATATCCATAATGCCATAAAGTCTTGGACTGGAGAACTTTGGAGCTTTAGAAAACAATGGAATGCCAGTAAAAAACCAGGCTCTGGTCCAAACTGAAGATTTCCAGAGCCATAATTGCATCCTAATTATAGTAAATATTATTTGAATACCTGCTGTGTTCAGGACACTGTACTAGGTGATAGGACCATAAAAATGAAGATAGCAAAGTTTCTCTCCACAAGGAGTTTATGGGTTAAGGGAAGGACAGGACAGATTAAATTATTCAAAAATATTTATTGGGCACCTACTACATATCAGGCAATAATCTGGGTGTTGGAAATATAATGAACTAAAACAGAATTCGGGAGCCGATGTGGCTCAGTGGTTGAGTGCCAGCTTCCCACATACGAGGTCCCTGGTTCAATCCCTGGCCCAGAACCGCAAAAACAAACAAACCAAATAAAACAGAATTCGTGCCCCCATGGAACTTTCATTCTTATGAGGGGATGAGGTGGAAAATAAAAACAAGTAAATATAAAATAAATCAGGTAGTAATAAGTGCTATAGAGAAAACAAATCAGGGTAAAGGAAATAGGATGGGCAGTGGCCAGGGTGGAGTGGGGTGGAGTCTTGCTTTTTTAATAAGGTGGTCAGTGAGGGCCTCTCTGATAAAATGACATTTGAGGAGATACTGAAGAAAATAAGGGAAGGAAGTATCTGGAAGAAGAATGTTCTAGGCAGAAGGAACAGCAAGTACAAAGGCCTGAGATAGCTGTGAACTTGACATGTTTGGAAAGCTGTAAGGCCAGTGTAGCTAGAACATAGTGAGCAAGGGGAAGGGGTAATAGGAAATAACATCAGAGAGGTAGTAAGTAAGAAGCAAGACTATTTAGAGCCTTATAGTCCATTATATAGATATTTAAATTTTAATATGAGATGGGAAATCAGTAGAAGATTTTAAGCAGAGGACTGACATAATGTGACAATATTCAAAGATTACTGAGGCTACTATATGGATTATGCTGTAGAGAGGCAAGAGAAGAAGCAAGGAGACTGATTAGAAGGGTATTATACAGTAATCCAGGTGAGAGATAAGGGTGGCTCAGAGCAGTATGATAGTGAAGGTGACAAGAAAAGATCAGGTTCTGGATGTATTTTGAAGACAAAACTGACAAGTTTAGTTGGTGGATTGTATTAAGGATCTGAAAGAGTAATCAAGAATGACATCAAGGTCTTGAACCTAGCATTTGCAAGAAGAGAGCTATCATTTACTGAACTGGATAAGACACAGGAGGAGCAGGATGGGGGATAGAAAGTGAGAATCAATAGTTGTATTTCTGAACAATTTTATGATGCCTATTAGTTATTCAAGTGTAGATATTGAATAGGTAATTCCATGAGAAGATAAATAACACTACCAGGCAGCCTGTGCTAGTTGCCAAGATGTTACAGTTAATAATGCTAGAGGAGTTTAGTGGAAGAAGTAATTACTGTGTCCTGGTTTGACTATAAGGATTGAGATCAACATCTGATCACAGCCTCATCATTCTCTGTTGAGATAGCTCACCATGAGATAGTATGGAGAGGAGGCTGCCTCTAGAGTGTGCCCTGTAGAACCTCAAGAGTAGGAAAAACTTTATAGGTTATCTGGTCTAATCTACCCACACACACACACACACACACACACACACCATGTATGAATCCTTTCTTCTGAAAATGCAGTCTGCCGTAGGAAGCTGAGAAACTACAATCTCAGAGCAATCCACAAAGCAGGTAACAATCAGGAATAAGGTGGTTCTCTTTTAAATAATGTGCCTGGTGGGTCATCAGGCACAGGCAAAGAAACAGCACACAGAAGACCTGGGACAATGTGACAGCTTAACCTTAGGTGAGTTATATGTTTTTGAGCAACTGCAAACCCAAAGACAATCTGTGTCCCATGGGGTAGAATGGGCCACATGTCTTATATTCAGCTAGTAAGCAAAGAAGAGAAGACACAGATATTAGTATCCTTTTAGATTTCCAAGGCCAAAGATAGTGACATGTATCCTAGGCTTGAAGTGAGAGTCAGTCGGAAGCCATGTTTATCAACATGCTGTGTATGAGGGCTAAAACGGAGTAGGATGATTTCAGGTACTTCTAGGGGAAAAATTAAGTGAATGATATCCAGCTTCAATTTTAGGCTATTTGTGAGAATTTAAAATATATATACATATACTTACTAAGATTTGAGTGTTTATTCTATGTCTGATACTATGTTAAATTATTTATATGGATCATCTCATTTAATTCTCACAAAAGCACTGTGAGGTACTTACTAACTTGGATTCAGTTCTGTCTGACTCCAAAGTATTGCTTTTAACACTACTTTAAGTCGGGGGTTAGAAAACTTTTTCTGCAAAAGATCAGATAGTAAATATTTCTGCAGACTTTTTGAAACTTGCAAAGCTGAAAATATTTACTGTTCTTTTACAGAAAAAGTTTATAATATTCAAATGTCCAGTTTTCAGCAACAACCAAAAAAAAAAAAAAAAAAACCCGGCAAAGCATGGAAAGACGTGTGGCTCATTCAAAGGATAAAAATATATGGATAGAAACCATCCCTGAGGAAGCCGAGAACCTGGTCTTACTAGAAAAAGACCTTAAATCAACTGTCTTAAATATGCTTCTTTTAGTTTCCTGGCTGCTAAAACAAATACTACTGCAAATATTCTCTCTGTCCTGATTTTGTGATAATCAGGGTAGGCTAAACATTCGCTATATTAGAAACCATGCATGTGTCCCCAGACCTAGTTTTTCCCCTAGGTCTGGTTTTCAGAATGCTGGTGATAAACTAAGCCTGATTTATTATATGACCATCCTGTATGGGAAAAGACTGTAACTTTGGGTATCTCTGGTCAACCTTAAAAGATATAGCAGGGGGACAGATATGGCTCGGGTGGTTGGGTGTACGTCTCCCATATGGAGGGACCTGGGTTCGAACCCTGGGCCCTCCCAGTAAAAATTTTTAAAAAGTAAAAATATAGAAGGCACGTGGGCCACCAGGCCCCATGCGCAGGCACGCCACCAGGCCCTGCAAGTGGGTGAGCCGCCAGGCCCTGCGGCTGGGTGCAGGCCTCATGAGCAGATGAGCTGCCAGGCCCCACGAACGGGTGAGCCACCAGGCCCCACAAGCCACGCAGCAAGATGATGACGTAACAGGAGAGTGACACAAGGGAGAGCCAAGACCAGATGCACTGAAAAACCAGGAACTAAGATGGCGTAGGCTGTAGTAGGATGCCTCTCTCCCACATCGGAGGTTCCGAGGATCAAATCCCAGTAAAGACAGGAGGAAAAGGATAAGAAGAGAGGGCAGGAAAGGACACAGAGAGTTGCCCAGCAAATGGATACAGAAACAGCAAAAACGGGGGGCCGGGGGGGCGGGCGGTGGTTAAAAATGGATAAAAGTAAATAAATAAATAAATAAATAAATCCTTTAAAAAATGTATAGGGGAGGAAGATTCGGACTATAGTTAGTAATAATACTTTGACAGTGCTCTTTCATGATTTGTTAACAAATGTTTCACAACAATGCAGGATGTTTGTGTGTGGGGGTGAGGTGTGGGAGCCCTGTATGATGTTATACATGTTTGTTTTGTAAGATCCCGATGTTTACTGAACTTAGAGTTATGTATGTTCATGTATGAATGATATACTTCAATAAATTGTTTAAAAATAAAAATAAAGATTTTTCTCAAAAAAAAAAAAAACACTAGGCAATGGGTTGGATTAAACAATGGGAATTTATTGACTCGCAATTTTGAGGCTAGGCAAAGTCCAAATCAAGGCATTATCAAGGCAATGCTTTCTCCCAAAAGACTGTGTCATTCTGGGGCTGGCTGATGCAATCCATGGTCCTTGGTTTTTCTGTCACATGGGAATGCATATGAAAGCCTCTCCTGGCTTCTCCTTTATTTTCTGTCTCCATTAACTTTCAGCTTCTGACTGCTCCCTGTGGCTGTGTGTGTGTGTGTCTGTGTGTGTGTGTCTGAGTCTGAGTATGTTCTGCTTATAAAGGACTCCAGTAATAGGATTAAGACCCATCCTGGTACCCATCCTGGTAACCACATCAAAAGGTCCTATTTACAATGGGTTCACATATGTGGGAATAGATTGAGATTAAGAACATGTTTTTCTGGGAACACAGCTCCAAGCCATCACAGTGCTCAATGGGCTAAAGGAAACCATGGACAAAGAACTAAAAGAAGCCAAGAAAATGATGTATGAACAAAATTAGTCTATAATAAAGAGATAGAAATTATAAAAAGGAACCAAATAGAAATTTTGTAGCTGAAAAACAGTGACAGAAATGAAAAATTCAGTAGAAGAGTTCAATAGCAAATTTGAGCGGGCAGAAGAAAGAATCAATGAATTTGAGGATAGGACAATTATAATTATCCAGTCTAAGAAACAAAAAATAATGAAGAAATGTGAACCTAAGGGACCTATGGTACACCATCAGGTGGATCAACATGTACATTATGGGAATCCCAGAAAGAGAAGAGAGAGAGGGAGAAAGTGGCAGAAAGAATATTTGATGAATTAATTGCCAAAAACTTACTAAATTTGATGAAAGACATGAATCTACATGTCTTAGTTTGCCACAGGGCTGCCAATGCAAAGTACCAGAAATGGCTTGGCTTTTATAATGGGAATTTTATTTGGGGTAAAAGCTTATAGTTCCAAGGCCATGAAATGTCCAAATCAAGGTACCATCAGAGATGCTTTCTCACCAGAGTTAGCTACTGGTGATCCTGGCATATGGCACATGATGATCAGGCATGTGGCAGGACTCAACTACTCAGCTTTGAGCTGCTCCTTGGGCCCAGCCCCTCAGGGGCCTCTTTCTATGCCTCTGTGCTCTGCTGATTCCAGACTCCTCTCACATGGCCAGGCCAAAATGGCAGAGCTCCCTTTTCCTATGTGTCTCTTCCTCTGTGTCTCTGTTTATATAAAGTTCCAGTAAGAGGGTGGAGACCCAACTTAAGTCACACCTCACTGACATAGTCCAATCAAAAGGGCTCCACATCCACAGGAATGGATTAGTCCAAAAACATAATTTTTTTCTTGTTGGGATTCATAAAAGAACTTAAAACTGTCACACTACACATCCAAGAAGCTCAGTGAATGCCAGAGGATAAACTCAAAGAGATATACTCCAAGACATAGTATAGTCAAACTGTCAAAAGACAAAGAGAGAATCTTTAAAGCAGTGGAAATGGGAGGCCAGAAGGCAGTGGGATGGCATATTTAAAGTGCTGAAAGAGAAAACTCAACCAAGAATTCTATATCCAGAAAAACTACCTTTCAAGAATGAAGGAGAAATTAAGACATTCTTAACTAAACAAAAGATAAAGGAGGTCATTACTGGTAGACTTGCCCTACAAGAAATGCTAAAGGGAGCCCTTCAGGCTGAAATGAAAGGACACTAGACAGTAATTCAAAGCCATATGAAGAAGTGGTAAAGGTAACTATATAGGTAAATATAAAAGCCAATATTATTGTACTTTTGGGGTTTAACTCCTCTTTTTCCCCATATGATTTAAAAAGCAAATGCATAAAATGGTCATTATAAATATATGTTAATGGGTATACAGTTAATAAAGATATAATCTAGGGGAGTGGATGTGGCTCAGGCAGTTGGGCACCTGTCTCCCACATGGGAGGTCCCGGATTCAGTTCCCAGTGCCTTCTAAAGAAGACAAACAAACAAACAATGAGCAGACATAGAGGAGGGAAAAAAAAGAAAACCGAGCAGACAGAGAAGGAAAAAAGATATAATCTGTCACAATAACAATATGAAGGGGAAGGGATGCAGATGTAGAGGAGCAAAGTATTTGTATACTATTGAAACTAAGTTGGTAGTATTCAATCTAGGTTGTTATAAGTTTAAGATGTTAATTGTAATCCCCAAGGTAACCACTAAGGAAATAACTTAAAACTTTGCAGAAACGAAAAGGAAAAGGGAATCAAAATAGTATACTATAAAAATATCAACTAAATTTAAAAAGGCAGTAATTGAATAATTGAAGTCTAATACATGCTACAGCATAGATGAGCTTTGAAAACATTATGCTAAGTGAAATAAGCTAGATACAAAAGGACAGATATTGTATGATTCCATTTATATGAGGTATCTAGAAGAGGCAAATTCATAGAGACAAAAAGTGGATTAGAGGTTAGCGAGTTTGGTGGAAGGGGAGAATGGGGAGCTTGCTTAATGCAGGGGTTTTTATCCAGTTCAGGAGGTCTATGAGTTGAATTGAAAAAATATCAACTTATTATCTTTATTTTCTCTGACTTCCAGTGTTAAGTGTCATAAAACTATCTGCCGCTACATTCTGAGAAGGGGTCTGTGGTTTTCAGCTGACTGGCAAAGGGGTCTGTGGAACAAAAAAAAAAAAAAAAAAAAAAAAGGTTAAGAACCCCTGGCTTAATGGGTACAGAGTTTCTATTTGGGGTAATGAAAATTTTGGAAACAGATTGTGGTTGCACAACATTGTGAATATAATTAGTACCACTAAATTGTATACTTAAAAATGGCATTTTTTAATGTCATATAATCTATTATAATTAAAACAAAAAACAGGAGGTGGGCTGGCTTAAGTATGTGGGTTGGATTTGCCTACTATTGTTAGTGGTTCTAGTTGTGGTTATAGCTAGCTGTGTGACCTTGGGTTTCTCCTCTGTGAGTAAATGCTACAAAGAAGGCAGATCTCTGTCATTTCCTCCTATTTTCCAGTCTAGTCCATTCTGTGGATCACAGATATCCATTTGATCCAGGCTGGTTTCAGTGTGACATGGGTAAAGGGAGTAAGAAAGTAGCTTTAGAAGTTCTTGCTCAACTCATGACTCTGTGGCACACTGCATTAGAGTCTGTTTCCTCTCATTTCATTCTTCATCCTATACTACAGCATGGTTAGAAGAGATGTTTAAGCAGACTGGGTGCCAGATTGAGGAACCTCAGCTACTTCCACCCAGAATATATCACTGCCTACAATGCCCATTTCCTTCAGAGCTTCCTGATGGTGAGGAAGCAGCACATTTGAACTTGCCTGTTTAGGGTTTAGATGCCGCTGGCAGCCATATATCAGGAACAGTAAAGAGTAAAGGATCAAGGACTGCCTAGGTTAGTAGTTTTCTTATTGAGTTTAACATAAACTGGATCTGGTGGGATCCATGCCAGAAGGATGACTTGAGAATTATATCCAAAAATCTACCATGGTACCTGAACCACCCACCTAGCTAATTGAAGGGCATCAAGAAAGTAGAAGAGAGCCCTTGGAAAGTCAGTATTTCAGTAAACAGAGATGAAAAACACTTAAGCACATTTACAAAGCAACAGGTAACGATGTAGGAATGCAAGTCATACAAACTATTTAATATACAGATATTGAAGGGGTTTTGAAAGAAGCTTGGATCAGCTAGATGGTGTTCATCAAGAAACACTTTCTGAAGAAGTAAGACTTGTTCATTCAGTGATGTGACAAGAGCTGGAGATATAACTGTGATCAAGACAGTCAAGGTCCCTGCACTCATGGAATTAACATTCTAGTGGAGGCAATGAAATAGTAAACAAGTAAATAAGCAAAATAATTGTGGATTTATATTTACTATGGAAAAAAGAGTGGGTTGTGTTAGTAACTAAAGAGGTGGGACACCTACTTTAAATAGTATGGTCGGTCAGGGAAGGGGTCCCTGAGGAAGCCACATGTGAGATGAGACTTGACAGATGAAAACAAGCCAACTATTTGAAATGTTAGTGGTAAAACATTTTAGGCAGAGGAAACAGCAGGTGCAAAGGTGTTGGAATGGGAAAAGGTTTTTGAGCAATGAGGTGAGTGTGGATGTTGCTGAGTGAATAAATGGAAGACTAGTATGTATGGTAGTTTGAGAGAGAGAGGCAGGGGCCAGATGGTGCAGAACTCTATAGACCATGGTAAGGAGTTTGCATTTTGTTCAAAGAACAATGGGAAGCCATTTAAGAGTTTGTAATAAAAAGGTGAATTATCTGATTTATATTTTTGAAAGCTCACTCTGGTTGCTTTGTAAAGAATGTATTGAGAAGGGTGAAAAAAGAGGCAGAAGACAAGTTAGGAGGCTGTTGCAGTACAGATAAGAAATGATTGGGACTGGGATTGGATTGGAGGCAGGGAAGATGGGAAGAAGTGGATTGATTCCAGATATGTTTTGGAGGAAGTAACAATAGTGCTTGGGATGGGAGGTGAGGGAAAGAGAGGAATCAAGAATGGGTGTGGAGGGGGCGGATGTGGCTCAAATGGTTGGGCGTCCGTCTGCCATATGGAGGGACCTGGGTTCGAGGGTTCGATCCCCAGGACCTCCTGGTAAAAAAAAAAAAAAAAAAAGAATGGGTGTGGAGTGGTGCATTTATCAAAGTTGGTGGAAAGGAAGTAACCAAGAATATTAAAACTGAACAGGATTTTGAAGATCAAAACCCTTATATTGGGAAGTAGATGTGGCTCAAGTGATTGGGCTCCCATCTACCATTTAGGAGGTCCAGGGTTTGATTCCCAGGGCCTCCTGGTAAAAAGCAAGCTGGCCCGCGTGGTGAGCTGGCCCATACAGGAGTGCTGGCCTACGTGAAGAGCTGGCACAGCAAGATGATGCAACAAAAAGAGACACAGAAGAGAGACAATAGGAGATGCGGCAGGCCAGGGAGCTGAGGTGGCATAGGAGATTCAGCGCCTCTCTCCACTCCAGAAGGTCCCAGGATCGGTTCCCAGTACCACCTAAAGAGAAGACAAACAGACACCGAAGAACATACAGAGAGCAGACAGCCAGTGCAAAACAATGAGGGAGGAGAGGGAGAAATACATAAATAAATCTATTAAAAAAAAAAACAAAAAAACTTTCATTACTTAGAGGTTTAGAAAAAGGTGATGCTCAGAGTAATGATTTGCCCAAGATGTCAAAGGGTCATTCAAAGTAGAAAGCCTTCAAGGAGGAATAATTAAAGATGAGATTGTAGAAGAGAAAGAGTAGAAATAAGTGGAAGATCTCAAATGCTTAATTGAGGATTTTGTGTTTGATACAGCTGGTAAGAGAATCACTGTAGGGGAATGAGATGATGAAAGTAATATTTTAGGAGATAGCTTGAATTTCACATTAACAGTAGAAATGGGGAGGAAAATATGAGTGGTGTTAAGGAGCAGAATTTCACTATCTGACATAGGGAATAAGGGAGAAAGTGCAAGTTTTGTGGGAAATATCGGAGAACCAGTTAAGTTCGAAGTACCTGTGGAATGTCTAAGTAGAAAAGTTCAAATAGGCAGTTAGATCTATGGGTCTAAAACTTGAGTGTAGTCTAGGCATGAAATAGAGTCATTATCATAAAGGTAGTAATTTATGCAATGAAAGTAGATAAAATTGCCCTGGGAGGGGAGCAGATGTAGCTCGAGTGATTAAACACCTGCTTTCCATGTACAAGGTCCTGGGTTCAATCCCTGGTACCTCCTAAAAACAAACAAACAAACGAAAAAACCAGCTCTCATTGGGGAGCGGGTGTAGCTAAGTCCTTGAGCACCTGCAGCTCAGTGGTTGAGCGCATGCTTCAATCCCCAGTACCTCCTAAAAAAATGCCCTTGGAGAATATATAGAATGGGAACAGGGCCAAAGATAAAGTGATGAGGAACACTATCATTTAAGAAGTGAGCATAAGAAAAGGAACCAGTGAAAGAGACAAATACAGAATAGACAGAGAAGTGGTTTAAGAAGCCAGTAGATGAAAGTTCCAAGAAAAATAGTGTTGAGTTTATTGCAGCATTGTTTCTAATGGCAAAAAAATGTGGAAACAATCTAAGTGTCCATTAGTAGGGAAATAGTTAAATTGAGGTACATTTGTACCACAAACAAGAAATTCCTGTGAAACAGATGTAGCTCAAGCGATTGGGCTCCCGTCTACCATATGAGGGGTCCCAGGTTCGATTCCTGGGGCCTCCTTGTGAAGGCAAAGCTAGCCCACGCCACGGAGAGCTGGCCCATGCTGTGAACTGGTGAAACAAGATGATGCAACAAAAAAGAGACACAGAGGAAAGACAACGAGAGACACAACAAACTAGGAAGCTGAGGTAGCTCAAGCAATTGGGTGCCTCTCTCCCATGTCAGAGGTCCCAGGATCGGTTCCCAGTGCCTTCTAAAGAGAAGACGAGAAGAGAAGACAAGCAGATACAGAAGAATGCACAGTGAATGGACACAGAGAGCAGATAGCGAGCCAGGGGAGCGGGGCAGGGGGGGGGGCAGGGCAGGGGATAAATAAAATAAATCTTAAAAAAAAAGAAAAGAAATTCTTGTTAAGCCAACTAGTCTGTGGTACTTTGTTATAGCAGCCCTGGTAAACTAAGAAGTAGGCAAATTGCCTTTACAGCTAGATCCCAGTATATATAATAGCTCAAACAAAACAGTTTGTTTTCTGAAGTAAAAAAAAGATCTGCAGGACAGCCCTCTTCCATGAAGTCATTTAGGGACCCAGGCTGACAGTAGCTCTTCTTTCTTCAACTTAGGGCTTCCAGAGTTACCATAGGGGTCACTTTCATTCCAGTTACTTTGAAAAGGAAAATAATATAGAGGATTGTGTACAGGAGATTTTTATGGGTCAGGCCTAGAAGTGCTGAATGTCACTTCTACTCACATTCCATTGGCTAAACTCAGTCTTATAGCCACACCTAACTGCAAGGAAGCCCGGATCTTCCCAGGAAGAAGAGAAGAACATGGATTTTGGTAAACAACTAGCAGAGTCTGCCACCCCAGAGTTCTGTGAAGTGAAATGATGTGAAGCACTTAGCTTTCTCTGGTCTTGATCAGTTGCTACTTTTCTGTCTGCTTTTCAGATTCCAAAATTTTGTCCACATCTCTCATTTTTTCTTGTTTCCTTTACTGTTCTCTTTGTCCTTGTGGGTTTAGGTCTTTCATATTCCTTTACTGTCATTTCAGTGAAATTTTGGTTGGGAGCAGAGGTAAATGTTCAGTTATGCTGTCGCTTAAAACATGGAAGCATAATAAAAATAACCAAAGAAAACCACCTGTGAGGGTCATATGGGTTTATTGGCTGCAAATCTGCAACCCCCAAAATATACTATGAATAATTTTCATCATGAAATTGAATGAAGAGAATTATAGATACTGATATAGAAAAATGCCTTTCATATATTAAATGAAAATACAAAATTTCAGAATAGTATGGTTTATTTTTTATATATGTTTGTAAATGTATTAAAAAGTTTTGGAATGATATACTTCTAAATCTTAATAGTCATTATCTATAGGGTATGGGACTGAGAAGGGGTTGAGAGGTTGGGGAGGCTTGCCCTTTTAATTTTATATTGTTTAGTGGTATGTGAATTTTAAGCATATATTGCTTTTGAGCCTTTTTTTTTTTTTTTTTTTTCCATACTAAAGAAAAGAACAAAGAAAGAAAGCAAGGCCAGATGTCCTAGAGAGGTCAACTAAAATGAGGGCTGAAAAATGTCTACTGGATTTGGAAATTAGGAGGCCATTATTAGTATAGTGATAAGTCAGAAGTGATTTCAGTGAAAATATAAGATATCAAGAAATAAACATAGTGATTTAGGTTTTTTTTTTTAAAGACTATTTAAGACAAGGGTGTGTTTAGAAGAGAATGTAGAGTTGAGGAGGAAGGGTTTGAGGTTTTATAGGGGAGCTTTCTCCAACTATATGAGAACTTTTAGTATGCTTTATAGCCTGAGGAGAAAGGCTCCAGTAGGAAGTGAGGAAAATACAGAAGAGGGATGACTTCAGGGAGAATGATTTCAGAACCTTCTTATCTGTCCAATGATGATTAGGCTTCTCTGCAAGATTAAGAGTGACCAGGTAAACTGGTATTCATTAAGACTAGTGAAGGAGGGCCCCAAGCCTTAGACTAGGTGGGAGGACTTTAATTAGATGGCCTTTGAAATCCCTTCCAATCCTCAGTTCTACAAATCCAATTTATCTGAGTTGGTCCTGTTAAGTATGGGCCTGATAGAAACAAACACTCTGCTTTAATATGGCTTGAGCTAGAAATTGAGGCTTATTAGGAATGAGGGATTAGAAAGAATAATTTCTGTTTCTTTTGAGGAGCAAAACATTCCTCCCATTTCACATCAGGAAATCTGACAAAGCTAGCATTTCCTCTAGCTCCTTATCAAACTAAGATGCTCTTATTTTCTTTATAAATGCCTCCTCCTCCAAAGATACTAATTTAGAATTTGCTTTGCCAAGAATCAGTATATTTTGGGCATCCATTTCTTCATCTCACCAGGGTTAGAGTGAGTCATGACTCTGACTCCATTCTTCCTTAGAAATCTGTAAGGTGGTAGATAATGAAGTCCATCTCCAATTCTACCCTCTTCTCAGGGAATATTCTAGGCTCTGGCCTTCTAACAGTATCTCTCTTCCCCTAGAATTGGAGTGCCATCTGCTTTGTATTAGATAGAAGTTTGGGGTTAGACTCTTTCCTTTATGAGATTTTGAATTTTATTGTAAACTGGACATAAGGTGTGTTTGTATAGAAAATACTTCTTATCTGTCAAATTACTTCTTTTCAAGAGATGGCTTATACTTCCTGGAGACCACTTTCAGTAGGAACAATATAGCATATATGTATCTACCCTAGGAACTCTCCTAAAGTCTGCCAGAGAGCAGACTTGAACTCACACACCTATTCTGCTTCCTAACATTATGTATCCCAACATAGATATAAGGTCTAATTAAGTCCCCTGCTTCTTGGTCAGTCTCTCCCCCTTATATACACCTACATTTTGGCCTGATGAAGAGAGGGGAAATGGATGACATTTATTTGGCAGGAGGAGCCAGGTTTGAGGTCTAGAGGATGTCAGTGAGGATGATTTCTGTAGGTTCTGCCAAGTTCCAAAGTGTGCCACCTTATAGTATGAATTCCTATTTTCTCACTCCTTTCCATGGATGACTTCGTCCCCAGGAAAGCCAAGCTACTGAGACATGCGGACTGGGTCCAAGAGATAAGACTGTGAGAGTGAGTCTTGAAATAGAAGCAGACAGAACCTCTGACTACCAGGGTTAGGTAGGTTTCTTTGGCTTCTCAGAAAGACATGCCCCTTCTGTACGGCACTAATTTAAGATATAGAAATCACTTATTCCACATTGACTAAGGCTGCTTTCCTCCTGAAATGCCCTTATAAGGGGAGGGGAGGCAGCAGGCCCAATAGTCTACATCACAAGGGTCTCTCAGTTCTCTTTAACCACAGAATATTCATTGACTCTATCCACGTTTCCCAGTGCTCTCTTTCATTCACTCAGGGTGGCTTACTGAAAATTGATTTATATACCTGCTCTGACTATACCAGTGAAGTTTCCCCACACACACTTGAAGGATAAAGCAAAAGTAGCTCAGTTATGTGAGGCTCCTTCATTATTTCAGTGACACCTGGGAGACAGTGGGAAAGGGGGAGGTATCCTGTCACTAAGAAACCTCTGCTTTCTATCCCTCAAGCAACCTCATAACATTCTGCAGAGGCGCCTCATGGAAACCAACCTGTCTAAGCTCCGAAGCAGTCGTATCCCATGGGCCTCCAAGACCAACAGATTCAATCAGTCTAAGTCTGAGGGGCTAAAGAAGTCTGAGGATGATGACATGATTTTGGTTTCTTGCCAGGTAATTTTCTGAGAGCAGCTTTTCTAGGATTTTCTGGAAAGTAGGATTTGGGGGCCCTCTATCATCCTAATAATGGGGTACTCTCCTACAAATGCTATAGAGTTGTGGGAATTCATAAATGGTCTTTATTTGGGGCACTCATTGCAACTCTGGAAGTGTAAGCAAAAATATTTGCATGTATGTGCATCTCTATGGGAAGAAGGACCAAAGTTTTCATTAAATTTGCAAAGGGATCTATGATTTAAAAAAAAAAGATTAGGTACTAGATAGAATGAAACCTAAAGTTCATTCGGCTCCTCTCAGCATTTGATTCAGCAGGAAAGAGAGCCATTCAAAGGCAGACTCAGCAGTGGATAAAGATGGAACAGAATACCAGTCCATAATTGTAAGAGTGCTCTCCAACTCTTTCTTATGATATCTGCTGCTTGTTTTTTGGGTCTCCCTTTCCTTTTGCTTCTTGGCAAAGGGCTCCTGTTGAACTGTACATTTTCTCTCTACAGTGTGCTGGAAAGGATGTGAAAGCCTTGGTTGACACAGGCTGTCAGTATAATCTCATCTCTTCAGCCTGTGTGGACAGATTGGGGTAAGTAGCCACTTGTGCTGGGTGGAAGTAAGGGGCAAATGTACTCTTTGTCTGAAACAATTTTGTTTTTACAGATGGTGAGGATCTGCACAGTCTCTAAGAGAATTGTGCAAAGTTCAGATCTCAGCTGGAACAAGAGACCTTAATAGAGGGGAAGAGTGGTGGGTTTTTGGGAAGCTGGTAGAAATCATGAGCTAGACAAGCCTATTAAGTTTTAAGCAAAGGTCTCTGGAATCTGGAATGAGAGAACATGAGCTTCATGGCTCAGTGTGTCCCTGCTCTGATCCACCAGATAATAAATTAGAAGGAGTTTTTCTGTTGCTGCACCCCGATGAATAAAATCAGTGATGTGGTTGTCCTCAACTTACTCAGGTTCCTTCTGGGATAATTAGGGTGGGTAGTGGGAAGGAAGTCTAAGACACAGATGCTCTTGGGGGAAGAATTCTGAGCTTTTTATGTGGTAAGAGATGAGATATAGTGCAATGTGATGGTTCCAGAAACACTAATAATGTCCTGGTGCATAATTAGGCAACAGACTGCCATGATTCCAGAGGAATTAATAACTATCTGTAAAACTGCAGTTATATATTTTTGAATGGGCTATATAACAGCAAAGTAGAGGAAATGGAGGAAAGCAGAAATACTGGCACAGAAAGTCTAATTATTTACCCACCGATCTAATATCTCAGGTGCTAGCAGTTCTAGTTTATATAACTGTGTGAAACCTTTGTGCTGTTTCTCTCCTTCCTTCCTTCCACAGATAAGTTAAATTAATTAGGACTTTCTCCATGGCTTTCTTGCTGACACCAATATCAATGCACTTAGCAAATAAGTACCTGCCCCCATTGACCTTATAGCCTAAGACAAACTGATGAGGATAGACAGCATAGAAAGGACAAAGAGAATTAGATATTGAACAAAGCATCTTCTAAAACTATGGATAACCTGTCTACTCTGAAATCTGTTGCCCACAAATAAGTAGAAAAGGACAGGTTAATATGCCTCATGCATAGGCAGGGATGTTAGGAAGCAAAATAGAATTATCTGAGCATGTCAGCTCCCCTCTTTCACCAATGCAGGTAGTGAATATAAGGATTTTGAGAACAGAAGCCTAATCTTTCGGGTTTAAATATATATACACACACACACACACACACAACCCCCCTACGCACATACACACTCCTCCCTGGTATATTTAAAAAAAAGTGTTAAAATAACAAGTTGTAAGCCAGCTAGCACTTTTTTTTTTTGGAGGTACTAGGGATTGAACCCAGGACCTCGTACATGGGAAGCAGAAGCTCAGCCATTGAGCTACATCCGTTCCCCAGCACTTTTTGGTAAATTAATCTCAGGAAATCCCTGGAGAATTCTAATTGTGGATCAGAAGGTAGTCATTGCCAGATTCCACCAGAAACTTCTGCCAGCGGGATTCCAGTATCTTCCTCTTTGGTGCAGACTCAAGGAGCATGTCAAATCTCACAAGCATGAAGGGGAGAAACTTTCTCTACCCCGGCATCTCAAAGTAGTGGGCCAGATTGAGCATCTAGTGATCACACTGGGCTCCCTCCGCCTGGACTGCCCAGCAGCTGTGATTGGTGAGTAGAATTGGGGACTGGACCTAAGGACACCTAATGTAAACCCGCTCCTTAACCCAACCAAGCCCTCATGAGATCTTTTTTTTTTTTTTTTAAGTTGTTTTTTGTTTGTTTGTTTTTTGTTTTTAAAGAAGCTTTAGATTCCATAAATGATACATCGAAAATATAGGGGGATGCCCATATCCCCTTATACCCCATTAACAACCTCTTTCATTAGTGTGGTTTATTTGTTACAATTGATGAACACATACTAAAGCATTGCTACTAACCATGGTCAATAGTTTACATTAGCGTTTATACTTTGCACCACACATTTTTATAGGTTTTGACAAAATGTATAGTGGCCTGTATCTGTCACTACAGCATCATTCAGAACAATTCCAATGTTCCAAAAATGCCCCATGTTACACATATTCTTTCTTCTCCCTCCCCTTAGAACCTCTGGTGACCACTGCCTATAGCAATGTTACAAGATCTACTGCTAGAATAATAATGTCTACTTTAATCCATAGTTGCATTCCCCCCTTAATGTTTGTTCATTTCTAAATCTTGAGGATTTTAGGATGATGATGCCCACTGTTTCTGATTGCAAGGGGGCTTAGATCCCACCTTATGAGACCTTATGCCTATAAATATTGGCTTCTTCAAAATCTCAAATTTTCACCTTCCTGTACTATAGATAGATCTTGTACCAAACAAGCATCAGATAGACCATGAGCTACATTCAAGACCTGTTGAGAAATACTTAGAAAACAGAGTGGGTAGTTCATGAGGAGAAATTCACAGGGCAAGAAAATAAGCATTTTTGTGTGCAGGTGAAAACGGTCCCTGAAAGTTTTCATGAGCTAATTGGAGGTAGAGGGCAAGATCCTCTTACTCTTTTGCCATTAATCCTTTGATAGTTTCTCATCATCTCCTAATACATATCCCTTCAGGCACTCTATATAAACTATTCTAAGTTAGTGGGTTTTGTCTAAATGTTTTTCTCCTTTAAAATTAAAAAGAACTGCATGTGAATCCTGGTTCTGTCACCCTGTTTAAACTATGTGTTCTGAGCAAATTACTTAATATAATAGATGTTCAACAAATGTTTATTTGAAGGATGGATGGATGGGTGGGATTTGATGGTGATCAGGCTGACTTCTAAAGCAGCATGGAAATGACTGAATCTTAATTGGGGGCTTCTTTTTTTTATTAGATGACAATGAGAAAAACTTATCCCTTGGTCTCCAGACTCTCAGATCCCTGAAGGTAGGATTGACTCCACTTTTCCTTTGATACTTCCTCCCTGAGGCAGGGGTCCTCTTAATGGGATGGAGCATAATGGGGTCATTGACAGTGACCAGTGAGTCTCCTTTGTTTTCAGTGCATCATAAATCTAGATAAGCACCGGCTGATCATGGGGAAGACAGACAAGGAAGAAATCCCTTTTGTAGAGACAGTTTCCTTGAATGAAGACAAGTGAGTGCCCAAATGGGTCAGGTCAAGTCAAATACATCTTCATGAGTTGGGGGTGGGGCGGAAAGGGGTCTCAGACAGGACATGGGGTTGTGTTCTGCTTTTGGCCTTCAGTCATACTACAAGCCTACCCCTCTCCACCCCCAGAATTCACCACCCTACAAAGCTCTCAAATCCCCACCAGAATGAGCAGTGATAATACCACACAGAATGTGGTGGGGGAAATGAGTAGCTTTTAAATAAAAATTTTACTTACCATCAGTCTATATAATTTCAGCCTATATAATTTCTTCTGATATTTCTTTCTCATTTCAGCACTTCCGAAGCATAACTACAGCCCACAGCGTGTCTGCACATATGCACACACATCAGGTTGACAGATTGAGAAAACTGGGTTTGAACCAAAAGCAGGAGCAATTTGTTGTGGACCAAGTCCT
This sequence comes from Tolypeutes matacus, assembly GCA_026826555.1. Lineage (NCBI taxonomy): Eukaryota > Metazoa > Chordata > Mammalia > Cingulata > Chlamyphoridae > Tolypeutes > Tolypeutes matacus. Next base: position 40,986,805 of record JAKSZT010007815.1, read on the forward strand.
TCGCTCTAATAGAAGCTCTAGGGGCTCCTTCCCACCCAGACCTCTCTAGACTTTAGTCTGTGCTTAGAGATATTGTCTGGTTATAGCCATTGTTTTTCACTCCTTTGATCACTTAATTTATAGACCTTTTGACACTGTCAGATCTCCTTATGGCCTATTTCTCTGCTTCCTCCAGGAATTTGCTTTTATTAGTCAAGTATAGGGGCTGCCAGTTTCTATTTCTCCATAGACACACTTGCTGCTTTTCCTATAGCTAAATGTACAGTAAACAGGAACCTGACCTTTACCTTCTTTCAACTGTTTCAAAGAGGTATAAGATACTTGTGTCTTGGAATTAGGATTTCTTCTAATTCATTCATTGATTTCTCAAGTATGAATGTATCTGAAAGAACCCAGAAAGATTATCTAGTCCAACTCTTTCATTTAAAAGTCCAAAGAGGCAAGTAAAGCCTAAGTCATATATTAAGTCACTGGTAGAAAGACACCTAGAACTTAGATCTGACTTCCAAGCCAAGGCTATGTTTATTCTCCCATGCTGCCTCATTTGTCTCCAAGCCTTGAAAGGAGGGAGAAGAGGTGAGAGTGTATAAAAAGGTAGGGAAAAAATATGCTTTGGGGCTAGATGCTAGGGGGATCTGGGTAGCCCTCTCTCCTGTGTGCTAAGTCCACTAAAAGTCCCTGGTCCCAAAATATGCTATTCAGACATTTATCTTAGTGCCTGACAGCTGAGGGTACAATGATGAATGAGATGGCCTCTCACCTGGAACTTTTTGGAGGGGAAAATGGAGATGGAACTACAGAATGGGGAAGGAATAGGAAAGGAACATTGACCCCTCTCTAAGATGGAATTGAAGGCTTCAGTTAATAATTTGGGCATCCTTGTCATATATTTATACCCCCCAAGATTCGATAATTGTTTTTGCCTAGCTGTTTTGTGCGTGCCAAGGTCTGAAGTAGCTGAGAACGGGTAGGGAAAGGAAATGAAAAAATCAAAGTAGATGAGAGTAGACTAAGTAGCATCAGTTGGTGGGGAGGCCTATCAGGGGTAACTTTTCTAGGATGGAAGTAGGGGATGAACTTCCAGGCAGGGAATTGAGGGATGGGAAACTGTTCAGCTCTGGTTTGGTACAATGAGAGAGGCAGGTCAGGAGCTGGCAGTGTTAAGGAGAGCTTTTTCTAACTGCCCAATATTTCCTGACTCCTCTCAAAGGGTTGGGGAGATCACAGGTATTTCTTGAAGTTTTTTTTGTTGGGGTGTCAGCTTAGGTATACAAGTGTTTGTAATGGAGTCTCTCCTTCAATTTGGTCATAAAAGTGTTCAGAGAAGTCAGAAAAATAACCAGCTGTGAGTATCCCTTTAAGGGATTCCCAGATCTACCCCAGGTTCATAGTAGTTCCCAGAGCATTTCATGATTCCACTCTAGTCTAGCCCTTACCAAATGACTCTTCAGACTCTCAACTTTTTTGGCCTCACAGAATCTCCACAAGGACTAGGATCTTGGTGACCCCCATTTGCACAGCTAGACAGCTCTATTGAAGCTATCACTGAGCTTCACCAGGCTCACTTCCTCTCAGCCTGTATAGAGGAAACTAAGTTCAGCCACAGTAGGCGGAAGCCACATCTGACACTCAGCAGGGGTGATCCCCAGCTTACCAGCCTCCAGCTTCACCCCATTCTCTTACCTAGGAGGGATCTGCACCTTTCCACTGAGGCCTCTCCATTATCCTCCCCTATTTATCATGGTACCACTTTGGCCTGCTTTTTATCCAAGGACTGAGTTGAAATACTTGACTCCCTAATTTCCTATTTGAAAGCTCCACTCCGACCTTGATTCTTGGCCACAAATAAGGCATCTTGGCATGGTTTCTCCGTATTTGGCCAAGTCAGGCTAAGAACTCTTAGATTCTAGAAAGATGTGACTGCTTCTAGCCCTTTGAGTTAAGAATTATATGGTGTTAGGGGAATGATCAGATGACTTTTAGAGATCCTTCTAGCCTCTGAGAGTCGGTCAGTGATCTTCCAATTTTGTAACAGAAACAATTGGAGTGATCTGAACTTAGGGTATCACAATCACATTCAGTGCAGTCAAAGCATTTGAATTCTCTAACCAAGTAATTAAATTTTAAACCCCAGGTGTGATAGGGCACCTAAAAATGTCCAGAGACAATATGGGAAGTCTTGAGCATCACTAGCCTTTTAAAAATGCTGCCAAGTCGATTACTCTGATAGCCCATATTTCCTTGATGGTCATAAGGGAGTACTGGGGCTGCTTTTGGGGAGTGGCAAAGTAAGTGAGGTCAGTGCTAGGTCAGTTCTTCCCCAAATCCTAGAAAATTCTCTCTGTGGTCTCTCTGGTAGAGGGAGAGAAGGTATCTACCCATGTCTACAAGAAGTGTCCTTGTAGGACTGATACCTGTCTCTTTCCTTATTTAATGTCAATCTCTAATACAGGGAGTTTGGAAAATTCTTGTTTTTATCATGTGGTATTTCTATGCCTGATTCATCTGAGGAATGAATGTTTTCTGGTGTTTCTAACTCATTCCCCTGCACAGACCCCAACTGGTAAGATTTTCTATTCCTTAGCTCCAAGAGTCTATAGAATGGATTTCCTGGTATGTCAACTACCCTCACTCTGTGTAATAGAAATATCTTTCCAGGCTAGAAACATGGAGATGAACTGGATTCCTCCCTCCTTCTGATGCCGGGCCTCTGCAGTGGCACTTTATTTGCTCGTTTCTGACTGTGTTGGGGTTTTGTGTGAGATTGATATAACAATAAAGTGAAATCTTGCCCCTCTGTGTGTTTGTCTGACAACGTCTCTGTGTCAGGACCCTAGCCTGGAAGATAGGAGAGGCCAGGTATAGCTTAATTACACCAGTGTTTCTCTCATAGGATCTTTTGAATATAGGCTTTGTACTCCTCAGTTCCTCCATTGCTACTAGCCCTTCACCTCCCTCTTACTGGCTGTATGTCCTTGGGAAAATTACTAGACTTCTCTGAGCTTGGCTTTGTAATCTATAAAATAGGCTTACTGAGAATTCCAAATGAGATCATCTTCATAGAGTGGTTAGCATATGCACTTAAAGTGTTAACCATAAAAGAAAACAATATTTTATGATGGGTCAATCAGCGGTGTATGAGAGAATGTTTAGTTCAGTAGAAGAAAATATTACTTTAGTTCAAATAGGAGAGGTGTAGGAAGGAGAAGGGTCAAATGAACTTTAATATAGAGTTGAAGTCATGTGTATATGAAGTTCCAAATCAATGGATTTTACATATGATAGAAACTTACCTTTACCTTTTAAATATTAATATTATTATTATTTAAACAGTATGGATAAATAGTCCACAAACAACATGCCTTAACTATGACAATGGCCATCACAATCTAGAATTATGGTTCGCTACTACTCAGAAGATACTACAATTCTACCTCAAAAGTTTTTCTGTTTTATTTTTATTCATTTATTCCAAATATGAAAAATGGAAAAATGCTTACTGAGTCTAATCTTAGGCAATGAGCAACAGAATCAAGATTCATAATATCTCAACAGAATGAAAGCCACAAAATCAAGTTTTAACAGTAAAAAATATATCCTGATTTTCATTTTTTAAAAAACATTACACTTGCACAGTGGGGGAGAACTTGGATTTATAGAAGTTCATGTGAAGAAAATTTTTGTGTTTTAGTTGATTATACATTCTATATGGAGAAGTATTAAAGACTCTGTGTAGGGGATGTCATTTGTAAAACAGGGGCATGTATGCAGTTTGTGGAGTATCCAGAAAAAGGCAATGAATGGTAACATGATTATTACAGCTTCAGAGCTGTCATGTACAAAGTGTTCTTTCTGGTACCAGAAAGGCAAGCATCAATAGGTATAGGTTGCAGAGGCATATCCTGACTCAGTTGGAGGAAATTTATTTGCTAACCCCTGCAAATAAATAGTATTGTTCACAGTTTCGCAAAAGGGAAAGCTCACAGTAGTATCAAGATAGAACTATTTAGCACAATGATATCACCTGTCTCTAAGTTCTCTTTCACTGAAAGTGAAAGGTGGAATATCATTTCCTAGCCATGTTATGAAAGGTAATTCTGCATTGGGTGGAAGGTTAGATAAGGAGACCTCTAAAGTCATGTTCAATGCCAAAATTCTTTGTTTATAGGACATCTTTAGTAAATAGCATTGTGAATCAAATGTAGCTTCTGTTGCCTCATGGCCATCACTATGAACATCAACACATTAATTTGGACTGAAATTATGAGCTTTTTACTCAGCTTTTAAGAATCACAGACTGCTGTTCTCAAGAAATCAGAAGCACAGGCAAGCTAGTGCTTGGTTTCTTTGTTAGCTGCTGCTTCTTCCTTCCATTGTCAGTTCATCCTGGACTATAATATGTTACTATCTTGTTTTACACTCACTTGTCTGGATGATGACCTGCTCATCACTCAGTTTCTCACATGGTATCAAGTGCATGGGCAATGTACAGGTGTTTTTGGAGAGACCTTTTAATTCAAAGATTGTGGTATGTTATGGAAGATTGCAGCTTTATCTGCTTTTAAGTAGTGACTTGCCCAAAGGTTTTCAGGTCCTGATAGAAGGATAGCCTTATCCTTTCCAGCACCTTTCTTACATTCTTTCCTGGACCTATGCTTCTTCCAGAAAGTCCCAGCCACCATAATAATGAGGGAATTTCAATCCTGCCATTGCTTTTTTTTTTTTTTTTGAAAGAAGCTCAACATTTTATTCAGCATTAAATGAAAATTAATAATACCTGAAATGTCACTAATAATCCAATATAACCATCAATATTAAGCATTGATATGAGGTTGGAAAAAATAGAACTCTCACATATCACTGGATGCAGTACAATATGGCACTGAACACCATATATTCAATAGCACTGGTGAAAAAGCTTTTTTATATAAACCTAACAGACTATGTACTGGATCTACATGTGGAAACTAAAAAAAAAAAGCACATAGCATTTTGAAAGCTGCCATTGCTTTTGCTGGAACCAGAGTAACATCCCAGTTTGTAGTTAATCCAGAAAACCTTACCCTCCAGGGAACCCAGATGCTCTATTATTGAAGGGGACCTCCATTTTACATGCACACACATTAAACCCTGCCAGTTGCCTTGAACAGGGAAATTAGGTTGGGGAGAGGGAGTATGGTTGCCCTAGTAGAGATACTTGTGTTTGCCAAGGAGAGACTTTCAGGGCAGAGGGAATGGGAACAAATAATTTTGTTTACTGTGAGCCTGGATAATAGGAATTTAAATTTGCTTTCAGCAGTTAGCAGACTAATGTGGGATATCTTGGGGTTGTGTTAGGAAATGCCGGACTCCTCAGATACATTGGTAGACACTTGTATTTGGGACACCACTGTAATGATTCTCATCTTGCTTATTCTGGAATTAGGTAAAGACATGAGAATTTGCTTGGTGTTGGGGCTGCCCATATGAGAAAGCAATTAGCTTTTTTGATAGCCCTACAGAAACTATCCCCCACCTATCTGAGCTCATAATCATTTGTCTGTGGTATATAGGAACCAACTGGGGAACAGAAAATATATTAAGGTGAACAGATTTCCTAAAGACCAATTAGACCACAGGAGTGTCTGAAAGGGGCCTATTCTAGGCCTAATGAATGGTAGCCAGAGAAGAGGATCCAGCTGTGAATGTCTCATGAAAAGGGGAACTTCAGAAATGGTAAGGCTAGTATTAGCAGGTAAGGGGTGGGGAGAAGGGCAGGATTTGAAAAAAGTGACAATTAGAAGGAAGAAAAATTGGGATGAGACTAAAAGTATCAGCCTAAGTCACATTCACCTTTGGTATTCAGATCCAACATCTAGTGGATAGGCCAATCAGGAGTCTATGTTTCTGAGGGATGGAGAAGCATCCTGGGAAGAGCAAACCAGTCAGACATGTCTGACCCCCTTAACAAAACTCGTGTTGACACCTTGTTAAAAATGGTGGACTGAAAACACAACTCCTCCTGAAACCCCACCAAAATGATGGTAAAGGAATGTTATGTAACATAAACCCACGAGGACAAAGAAAATGGGAAAAGAGATAATGGCATCCAAGCAATGCCAGCAAAATATTTGAATCTAGACAGCAAAAAACAAGCAACAACTAATTTAGAGCAGAGAAAGCAGAAACCTAAGGGAAGAGGAGGGGAGTTACTAATAATAAACAAATTAGTGCTGCAGAACCCCAAAAACACTCAGGAACTGGAGGCATCAATTATCTTGGAAAGCAAGAGGTAGGATTGGAGGGCTAAAAACAAGATAACTAAATGAAAGACTATAAAATGTTAGGCCTGAGATCCTCACCCCTTGTTTATTTGTTCATCATTCCTTTGTTCATCTGTTCTTCCTCATTTGGAGAAGTAGAACCATTTGGAGCCACTAGGAACAACTGGGAGCTGAGGGGAGGCATCCTACTGAAAATAAGGATTTAAGATTCAGCATTCTGAAGCATGAGACCACCAACCTCTTTCCCTGGTTTGGATCCCAGAACCCTGAAACTTAGCTGTACTTTGAGAACACTGCTTCCACTGCAGCCCTCTCAAGGTGGTTTTTTTTTTCCCATAATCCTCCTATTACTTGTCCCAGGGGTGGAGTAAATGCTATCCTTGTTCATCATTACTGCTTTCAGACTTTTTTCCCCTCCATCTTCCCTTAAGACTTCCCAGCTTTGAGTCTCATGCCATCAAATTTTATCACCAACTTTCCTTCATTGTTGCTATCATCTACAGACCCATGGGAACATTCCCTCTCACTAGTCCTGATTTAATTCTTAACAATTTAAAGACATACATGGATGATCCTTTCAACATCCTGTCATATTGGTTGATTGAATACCAGTTTTCTGTTGATCTTATCCCCTATCCTACCTCTGCCATTCACTACCATGGTTTCCCTTAGATCTTATTATTTCGTACCCAAAACTGTAAGCCCTCCATAATCTCAGATTCATGTATCTCATATGACCACCACCTTCTTTCTTTCCTGCTATCAAATTTGACTCGATTTACCTCCTTTTCATTGTCCCTAACCTCTCTGAGTTCTTCTCTTCCTTTTTTAACCAATTTAAATTCCAGGGTCAACCATTATAATCATTCACTTGCATAGTCCTTTAACTCAGTTTACCCTCTCTTTGTCACACTTTGTAAAAGTACAACTTTAGTTAAAGCCAGCTCTTTGCCTACTCTGTGCCTATACTTGTGCAGCAACCATGCTGACTGGTCTCACCTTAAATTCTTGTCCATAATCCTCAAACCTTTAACGTTGCCTGGCAATAATATTTCCCTAGCCCATTCACCTTTCCGTTCTCCTAGATCAGAGGTTGCCAAACTTTTCTATAAAGGGCCAGATTTTAGGCTTTGCAGGTTATATGGTCTTTGTTGCAACTACAAACTCTGCCATTGTATAGAGAAAGCAGCCATAGGAAATATATAAATAAATGAACTTTGAATTTTATGCAGTAGTTATGTGTCATGAATGATTATTTTTTTCAACCATTTAAAAATGTAAAAACCATCCTTAGCTTGAAGATCAGATCATACAAAAACAGGATTTGGCTAAAGGCTGTAGTTTGCTGGGCTTGGTCCTAGATTATTTCACACACCCTCTGTTCTCAAGCGTCCAATGCCTCCTTCCCCATTCTCTCAGATGCTGACCCTACTTTCTACTTAATTGAGAAGGCTGAAGTATTCAGAAAGAACATCCACCACTCCTACCACATCTACCCTTCTACCAGCATCCATATGTATACGCTAGGCCTTCCCTTCTGTTTCTGTAACCATAGCACAACAGCTAAATACTATATAACTTATTATGTTTGCTTATTGTCTGCCTCCCCCACTGGAATGTTAGTTCCAGAATGGCAGAGAATTTCGTCTATTTTGTTCATTGATGCATTCCCAGTGCCTAGAACAGTGCTTAGCACATAGCAGATGCTCAACAAATACTTGAATGAATAACACTGTCTGCCAGATCAACAGGCAGGAGTTCAGAGAATTTTTCTCCAGAGAAATTTCCCTTCCCTTCCAAGAGAAGAGACCTATCAGTCCTGATAGCTGGGGGTCTACTTGATCACTCTAAGTGGTATTTTTCAAACTTCTTTGAAAAAACACCCACAATAAGAAATTCCAATTTTATAGGATTGGCCCAGTACCTAATATATGTGTGTGTGTGTGTGTGTGTATGTACGTGTGTGTCTACATACATACATACAAATGCATGGATACACAAATGTATGTGTGTACATGTGCATGTATACACATGAAATCAAGGTTTCATGAAATCCCATATATGTGATGTATTCTGATACAGTATTTTCTATTGTTTCATTTGAGGAGAAAAAGTTGGTTGCAACTGATTAAACTGATATTGTAAACCACTAATTGGTCTGCACTCAGAAGTCTGAAAACTACTACAGTGTGTCCCACTAATTATTAGCCCTGCCTGTGTACACTGAGTTTCCAGTCAGATTTCTAATGCCTCACTTTTACTTACAAATATAGCCAAAGGATCTCTTGACATCTAAAAAAAGTTTAATGAACATTCAAAAACAAACTCAACACAGATAATTCAAGATATAAAACATTAAAATATATATCCTAAATTTAGAAAAAAGAAAAATATATATATCCTCAGAGAAGTAAGAAAAGGTATTGTACCCACCAAATGGAACAGAATGGTTATTTTATTTATTTATTTATTTTAAAGATTTTATTTATCCATTCATTTATCCCCCCCTTGCTGCCTGTGCTCGCTGGGTCAGCCAACCACGCCGTGTGGGCGGGCCTGCCCTCACCAGGAGGCCCCGGGAACTGAACCCGGGGCCCCCCATATGGCAAATGGGAGCCCTACTGATTGAGCCACAGCCGCTTCCCCAGAATGCTTATTTTAAAGAAGGGGGGTGGGGACAAGAAAGTGCTCTAGTAAATTTAAAACAACAGAAATTTTAAAATTCAAAAGAAGTGTTGGAATTTGGAAATCTTTCAGAAAAAGTAGAAAATGGGGAAGAAAGGATAAAATTATCCCAGGACAACAGCTGTACAGTATGCTTAGAGAGCACCAGTCCAGAGTAAAGGAGGATGACGGACTCCTAGGATAAATTAATTATAGATACTTAGAATGCTAGGTACTTAGCATGCAGGATAAAGTGAGCCAATGGCTAACTTCAGTTGAAAGGATATATAATCATAGTATACTTATTGGCTCAGTTAAAAATATCTACAGTCATCATAAATAATGAAGAGTAGTTTATCTAAATAGGGTGATATAGGTACATTAAGGGATAGAGAAATAATACATGTTTTTATGAGGTAGCTTAAGAGTAGTAAATACTAAGAGTAGTAAATACTTGCTTATTTCCTATAGCAAGAAGTTAAAATAGTCCACACTGAAAAATCAAGAACTAGCAGTATAAGCATGTTATGTAGAAATATGGAGATAAATACCAACGGAGAGTTAAAAGATAAGGAAGAAGTGATCTCTGGGCAGAAATTGACTCTGGGGCAGAATCTTCTGTTTTTTCATTGTAAGCCTAATGATACTATATGTGATTTTTAAAATGGATTATTGATAAATATTAAAATGAATACAATAGTATTTCACTTATTTGAAAATATTGGTTATCAAGGAAGAGCTGTTTTAATAAAGTATAATGACACTGGGAAACAATACTGGTTTTAGCATCCCTCTGAAACTTTCAAAATTCTTCCAACTTTAGTTCTGAACCTTGTGTTACTTTTATTTTAAGGGCTACAGTAACTTGTAAACAGTAATGGCAGCAGCTCTAAGAATGGAGAGGTAACATTCTGGTCCCATACATTGTTGTTATCACAGTGGGCACTAGCAATTAATGGCAATGGCATGGCACACTTACATGGCTTCACAGACAGCAGAGGGCAGAAGATTTCAATAAAAGGGAGCTGATTAGGAAGAAGCATCCTGGCAAATGCACACGGTAAAGAACAGGCTTGTATAAGATACTCCCAGGGTATGCTCAGAAATAACTGGAGGGACTTCAAACTGTGTGCATGTGTGTGAACCTTGCCATAACCAATGGAGGCACACTTCAGGGAAATCACCATCATTGATGCCTTACTTGACTCTTTTTGTACTCCTGGACTGGTGTGCCTGAGGAGTGCTGGGCAGACCAGAAAGAAGGGGTGGAGGAATAAGAAAGAAAGAGGTGTCCAGAGAGCTATCTGATCACTGGAGGGAAAAAGGGGGTTCCAGGCAGAATATCTAGAGCTGGCACAGCCTTGGTCCTCACCATCCATTTGTCCCAGATACATAAATTACCACTTCTGCTTCCTAACCTCCTGACTTCCACACTTAAATTTAGAGAAGGCTCCTCCTCTTTTCCTGACACCCTCCACCAGGGACTTTTTCAGTCCTCATAAAAAAGTGAGAGGGCCCAGGCCAGGTAGGAGGGTATGCTTGGACATGTCACTCTTTAAGGGGAATGGAAAGTCACAGGAAAGCAAAGAAAGGGGAAAAGAAGAAAAGAATAGGTATTTTCTAAGGCTGTTCTGCCTAAAGAGAACAACTTTGATGTGACCTGAAAGTCTAGGAAGATCTTTGGTCAGAAATGTCCCTTCTGCCTACTGTCTTGCCCCAGATCCCTCCATCTGCATCTCCCCGTTGGGCATCAGCATAGCCCTCTGTTGGCCAGAAGGGAACCAAGTAGGGATACAAGTAGGTTCCCCCAGCAATCAAGTAGGTTCCTGATACTGTTTTGACCAGAGGATCCTCTTCCAGTCCCCTTTTCCCTTTCCCTACGCTCGACAAACATACCTTGGTCTTTACTTTGTCTCAGTCTTTGCAGGTGCAAAGATAAGGTTCATGCCCTCAAAGAGCTCACAATAATTTGGTGGAGGCTGGGAGTATAGAGACAGATAGAAAACTTAATTTTACTAGGGTAAGCTAGGAAAGAGATCTGCACAAACAGAGAAGGGAGCACACAAGTCAGGGAAGGCTTTGTCTTGGAAGACCCCTAACTTAAAGGAAAAGTAAGAGTAATCTAGTTATGAGCAGTGCAGAATAAGGACTCTACTGAGTCATCTAAGCTTCCATTCATTTCTTGGCAGACACAGACCTCCCTCAAATCCTCAGCTCTAGCTGTGCTGGTTTCTCCCTGTCACCCCTCTCCTAAGCCCAGCCTGCATCTTCACTCAAGACTCCAGCCAGGCAGCTACCTTACAGTCATACCCCTCTCATGGCAGCCACATTCTATAATCCAGACTGGTGCTGCCTAATTTAAATTTATATTTTTAAGTTTCTCATAGCCATATTAAAAAAAAATAAAAAGAAACAAGGGAAATTATTTTAGAATATATTTATTTAATGCAATGCAGTATATCCAAAATATAATTTCAAGCTTAATATAAATATTGAGATACTCTGTGGGGTTTTTTTTGGCACTAAGTCTTTGAAATCCATTGTATATTTTACACTTATAGCACATCTTAATTCAAACTGGCCACATTTCAGGTATTCAATTGCCACATGTGGCTAGTGGCTACTATATAGGATAGAGCAGCTCTAAAATTTTTCCCAGGCTGAGTGTACTCGGCATTTCTCTATTAAACAGATGAGGCCCATCGAACTGGAGCATTACTATGTATTCCCTCTAAGCCTCTAACTCAAGCAAGGCTCTTCCTGAAAAAGGAAGAGAAGTTCTATGACGTTTCAGCCAAAGAGTGAGCACTCCTTTTAAATGCTAGACTTAAGACAATTCATCCTAAACTGAACCCAAACTTGCTTCTGAGTTAGCTTTTAGCAATCACAGATTCACAGTGCCTCACAATAAGACACATTTGACCCCATGTGTCTCCGTATTGCCCTCTGGACAGCAGAACAACCCTAAAAAGTCTTAATGATTCATTAATGTTACAACAGCTTCATAAGGCCCCTAGAGGGGCCATGTGACAGGTCATCTAGCCCTCTTGCTCTGGTTCTGGTTGGGGCTAGGCACTACTTGCCATTTGGGACTGTAAGGAGCTAAATATATTTGGTGCAATACCAACACCTTGTGTTAGATTTACATCAATAAAAATCACATGAAAGAGAAATACTGAGAAAAGTCTTTCCATTAAAACATTTCCACAAACTAGGGAGAGAGGAAAAAAAACACCTTTAAATTTTGCCCAGAGACAGAAACATGGATGTTCCATAGAAGCAGAATTTAAAATCCACAGATAGAGTTCAATTCTATCATATTGCAGCCAAGAACCAGAAGCCCAGAAAGGGGAAGTGGTTTGTCAAAGTCATTCAGCAAATTTCTAGTGGTTGGTAGAAGCCCTGAATCCTTTCCACTATCCCCCTGGCTCCACTAACTGAAAAGTATTTTAATGGGAAACACACTGAATCTCCGGGATTCTCCTAAACTATCTGTGGAGGATAACCACCCGCCCTGGGAAGACAGGTCAGCGCCGACCCCCAACCCCAACATCCCCTCCCAACTCTCCTCCAGGACCTAGGCACCAGAAACCCTGAATAGGCCCTGCCTCACCTGGGCGTAGCGCCACGATTCCCCACCTCCTGAGTCTGGCTGAGGACGCCGCTAGAGCCGTTCTTTCTCTAACTCTACACTTTGTGGGCCCCGGCCTGGCAGGGCCCAGCTGGGGAGGGCAGCGCCCAGTTCCTGGCTGCAGGCTGGGCCAGTGTGGTTGGCCCCTACCGGAGACTACACCCACGAGGGCGGCTCACAAAGACTGTTAGAAACCCGGCGGGGAGCTATGTCCGCGAGGCGCGTGAACGGCAGGTTAGTACCCAAAGTCCCGGAGACAACCGTCGACCCCCGTGGTTGAGGGTGGGCTTTTCGGAAGGGGTGGCTTGGCCAATCCCAGCCCCGCCTCCACGCCTAGCATCTGCCCTGCTTGCGCCGGCCAGGATGAGCTGCCCTCTCAGCAATTTCTGGGACTTGGGCTCACGCCGGCCTCCGGGCCTGGCAACGGCACGGGCCCCGTTTGGGTCTCTGGAGGACCCCAGCTGCCAGCCCGAACTTGTGGTCTCCTGGGTCGAGTGTCGTCCCGCGTACGAGCAGCTCCACAAGCCCCCGCTGCTTCTGCGCCCAGGAAAGTTATCCAAGCGCCCCAAAGCTCTGCTGGACGGAGGCTGCCACCCTAGAGAGGCCCCCTCCCGTCCGAAGCCCGATTACAGACCGTGCCCGGCGCCGGGACCGCACAACTCCCGGTCCCTTCGCACCAGGAACCGTTTCCGGGCGGAACTTTTTGTAGCTGACCCGGCGTGTCCCGTGACGCGGAAGCCCAGACGGAAGTGTGGGCGGAGGATCCCAAGCCGGATCCTGAGCCTGAGCCTGAGCCTGAGCCTGAGCTACCGGGAGTAGATTTCGTGGCCTCCCGGCTGTGGGAACGGCTGGGCCTGGCCGCAATGGCGACCCTGTGGGGAGGCCTCCTTCGGCTTGGCTCCATGCTCAGCCTGTCCTGTCTGGCGCTTTCCGTGCTGCTGCTTGTGCAGCTTACAGACGCCGCCAAGGTGAGTCTCGCCCAGCTTTGGTTCCTGACAGGAGCTATTCCCCTGCCTCTGGCCTTGCGGAAACCGGGTCTATCAACCTGCTTCCCAGCCCTGACTGCCCGACCCCTAGCTTCACAGCACTGACAGCCCACTCACCCATAACACTCCCGACTGTCTGGTAGCACTGTCGCCCTCCAGCCCTGACTGTCTGATTGTCACCGTCGCCCCACCCCCACCCCCAAGCCCTGGCAGTACTCCTTTCCCTCACCCAACCTCCGCCCGCACCCCCAGCTCCATTTAGCCCCGACAGTGCCCCACAGCCTGGACAGCATCTCCTCCTCTTTTTTGACACTTCCCTTTTCAACCCCGACAGCCTCCATCTCAAACCTTACAACTTTTCCAACTCTGAGAACAACCTTACACTCCAGTCTTAAGCTCTAACAGCCCATCCCCTCCAACAGTCTCAGAGGCCCCCCCCATTCCCCAAGCCAAAATGATAGGAAGCCCCAAACTCACAGAAATCTTTCCTCTTAGGAACTGACTTTCATTTCCACTCACCCTTGAACAGATTCCCTTCCCATTGTGGGAATGTGCCCCTCTTGATAGCCTCTCCTCTCAGTAGAACCTACACTCTTCCCCCAAGAGTATCTCTCAATAGCTTCGTATCCTCATCTAACTCCCTCCAGGACCTCCTGGCTCCTTCCCTGACTTCCGTCTTCCTGATCATTTAATGGGCAAGGAAAGAACCAAACTACAGGAGAGAGAAGGTTAGGATATCTCTCCTGTTCATGTCTTGGCTTTTATAGGCCTCTCAAGCTGCTTTCTGCCCATTTGTGCCCATTACCCTCCAGACCTGCCCTAGCCCCACACACAGCTTCATCCTGATTATTAGGAAAAACAAAAGAAATCCATATTAATATGAAGGGAAAAGAGAATGGCATTTGCAGTTTTTAAAAATTGAAGCTTTAATCTACAATTTTTTTTTTTTTTTTTTTTAATGTAGGGGATGGGAAAGTCAGATTACAGGCAGGCAAATATTTTTGATCAGGAGTTCTTTCTGATACTTTCCCTACCTTCCAACAAAAATTAGGGCAGCAATTTAAGTCTCTTGACTTTCAACATTGATGGCATCCTCTGAATACCTTCCTTCATCACTTTATCCAGTATATTGTAATCATGTAGTTATTTGTCAGTCTCCTTCACAAGAGTGTGTCCTAATTAAGAGCAGGAGCCATATCTTAGGCTTATCTGAATCCACCTCATTGAGCACAAAGTCTAGCACAGAGCAAATGCTTGCTAAGTGGTTGCTGGGTGAGTGAATGAATTGTCAACAGCTCTGCCAGACATCCCAATATATATAGGAGCAGTAGACCTGGTCTTTGGAGACCAGTGAGCCACTGCTTTCTCCGATAGATTCCCTTTGCTGAGGAAGCATCTCCTACCCCTTCTATCCAGGTATCTAGTCACTTCTTCCTCCAGCTCTTGAAACTTGCTTTTTTAGTAGTTGTCCTCCTTTTCTACCAGGAATTAGAAGTAAAGTTTCCTGGAAAGAGTAGCCAAACTGATCTCAACTAAAACCAAGCTACTTCCCTTATGTACTCCCTTTATCATGCTTGGTTTATTGTGCTTGGTTGCCTCTAAAACTATCTCTTCTGTAGAACTCTAGCCAATCCCTTTTAATCCATGTCAGTTCCCCCTAGCCAAGGGTGGAGGGATGATGAGTAAAAGAATTGTGACTTATATTGTGAATAATTTTTAGCTTGATTCTTCCCCATCCTTTTGTAATCAGCGTTCTTGTTTACAGATACAAGTATATGTCTACTGTGCCTTTCTACTGGCATTGTCCTGTGACCCATAAAAGTAGTTAATAAGTCACAGATCATGTATTAGATTTAAGTATTTCAAAACATTTTTATATAGTATGTAATGATTTATATTACCATCACCATAAAGAATATGTAGCTTTTTAAAACTTGTATCTCTCAAAGTTATTTGAAGTTTTAAGTGAGTGGTTTTAGAATATTTGGCAGGGGATGCTTAGCAAAATGTTTATAGTGCAGTTTTTTAAAATACTGATGATGAACTGTCAACAGCTATACTAAATTTCTATTTTGGTTACAGAATTTTGAGGATGTCCGGTGTAAATGTATCTGTCCTCCTTATAAAGATAATTCTGGGCATATTTATAATAAGAACATATCCCAGAAAGATTGGTAAGTACTCTGGATTATTGAATTACTTGTCAGATTTCTTTCCACGGTTGTCACTGTTGGCCCAGAATGTTTATCCAATGTATAGTTAGAGTATTTTCTTTTTAAGCAAAAGTGTCAAATTCCATTTCCATTTGAAAAAGTGACAGGTCCTGGGTTCATGCTGTAAGCCTAAAGGAATATAGCCAAAACACCAAGCCCCAGGTAGGGAACTTTTGATATGGAATAGCATTTATGGTACCTGAACTACCCATAACTACCTTCCTATGCCCTCCTAAATTTTGGTGAGGGACATTCTTGCTTTTCAGTGTACAGTAAGCAAGTCTTATTTATTTAGATTATGATTTTTACAACTTTGTAGGTCTTTGTCATATATTTACAATGGGCAGCTATGTATAAAAGTGTCAGAGGGTTTAGGGAAGAATGGGAATGAGCCATATATATCAGAGTTTCCCATTGCTATTCCATGGGTAGGTTTTATGTGTGCCAAGATATTAGTCCTTTCAGCACTTCATGCAATCAGGCAGGCCTGTGATGACTAGGATCTAGGTGGCTAGCTACCAGCAGCCTTCTCTATTTACCCAGTGGACCTTACAAATGTTAGCTTTTTCTACATGTGTCATCAAACAGTTGGGAAACAGATGTTTTATAGCAGGTTGGATGTGCTCCTTTCTGTGGAATTGTCATGTTTTATGGTTTGTAACCACAATGGAAGTCTACTGGAATAGGCATACAAGGAAAATAGCTCCAAATACTAGGTACTTTCACATGTACCTGATTTCACAGCTAGGTAGCCAGCAAAGAATTTGAAAGCAAGATTAAATTTTTTCAGGTAAGATATCCCAAGCCTTTGAGCATGTTTAGTTTCTCTGATGTTCTTCCAAAATAGGCATTTAGATTCAGTCTGATATTTGATAAGTATGTCCTTGAGAATTTCTTGTAAAATTTCTTGTTCCACTTTATCCCATATTACAAAGTAATTTAGCTATATATTCTTAGGGTTTTATATCAGTGAGTCACTTTATATGATATAAGAACAAATAAATCTTTAAGTTACTTCCAGATATATTGAGCATTTATAGTTTATTATCAGTAATAGAATGTGATGCCTATTATTTGAATGGCAAATGCTCTCCCTATTCAAGTGTTTAGCACTAATCTTTCCACTGACTTCATTATTCCAGGCTCAGACAGAACCATGTGTCACGCATCCTTGGTTATTGGTCAAAATAAGGGAGCTTTGAAAATTAACAACTGAAAACAAGGCTTGTTTGGGATTTTTCCTCCTACCCTCTTACCTTCCCTTGCTTCCTTCTTGCAGCTCAGCCTTCAAGTTATGATTAACAACAATTTTATGGTCTTACAAGGCCTCCAATGTCTATATATAATTTACCTTCTGTTTTCTATTTTGTCCAGCATTAATTTCTCATTGATTTATGCTGGCCCAATTTTGGTTGGATATGATTTAAAACTAGTAATTTCCCACTTGGGGCACTAGGTGGAGGTGTTCACTAATTCCTAAAGTGATTGAGCTGTTTATGATGACTGCCATATTTTGATTACTTTTTATATACTTCTTCAGTGTGATTAGTTTTCATTTTAAAATAATTTTGTCCTAATCCTGCTTCATGCTTTTTCAATAGACTTTTGCTCATTGAGAAGAGTAATTGTTTCTTACTGTTGAGTTTTCAGAGTTTCAGAATTTGCAACATTCTACCTTTGTTGAACTATTCATAGAGCCACACCCTGGTAGTTAAGAATGATGTTAGTTAATTCACAAAAGAGAATAGTCCTATTTGAGCAATGCCCCAAGTCACTTTAAACCATTTAAAGCAGTTTTGCTTGGTACCTGAGCAAATCTAAACATGACTTGACCCATCTGATAAGTAGTTTTTCGATCCCATACGGGATTTTTCAGGTACATTTCTGTTAGCAGTAGCACCTTTGACAACTACTACTTTATGTGTCCTTATGGTTTCCTAGACTGTTAAATCTTACCAAAGTGTTCTTATTGAGAAAGGAAATGATTTCAGTTTGCCTTATTGATTCTTTGCTCCTTATATTCTTACACTGGGCAAGTACGATTATTCTGGATTTCAGGAACGTTTTCATCAATGCTAGTAGAAATTCCTGCCAGGTTTAAGAAATATTTTATCTTTGTTTCTTCAGTGATTGTCTCCATGTTGTGGATCCCATGCCCGTGCGGGGGCCTGATGTGGAAGCGTACTGTCTGCGCTGTGAATGCAAATATGAGGAAAGAAGCTCTGTTACGATCAAGGTTTTAAAAAAAAATCTTTTCTGCTTCTGGAGTAATATTTCCTGGTGGTCTCTAGACAAGACAGGAAATTTGGGACATCTGAATTCTATTTTAATGACCTAAACTGCTGCCCTTCCCTGTTCTTCCCCCTACCCCTACATCCACCCTCCCACTCTCCCCTACTCTCCTACCTCTCGCCACCAAAGGAATAGTGGGCCTGCTGTCTGCTGGCCTCACTGAGATGTTTTGTGGATTAATTAGAATACATCAGATAGATATATAAATTAACACCAAAAAAATGCCCTATGGGTAATTTGCATATCCCAGAAAGGTATCCCAGCTTCTCTGTGGGCCATGTATGCCAAAGGCATATGGACATTTGGATTATTTCCAGTTTTTTGCTATTTAACTTTTTAAGAGACTGCCATATTGTTTTCCAAAGTGATTATGAATTTTACATTGCCACCAGCAATGTATGAGGGTTCCAGTTTCTCTGTGTTCTTGTCAACACTTGGTATTTTCTGTTTTATTATAGCCATTCTATTGTATATGTATCTCTGTACTGTTTGGCAGCACATGAATTAAAATCTCAAGAATCATTGGTCTAAAAAGTATTTTTTGTATATCTAAACTGATCTAAAAGAGATTCACCTGAATTACATTTTCTGTTAGGGTTCCTTTAAATTGTTTCTACAACAGTGCTGCTGAATCTAGAACACTGTATCCAGCTGAAAAAAGAGAAATGCTGTGCTAGCAGTGGTAACAGGTGACTAGCAGTGGGTGAACAAGAGTGTTTTGAAGTCTTGAAAAGAATTCCAAAGACAAAATGGTTCCTTTCCTCTTTTTCCTTAAATAGTACTTTGTGAAAAGTTGGGTTTTTTTTCTTGTGTTGGAATCTGGTTTGTGTAGATATTCTGTAGGTTTATCAGATCAGTTTTCACTGTGGCTCTCATGATATTTATGCAAATTTTCTGATTTCTTGATAACTTATTTTAATTTTTCTTCAGGTTACCATTATAATTTATCTCTCCATTTTGGGCCTTCTACTTCTGTACATGGTATATCTTACTCTGGTTGAGCCCATCCTGAAGAGACGCCTCTTTGGACACTCACAGTTGATACAGAGTGATGATGATGTTGGGGTAAGTTCTCAGCCTGCCCAAGATACTCATAGCCAGTCTCTATCATCATCCGACGTAAAGTGCAAGTGAAAAGTAGTCACATGTAGATGTCCACGTGATGGAGCAGATCCTCAACTAGAAAAGCTAAAAACAGTACTAATTTTAATATATAGCATTTTCAAAGGAAATTACTCTGTCCCAAAAGCCATAAACATAGTGGTTTAAACTGATGACTCTTGGTAAGTGTGCTATAACTTGGCCTTCAGTACCAAGAGAACATTTGTCATTGCCTTTCCCTGTTTACTTTGAGAAAAGTGTCTAAGATAGTCTCTACCCGAGCTCCTTCCTGAAACACCTTTTCTGTCAGGAGCACCAAATACTTTAGAAGGGAACCAGGAAGTCCATGGCATTCTTTTCTTAATGAAATGCAACTTAATAATCTGCTAATGTTTTATGTTTCTTTGTTTCTTTTGCTTAATTAAAAAAATACAACAACAACCTATGATCTAGAGAAAAATAAAACCATCACTCCAGATTCTCTTCCTATCTTTAAAACACATTTATATTTCTACATATAGTTGATTTAATCTGTGTATAAATTGTTTCATGGTCTCCTTTTTGTTTTAACATTATTTCATGTGAAAGCTTCGAGAAATTGACATCCACAAATTTTGTTATTCAGTAGATGAAAGAATTATGTTGTTTGTTTTATCATTCTCCTGTTTAGATTTGTTTCTGAACTTTCCACTATTTTGTTATATATTTTATAGTTATCTTTTACAAGTTACTTTTGGATTATTTTATTGGCCCATTTTCCTTAAAGTGGACATAATTCAGTAGAGTTTCAAGGATCAATTCCAAAAGCAAATTAGAGTGAGCTCTTGCCAGCCGTCTTCAAAAGTCCTTTAACTGGAATGGCTTATGGAACTATTGGTAGAAGATGATAAAAGGGATCCTGACTAGATGACTTGAGATACAACTACAGAGCCTGACTTTTTCTTTTTTTTAGTTAGGCAGTAAAAAGAATTTTTGGGAAATGGGGAAAAGAACAGGGCTTGCTAAGAAATGGGAGAGAAGGACGGAAATATACACCGAGATTAGGTGCGGGCTTCTCTAGGCAGAAAGAGCAGGTTTTGGGTTATGTGGTCACCTTTTAAAGTATTAATTATTCCTCCTCTTGCTAATGCTAAGGGCAGGGGCCCCAGCTGTTATTGGTTATCCCACCAATGGTGGGGGCCAATGGTGAGGCCTGTTTGGAATATCCAGGGCCAAGGGGAGATCCTGGAAAGAAAAACAGGGGCCTCAAGTTTAAACTCAAGGTCTCAGCGAAGTCTTGTAGCCATGTTGTCTTTCAGCCATGTTGTGGCTCATCTTCTCCTCGTTACGCTGTACCAACCTGCCTCAACTACCTCCTCAGAGAGTTCAGGCCTTTATTCTTAAGGTGGTGCTGAGGGGTGATGGTCATTCTTCTGTAGTTACTTTCTACTGGTTAGGTCAGTAGTCCCTGCCTGACAGGGCATAAACCTCTCTGGCAGAGCCTGATTTTTGATCAACACATTGTTGTCTCGTGAATATCATTTATGCATACACAGCTTATTTGGGCAAGATTTCAATTTGGTTTTGGCAAGAACGTTCATGGAAACACCTTCATTTGTCTCCTTTTCCCTTCCTTCTTTTAGTTATCCAACATGTAATAAGTACTATGCTAGGTAATAGGATAAAGAGATGACTAAAACAGAAACAGATACATAAAAGATGTGACTAACAGTAGTGTTTTCACTCTATTTATTTATTATTTTCCTTTTTTTAAAATAGAGAAATTGTAGGTTTACAGAAAAATCTTACTGAAAATATAGAGTTCCCAATATGCCTGTTCGCATACTCTCTATTACTAACATTTTGCATTAGTGTGATGGATTTGTTACAATTAAGGAAATATTATTATAATTATACCATTCACCATAGCCCATAATTTACATTAGGATTCACTATGCTGCACAGTCCTGTGATTTTTTAAAAAAACCTTTTTTACTAGTAACATACAAACAATCTAATATTTCCCTTCTTAACCATATACAAATATAATTCAGTGGCGTTACATTCACAATGTTGTTCTGCCATCACCACCATTCATTACCAAAACTTTTTTATAACCCCAAACAGAAATTCTGTACCAATTAAGCATTAACTCCCGATTCACTACCCCCAGCCCAGATGCTGATAACCTGTGTTCTAGTTTCTGAGTCTATGAATTTGCTTATTCTAATTATTTCATATCAGTGAGATCATACAATATTTGTCCTTTTGTGCCTGACTTATTTCAATCCGCTTGGTGTCTTCAAGACTCAAACATGTTATTGCATGTATCAGAACTTCATTCCTTTACACAGATGAATAATATTCCATTGTGTGAATATACCACATTTTGATTATCCTTTCATCTCTTGATGGACATTTGGGTTGCTTCCATCTTTTGGCAATTGTGAATAATGCCTCTATGAAAATCGGTGTGCAAATATCTGTTAAGGATCCCGCTTTCAATTCTTTGGGGTATATACCTAGAAGTGGGCTTGCCACATCATATGGTAAGTCTATAATTAACTTTCTCAGGAACTGCCAAACTCTTTTCCACAGGAGTTGCACCATTTTACATTCCCACCAACAATGAATGAGTGTTCTTAATTCTCCATATCGTCTCATACTTGTAATTTTCCATTTTTTAATAGTAGCCATTCTAATGGGTGTGAAATGGTATCTCATTGTGGTTTTCATTTGCATTTCCCTAATAGTTAATGATTTTGAGCATTTTCATGTCTATTGGCCATTTTTATATCTTCTTTAGAGAAGTGTCTATTCACGTCTTTTGCCTATTTTTGAATTGGGTTGTTTGTCTTTTTGTTGTTAAGTTGTAGGATTTCTTTATATATTCTGGATATTAAATACTTATCAGATATGTGGTTTCCAAGTATTTTCTCCCATTGTGTAAGTTGTCTTTTTACTTTCATGATGAAGTCCTTTGATGCACAGAGGTTTTAATTTTGATGAAGTCTCATTTATCTGTTTTTTCTTTTGCTGCTCATGCTTTTGGAGTTAAAGTCTAAGAAACCATTGCCTAAAGCAAAGTCCTAAAGATGCTTCCCTATTATTTCTTGTATGAGTTTTATAGTTTTAGTTCTTATATTTAGGTTTTTGATCCATTTTGGATTAATTTTTGTATATAGTATAAGGTAGGGTTCCATGTTCATTCATTTGCATGTGGATACCTAGTTTCCCCAGCACCATTTGTTGCAAAAACTATTTTTTCTCCGTTGAGTAAACTTGGCACTCTTGTCAAAAATCAGTTGGCCATAGATGTGAGGTTTATTTCTGAATTGTCAGTTCAATTCCATTGGTTTATATGTCTGTCCTTGGCCAGTGCTGTATTGTTTTGATTACTGTAGCTTTGTAATAAGTTTTAAAATCAGAAAATAGGAGTCATCTTCTTCAAGATGGCTTTCACTATTCACAGCCCCTGACCCTTCCATATAAATTTGATAATTGGCTTTTCTGTTTCCGCAGAGAAGGCTGCTGGAATTTTGATTGGGATTGTGTTGAATCTGTAAATTCCTTTGAGTAGACTTGACATCTTAACAATATTTAGTCTTCCAATCCATGAACACAAAATGTTCTTCTCTTTATTTAAATTGCCTTTAATTACTTTCAGCAATGTTTTGTAGTTTTTTATGTACAAGTCCTTTACATCCTTGATTAAATTTATTCCTAGATATTTTATTCTTTTGGTTGCTATTTTAAATGGAATTTTCTTTTTAATATCTTCTTCTGATTGTTCATTACTCATATATAGAAACACTACTGATTTTTGTGTGTTGATCTTGTATCCTGCCACATTACTGAATTCGTTTATTAGCTCCAGTAGCTTTATTGTGGATTTTTCAGGATTTTCTGATATACAATCATGTCATCTACAATTGGGAAAGTCTTGCTTCTTCCTTTCCAATTTAGATGCCTTTTATTTCTTTTTCATGGCTAGACATAACAGTTTCAAAGGTCCTGTTTACAAATGGGTTCGCACCCCAGGACCCAGCATTGGGACCTGAACGTGCCTTAATTTATGGAGGACATGATTCAATCCCTCAACATATGCCCTTTATCATGTTTCCCTATATTCCTATTTTCTAAGTTTTTCATCAAGAAGGGGTACTGTATTTTGTCAAATTTCTTTTCTGCATCAATTGAGTGAGCATGTATTTTTTCCCTTCATCCTAATAATGTGGTATATTAATTAATTTTTTTATGTTGAACCATCCTTGCATACTAGGATAAATCCCTCTTGATTATGGTGATAGTTTTTTTAACATGCTCTTGGATTCAGTTTGCTGGTATTTTCTTGAGCATTTTTTCATCTATATTCATAAGGGATATTGGTCTGTAATTTTCTTTTCTTATGGTATCTTTTTTTTTTTTTTTTTTTACCGGGAGGTCCGGGAATCGAACCCGGGTCCCTCCATATGGGAGACGGACGCCCAACCAGTTGAGCTACATCCGACCCTCTTATGGTATCTTTATCTGGCTTTGTTATGAGGGTTTTGTTGGCCTCATAGAATGAATAGAACTGAGTTCCCTCCTTTTCAATTTTTTGGAAGAATTTAAGCAGGATTGGTGTTAATAATTCTTGGAATGTTTGGTAGAATGCCCCTGTTGAGCCATCTGGTCCTGGGCTTTTCTTTGCTGAGAGGTTTTTTTATTACTGTTAAATATTTTGATATTAGTCTATTGAGATCTTCTATTTCTTCTTGGGTCAATGAAGGTGGTTTGTGTGTTTCTAGGAATTTGTTCATTTCATATAGGATATCTAATTTGTTGGCATACAGTTCATTATATCCTTTTAAAATCTTTTTATCTCTGTGGCCCCCTTTCTTTTATCTTTGTCCGTCTAGGTAAAGGTTTGTCAATTTTATTGATACTGTCAAAGAACTAATTTTTTATTCTGTTATTTTGTTTGTATGTTTTTTGAATTTTGAATTTTGAAATTAAAATTTGGAGGGTTGCCAAAATAATACAAACCCCATACAGAGAAGAACTGCTACCTCTATCCACCAACCCAGATACCTAGATCCACCAACTTTTAACAGTTTGTCACCTTTGCCATATAGTTCTATCTGTCCCTTTCGGTCTATATATGCATCTATCTTTTTTCTTAACATTTGAGAGCAGGTTGCATGCATCATAATCCTTGAACACATATTACCTTCATTTACCTTCCTAAGAACACGGATATTCACTTATGTAACTACCTTATGAAACCACCTAACCTTAAGTGCATTGATCAAGTTTAAGAAATTTAATGTTGATATAAAACTTAATTTCTATATTCCAATTTTTTCTTATGTCTAAATAATGTCCTTTAGAGCCTTTTCTCCTCCATCCTTAGATCCCACCAGTATCATATATTGCATTTAATTGTCATTATTGCTTTAATTTCTCTTTCATGCTTTTTTTTAAATTATGACAATAAACATAAATCTTCCTATCCCAAACCCTCCCAACCATACCATTTATTGGGATTAATCACATTCACATTATTCCAGTACCCTTACTACCATCTATTACTAGAACTTTTCTTCCTTCACCCCAAACAGAAACCCTACACTTATTTTACATTAACTCCCCATTGCCCCTTCCCCTACCCCTGGTAACCTATACTCTCCTTTCCGTCTCCATAAGTTTGCATATTCTCTGATATTTTCTCTGCGGTTACTATGGGTCTTAAATTTAACATCCTAAATCTATAACACTCTCATTTGCTTTGATACCAAGTTAACAACATCAATAGCATACATAAACTATGTTCCTATAACCTTTGTTCCCTCCACTTTTATACAGTTTTTGTCACGGATTACATATTTATTCATTATGAGTCCAGAAACTATTGATTTATCATTATATCTTATGCATTGCCTTTTAGGTCCTGTAGGGAGTAAAAAGTGGAGTTACAAATCAAAAGTACAGTGGTACTGGTATTTATATTTACCCATGTCATTATCTTTACCAGAGATCTTTATGTGGCTTCAGTCAATTGTCTGTTGTCCTTTCCTTTCAACCTGCCCAACTTCCTTTAATATTTCTTGTATGACTGATTGAGTAGTGATAGCCTCCCTCAAATTTTCTTTATCTGAAAATGTCTTAACTCCTCCCTCAGTTTCAAAAGACAATTTTACCAGATATAGAATTCTTGGATAGGAATTGCTTTCTTTCAGCATTTTAAGTATTTCATCCCACTGCCTTCTTGTCTCCATGGTTTCTGATAATTTAATCATATTGAGGTTCCCTTGTATGTGGCACATTGCTTCTCTCTTGCATGTCTCTTTCTCTTTAGAATAAAGAGAAAAAATTCTCTCTTTATTTTTGGCATTCAACAAGTTGATTATAACATGTTGTAGTGTGGGTCTGTTTGGGTTTATCCTGTTTGGAGTTCATTGAGCATCTTGGATGGGTATATTCATGTCTTTTATATTTGGGAAGTTTTCAGCCATTATTTCCTTGAATATTCTCTGTGCTCCTTTCTTCTCCTGAAACTCCCACAATATGTATATTGGTAGGCTTGATGGTGTCCCACAGTTTCCTCATGCTCTGTTCACTTTTCTTCATTCTTCCTTCCTTCTGCTTCTTAGACTGAATGATTTAAATTACCTTATTTTCAAGTTCACTGATTTCTTTCTTCTGCCAGCTCCAATCTGCTGTTGAACCCCTCCAGGGAATTTTTAATTTCTGTTACTGTAGTCTTCAGCCTGTTTGGTTTCTTTTCATAATTTCCATCTCTCTGATGATATTCTCTTTGTTTTCATCTATCATTTTCCTAATTTTCTTTTGTTCTTTGTCCATGTTTTCCTTTAATCCTTTGACCATATTTAGAACCATTTTTTTTTAAAACTTTGCCTAGTATCCCAGGTCTGATCCTCCTCCTTGATGGTTTCTAATTCTTTAATCTTCTTTACCTGGGCCATCACTTCCTGTTTCTGTTGAAGCTTAGACATTTTGATATTTTAATGTGTTATCGCTGAAATTTAGACTCTGTAGTGCCTTTTCCTTAGGCTTATATCCAGCTGGTATTATGATAGAGTTTTTCTTGAATGCCAGAAGCTTACAAAAAAAAAAAAAAAGAAAAGAAAGAAAAAGGAAAAAGCACCTTTCCCAATCTTTGCAGAATGAGCAGTGCAGTGTTCTCCTTCAGCGCTTATCCATACAATGAGTTTGGAAAACAGCACCAGGCCAAAGTGTAAGGGCCTTCCTGTGTGGGTAGCCCTAAAAATTCCCCCAATCACATGGACATAAATATCCCCTCTTCTCTAGGAAACAAATTCCTCACAGTCCCAGTTACTATACTGTATGTCTTACAGCCAGCAATCCCTTGCCCCAGGGAGCACAAATTGAATGCTCTCCCACAATCTTCGTTGGAGAGTTTGATTAACTGCCTTCTACATGCAGGGCAAGTTCTAGGGCAGCAAGTCCCTCAGACTACCACCAGAGAGATTGGGCCAGACACACTTGTTCTAGTATGTGTACAAGTGTTACAGTGTCCCCTCTGGATTGCTTCCAGGGATCAACACAGGAACCACTACCAGCTCTGTGTTGAGCCAGTGAAAGGATGAGGGAGGGGCCGGTCAGGGTACCAAGAGATCCTACTGCTTTTAAGTGGTCTTTTTTCTTTTTTTTTTGATTCAGCGCTTGCCCTCTTACTGCAATCCTCTGTTTTCTGGATCTTTGTGAAAGATGTTTCTTCCAGGTGTTCCGTTAGAGGACAGAGCCCTGAATCATCTTACTCTGCCATCTTGATCAGGGCATGTTCTATTGGCTATTTTTTATTCTCTATTTCATTTATCTCTGTTCTAAGTTTTATTTCCTTCTGCTTATTTTGGACTCAGTTTGCTCTTCTTTTTCTAGCTCCTCCAGTTGTGAGGTTAGGTCTCTGGTTTAAGATTATCTTCTCCACCCCCCACCCACCCCCTCCAGATAAGATTTTTTGTATGTCACTTTTAAAAAGGCTGAATTTTAAACAGATTCTTGGACTGGTGACTCATATACATCAGTTCATTTGACTTTAGCACCTGTTTCATCTCCAGTTGCTTTTCCAGAACTACTACTTTCATCATGAAATTCCATGAGTTTTCCCAATTCATACTTGGGCTTCTTCAGTATTTTTACTTTTCTCACGAACACATCATGAAGAGGATAGATAGATTGGCAAGTCTTTTCTATGTATTTAATAATGCTGTCTGAAATCAATTTATTGACCACTTCTTTCAAGTCATTTGTCTGCATCTCTTGAGTCATAATTTCCATCACCTTCTTCCTGATTTGGCAGACCTACTGGTGCTGAGTGTAGGAAGTCTTCTGAAACTGATTGTTGCATTTTTTTTTAGTAAAACCAACACAGAACAGACAAAGCAAATAACCATTGGTAGTTTTAACATCAACATGCACTTCAATCATGGTCTACCTTTTTTTTGACCATGGAGCACATTTTGTCATGGGTAAGATCCATGCTATGGACGTTGGTTAGGCAGTTTTTGTCCTGCACATCCTTAGTAATTAGTTTGAATTTTCTAAATGCAACTTCATCATTCTACAGATCAGCAAGGCTTACCAAAAACACAACCCTTAAGGTCATCAGATGCAATTTTGGTTCCTTGAGTCCTTGTAAATAGTGTTTTCCCAGTATTTCTTATATGAAACATTGCTGATGTTTTCACATCATACCACTTAGAAAATGGATCAACCACTTTCTTCTTTGCTTCCTTTTTGCCACCTTTTGTAAGGTACTTGTTCTTGCCAACTACTGTGGCTCTGCTCAGAGAGTCAAAAGTGAGATGATCTTTTTATGTGAGTATTTAGAGCTATAAATTTCCCTCCCAATACTGCATTTGCAGTATTGTGTTTTCATTTGCATTTGCCTCAAGATATTTCCTAATTTCCCTTTTGATTTCTTCTGTAAACATTGGTTCTTAAAGAGTGTGTTGTTTAATTTCCACATATTTGTGAATTTTCCACTTTTCCTTGTTATTCATTTCTAGCTTTAATCCATTGTAGTCTGAGAAGATAAATTGTATGATTTCAAAATTTTCTAATTTATTAAGACTTATGTTGTGGCCTAACATGTGGTCTATCCTGCACCCATGTGCACAAGAGTAGAATGTATATTTTGCTGTTGTTGGGTTATGTATTCTATATGTATTTGTTAGGTCTAGTTGGATTATAGTATCTTTCAAGTCTTCTGTCTAGATGTATCCATTATTTTATTATTATTTTTTTTTTAAGATTTTATTTATTTATTCATTTATCCCCCCCTCGCTGCTTGTGCTCGCCGGGTCAGCCAACCACGCCGTGCGGGCGGGCTTGCCCTCACCAGGAGGCCCCGGGAACCGAACCCGGGCCTCCCATATGGTAAACGGGAGCCCCACTGATTGAGCCACAGCCGCTTCCCTAGATGTATCCATTATTGAAAGTGGTGTTTTAAACTCTTATACTGTTAATGTAGAACCATCTATATCTCCCTTCAAATTTGTCAATATTTGCTTCATGTATTTTGGGGCTTTGCCATTAGGTGCATATATATTTACAATTGTTACTACTTATTTAATTGACCCCTTTATCAGTATATAGTGATCTTCTTTGTCCCTTGTAACAGTTATTAACTTAAAGTGTATTTTATTTGATATTAATGTAGCTACACTGATTCTCCTTTGCTTACTGTTTGCATGGTATATTTATATTTTTTCTATCCTTTCACTTTTTTTTTTCCTTTTTCTTTTTTTGAGGTACCAGGGCCAGGGATTGAACCTGGGACCTTGTATGTGGGAATCCAGCACTCAGTCAACCCCTGAGTCACACTGGCAACCCTGAGTTGGTTTTTTTGTTTTGCTTGTTGTTTGGTTTTTTCTTGTTCTTAGGAGGCACCGGGAACCAAACCCGGGATCTCCCATGTGGGAAGCAGGCACTCAGCCACTTGAGCCATGTCCGCTCCCCTATCATTTCACTTTCAACTTACTTGTCTTTGAATTTAAGGTGAGTTTCCTGTAGACAGCATGTAGTTAGGTGATACTTTTTTATCCATTCTGCCAATCTCTGCCTTTTGACTAGAGATTTTAATCCATTTACATTTAAAGTCACTACTGATAATGCAAGACTTTCTTCTGCCTTTTTGCTATTTGGTCTTTGTAAATCTTATACCTTTGTTGTCCCTTAATTCTTCCATTAATGCCTACTTTCATATAATTTGATTTTTGTAGTGTACCATTTTCAGTCCCTTTTTATTTCCCTCTGTGTATATTTTTCATATATTTTCTTTGTAGTTACCATGGGACTTAAATTTAACATCCTAAATCTATAACAATTTAATTTGCTTTGATACCAATGTAACTTCAACAGCATACATAAACACTTATCCTGTACCTTTTCATCCCCCTACCATTTTGTAGTACTTGTTACAGATTATATCTTTATACATTAGATATTCAAATCCATAGATTTATCATTAATTTTTATGCATGTTTTGCATTTAGAACCTGAAAGAAGTAAAAAGTGCATTTACAGACCAAAAAATACAATACAGTCTTACTTACTGGCATTTATAATTACCCATATGGTTACCTTTACCGGAGGTCTTTCTTTAAGCTGGTTTGATACACTATCTAGTGTCCTTTGCTGGTTTGATACACTATCTAGTGTCCTTTGCTTTCAGTCTGAAGACTCCCTTTAGCATTTTTTGTAGGGTTGGTCTAGTGGTGATGAACTATCTCGGCTTTTATCTGAGAATGTCTCTAAACTCTCCCACATTTTTAAAAAAATCAATTTTATTGATATATATTCATAAAACATACAGTTCATCCAAAGTGTACAATCAATGTTATCTGGTATAATAGAGTTGTGCATTCATCACTTCAATCAATATTAGAGTGTTTTCATTACTCCAGTAATAATAAACAAAAACAAAAGAACAAAAAAACTCTACTCCTTAATAATCACTTCTCAATCTCTGTCCTTCCCCTGCCATACATAGCTGCTATTCTGTTTTCATTTCTCTAATTTATTTGTATTTATATTTTGTATAGATGGAGTCAAACCATATGTTGTAGTACATTTTGTCTAGTTTCTTTCACTTAGTATATTTCCTTTTTTTTTTTTTTTCCTTAATGGATGATTGTTAATATATTGCTATTCACTGCTGTACATGTTTGCTTTGGTTGTATTTTTACCTGATATTAACATCTTGTATCATTAACGTACATTTTATCTGTTTTAAAGAAAAGCATTCTTATATATGCACTATTACCCATACTCATTTCACATGAGGTTTTACTATGCTATACAGCCCCATGTTACATTTTTTAGCTTTCCTTCTAGTAATATACATGGTTTTAGACTTTCTCTTTCAACCACTATAATATCCATATATTATTTGCACTGCTAGTTATAAAAACTATGATGTGCTTTCACCATTTCTATTCATTTCCAAAGATTTACAAACAACATTTTTACCAGTTCTGCACAGATTAAACCTCAGCTTTCCCTTCTCCACTCTCCTCCTACTTTCTAGTGACCTATATTCTAGTTATTAACTCCATGGGTTTACACAATATATTTAGTTCATAATAGCGCGGTCATACAGTATTTGTCCTTTTGTGTTTGGCTTGCTTTACTCAACATTATGTCCACCAGGTTCATCCAATTTGTCATATTCACGACTTCATTTCTTCTTACAGCTTGCATAATATTCCTTTGTGTGTATACACCACAATTTGTTTATCCATTCATCGGTTGATGGACACCTGGGATGTTTGCATCTTTTGGCAATTGTGAATAATGCCGCTATGAACATCGGTGTGCAGATTGTTTGTGTCAGTGCTCTCAGTTCTTCTGGGTATATATCTGGTAGTGGTATTGCTAGATCATGTGGCAAATCTATATTCAACTTCCTTAGGAACTGCCAAACAGACTTCCACAGTGGCTGTACCCATCTACATTCCCACCAACAGTGAATATGCATTCCACTCTCTCCACATCCTCTCCAGTACTTGTAGTTTTCTGTCTTTTTAATAGTGTCCATTCTAATTGGCATGAAATGATATCTCATTATATCTTTGATTTGCATATCCCTAATTGCTAGTGATGTTGAACAGTTTTTCATGTGTTTTATTGCCATTTGTATTTCTTTGGACAAATGTCTATTCAAGTCTTTTGCACAGTTTTTAATCAGGTCATTTGTCTTTTTATTGTTGAGTTGTAGCATCTCTTTATATATCATGGATATTAAAACTCTTATCAGATATGCGATTTCCAAATATTTTCTTCCATTGAATCAGCTGCCTTTTCACCATTTTGACAAAGTTCTTTGAGGTGCAGAAGTGTTTAATTTTGAGGAGGTCCCATTTACCTATTTTTTCTTTTGCGGCTCGAGCTTTGGATGTGAGATTTAAGAGATGCCCACCTACCACCAGATCTTGAAGATGTTTCCCTACCATTATCTTCTAGGAGTTTTATTTTCCTGGTCTTTATATTTAGGTCTTTGATCCATTTTGAGTTGATTCTTGTATAGGGAGTGAGATAGCGGTTCTATTTCATTCTTTTGGCTATGGGTATCCAGTTCTCCCAGCACCATTTGCTGAAAAGACTGTTTTGATCCAGTAACATGGTTTTGGTAGGTTTGTTAAAAACAGTTGGCCATAAAGGTGAGCATCTATTTCTGGGCTCTTAATTCTATTCCATTGATCAATGTGTCTATCTTTGTGCCACTATCATGCTGTTTGGACCACTGTAGCTTTGTAATGTTTTAAGTTCAGGCAGTAAGAATCCTCCTACATTGCTCTTCTTTTTTAGGATGTTTTTGGCTATTCGGGTGCCTTTTCCTTTTCAAATAAATTTGGTAATTGCCTTTTCTATTTCTGTAAAGTAGGCTGTTGGAATTTTGATTGGTATTGCAGTGAATCTGTAAATCAGTTTGGGTAGGATTGACATCTTCACAATATTTAGTCTTCCAACCCACAAGCATGGAATGTCTTTCCATTTGTTTAGGTATTCTTTGATTTCTTTTAGCAATACTTTATAGTTTTCTGAATATAGGTCCTTTACATCTTTGGTTAAATTGATTCCTAGGTATTTGAGTCTTTTTGTTCCTATTGTAAAAGGAATTTTTTTCCCCCTCAGATTGTTCAGTACTAGTGTACAGAAACATCACTGATACAAGCATGTTGATCTTGTATCCTGCCACTTTGCTGAACTTGTTTATTAGCTTAAGTAGCTTTGTTGGAGACATTTTGGAATTTTCTAACTATAGGATCATCTGCGAATAGTAAGAGTTTTACTTTGTCTTTTCCTATTTGGATGCCTTTCATTTTATTTTCTTGTCTAATTGCTCTAGTTTTAATACCAGTGGTGACTGTGGACATCCTTGTCTTGTTCCCAATCTTAGAGGGAAAGCTTTCAACCTTTCCCCACTTTTTTCATATATTCCCTTATATCATGTTGAGGAACATTCCTCCTGTTCCTATGTTTTGAAGTGTTTTAATCAAGAAAGAATGCTGGATTTTGTCAAATCCCTTTTCTGCATCAGTTGAGAAGATCATGTGGTTTTTTTCCTTCAGTTTGTTAATGTGGTGTATTACATTGATTGATTTTCTTGTGTTGAACCAGCCTTGCATACCAGGAATAAATCCCACTTGATCATGTTGTATAATTATTTTAATATGCTGTTGTTTTCTATTTGCAAGTATTTCCTTGAGGATTTTTGCATCTATGTTCATTAGAGAGATTGGTGTGTAATGTTCTTTTCTTGTAGAATCTTTATCTGGCTTTGGTATTAGGGTGATGTTGGCTTCATAAAATGTGTTGGGTAATTTTCCCTTCTCTTCAATTTTTTTGGAAGAATTTAAACAGGGTTGGTGTTAGTTCTTTTCAAAATGCCTGGTAGACTTCACCTGTGAAGCCATCTGGTCCTGGACTTTTCTTTGTTGGGAGATTTTTGATGAATGATTTCATCTCTTTAAGTATGTTTGGTTTGTTAAGATCCTGTATTTTTTGTAGAGTCAGTGTAGCTTGTTTGTGCATTTCTAGGAATTTGTCCATTTCATCTAGGGTGTCTAATTTGTTGGCATACAGTTTCTCGTAATATCCTCTTATGAACCTCTTTAATTCTGTGGGCTCAGTTGTAACTTCACCCCTTTCATTTCTGATTTCATTTATTTGCATCTTCTCTCTTTTTCTCTTTGTTAGTCTACCTTGGGATTTGTCAATTTTATTGATCTTCTCAAAGAACCAGCTTTTGGTTTTGTTGATTATCTCTATTGTTTTTGTTGTTGTTGTTCTCAATTTCATTTATTTCTGCTCTAATCTTTAATATTTCTTTCCTTCTGCTTGCTTTGGGATTGGTTTGCTGTTCTTTTTCTAGTTCTTCCAGGTGTTCAGTTAGGTCTTTGATTTTAGCTCTTCTTTTTTAATATAGTATATAAATTTCCCTCTCAGCACTGCCTTTGCTGTATCCCATAAGTTTTGATAAGTTGTGTTTGTTCTCGTTTTCATTCATCTTGAGATATTTACTAATTTCTCTTACAATTTCTTCTGTGTCCCACTGATTATTTAGAAGTGTGTTGTTTAGGCTCCACACACTTGTAAATTTTCCACTTTCCTGTTTATTAGTGATTTCCAGCTTCATTCCATTATGATCTGAGAAGCTGCTTTATATAATTTCAGTCTTTTTATATTTACTGATACCTGCTTTGTGACCCAGCATGTGGTCTATTCTGAAGAAATATCCATGAGCACTTGAGAAAAATGTATAGCCCACTGATTAGGGATGCAGTGTTCTGTATATGTCTCTTAAGTCTAGCTCATTCATCATGTTGTTCAAGTTTTCTGTTTCCTTGTTGATCTTCTGTGTAGTTGTTCTATCTGTGGCTGTGAGTAGCGGGTTGAAGTCTCCCAACTGTTATTGTAGAAATGTCTGTTTCTCCCTTCAGTTTTGCCAGTGTTTGCCTCATGTATTTTGGGGCAACCCAGTTAGGTACGTAGATATTTATGCTTGTTACTTCTTCCTGGTGGATTGTCTCTTTTATTAATATGTAATGGCCTTCTGCATCTCTTATAACTTTTTTGCATTTAAAATCTGTTTTGTCCATGGGAAGCGGTTGTGGCTCAATCAGTAGGGCTCCCGTTTACCATATGGGAGGCCCCGGGTTCGGTTCCCGGGGCCTCCTGGTGAAGGCAAGCCCGCCCGCACGGCGTGGTTAGCTGACCCAGCGAGCACAAGCAGCAAGGGGGGTATAAATGAATAAATAAATAAAATCTTTAAAAAAAAAAATCTGTTTTGTCCGATATTAAATAGCTACCCCTGCTCTTTTTTGGCTACTGGTTGCATGGGATATCTTTTTTCAGCCTTTCACTTTCAGCCAATTTATGTCCCTGGATCTAAGGTGAGTCTCCTGTAGACAGTATATGAATGCCTCATGTTTTTAATCCATTTGTTTCAGTCTGTATCTTTTGATTGGGGAGTGTGTTAGTCAGCCAAAGGGGTGCTGATACAAAAATCTGTTGGCTTTTATAAAGAGTATTTATTTGGGGTAAAAGCTTATAGTTACAAAGTCAATTGCCACATGTTGAAGCAAGATGGCGGGCAAGCTCTGCCTGGTCTTTCTTTCCTTCTTCCTCTTAAGGCTCCATGGCCCAGCTTCTTCCAATCTCAGCTGTAGGCTAGCATATAGCTCGTCTCTCTTCCTGGGACTTTAGCTGTTTGAGCCTTCTCCTTTCTGTCACATAACAGGACTGAAATGACCAAGTTCTCTCTTCTTCCATGTCTATGGAGCTCTCTTTCCTCCTGTATCTTCTTCTGTGACTGCCTATTTATATTAACCCACCAAGGGAGCGGGGACTCAACCGAGTCACACCCTACTGATATAGTAGAATCAAAACCCTAATCTTAACAGGTAATTTAATCAAGACATGTCACCTGAATCTAATGAATTCAAAGGGTATCGCCCAGAGGAACAGACCAGTTTACAAACATAATCTCTTTCTTTTTGGGGATTCATAAATACTCTCAAACTGCCACAAGGAGTCTAATCCATTCACATTCAGTGATATTACTCTAAATGCATTATTTACTTCCTCCATTTTATTCTTTGGCTTCCATATGTCATATCTTATTTTCTTCTGTCATTTTATCCTTTTGGTTATCCTTTCTTTGAGCTATGTCTTCCTTTTTCTTAGTATGGCTTGCAATTTTTTGCTGATGTCTGAGCATGTGATTATGATGGTGAGTTTACTCTGATGCTCAATTTCTCTCTTGCCCTAGGGATTTAGTGGCAGCAGCCTGGGTGTTACTGTTGTTCTTTGATTCTTGGTTCAACCTGTTCTAGCTCTTTAGGATTATTCTCTTTAGTTGCTCAAATGCAGGCCATGATCCCAGTTATGAGTTGCAGACTCGCTTCCAAGGGCGTTGGGGAGGGAGACTGTAAAGGCCTGAAGAAACCTCTTTTATTTACTTTTATTTTCCTTGTATACACTTCCTTGGTCTGCCAGCAGATGGCTCCCTTCACAGACCTCTCAACTCAAACCCTGGTCAGAATGTTTTTGCTGTAACCCCATCCGGAACAGTGTGACAGAGGATCCTGCCTCAGGGCCAATCATAACCTCACAAATCAAACTTTCTCAGAAGCTGTTCTCCCTTTGCTGGCAGCTCCCTCCCTTTTCCGGGGTAGGAAATAATTCTACTTCCCTCTGTGTCCTCTGCAACCAGTCCTGGTCAGTAGGGAGGGTGTTTGAAAGGTTTGGATCTCTTTAGTCCCATGCCAGCTCACAGGGCAAACAATGGCGCAGCCCCACCCGACCTGGAAGGGCTCATAGACACAGCAGACCAAATTTGTTGGCCAAAAGCTGAATCAGCCTTAGGCTACATCCCTCTGTCTCTTGCCTTCCTGGGGAAGTGGACCCCTCTGTCTGTAGCCACCGGCCAGAGGCCAGAGGCCAGAGGGCTCAAAGCTATCTGCTCCAAAGGTGGGGGGATGGATCCCTGCAGCTGCAGCTTTTACTCACAGAGTTTCAGTTGAGATTCTTTTTCTTTTTCTTTGTTCCTCTCTCTTCTGGGTGGTGTCCAGCCTTCTCCTGGTGTCCTAAGCCCTAAGACATTTTTCCCAGGCCAGTTCTGCCTGTCCTCTAGCTATTTTTCTAGGAGAGAAGTGAGTCCTGTGTCTTTCTAATCCTCTATCGTTATTCTCCCTCATTTTTGAGGGACAGCCTTGCTCAATATAAAATTCTTGGCTGGCAAGTTTTTGCTTTCAACGCTTTAAATATTTTGCCTCCTTGCCTCCTTGCCTCCCTGGTTTCTGATGATATATCAGCACTTAGTCTTATTGGGACTCGATTGTACGTGACACATTGCTTTTCTCTTGCAGTTTTCAACACTCTCTCCTTGTCGTTGGCATTTGACAGGTTGACATCTGTGTAACTGGATGTGGTTCTGTTCGAGTTTATCTTGTTTGGAGTTCATCGCACTTGTCAAATATGCCTGTTCATGTCTTTTTAATTTTAGGAATTTTTTCTGCTATTATTTCTTTGAATCTCCTTCTGCCCCTTTCTCTCTTTCTTCCCCTTCTGGCACTCCCATAATGCATATATTCATGAGCTTGATGGTGTCCCACAGGTCTCTTAGGCTCTGTTCCCATTTTTTAAATCTTTTTTTCTTTCTGCTCCTCAGCCTTTATCATTTCAATTGTCTTGTCTTTGAGTTCACTGCTTGTTTCTTCTACCAGTTCCCATCTGCTGTTAAAATCCTCCTAGGCCTCACCATTGGCCCCCACCATTGGTGGGGTAACCAGTAACAGCTGGAGTCCCTCCCCTTAGCATTAGCAAGGGGGAGGAATAATTAACAGTTTAAAAGGTGACCATACAAGGCAAAGCTCGCTCTCTCTGCCTAGAGGAGCCTGCATCAAATCTTGGTGTGTATTTCCATCTTTCTCTCCTTTTTCTCAATAAACTCTGTTCTTTCCCCCATTTCCAATAAATTCTTTTTACTGGTCTAACTAATAAAAAAAAAGAAATCCTCCTAGGAATTTTATCAGTTATTATTTTTTTAAACTCCAGTATTTCTGTTTGGTTCCTTTTTAAAATTTCTATCTCTTTATTGAGATTTTTCCTATTGTTCAGTCATCATTTTCCTGATATCCTTTAGTTTTTTCTCTGTGTTTTAGTTTACCTCTTTGAACATATTTAAGATTTTTTTTTTTTTAAGTCCTTGTTTGGTATGTCCAAAATCTGGTCCTTTTCATTGATGGTTTCTGAATACTTATTTTGTCCTCTTTCTTTGTGAGCTTGTGTTGCATATTATACATTTTAATATTTTAATATGTTGAACAGTAGGATTTAGTCTCCAAGCTCTGTATCCAGCTAGTGATATGATAGAGATTTCCTTGAGTTCCAGGAGCTAACAAAACCAAATCAACCAAAGCAAAAAACACCTTTCACAGTCTTGCAAATTGGCTCTGAGTTGGCTGGTGCCCTCCTTCAGAATTTAGTCTTCCTATCAGGAAGATCAGCCCTAGGCAAAAGTGAGGTGCAGGGCCCTCTCCATCTTTTCTGACCCTGAGTCTTGTCCTGGACTTTTGCATGGCCTTAGGAATTCCCCTGTTTATGAGAATCAGAATGTGCTGTCTACTTCCTATGAAATAGACTTCTCCCGACCTCCCAGATGCTCTGTTATGTATCTTAAACTGGTAATTTTTTTTTTTTTTTTTTTTAAGATTTTATTTATTTATTCATTTATCCCCCCCTTGCTGCTTGTGCTCGCTGGGTCAGCCAACCACGCCGTGCAGGCGGGCTTGCCCTCACCAGGAGGCCCCGGGAACCGAACCCGGGGCCTCCCATATGGTAAACGGGAGCCCTACTGATTGAGCCACAGCCGCCTCCCTTAAACTGGTAATTTTTTGCCCCAGGCAACTTTGACATAATTATTTCTTACCCTGCTTTACCTGTGTGCAAGCCACTTCTGTCTGCAGGGCAAGTTCTGGGAGGGCAATTCAGTCTTTCAAATTGCCACCAATAAATTAGCAGGGATATACAGGCACCCCAGTGTGTGCATAGGGGTTACTGTGCTCCCTCCAGAACAGGACCAGAGACCCAGAATGGTACTGTGGGCTGGCTCCATACCGAGCTAGGGTGAGGTTGAGGGAGGGACGAGCTAGGGCACCATGAGCTTCTGCTGATGTTTTGTTTTTTTTTTTTTTTAATAACTTCTACATAATTAACTTTATTTTTTATTTTTTTTTAAGATTTTATTTATTTACTTTATCCATTTTAAACCCCCCCTTCCCCATTTGCTGTTTTTGTGTCCATTTGCTGGGCAATTCTCTGTGTTTGTTTCCTGCCATCTCTTCTCATCCTCCTCCTCCAGTCGTCACCAGGATTCGATCCTGGAGACCTCCGATGTAGGAAAGAGGTATTCTGCTGCCTGCGCCACCTCAGCTCCTGGCTTCTGGAGCTTTCGGAGCATCTTGTCTTGTCTCTCCTCTGTTACGTCATCATCCTGCTGCATGGCTCCCGGGGCCCGACAGCTCAGCGGCACACAGAGCCTGGCAGCCCATGCACCTTCTATATATATTTTTTTTATTTTACCGGGAGGTCCCGGGGATCGAACCCAGGTCCCTCCATATGGCAGACGGACGCCCAACCATTTGAGCCACATCCGCCCCCTCTGCTGATGTTTTTAAAGCTGCATTTTCTTGATTTTTCACTCACCCAGTTGTTGCAACCCTTTAACTGTTTTCTGGAGCTTTGTTGAAGATGTCTCTGCCAGTTTTTACTAGTTCAAAGATTCTGTGGGTGAACGTCACCCTAGAGCATCATCATCACCATCTTGATCAACCAGAATTCCCTTTTATGTTTATTACATAAGAAATGCATATTTATTTTAGAAGAATTAGAAATATCGATTAGCCCAAAAAGAATCACCTTAAGCCTTGCCACCCAGAAAGAAAAAAAAAACACTTTAAGAGTATTTTTACAGTTTTATATCTGTAGTGTATATATATGTACTTATATCTATATATAATTTGAAGTTTGAGATATTATATGAGTAGAATACTAGTATACTGTGTTGTCATAGCCAAATGGAAGGCAAGATTAGTGAACTCTGTCTAGCATAAGGGTCAGGGAAGATTTCCTAGGAAATCATAAAGAGTTTGCCAAGTAGCTTAGGGAGATGGGAGTGGACACTGCATTCTGAGCAGAGGCCTAAAGCAATATGCTGGGTTCATGGAACCCTAATGTCTTTAGTGTGCTGGAATGGGAGATGGGAGAGTGGGGAGAGGTGAGACTGAAGAGGTGATTGTGATGATGGACCTTGGGAGTCTGAAGCTGGACAGGGAAGGAAACAAACCAAGAGGGGACTCAGGCTGGGAGAAAGATCAAGACTGGAGATCTGATGTGGTCAAAAACCAGGCATAGTGGGAGGCGGCTGTGGCTCAATCAGTGGGGCTCCCGTTTGCCGTGTGGGAGGCCCCGGGTTCGGTTCCCGGGGCCTCCTGGTGGGGGCGGGCCCGCCCGCGCGGCGTGGTTGGCTGACCCACCGAGCACGGGCAGCAAGGGGGAGATAAATGAATAAATAAATAAAAATCTTTAAAAAAAAAAAAAAAAACCAGGCATAGTGGTGGTATTGGTGTGAGAGAGCTAGAAGGACAGGAGTCTCAAATATTGTTCCCACATTAATTTTCATTCATATATATATGACAGGCTTTCTCAACCTTGATACTATTGACATTTGGGGCTGGATAATTCTTTGTCATGGGGGGCGGTGGGGCTCTCTTGTGCATTGAAGGATGCTTAGCATCATCCCTGGCCCCTATCCACTAGATGCCAGAAGCATCCCTATGCCATCCCAATTATGACAATCAAAAATGTCCACAGATGGGAAACGGATGTGGCTCAAGGGGTTGGGCATCCGTCTACCATATGGAGAGACCGGGGTTCGATCCCCGGTACCTCCCGGTAAAAAAAAAAAAAAAATGTCCACAGACATCGCTACATGTCCCATGGGGGACAGAATCACCCCCTGTTGAGAACTACTGACATATGAAAATGTTGTGTATCAAAGGCTACATAAACCATTTTCATTATAGACGCATAGGTAGAAAGTCTAACTTAAACTACATTTTTTACAGCATTAAATATCTGGTTCCTGCCTTCAGGAATAGACTACAATAATGTAACCCATACAGAACATAAAAGACATGGATGCACACATGTGTAAATAAAAACATACAGGAAAACAAACACGTAGGCCAGGCATTTCATTGGTGGAGTTAGTTGCCCAGCAACTATTTTTCCCTCCAGTGACTAATTCGCCAAGTGCATTGGCCAAATGAGACTTGCTCTAAGAGACCTGGCTGACTCTTGGATATCTGTTAAACTGATTCTGGGCAGAGAGAGGTTTTCTGACCAGAGCTGTGAATCTTTTATAACTCTGGGCAAACAAATTACATTTTTATTCCTACAGTTTTGCTTATGTACTTTTAAAAATGCTTTTGTTAAATTCTCAAATTCCAATTTTCATTGCTTTCCATTCTTGTTCAGTATAGAGCATTTTATTTCAAGTAAGGGTTAGTACAAATAGTTAAGAAGCTCAGTGCAAGTAGTCACAATATTTACTGTATCATATATCCATGACACATCATCACTATTATCAAAGCATTACACTAAAACATGTTTTGTATTTATTGTAATTTTATCAGGTGTAAAAAGAACAAACATAAAAAGGGTAAATCTCTATTTGCATTCTCTCAGCATCCAGGCCATAAGCAACTAGTTCAATCTTGTTCTGATAGATGAAGAACAGACCCAAGAGGATTAACTGGTTTGTTTAGTTCTTTAAATTTGTTCCTTAAGATTTTTCTCCCCCTACATTGACGAGTAGGTAACAGCTATGAAACTGAGAGGTACTCTGCTGATAAAGCACCATCCTTCTTCCCAGTCTTGTTTATGTTGAAACAAATCAATGATAATAATATTTTATATACAAGTTAATTGAGGCACCATATTCCTATAGTGTCATTTTAATCTACCTGAACAAAATTAGTGTGTTGAGATGTGAGTCCAAGTGAGCTAAGTGTTAGTGTTTGCTCTAATTTGTTAAATGACCTTGGGTTGGTTTATTTCCTTATGGGAAGTCAAATAATCCTATTAACGTTAGCCTTCCTCTTTCCTCATCTTCTTTCTTAGGTCTTCGAAACATTTTGAACTTTGTAGAATTTTTATTTTCATTTGTAAAGTTAAAAGAAAACAAATGGGGTTTGCACAAGCTGTTACCTAAATTAAGTGAAAAGTTTAGCATATTTTGGTCAAGAAGCCACAGAGAGATTATTTTTTAAATCTCTTTGGGGATGTCTTTGAAATGTAGGCATCGTGTATATTTGTTACTATAAAACCAAAATAATAAATATAGTTATAGTTATTTATGTATTTACATGGTTATATAAAGCTTTCTGTACATGTGTTGACTTCTGCCCTGGATATATAATAGAACTCTTTTAAACATTCAGAGCAAAACAGTATTGTTTCTT
The DNA here is from genome assembly GCA_026826555.1 of Tolypeutes matacus. Taxonomy (NCBI): domain Eukaryota; kingdom Metazoa; phylum Chordata; class Mammalia; order Cingulata; family Chlamyphoridae; genus Tolypeutes; species Tolypeutes matacus. The sequence continues at coordinate 41,028,493 of JAKSZT010007815.1, forward strand.
TCTTAGAAGTGAAGTTTAGTTTAAGAGGTTGGACTTGTGACTTGGATCCTGTGTTAGAACATTTAGCTTTGCTAACAGCGTTTGGGAAAAGAGATCAAGGAAAAGGCAAACAAAAGCAATAAATTACTATTGAATGCTTTTTGACATTTAGGCAGCTGTATTTATATCTCATTCATAGACAGATTAGCACAGTGGTTTCCTGTGTAGTGACTACAAACACCCAGTTGCATTGGTTTACTTTGACGAGGACAGGTTGCTTTTCTGCTCAGATACCTGGGTAACCCTTGAATAGCATCTTTCCTAAGGCAACAACTAACATGGAAGTCTCCAGGTGCTCAGCAGGGAAGGATTCCAATCTGTGGAATAGAGATACTGAATTAATATTTCCTTATTGTCCTTGGGAATAGAGGGTAATTGTACCACTTGAGTTGTGTGTCCTTTCATTATCGATTGGGGAAGGGAAGAAATGAGAAGACTTTGGGGAACTAGTCCATTTAGTATTTGTGTTGGGGGTCCAGGGAGAGATTAAAACCAACCAAGATAAGACCTTGTCAGCTCATCTCTCAGGGTAGATGCGACCCATGCTGGCAGGTAATCAATTCTATTGTAATTGGAGTCAGGAAATTGAAAGACAGGTTTTTCTGCTGCCACAGATTAGCTTTGTAGGATTGAACAAATCAAGAAAAAATTCCTGCTTCCATATCTGTAAAATGCAGACGTTAACATGAAATAGAATTTCTTTCCCCTGCTTATCAAGGAGGATTTTTCTATAATATGAGTGACCACTGTCTCTATCTTGGTTCTTGCTTCGTAAGGTAAATATCTTTGGAAATAGTGGCCAAATACCCCTCATCACATGTGCTTCTTAGACCACCTAGAACCATAGCTGAGTTCATACTACTTTTGGTAGTTGAGTGCCTAGGAGGGTATGGCCAAATAGACACTCCGCAAAGTTCAGCTGCTCCTATCTCTGCAGCTGGCCATTGACTGGTTTTTGTGTATATTTTACACTGATCATGCCATCTCTGATGTTCTCCATTCCTGGACTTTCAGGATCACCAGCCTTTTGCAAATGCCCATGATGTATTGGCCCGCTCCCGCAGTCGAGCCAATGTGCTGAACAAGGTAGAATATGCCCAGCAGCGCTGGAAGCTTCAAGTTCAAGAGCAGCGAAAATCCGTCTTTGACCGTCATGTTGTCCTCAGCTAATTGGAAATCAAATTCAAGGTGTCTAGGAAGATACAAGGCAAACAACTGGAAAGAATTGACTGAGTTTCCCCAGGTTTTGTTTTAACAACCTTGATGGTTTCACCTAACTCTTGCTGGAAGATTTAAAACTGAAAGTGAAAATGTGCTTGTTTTTTTTTGTTTTGTTTTTTTTCTTATTAACATATTATTGGAGACAGTTTTAAAAGCACACATCTCAAAAGTCTGCCAATGAACCTTTTCCTATTTTTGACTTTTACTGATAAAAATGAATCTACCTGTAAGTTGTCTTGAAGTCCTTTACCCGGAACAAGCACTCTGTTTTACACCACACAGTTTTAACTTGGATTTCAAGATGATTTTCAGGTGGTTGGATTGTTTGTGGGGGGCGGGGGGTGGGGTGAGAAGTGCTTAACACAACAAGTCACTTTACTAAACGAACTTTTGTAAATAATCTTTACCTCCTGTTTTCAAGTTTCATTTATATTTTGCAGCATAGCCAGCCTCATCAAAGCACTAACTTACCCACTTGAATTTTGCACTGACTATATTAGCTAGGCAAATGGTTGGTCTGTGGCTGTACTTCAGTGGTAAACTGGTTCTGAAATGCCTGGTGACTGTTCACAAAATGCAGAGTTTCTTCATGTACTGTGATGTTTGATGCAATGCATCCTAGAACAAACGGCCATTTGCTAGTTTGCTCTAATGACTAAACATATAGTCTTGGTGTGTATGGTCTTTCTCATGTTCTTTGAGTATCTTTAAGAATGAATCATATGGACATGGAACTTTGCAATAAAGACATTTTCTTTTAAACCTGAGCCTCCCTGGATTGATGACGTATAAGTATTTATCCACTTTCAGTCGAGTTGGGAGGCAGCTGGTTGAGCTCTAGTGTATGTAGCTTTGAACTAGGACTGAGGTTCTGGGTGTCTCCCTCTGAGAGGTGTAATAGTTATTGGATAACTGGGTTTTTTTTCTTCCTAGTCCTCTTTGGAATGTAACAATAAAAATAATTTTTGAAACATCTATCAGTGTCCATGTCTTTTAGCTTTTTTTCTGTTTTTTGCTGTATGATGAACTTGAAGATACAAAGACATTTTGTATCCTTTTGTGAGTCTACTATTTAATAACATTTTAAACATAAAATATTAGTACTAAATTATCTGGGGGTGGGGAATTGGGGGAGGGAGAGAATGTATGGGTGCTTAGAATGGTCTCTAAAAAAGTATACAGATATTTGTATAAAATAGAGCTATCAGTGGGGTTTTTTTTTTTTTTTGATTAGTAAAAACAATTTTTTAAACCATAAATCTAACCTAAGATTATTGATTTCATTGTTAGTATTAAAAGATATAGGTTCATGTTAACCTTTGTGGTTCTGACCTTTATCTCTTCTAAAAGAATATTGACTAATATTTGTCCACTATGAGACTATTACTTAAAGATATTTTCCATAAGTAATTTTGATATAAAAATCAATTAACCTCAATGCATGGGAAGGACATTCATTTTACAAAGAATTTGTTACAAGAGTACAGTTTTGTAAGCAAACCTTTCTATTTAGTATTGTTTTGTGTTGTCATATCTACATATTAAGTAGGAAAAAAGCTAAACCAGAACTGAGCAGTTCTGTTTAACTGTAAGCTACTTTGCATATCATTACTAAATGATCACCTATAAATCAAGCAAGTCTGACTCAGCCCAAAATACATCATCTTGACAAAACTCAGGTAAGAGACTCTTCTCCAGAGGGGCCTGTGAATAAGATCATGGTTTAAGAAAATCCCTAGGCACAGTTTTGATACATGATGAGTTTTGGCAGCTATCTGCTTACTCCTCTATTATCTTAAATTTTCAAATGCTGCCTATATATTGAATGATCCTGGTTTTGCTGTTGATTAAGTCATCTGGAGGAGTGGAAAGCATTTTGGTTTGAAGCCGGAGACCTAGGTTCTGGTCCTTTTTCTGCTATTAGCTTTGCAACCTTAGCCAAGTTGCAACCTCTCTTTGTACTAGTTTCCTCATTTGAAAAATGAAGGATTGGGTAAGAGGATTTCTAAGGTTCCTGCTAGCCCTAACATTCCATAATTCAATTATATGTGCAATTATAGCTTTTTGTTTTTTACATGCTTGATAGTTTTGTTTTGTTTTGTTTTTTAAGGAGGCAGGGGGGATTGAACCTGGGACCTTGTATGTGGGAAGCAGGTGCTCAGCCACTAAGCTACTCCCTTGATAGTTTTAATATCTCTGAAAGTTAAAGCTTTTATGCTCAACAGAGCATCCAGAATCTCCTAGGATTTTATCATGAAATCATTTATTTCCCAGAAGAGTTCTAAGACAGAAACCTGAGATTTTCCCAAGATAGGTGTGTTTGTCAGTTGTGCATGTATCTGGAACCGTGGGGCCCCAGCACTAACAACCTGTGTTGCTTTCTTTTAAAATTTATGCTCAATTTCTACAAACACTTCCAGCTTCCACTAGGCTTCCTGTCTTGATTTTCTTTATTCCTGCATTTTTTATTTATTCTCTCACCTTGTTGTTTTGTGGTTAAATTTTTTTCTTTGAATAAGAGGTGATTATCTAAATATTTTTCTTTGGTGAACTTACTGGAAATGCTCATCAGAAAAAGCTTCTCATCAACATGTCTCCAGAGATACTTCTTTCTCCAAGAATTATGCAAACTCTTGTTAAAACCTAGGCACAATTACCCATAGCATATATAGATTACTCAGAATGTACCTGAGAGAGGTTATCCTTTTGATAACCTGTTATAGTTAATCGGTTCTGGTTTGGGCCTATAGGCAGAAATAAGGCTCTGCTGTTGTCTGAAATGTACTAGTTTGGGCTCCACACTCATTGTGCCATCATTTTGCAGCTTCTGTCGTACATGTTCTTTATCCCCTGCTCCCCCACCGAGAAGCCTCCTTCCTCTGTCTGCTTGTTGTCTGTTCATTGTCTCTGTTTGTCTTCTTTAGAAGTCCAGGAACTGAACCCAGGACTTCCTGTATGGGAGGCGGGTGCCCAACTGCTTGAGCCACATCCACTCCCTGCTTCTTGTGTCTGCTCATTGCATCAGCTTGTTGCATCAGCTCATCTTCTTGAGGAGACACTGGGAACTGAACCTGGGACCTTCCATGTGGGAGGCGGGCGCCCAACTACTTGAGCCATGTCTGCTCCCCTTTTAATCTCTTATCCTCTAGAATTCCTGGCCTAGGAATTTCCTCTTTCCTCTTAACAACTTTTTCTTTTTGACAGAATCTTGGCTCGTTTTTAATCTTCCAGAGATTTTTGTGTTAGTTATTGTAGGCCATTTGGTGAGTAATTTGGAATCTTTCCTTTCCTTCCTGCCCTTCTGTTTTGACTTTTAATTGGGTCTATCGCACTTTCACCTCACCCCTGGTGTTAGAGCTTTTCCTGGCATTTACTCCTCCAGCTTATTTCACCATTTCTTCTTATAATCCTCCCCAGCAATACTCCTCATGCTCACCTCCCTCTGCCTTTATTGTTTCCATAGTCATTTGCCATTTCAGAAGCCAAGGTAGACGTTTTCACACGAATTGAAACACATTTTATTGCACTTGAATTCTGGTGCTTAGAGCCTAGTCCTTCCATTACATAGCATGGCTGCAGAGTTTTTGCTGCACCCAGGCAGAAAAACAAATGCCAATGTTACTTAATCTTGCCCATAAAAATTAGAACTGTTTTTTTTTTTTTTTTGGCTCCTTTTCTTTACATATGCCAAGCATAGGCTAACAATCCCTTACTCTTAAGGATATTGAAAAATCACCCCACCCTACCCCTGGAAATAAACAGAAGGCCGTATTTCCTTTTCTGGAGGCTAGTCTTTAATCAACCCTCTATTAGATGTTCATGTTGTTTTCCCTTTTTCGTTTTAGGTGTGTTCTTCATCTCTCAACAAATGTACTTTGGATAGATAAATGCTTTGATTCTCCAGTGTTAGGTAAAATACAAACTGGGTTTTCTATAAGGTGCAATTTAGACATGGATGCTACACAAATATTCATCTGTGAAGAAAGAGGAAAAGAGCTTTTTTGGGTTTGTGCCTGGTACATTGTATATTCTTTTGTCTAATCCTCACAATTAGTTCTCACATTCTGCAGAGTGGTAAATATCTCAATTAGGCATAGAAGGAAGCCGAAACCCAAAGAGGTTAAGGAATAAGGACACATAACTAGAAAAGGACAGAACCAAAATTGAAATGGAGGGTGGGGGGCTGGATTATTTCCCACTGCATTCCCCTGCCTTCCAGTTATCTGGTTAAACTGCAATGCCCTTGTAAAGTCTGTTGTGATTCCATTATTACAGTCAAAGATGTAATGGTGCTAAAAAAAGAAAAAAGTAATGGTGCTTTAAAAAGTTAGATAATTGCAGACCTATTAAAACAGAGGGGTGTGTTGGTGTGGGACTTCTTGGGGTATAATACTTTATCCTTGTGTTTCATGGAAGAAAAAAAAAAACCCACCTAAATGCAGATGAACTTTACTGAATATATTTAAAGTTCTACATAAGTAAAAATTTGTAAATTGACTATGTTTTAGATGTGTTGGGGGAGTTTCTCACTTAAAGCTATCTTACAGTAATTCTTAAAAACAATTAATTCCTTATTTTTATTTTTGACCCCTGACATATCAGAAATTATTTAAGAAGGCTAGGTCTGTGAGGTTGCATGCTTATTAACTAGTATGTTATTTCTCCAACATGTATTTGAATATTATAGTGTTTCATTGTTTTCCAAACTTCATTTATTTGCATACCTTTTCACAATCTTCATCATATCTGTGTTCCACCTGTACTATTATTTACTGAATACTTTTCTTTAAATCAATTCACATTTTTATTGGAGTAGATTTATTTTTAAATGAAACTTTGTATCATGACTGTAAAATCAGTATAATTTACAATAAAATAAGTTAGTAAAAATATTATTAAATTCTAGCTAGATACTATTGCTTGTGGAAAGCTTTGATCTTAGGGGGGATTAGCAAGCATTCTAGTGGTGTGGAAGACACACTCCCAACAGACTAAGGCTACATATCTTTGTAATCACAAGGATTGAAAGAGAATTGAAAAGGGAATAACTTTCTCACAAGGTGATTCAATGTTAATTAATATTGTTTCCGTGTACCATTGAAAATCCTCCCTCTTACTATCCACAGAATATAGTAATTCCATCTATTTTTCAGAAACTATTCATCAAAGCAGAAAAGTCTAAACATTGATCTATGAAAAAGTAGATGATATTTACTCTCTTCTGATCTGGCCAAAAAAATAAACTTGGTTATGTTTCCAGGTTAAAGAGGGAATAATGGACAATAGAAGTTACTCTAATCTGCCAGACAAACTGCCTGTCTTCTCCGATTCTGCCCACTTGCCGCTGACCCGGTCCTTTTATCTGGACCCCATGGTCACTTTGCACCTGTACCCTGAGGCCCCAGTGCCATCCCCTTACTCTGAAGAGCTACCATTGCTACCTTTTTCCAGTGACTCCCTGATCATGGAAAATTATGGTGAACCCTGCACATTCTCTTTTCCAATGCCTTATCCAAATTACAGAAGATGTGAATACTCCTACGGACCAGCCTTTATTCGGAAAAGGAATGAGCGGGAAAGGCAGCGGGTGAAATGTGTCAATGAAGGCTATGCCCAGCTCCGACATCATCTGCCAGAGGAGTATTTGGAGAAACGACTCAGCAAAGTGGAAACCCTCAGAGCTGCAATCAAGTACATCAATCACCTGCAGTCTCTCCTGTACCCTGAGAAGGCTGAGACCAAGAGTTACACTGGGAAAGTTCCCCCCATAATGGCAACACCGACCCCATATTTAGAATCGTTTGACTCAGTGTTTCCAAATAGACACAAATAATTTCGCAAAATGGGGTCTCATACATCATTATTCAATAGTTTTCCCTGATTGTGACTTCTGTGTGGGCAGATAGCTCAAATGCTAACCTATGCTGCATTTTATTTACCTCATTTTGAGATGTACTAAACATTACCTTACAGATTGAGAAAATGCTTTTTAAACTTTGCTCATCTCTTTCAAGAGCTTTAGGGGAACAGGAACTCCTAGGGTTCTCAGGTCCTCTCGTCCTGCCCTTCTCACACAGTTGGCCAGAACCTCAGCTGTGAGAAGTTCTCAGAAAGGCACTGTAAGGTATGACCAATGACTACTCAATGTTTGTCACACACCTTGCAGCTGCTTCGTGCTAAGCAATTACAGTGAACCTTGATTTGTCAAAGTATTGTGGTAGTTATTATTTGGAGTTGGCAAGTCAACTTTACCCATATCATGATGAGAAAGTATCTTGGGGCTAAATCAAAAGTACTTTACACAACCTTGTTGTCATTTGAAATTATTTCAGTCATCTTTCTGCTGCAAGCAGAAGACTTCCCCAGACAGATTACAGGAGAGAAGACAGGCACTGGGATCTAACTGCCTCAGTTTAATTCTGACTCTGCTACTTCCTCTCTGTGCCTCAATTCCTCATCCATGAAATGAGAATAACAACAGTAATTACCCTGTATGTTTCTTATGAGAATGTTACCTAATACATAAGTATTCATATTCACATTGTTATTATTATCATTATATTTTTTGTCTATAGTATCACCATTCTTCAGGTCCTTTAGGCCAGAAAACTTGCAGCTGCCAGGCCTTTCCTTCACCCCTGGGAAGGATTGTCATTGCCCCATATCTTGGACTCTGCCTTCAAAATGTCTCTCTTTCTCCAGACTTCAGCTCTTCCATCTCCCTTAAGTCTCAGGTCCCATCTGCCACCAAGCCCTGTCAGGATTTCTTCCACACTGTCACCCATCTCCGCTGTCATCTCTCTGTGGAGTCTTCACCCACTTCCCTCCCCAGCCATTACTTGTTCCTTATTTTGTATACATATTTCTTTTGTGGGTCCTGTCCTGCTGTTTTTGTGTACACACCTACCTCTGGCTTCCTCAGTAGACTCTAAGCTCCTTGAAGGTAGGAACTATCCCTATTCATCCTATATTCCCAGAACCCAACAAAGGGCCTCAAATCAGGTAGGTGTCAGTAAACATTTGTTACTATTTTCCTAGTGTTTTCTGTTACTATTTGTTACTATTTTCCTAGTGTCACCTAGTGTTGGGTCATTGTTAACAGACTTCTCTCTGGCCTCCTGGGCTCTTTTCTCAGCAGGTTGTACCCTCACTCTTATGTTCTTTCTTAAGTAGCCCATGTCACTCTGCTGCTCATACCCAACGATGACTTCCTTTTGACTACCATCTTGTTTAAATTTATCTGCTTGGCTTTCAGATGCCCCATCTCAAATAACCATATCAATTTCCCAGCATGCTCCATTCCCTCCAAAAAGAAAATTGCAGTCTTCCATATGCACCATTTTCCCTTTGCTCTTGTTTTCTGCCTAGACTGGAATGTCCTCCTTTCCCTCTCCACCGTTGAAATCCTGCCTGTCTTAGTCAGAAATCCTCTCTCACTGCCAGGGTCTCTACTGGTCTTTGTGGCTGTAACTCCAACTTTGGATACTATATAACTGAGCCTTTAGATATATGGTCTTGAGCAACAATCTTCTTCTTGACTACCAAGTTATGTTCTGTGAGAGCAGTCATCAGTAAGATTATTTTGGTTACAAATAAGAGGAAACCCAACCCAAACTTGGCTTAATCAATAAAGGGAATTTATTGGCTTAACAACGGAAACATCTAGCAGTAGGGCAGCCTTCAGGCAAGGCTCAACATTGTCACCAAGAACCTGTTTTCTTTAGGTCTATCTTCTCTTCCCCTGGGGATAGCTTCAGGGTCCCAAAATGGCTGTCAAGCTTCCAGAACTGTATGCTTTCTTATTTATGTACAGGCAGAAAAGAGAGTAATCTATATGCAGAATTCCCAAATAAATCCTTGAAATTCATCAGATTGGAGAGTCTCAGAACATGCTCATGCCTAATCAATCCCTGGGGCCAAGGGCCTGGAAGTTTCTGATTGATGCATGTTTCACTCCTGGAGCTGGGGGTACAATCACCCTCACCTAACCACATGGATCCACAAACAGAAACAGGGAACTAAGGCCAAGAGATGGGGTGGATGCCTACATACTTTTTGGTATTCTTCACAGAACACAGTGCTGGGTACATAACTGGGGCACAGTGACTGACAGATGCCACACAATACCAGCCTCCTCTGAATGTTCAAATAAGGACTCCAGTACCCCCTGGGAGATAGGTTGTTCCTCATGCTGGAAATCCCTTCCACTTCCCTGCTGGATGGGAGTTTGTGCCCACACCCACCTCTTCCATAAAGCCCCCCACGCTGTCTCCGTTACCTAGATAGCTCTGGAAAACTGCTCTAATGAGAGCCATTGGAATATGCCCATGAAGAATAGGAATGTCCAATCAAGAAGTGGATGTGGAGATCCCCTTGTTTCACGAGACTCCCTCATTTCGCAAGATACCAGAAGGTGGAATGATTGGCCCAATGTCCTACAGTCGGAGCAGAGTTTAGACTTCTGCTTCTTTGGTCACCAGTCCTCGTCCCACCCCCACCGCAAGTGGTCGCCTCACCTCTGCTCCTCAGAAGAGGCCTGTTACAGACAAGCATGCTCACACTTTTGGTTAATTTGTTTTATTCTACGAAGTCTATCTTAGAACCCCTAGACCAGGCAGTGGTTCTCCCCACCCCAGCCTCCTGCCTGCAGAGAATGGAGGCAGATCACCAGCTCCAAGTCTCTTTTATGGCCCCTCCATAATTGACTCTTCCAGCAGGGGGGAAGTCTGACCCTTCAGGAACTGATGCTACCCTGACTTTTCCCTTCCCTCCCCACACCACAACAAGTCTTCCAAGGAGACACTAAGAACAACCCCCATCTACCCACCTCCACACCTCGCCAGGCCTCCCACTGGGCAGCTGCCCTGCCGGGCCTGCCCAACAGGGGAGTCAGAGCCCCTCCTGCCACCTCTGCACATGCTCAGTACACTCACTTGGCCCACAGCATTCCTGCTGGCGCACGTCCATGGCAACCTGCTTGGCAACCAGGAGTCCGTTGGCTTGAGCCGAGCCCCAACTGTCAGAGAGGGACCCAGGCTAGGGTTTGGTAAGTCCCTTGAGGTCAGGCCTGAGGGCTTGGCCCGGGTTCGGGTGGCCTGGGGCAGCGGAGCTTGATCTGGGTGGCAGCTGTGACCTCTAAACAGTTCTGAGGAGGCTACGGCCCCGGGGTCTCTGGTGAACCTGGGGCCAGGATAGTGGCTGGGCTAGGTCGGGGTCTGTGGTTTGGGTTAGCAGTCAGTTTGTCATCAGGTTAGAATTTGTGACGAGAGGAATGGTCTTACACCCGGGAGTCCCTGCCTTTAGAGGAGGAGGAAGGAGGAAGAATCTAACTTATATTGAGCTATTTGTATGCCAGGTGTTTTACATATATTATCTCCTGCGTGGTAACTGAAGCGTGGAGAGGTTAAGTGAGCATGCAGCCAGCAGGCTGTGAAGATTTAAAACAGGCTTTCTCTAAAATCATAGCTCTTGCTCTTTCAACCCCCTTCCCCTATTTCCTGAGCTGGGGCTGCTGAGGCAGACAATCCAAAGAGGAAACTGAGCGACTATGGGAGAAAATGGGGCCATGCATCAACACACGTCCCCAGAGAGGCAACTAACCCGCGGAGCTGACCCTGCCCGAGCCAGGCGCCCTCTGCTCTGCCGGGAGCTGTAATGGTGGTTCTTGTTCTTAGGTGGATTCTCCGAAGGTCATGGAATCTTCTGCAGGGCCCGGGATGCCCTTGCCCAAATACTGCAGCGTGGCCACAACCCTGAAGGCCCCTTGCTGGGACCTCTCCTTCACCTGCCCCTTTGCCCTCCAAGCTCCCTGGCCTACCAGGCACAACCCTCTCACAAGGTACCTATCTTTCCCCCTCTGAAGGGAATGATGTGCTGCTTTTTCTTTTTGTTCTTAACTCTAGCTGATGTGCATAAGGGAGAGAGCTTGCTTCTTGGGAAGGCTGAAAGCGTTCTTTACTGTTTTGCTGGATTTGCCTGAACACAGTTGTGAGGAGATTACCCCAGCCTCAACAACTATACTCCCAGTAACCTCAAGGGCTGACTTTTATTCTCCCTTGTAGCAGAGTGTGGATGTAACACTTGGCATTTGTGAGAAGCAATCAGGGATCATGCAGTTATAAAGTTTCTAGCTCATTTTATCATTGACTATGAGACTTCCCCCCCTACCACGTGAGAAATAGGGTTTCTGTGATTAACAAATAAGGCAAGCTTCAGATCCCTCCTCAGGTGCCTTCAGTATCCCTTAATTCTCCTGTTTTTTCCTGAATGGCATCCAAACCAGCTGTCTAAAGCAGAAATAGTATTGTAAGAGAGTGCAAACGAACCTCTGCCTGTCAGCACATACAAATCGGATACATTCCAGGGACTTTGGGTCCACGATATGCAATTCAAGTTAAATACATACCGGCTTGAATGTTCTTCATAGCTGCTCTCTTTTCTTGATCCACCTATGTGGACCATCCAGTTCAAGACCAGAGTTGACCATCCTTTGTATTCAGGCCTCAATCGCTTCCCACCTAATATGCAGCTGCCATGGAAACCCAAAGCCTGACTCTGGTGCTTCCGCAGGCTCAGTCCTCCCCATGAAATTTCCCAGAAGTAGCCTCTCTTTTTCTGGTCCCCAGCCCTTTAGTCAGCTTCTCTATGCTGCTCAAACACTTCCTTACCTCATCTGAACCCACAGTGCCAAGTGTCTATACGATTTTGCTCCTTCTTCATTACCTTCTGTATTAATCAGCCAAAGGGGTGCTGATGCAAAGTACCAGAAATGTGTTGGTTTTTATAAAGGGTATTTATTTGGGGTAGAAGCTTACAGTCACAAGGCCCTAAAGAGTCCAACTCAAGGTACCATAAGAGATACTTTCTCACCCAAAGTCAGTTACCATGTGTTGAAATAAGATGGCCTGGTCTTTCCTTCCTTTTTCTGTGTCATGACAAAGTTCTCTCCTCTGGCATCTATGGAGCTCTCTTTCTTCCTGTGCCTTCTTCTGTGTGTCTTCTTGAGTAAGTGTCCATTTATATAGCCCACCAAGGGGGTGGAGAGTTAACCTGGGTTACACCCTACTGATGTGGTCGAGTCAAACCCTAATCTTAACATAATTTAATCAAAGACATCTCCGCTGAATCTAATACAATCAAAGGGGATCACATCCAGAGGAATAGACCAGTTTACCATCATAATCTTTCTTTTTGGAATTCATAAATATTATCAAACTGCTACACTACCCAAATTTCCCCTTGCCATCCTGGAATCTCACACACTGCTTTAGGATTTGCCCTCATGGCACTCTTTCCTGGTCTGCTGTCTCGCCTCAGAGCCAGCATAAGTGAACCTGACTCTATCCAGGCTGATTACATTCTGAAAACCTGACACAATTCCCAGTCCACAAGTGATAGTTCACTTCACTGTCCTCTCCTCCTGGCCTTCCTATAGTCCACCTCCTGGCAGCCAACAGTTGCCCTTTTTCACATGTGTTTCTATTCCACATAGTCTTGTATGTCATACAGACCCAGATATAACTGTGAAATGGGTTTCTTGATGCTTTTATGGCTTGGTCTTCTCAATCCCCTAATCCCATTTGCTTTTTCCAAGGTATGCTTCTTATCATCCGTGTCTCTACATTGCCAGCCCAGCATGGCAGGGAACTGGCTGGCTGGGAATTGTTGGAGATGCTGCTGACACACTGGTACTGGCAAGAAGGGAACCAGATGGATTTTATTACCGGGCTCAGATAAAGCCCGCTCCAGAGGCAAGTCCCTAACTGCCAGTGTCTCCTCTGGGGTGGCTCTGTCATACCTGACATGCATCAGCTAGGTGTCCCCAGCAGTTCAATTTCTTGGATAAGCACAAATTTACCATGCCAGGTTGTAGAAGGGGAAATGTAATGTCATTGAGGAAAATGTGTATTAAAAGTGTTTTGTTCAGGAAAATTCAAGTATTGAACTATGGGCATCAGTCTAAAGGAAAGAGGAACAGAATGCGCTTGTCCCCATGTGCCCCTGGGAGCACACACAGAAACCGTCCCCTGCAGGCCAGGGGCCAGGCGTGGCTTCACATCAGTGGCTCCTTACTTTGGGATTTTTTTTTCCTTTTGGAGTGAATCTTTGTGAATGTGATTCATAGAAGTAAAACTAGTATGAATCCTCAAAAAATATGAATTATAGAATTTCCAATCAAAAGTCATGTTGTCATTTTCCAGTAACTAATACATGAATTCAAATTCAATGTTAGCAGATTTTTGCTCATATATAGGTCCTGTTTTGTTGATTTGATAAAAATTGTAATCAGGCTTTATCTCTCTTCAAAATCATACAGAGTACTCAAAAACAGCTTGTACTTTTAATTACCTTAAAAACTTCTCCTGGCCTTTCTTTTATGTCATGTGTTTGCTTAGCCTGGCCACAGTCATTCCTTGCCCCACCTCCTACATGTGGACTTCAAGGATGAGTAAGGATAAATAATCAACCAACCCTGGTTGGTCTTGGGCCTAGGGATAACACTTCTTTGTAGGGGGAAATGCTGGTGCAGCTGGATAGGTGCAGGGAGGAGGCAGAGTGCATTGAGGAAAGATCCAGGGGGCCTGGTTTACTCCTGGGGACTGCAGGCCAAAAATACAGGCAGGAGAAAAGAACAGAAGGAAAAGGAAGAGAACAGAAGAGGAAGGCTAGGAGGGAAAGGAGTTGCCCATGGCGAAAAAAAGGTAGAGGGAAGAGCATTAGCCCCACAGTCTGCCTGTCTTGGCTCTGAGCAGCTCCTGACTCTGTCCCTTCTTTAGATGTCCCTCACCCTTTGTAAGGAAGTCTAGTTCTGGGACATCATAGGGGATCCCTGGTGCTCCCTCTCGTACTCTCTAATGCCAGATCTCATTCTGTTTTTCTTCCTTCAGCTGGAGAGACAGGGGACTCTGCTCGTGGAATTTGAGGCTCCCCTTGTCACAGGTCCAAAGCTGCCAGCCCAGCGGCAGAGTGTGGTCCTGGAAGAAGATGTCATTCGGCTCTCACCATCCGTGGAACACTCATTGCGACCCGGGGACAAGGTGCTGGCACCCTGGGAGCCAGGCCAACAGCGATATGGCCCTGGCACTGTTCTCTCAGGCTTGGAGACCAGAAACCCTCTGAGAGGTAAGTCTCTGACCTACCAGTCCCCAGAAGGAGCAGGGCTGGTGACCAGACAGGAGGTGAGAGCAAATGAATCTCTACAGCTTTGGGGTCTTAGAGGTATTTAAAAAAATCCTTATCCCCTCAATTGTAGCTTAATCCTGAGGGTGGCGACAGATACATGAACCAAATCTATTGGATTATAAAATATTTCTTATCAGGGCAAAATGGCTGAAAACTACCATATATAGTTGGTTAGCTAAACCATGGTGTGGTGGGGTTATTCTGGGGTCAAACCAGTACTCATGAGCCACCCCCACCAAATCTTCTCATCAGCATCATTGTAACTCAGAGAATGACAGAAAGAGTCTTCTGCTTCCCTTCCCCCATCTCAGGATGCATTTTGGTTTTAACATGAAAAAAATGGGCCCCTTTGGGTCATCTTATAGTACAGGAGAGAGGGAGGCTCACACAAGTCCACCGGAAAGTGGTGGGAAAATGTGGAGCAGGGGGAAGCAGATGTGGCTCAAGAGATTGGGCTCCCATCTACCATATGGGAGATCCTGGGTTTAATTTCTGGAGCCTCCTGGTGAAGGCAAAAGTGGGCCCGTGCAGAGAGCTGATGGCCCATGCGGAGAGCTTACGCAACAAAAAAGAGACACAGAGAAAAAAAAAAAATAAGAGACACAACAAACCAGGGAGCTGAGGTGACTCAAGTGATTGAGAGCCTCTCTCCCACGCTGGAAGGTCCCAGGATGGGTTCCTGGTGCCTCCTATAGAGAAGATGAGAAGACAAGCAGACACAGAAGAACACACAGCGAGTGGACAAAGAGAGCAGACAGCAAGTGCAAGCAGCAAGGGGTGGGGAATAAATAAAATAAAATAAATCTTTTTTAAAAAATGTGGAGCAGGTGAGGGGAACCTTCCTGACAGACTCTCCCAGGAGATCGAGGAGGAGTCAGGCAGGCTGAGCAGAGCGGGTTGTGCTGAAGCTTTTCCTCTGGGGATATGAGAACCATTATCCCTACAATTAAGAAGAGGTCATTATAACAAGATATTGCCCTTTTCTCTTCTGTAGCATCAAAGGATAAAGAAATCACTGTTCACTTCTGGAATGGCCAGACAGCTAAAGTGCCTCTAAGTGGGGCCATGTGGGTGCCCCCAGCCGTCTGGAAGAAGGCTGTGGAGAGGCTGCACAAGGCTTTCACCAGGGAGCATGCCAGCCCCCTCCTCTGGGCCCCTTGCTCCTCTCTGCTGGGCCCAGTCACCGGCTGTGCCACCAATGGGCTTCCTCCAGGCATGCCACTCCTGTGCCCGCCCTGTCAGTCCCACGCCTGCTGCCAGCTGCTGTGCCTGGGTTGCCTCTGCTGCTACCCCTTGGCTGGACCCACCTGGTGGCCTTTAACCGGGACCTCCAAGCCCACAGCCAGAGAACATCCAGAGACAGAGCTGAAGCCCACAGCACAGCTTTTGCCCCTAGAGGGTCCTAAAGAGGAGAAAGTGGCAATGCGTGCTCCCGTGACTGTTTCTTCCTCCTCCTCCTCCTCCTCTTCTGAAGAAGCAGATTTGGAGAATGATCTGGAGATGGGCCTTCCCCATAGACTGATGGTGAACAGCACTGTCAACACAGACCCAATCCTTCTTGAGAAATCTCTAAGGCAGAGTGGCCTCTGCCAGCCTGAATGGAGGTACTGGAGGAGAAATGGCCCTGAGCCGGCACATCCTAGGAAGCCAGGTATGTCACCAGCACACGGGTCCCTTGCAAAGCAGGGTCTCGAGCTCCCTATTTCCTTCCCTTCCATGTGTTTCTCAGGCATCTAACTCAGGTTTCCACTGTGTGGGAAGTGGAAGAAACACCTAGAAGTATGTGCATGTTGAAGGCAAGGCTATGATAAGAGGGAAGTGTTAGGATTCTATTTAAGCAGTTTAGCCCAGCAAGAAAGGACGGGTGAGCTGATCTTTGAGCAAAGGTTTGCATCCCTATTTCACTCTTGTCCTTTCTTTTTTCACCAGGCTTTACTGACTCACTGCCATTGTTCACTGTTGCTCACCTTCTTTTTTTCCTTAGAGGCTTTGACTTTTCTCCAGATGAAGAGTCACAATGCCTCCAGGTGTTGAAACTGAGGCTTAAATGTTGGTCATCAGGCCCCACTGTCCAGCTAGGCCTCTTGCTAGGTTAGAGTAGGAAGCACCAGGGCATTGCATTATGCCACTGTCTTTTCTTTACATCTAGTAGGGGGAAGCAGTGATAAATTGTCCCTGGCAGTCCATACTTCTTAACCTTGAGTTAAGAAAGCTGTGACATATCCCCTGGTAGGTCTGGAGAGCGGCGGGTCATTGATCTGTCTCCTGCCCATTCTATCTAAATTTTCCCAAGCGGACCCAGAAAAATCAGAAGACTAAGTTGCCTGGCAGAGGTGGCCTGGATAAGCTCAGTCCTAGACTAGATCTCTTGGGGCTATGGGGTCACAAATTTTAAAGGTCAATAAATAAGAACTGGGGGCAAAAATACTGTAAGGGTTAAAGTATACCACCTGCTAAGGACTTACAGATCCCTAGACATTGTCCTCATTTGGAACCCATTGTGGGTCACTGTTTGAAGCTATTGCCCTATATCCAGGACAGCTGCTCACCACGAAGGACCTCTCAGCCCACAAGGAGTTCAATCTTGCCCTGGGGGTAAGGACTTATCAGTCTTCAGTTCCCAAAAGCTGAGAAATTGTTTCTACAATGGGAAACTTTCTTGGACGATTCTTCTGGACCCCTGGGCTTTGGGATGGGTGGGGATGGGTATAAGTCTGCTGCTGTTGTATTTTATAGAAGGGTTCCAGGGCTTCCTGGCTTTCAAGGTGTGGGATCTTTCTAACTCTGGTGGGGAGACAACTAGGACAAGTGTCCAGCAATGGCCACCTTGACCTCCTTTCCAAGAGAAAACTTTGTATGGTCATCCCAGTATCCCAGTGGGAGGCCTTGCCAGAAACTCCTGGTAAACAGCTGATCCGATGAGATCTGCTCTCCCAACATGTGATGATATAAATAAAGTGGTGCCAAAATCTGGAGTTTTCATGCTAAATTCCCCATGTCTTCCACTGCCTCCTGCTTCATCACAGCCTAGAGAAAGAAAAGTTGTCCCTCCCCAACAGAGAGGAGTTTGTAGGGAGCAACTGAGACAGCAGCAAGCCCAGTGTCAGAGGAATGACGGGGGGTAACCAGAGGGGCCATGGTGCTCAGGTGTGTCCCAGGTACTATGTCTTCCCAGTGGCTCCTGGACTGGTTCAGTCCCTGGCTCTAAGTATACACTGCTCTTAGCCCCATTGCCCAGTCACTTACAAGACATTCTGTCTCTCTCTCCATTACCATATTTAGACAGACCCACTCCAAAGTCCGGCCCTTCCCATACACACACAAAAAACAAAACAAAAATCCCCCACTTCTAAGTTAACTGACTATAAAGAAGAGAAATGGAGTATCTTTGGGTACTTTGCCTGACTTTCCTTTAGGTACTGGAGCATTTGTTATGCTTCAAGCAAAAGTTAATTCCTGGGGTAGAACCATGAGCATTGATGGCCCTGCCTCTGCCAGGCCCCGACTCTGTACCCCTCACCTCAGGAGAGCAAGCCTGAGCTGGGGTGTGGAGGAACGGGCCAGCCCTGCCCTTGTGCACAACGGACCAGTGAAGATGAAGCTATAAAACCATGTGCCAGCTTGGGCTGGGAACAATGGCAAACACCAGCGCTTTTCTTTTCTCCTGTAGATTTTGTATCCTTTTAAGGAAATATGCCTGATAGCCATCAAGTACTGATTCTTGACAGGCAGTGTGGAGCTCGGCCTCTTAGGGCCCTCCCCTACAGTTCCTGCTCCCTCTGCCCCCATACCTTTTGTTACTTTCCATCCTAGGCAGTGAGAGGTTCCTCTTTAATCCTAACAATCCTAGGAGCCAGCAGTCATATTGTTCTCTTCATTTTCTTATGAGGCAGGTTTCAAACTTAAGTTTTGAAAAAAATCAGGGAAGGGATGGAGTTCTTTTAAAGTGTTCTTTCCTCTTTAGATTGTTCTCCTATCCCTCAGGAAGCCACATCTCCCATTATTTTTGTTTTGCCTCATTTGACTTCTAAGAACTTGTTTTTCATCTGTTTCTTAACTCTTCTTTGTCATCAGTGTCGTCTTTGTCATAAACTCCTTCGACTGGTGGTGAGTGGTTACTTTTGCTTCCCCTACTGGCTGTTTGAAAAACATGTCTAATAATCTCTTCCACCCAATTATAATTCTGAGCACCATGTAATAAGCTCTCCCAAAAGTATAATGGCCAGAAATGATTAACAAACTTTATTTCTCTTTAGAAATAATTTAAAAAAACACAGTGCTTGGGCGCTTACAGATACTTAAGATCCTTGACAGAGTCCTACTGAAGTCATTGAGACTAACCCCATCAAAATGGCATAGTCAACATAACTAATTGACTTTTGGTTTAGCAACAGGATGTTGCAACATATCTAGAAAGAAGAGAACAGCAAACAGAGAACGCAAACTGTAGTAGCCGGGAATACCAAGGAACTGGGCCGGGAAGAATCCAGGGTGACGACACCACTGCAGATGCTGCCAGAGAAACCTGAGCCCAGAAAACTGAGTGAGGGCACTGAGGGCCTAGGGAAAGCGAACAGTGAGAAGGGCTTCCTAAGGACACTATCTTTCTATGTGGTTCTTAGACCTTTGGGGTCACATCCCCTTTGAGAAACATAAAACTCATGGTCCCTCTTCTCAGAAAAATGCACATACCTACAATTTTACGCACAATTTCATAAGACTTAGAGAACCCAAAACTCATCCCCATTTAAATGACCCATGTCCATGGTGATGGGCATGGGTCAGTCTTACTAGGTCCTAGGGCCACAGGAGTCTTTTCCTCACTGGGGATACTAATATAGCTCTACTTATAACTTCGTTTTCAACATATAAAATGTTGGCATTTTTCCTGAACAAAGATTTGTTACAGTCAAGATGAGATGACTCACCAGGTAACTACACTGGGGAATGCAGCAACACTGTTTGTATGGTAGCTTTAAAAAAAAAAAAGTTTGAGACACAATGAAGCCTTTTTTAAATCATTGACTTTTGAGCCTTAAAAATACTGTCAAACATAAGACTCTCACGACTTCTTGTCCTTTATAGGAAGCTAAAGACTAGTGATGGCAAAAGAATAGTAATGGAGTTAAGAGTGGCTGACAAGGCCTCCTCCAAGAGGTGGCACAGGCCACAGGCGGTAGCTGAATAAGCAGCAGCATCTTCACTCCACTAAGACCTCCCTGCAGGGGGGCTACAAGAAGGCACTTTGTTGTAAGGCGCACAAGGAGTGTGGCAGTCCTACCCTGGAGGGCCAGTGAAAGGCGGCTGGGGACGTCCTTCCACAGTAGCCAAAGGCCTGGCAGCTGCCAGTGAATGTGCCCACGGCCTCTTTGCCCTCTTTTCATAAAGCCTACAGGTGTACATAAGCTACATTCTATTTCCCTGCTTAATACCAATAAAATATGAATTCTCTTCATTTCCGAATCTCTCCCTTTATTATCATAATTAATCTTCATTTGGAAAGAAAGCACTAAAAACCACTCAGTATTATTACATTATTACTTTCAGTCAAAAGGAGACCCGGGGGGTGGGGGGAGAGGAGAGGAACAACTTCTAC
The DNA here is from genome assembly GCA_026826555.1 of Tolypeutes matacus. Taxonomy (NCBI): domain Eukaryota; kingdom Metazoa; phylum Chordata; class Mammalia; order Cingulata; family Chlamyphoridae; genus Tolypeutes; species Tolypeutes matacus. The sequence goes on from JAKSZT010007815.1 coordinate 41,048,531, forward strand.
ACTCTACACTCTCAAGTTAAAATTGGCACCGAGAGAGACCAACTCCAATTCCCAGGAAGGCTGAACCTCTATCGTCAGCATTGAAAGCAGAATTAATGTGTAAATAATGAGATAATCACATGAAGGCCATCTACTGGCTACTTAAAAAAAAAAAAAAAAAAGGTTGATGTGCAGTCCAGGTGAAGGTCAACATCATACAGGGAAGACCAAGTCCACACTTTGTCCAGAGTCAACCGCTACCACATGAGTCCTCTTGGTTAAGTCATTTGAACCCACAGTGACAGAATAGGTCCCTGGATATACTTCTATGTAGAGATCCTTAGAGATGTTTTCATCCTGTAATGAAAAGAACTTATTAGCGATTTAGAGATTTTATATCTCAATGTCATCATGGCAACTTCACAAGGCTATCTTTGTGAGCCGGAGACGGAATGAAGCACTAATGTGGGAGAAGTTTTCAAGGCTCAACTTGGCCACCTAATAGCACTATCATAGTTAAGTCTCAGCCTTTATGCTTTTTCCTTATTTCTAAAACTGCAATAATACCTACTGCACAAATAGGCATGTATGTGAAAGCACTCTGTAAATGCTAAAGTGTTGTAGGGACACGAAAAGATTGTAATAACACTATATTAAGGTAGAGATAAGAATTAGGTGGAGGGAAGGGCTAGTGACTGTTGTTTGGGGGATCAAAAGTGGACTGTGGCACTTGTTAGCAAATATTAGCAATAGTGGCAAGGTACCTTGGAATAGTGAGAACCATTCTTTTTAACTATGTTTTGCTACATTCATTATCAGGAAGATGAAAATTTTCTCTTTTTCTAAAGATGAGAATACTCTGAATAGACTCCTTTCTGCCACTGAAGTAGCAAATGAGCTGGCTGGCAAAAGCCCTTTCTCGGAGGACTGGTTCTCTTATAGTGCAAAACACTGGAAGCTGGAGTTAATGGAAAGATGTGTGCTGAGAGCTGTACTGCACAGGAACCATCCTCCAAGGATAGGTGTCTTGCATGGCTGGGAAGTGGGTCATAACAGATATGCAGACAGAGGGGATGGGTCTTAGTTCAAACGACAAAAGGGTAAAGTCACAAACCAAAAAAGAGCCTGTAATGATGAGCCAAAGAGACAGCTGGAATGCCACTATATGCTTACTCAGTGCTGGGAAGGATTCACAGGCAGAAAATGTAATTTCTACCACCAGACCCGGAAGGAAAAAAACAAACCGCTAGCCAGAAACTTCCACTAAAAGGAATAAATGATAATATTTATACTTTTATGAAACCTTCTCCACACCCCCACCCTGCCCCAGTGAGAATAGGTTTGAAGTCAATTTTTGTTTCCAAAATTGCTTATATTTTGTATTCCTCCATATACAATTACTACAAAATTGGAGGTCTATCCTTATTTAACTCATGTGAATGCATATGACAATGTTACAACTATTTCCTGGTTATCAACTCTGTAAATAAAGGTAGGTTTTAGGAAACATGGCTGTATCATAATTTCAAAAAGCCAAAAATGCTTTGTTTGTTTGCATAGAAGAAAACATCTGTGGCAGGTTAGCATCTGTTACTCCAACACTGTGGGACATCAAGAAGATTAGCATTACCAAAAACCAGCAAGTGTTGGAGGCATATAAGTCTATATTTGTGCTAGAAGCAGAATATTCTTAGTTGCTACTAATTGTAGTATATTCTGAATCCTGGCTAGTAGCAAATTGTATATAAACGAAAATTAAGCAAAGTATTGCAGCAACATGTGAAATTTCTTTCCTCTGAATTCCAGTCCTTCATAGTTCCACAAGATTCCCTGGGTTCATGAACAACTGAGTATCCTAAAAATGAGAAACTCATCATTATATGTTTTTACAGAGAAACATTTGGGGAAATGGAAGCAAATACCCTCAAATTTATGGAACCAGATCTAAGCAAATTCAGATTTTTTCAGAATTTTGGCAATTATTTTCATTTTGTAAGCAGGCTGCTTGAATAGATGGTAGAATTCCAAGATCCAGTGCTAGCCCAGCTGAGCAGGAAGAAGGGGGAGTGAATACTTTGCATTCTTTCCAACCACAACTATGAGTTCAGGTGCAGAGTATCCCTGAAGCTTTAACTGAAGGAAGGATACCAAAAAACCATAATTTTATACTAAACCAAAATTTTGTGTAGCCTCCCCAGGTGTAAGAACATCCCAACTTAAAAATACTACAGCTACAAATGAACTGCTTGGCCCCACCCCAATCAAGACGGCAGAGTAAGATGCTTCAGGCTCTAGTTCCCCACAGAAGCTTTGAACAAGCAAGAACTGGCAAAAACATCTTTCTGAAAGCTCCAGAAAACAGGTAAATGTTTGCAGAAACATGGTGAGTGCTGAATCAAGAAAAAAGACCACTTAAAAGCGGTAGGATCTCGTGATGCCCTGGCTGGCCCCTCCTTTACCCCTCACTGGCTCAGCATGGAGTCCCGGTTCCGGAGAGAGCAGAGTAACCCCTGTGCACAGATTGGAAGCAGGTATGTCTGGCCTGATAGACTGCACCAGGATAGTTGTCACAGGCCTGCTGTACCAAAACTTTCCTACAGAATGCTGTGGGAGAGCAGTCAAGTCATGCTGCCTGTAGCACGATTGCTGGCTGTAGGAGATATAGTGCAGTGCCCGGAACCATGAGGAAACTGTTTCCTAGGGAAGAGAGGAAAGTCATGTCAGTGTAAACAGAGGAATTCCTAGAGCAAGACAAGAGGCATGCACAGAAAGGATCAGGGAGGCCCCTATACTTTGATCTGGAGCTATTCTCCAAACTCTTTGTATGGATAAGCCCAGAAGGAGAATACTCACACAGGTCAATTTGCAAAGAGGGGAAAGGTATTTTCTTTATTTTTTATTTTTTAATTTTTTTGGTTCTTGTTATTCAAGGAAAGCTCTGTTATAACACCAGCACTAGACAGATACAAGTTTAAGATACAGACAACCCAAAGTCTAAATTCTGGTGATAACATCTTAAAATATAAAAATGTCCAGGTTTCAACTAAAGGTTACAAAAAACATATAAAGAAACAGGAAGTAATGGCCTGGGCAAAGGAGAAAATTAAAAAATTAGAAACCACTGATGAGGAAGACCAGACCTGGGAAACACAAACAAAGAATTTTAAAAAACAGTCTTAAATATATTCAAAGAACTAAAGAAAGTCATGGACAAAGAACTAAAGGAAATCAGGAAAATGACAGATGAACACAGAGAATATCAGCAAAGAGATGGAAATTATGAAAAGGAACCAAACAGAGCTGAAGACCACACTAATAGAGGGGATTGACAGCAGATTGGAGGTGGTAGAAGAAAGAATCAGTGAATATGAAGATAAGACAAAAGAAATAAATGAGGCAGAAAGAAAGATGAATTGACCGGACCCTGAGGAACACAACCTGTGGGACACCACCAAGTGTACCAATATATGTGTTTTAGTTTCCTAGCTGCTGAAGTAAATACCATGCAATGGGTTGACTTAAACAGTGGGAATTTATTGGCTCATGGTTGTGAGGCTGGGAGAAGTCCAAAATTAAGGCACCATCAAGGTGATGCTTTTTCCCAGAGGACTGTAGCATTCTGGGGCTGGCTATTGGCAAACTTTGGTCCTTGGCTTTTCTGTCACATGGCAGTGCACATGGTAGCCTCTCCTGGCTTCTCAGTTCTATTGACTTCCAGCTTCTGGCTGGTCCCTGTCTTTCTCTGTCTGACTTTTCACTCTACTTATAAAAGACTCCAGTAATCCAGATTAAAACTCAAACAGATTCACTTGGGCCATACCTTAACTGAAATAACATCTTGAAGAGATTTTATTTACAATGGGTCCACACCCACAGGAATGGATTAAGTTTAAGAACATATTTTTCTGGGGTACACAGATCCAAACCACCACAACCACACTGTGGGAATCCCAGAAGGAGAAGAAAGAGAGAAAGGGGCAGAGAGAATATTCAAGGAAACAGTGGCTGAAAATTTCTCAGATTTAGTGAAAGACATGAATATATACATCCAAGATGCTTAACAAACTCCAAACCGGATAAACCCAAATAGTTCAACACCACATCATATTATAACGTCAAATGTCAAAGGGAGAATTCTGAAAGCTGCAAGAGAGAAGCAACTTGTCACATACAAAGGAGCCTCAATAAGTTAAGTAGTAATTTCTCATCAGAAATCATGGAATCAAGAAAACAATGGGATGACCTATTTAAAGTGCAAAAAGCAAAAAATGCCAACCAAGAATTCTATATCCAGCAAAACTGTCAAGAACAAGAGAATAATTGAGACATTCCCCGATAAACAAAAGCTAAGGAAGTTCATTACCACTAGACCGGCCCTACAAGAGATACTAAAGGGAGTTAGTTCTGCAGTTTGAAAGGAAAGGACAATAGACAGTAGATGGAAGCTGAATGAAGAAATAAAGATCCCCAGTAAGGGTAATGAAATGGGTTAAATATAAATGTCAATACTACTGTATTTTTGGTTTGTAACTCTACATTTTACTTCCAACAGGTTCTAAAAGGCAAATGCATAAAATGTAATGAGAAATCAGTGGTTTTGGACTCATAATGTATAAACTTATAATTTGGGTAAGACCTATATAAAGGTGGAGGGACAGAGGAGTATAGGAACACAATTTGTGTATACTATTGAAGTTAAGTTGAAAGCAATTAGATTGTTACAGATTTGGGATGTTAAATTTAAGCCTATGGTAATTACAAAGAAAATACTGGAGGATATGCAAGCTCATAGAGACAGAGATTAGAGATTAGAGTATAGGTGGCGGGGGGGGGGGGCAGGGGAGGGAGGAGGGGAGAAATGGCAGCTAATACATAATGGATGTAGGGTTTCTATTTGGGGAGATGGGAAGATTTTGGTGATGGAGGGCAGTGAGGGTACTGCAATATTGTGAATATAACTGATCCCACTGAATGGTATGCTTAGGTATGGTTGAGACGGGAAAATTTATGTTGTATATATATATGCCCACCAAAAAAAAAAAAAAAAAAAAAAAAAAAAAAACAACCAAAGAGAGACAATGACAATTAAATGCAATACATGATCCTGGATAGGATCTGAAAAAGGAGAGGAAAAGGCTCAAAAGGACATTTTTGGGATATATGAAAAAATTGGAATACACAATATAAGCTTTATATCAATGTTAAATTTCTTGCACTGGTAACTGCACTTAAGGTGGTTACATAGTGAATATCCTTGATCTTAAGAAATGTAGATGGTAGTATTAAGTGTCCAAGGAGCATGACATATACAACCTACTCTGATGTGTTTAGAAAATGAATCAATAAACAGATTGAGGGAAGCGGCTGTGGCTCAATCAGTGGGGCTCCCGTTTGCCATGTGGGAGGCCCCGGGTTCGGTTCCCAGGGCCTCCTGGTGAGGGTGGGTCCGCCTGCACGGCGTGGTTGGCTGGCCCAGCGAGCACAGGCAGCGGGGGGGGGATGAATGAATAAATAAATAAAATCTTAAAAAAATAATAATAATAAAAAAAAATAAAATAAACAGATTGATAGTATGATATGGCAAGTGAGAAAGCATATTAAAATTGGTGGATCTAGGTGTCTGTGGGAGGAGGAGAGGGGTATGTTGGACTTTTCTGTATGGGAATTGTATTATTTTTGTAACTGTCATATAAGTTCAAAAGGATTTAAAAGTTATTAAAAAACAGAAATAAAAACAAAACTCACAAAAAAACTCCACTACAGATCCAGTATAAATAGCTGTATTATAAACCAGGCCACCTGGTAAAGGTAATTGCAATGGTGGTGAAGTCCAGTACACTAGAAGTTCTGTACTCACAGGTTGAGATGCCTCTAGGTCATACTCTGATGCTTGATAGATGCCTCCAAGACCAAGGGATGTGTCTTTTCTCTGAAGAGACAAGTAGAAACATTGAGTAGTGCCGGAGTTATGACTCCTGGATTGTAAAGATAAATTTTCTTCTTCATTATTAGGAACTAACAATTGTTCTATTAGACTTTTTAAAGTTGTTACCTAAATTATTAAGGCTCTTTTATAAATTGATAAAAGTAAATAAAGGAATCTTAAAAAAACAAACAAAAAACAGAAGTCCTTTCTTATACCTTCTTTTTAAAGGTTCCAAAGACATAATAGTCATCACTAACCTTATTGTAAAATACATGATTATTAAAAATCTCTTTCCTAACCCTAGTTGCAAAAGATAATTGAAGCTCTTTTCTTTAAGCCTGCCCAAGAATCCTGTTGGCCTAGCACTGCAGGTTTATTTTAGATAAACTCCTATTTCACGCTCACTGTTATAAAGTTCTCTAAGGCTATGAGTCGATATGTGTCAAGCACTGTGTTCCTGAGACACACAGGCAACCAACAATATCAAGTCCAGCAAGAGACCCTCAGACAGGGTCTCACATCTTGGGAAGCTGAGGACTCAGTGTAGGAGAGTCGAGGATACATACCTGACCATTCCCTTTTTCCGAGCATAAGTGCAACTCTGACTTTCCTCTGTGATAACGATAGACATGGGTTGCCCCTCCTTCTTCTGGCACAGATGAATAATATTTCTAGAGAAGTAATAAGAAAGCACTTGGATAACCAAGCAATCTGTTTGAAATTAAAAAAAAAAAACAAAAACAAAAAAAAACCTTGATACTTGGGTAAAGTGTGGTTAAGAAGGGACACAAGACAGCATAGATAAATCACTTGCATTCTTGTCAGGTTCTTAAATTATATAACAAACCTGAGCACATATAAAGTGGCTGCACAGAAGGATATTGCATTTGGCATAACTCTGCTGCCATCTGCTGCTTCTGTAGGGCAAGAAACATAGCCAACTAAAGCTGGACGGGACCAGGCTAAACAATTTTCATATCTTGGCCCCAATATCAAACACACACACCCTTGCATCTTGTCATGATAAATTCTGATGCACAGGTCCATGTTTATGGTCTAAGCCTCAGGTCAAGGACAAGGGAAGAGAGGGGTGCACCTCTCCTGATATTCAGAAATATGACAGGAAATGTAACATAAACCCAACAGCCACTCAGCCCTTCTCCATGTGGGGGAGTAGAGGAAGAGGTCTCCAGTTTAACGAAAATAAATTAAAAGGATCAGAAAGCAGTTACATTTTCTTGTCCACTTCCTTCCTCCCCCTCAAAGTTGACCTTAGACTTGCCCTCAATTATGACTAATGATGAGGACATCACAAGCCTACTTGTTTTGAACATAGGGTAGGGACAGTGTTTAGGGCATGTGACATGACAAGAAGGAGAAACTGGGGCAGCTCTTCAGGGCACAAATCTAATTATGCATTTTAGGGGCTGCTTCAAAATTGTGAAGGCAAACACAGAAAGCAGTTCCGATTCTATCTCTAGAAAGCCAAGGGGCTCTGAGGCTCCATTTCATAAAGGAGATTGAAACTGAAGCATGAACTGAAAACCAAAACGAAAAATACCAATTTGCTAAACCTCTAACCAAAGGCAAATATTGTTCCTTTTACTGAACCATGAACCAAACAAAATTTTTTTTCAAGTTAATCACTTTACAGTGCAGCTGAAGTTATGGATTTTTCTAAAACCACTTAATGGAACAAAAATATTCTCTGAATCATCTCTCACTGGTTGGTTTCCTGTTCTTGGAGTCACTAGGATTTTATAAAAGATGTACAAAGATTATAGAGATTTTTAAAAAGATGTTGACAGTGAAACTGAAAAGTAGGACAGAAACAAGGTATCTTCTTCTTCCCTACACACCAGCTTTCTTACAACCTCATAAGACTCACAAAATGTAAAGGCTGGAGGAGACCAGAGTCTGTTGTAATTCATAGGAGGTAAGGAGTGCCTTCGACGCAGGTGATTTCCTTGAATGTTGCCTGGTCTACTTTCACGCTTCTCCCCAAGTACTTAAAAATGATCTAAGTGTCCAGTTTTGAAAAACCTTGGGAAGAGGAACACTAAAACCTTTACTACCCATTTCAATAAATGGTACCAAAAATTTCACCTAAATCCTTCATGCTACAATTCATGACAATTTTTTTTCGGTATTCCTCTCAGTGGAAACCAAAGAAAACTGTTAACAGCTGAAAAGAACTTCAGAGACCTTCATTTTACAGATGGGGAAGGTAAGGCCTGGAGAGACTGTGGCCTCTGCCATCGGCTAGGAAGTGGCAGAACACAGGTCTGATTTGTGGGAAACTGCTCTTTCTACTCAGCCACACTACCCCAGACAAGGGCACTGAACCCTCTTTTTCACCTTTGTCCACAGCAATTTGATATGGATTCATGGGACATACTTAATGTTACTAGGGACTTGAAACAAACTTTAGAGGTTGAGCTCTAATGTGGGGGTTTTGTTTCAGTTTATGTTTGTTTCAATACCTTTTGAGAAGAGAGGCTCAGTTCTAGTTTAGGGTGATCCTCAAGATATTTTTTTAAACTTTAGTTCAGTTCAAAGTTAAAAAAACAAACACAAATATTTGCACTGGATTCATCTGGAATTCAGCAAATAAGCTATTTTTCTCACTAGACTGATAACTCAATGAGGGCAGAAACCTTTTCTGGCTTATTCACTGTTATAGGCTCAGTGACACCCACACAATTAGACAATCAATAAACACTTGTTTAATTCTAATTTGGATTTACCACCTGGTTTAAGTCCTTGACTACAACCTGTCCCTGAAGGCTGCACAGAGAAGGGAAACAGGTATTCTATAGGTTCTCCCTAAATTCCAGGAAGATCCACATTGTGATCCAACAGCAAGTGGGTCAGGGGCATGGCTTCAGCAAGGACCCACTTACCCCACACTGACTTGAAGTATAGTCCATGAATTCAGCCATTGTCCTGAAGGAAGCACTCAGGGTTGGGTGTCTTTCTTCTCTCTGTTTGAATAAATGGCAAGTCACAGGTGAAAACAGGGGTTCCCCAATGGAGAATGAAGTCATTTTGGGAATGGCCTCCTTTTTACTTTTGGAAAAGCCTCTGCAAGTTGAAGTCAGTAAGCAGGATCTTACTGAGAAAGAATTCCAACTCTAAAAGGAATTCATAGATATGCAATTTAACCAGGATTTAAAAGATATGTTTGCTGGCTTTTCTTCTATCAGATTGTAGCATGTAAGAATTTTTAAAAAAGTAACCAACAAGGCTCGAGCTCTACTGGCATCTTACAGCTACCCAATAAAACTGTGAAACATTATAGTTTTCAAAGGGCTTTCGTCACTCTCTCTCAACCAAAGCCTGATGCTTTTCAGCTTCCGACAAAGATACTGATCCGTAGAAGACCACCGCTGAGCGAATGAATGGGCCGGTACCCCAGCAGAGGCCCTCACCTCTCCCGGGAAAAGGCGCTGGGGACGGAGTTCCGGCCTTCTTTCCTGGTCCTGTCCCTCCCAGGCAAGGACCCCCATGCTGCCTCTGGGGAGCTCCAGCGAGTGCCAGTCCACCGCCCTTCTCTTGGCCCGCTCCAGCACTTCTTGACCCAGCCTAGCCGAGCGCTGCAAGGTAAGTCGGTTCACCCCGTTCAGCGCCGCAGCCGCCAGATAGTTCTCCATGTCTCACTGGACAGACACACACACGCACAAGCGAGGGTCAGCGGGTCCGGCGCCTTACTCCCACTCCGAATTTCAGCCAGGGACTCCGCCTCCCAGGCGACCTCCGCTCTGCGCCCCGCCCTCAACGCGCACTCCAGTCGGCGCCGGGTCTGGGGCGTGGCCGTGCGCGCAGACCCCTTCACTTCCGTCCCCTCCCGGGGGCGGCCTCCTCACTTGGCCCGCTTCTCGGGGCGCATGCGCTCAGCGCTCTCTCGGGGGCGGGGGCGGGGCTACGAGCTCGAGGCGCCGGTGCAGCAGACCAATGGCGGGAGGTGGGGCGGGGCGACGGGAGCGGGCGCCGGCTGCGGGCACGTCTCCTGCGTCTCGGGCGCGTGCGGTGCGCGCGGGCTGCCGCGCTAACTACCGAGCGCGGGGGGCGGGGCCTGGCGGCGTGCGGTGCCGCACGCGGGAACCAGCTGGCCTCCGAGGCTCCCTCTGTGCGCTCTCGGAGGAGCCTTCTGCGTTGGGACCTGATCCTTACAGATCTTTTCCGCTAATTAAATTAAAGAACTTGATGTAAAGTCAGGAGGTCTGCTGTTGGGCTGAAAAATTGGGGGTGGCTGGTCGGATAAGACAAATGCCTCCAGACGCCTCTTTCTGCCTGAGCTATATGATCGGGTATCGCTCCTCTAAAACCACTTTTGTTTGAGGAGATGATTAGGGTAGGCCAAACGGTGGGATTGCAGAGGTGACGTTGGAGAGGGGAACGCTGGCAAGCCGTTTGACAGCTCGGGATGTAGGAGAGTCGGAGGCGGGGCTGTCGGCAATGCAGCTTGTGGCCTCCAAGCCGGAGGGCAGGTGTTCGTGACCCATTTGGACTGAGCAGCGCTTGAGGAGTTGTAGGGTCTCTCGTGACAATCTCCTTATGGCACTTTCCTCACCCCTCCAGTGGGAAGTAAGGAGTCACACATTTTTGAGGGCCTCTTCTTTTGGAGATTGAACGCACCTTTCAGGAATAAGTGCTCCATGGCTAAGTAAGGAACTGTGCATCCTTAGCTTTCACTCCACTCGGCTATTTGATAGGAGAAATAGCCCAAGGTCTCCCTGCTAATTGGTGACTCAGCTGCACTACCCTGCGTGCATCAAACATTGATGTTCAGGAGGGACCACTTTAAGGGATATAGAAAACGCTCAAGGAAATCCTCAATCCTCAGCTAGTCTCCTGAACAGATCACTTGATTAGCAACAGTTCTGAGCTACTAGGTGAGTATTAGTATACCACTATAAATTCCATCAACTATTCACTTTTGCTCATTTCCTATTTTCCTCTAATTAAAAAAACAAAACAGTAAGTGAAACCTTACATTATCTGCCTTGGGAAGATTTTACATTTTATTGGTATTCTAAACTTTGTTTCCTTCCATAAGTGTTTATTAAGTGCCTCCTTTAGAACACAGTGTATAAGTGCGTAAAATCCTGAAAGTCAAGTCTGGAGACTTGGGTTTGAATCCTGATTCTTCCACTTTTTTTGCTGTGTGATCCTGGACAAACAAACGACTTAACTTCTTTGAGCTTCACTTTTCCTCATCTCTATAGCCAGGAATATCAATAGTACCAACCTCTTAAGACAGAGCTCCTTGAGGACAGGGGCACATCTGCCTTATTTACGGAGTGTAAGGTGTGTTAGTATTTTATTTGTCAGAGTAGGGGCTAAAAATAGCTCTTAACTGGTGAAATGAGTCTGTGTGAGAATTTTGTGAGATAATTCCTGTAAAATGCTTAGCACAGTGCCTTGCAAAGAATAAGTTCTCCATAATCTGGCAGGCCCTTTGCAGGTTAGGGAATTTGGGGAGGAGGGTGGGAAGAAAGCCTCAGGTCGAGCCCAGGGATCAAAGATTAAAAAAAACAACAACAACAACAGTGCTCCATAGATTATATGCCAGGCACTGTCCTAGGTAGGAGTTGTGAAGAATAGAAAGTAGATCAAACTAAAGGAGAATAAAAAAGAGATGACAGACATAAAATCTGTAATGCCAGGAGCAAGATATTATGACACCCATAAGATTGATACAGATAAAAAGCCATGATGTTCAGAGGAGAAAGACTTATTTTCTACTGGGAGGATCAAGAAAGGCTTTGCAGAGAAGGGAGCATTTGAGCCAGGCCCTGATGGATGACTTAGGAATTGAGAGAAGGGGTAATTAAAAGGCCTGTTAACTACTCTTATGAGCGTGGTAAGGATTTGAACATCCTTTGCTCCATAACTTTTAGCTGTGTCTGTGAGCAGGTTACTTAACCTTTCTATACCCCAGTTTTGTCTTCTATAAAATGGGAATGATAATAACACATTCCTCATAGGGTTGTTGTGACAAATAAGTTAAAACATGTAAAGAGTTTTGAATAGTACCTGGCACATAGTAAGTGCTCAATAAATATTAGCTAGTATTGTTATCATACTTGCTGGTCTCCCAGTATGTCCTCACTTACCAGATGCTATAGCCACACCTCAACTCTCTCCCCCAGGGTCTCCCCCTCTCCCCTGTTCTTTTCCAGTTGAAGCATTACTTTCTTTTTGCATGTCAACTCTTTGAAACCTTCCCCACCTATTCCCAGTTACCATCTCTCTTTCCATGACATTTAAAAATAGTGATACTTATCCCAGTCTGACTTAAATTGTATTTAGTTATGGTTCATTCTCTCCCAACAGCTTATGAACTCCTTGAAGGCAAAAATTATTCCTTATTTGAATATATTTAAACGTGTATGGCCTGTTGAGTAGTGGGTGCTCAATAGATAAGTGTTGAATTGACACTGGCTATATTTTCCATTTAAATCCCTTTTAGGCCAGATAAAGAGTTGCCTTTTTAAAAATCTACCTCCTTGAGTTTTAAGAAGTGTAATGAATATTCAATCATAACTACATTTTCCCGGAATTTTAACATTTAGAAGAATATGGGGGAATAACTTCCGGGAAGATGGCGGACTAGTAAGACACGGCAATCTCTTCTCCAGAAAAATAGCTAGAGGACAAGCTGAAACAGCCCCGAAAAAGATCTTCTAGGGTTTAGGACAGCAGGTGAAGGCTGCACACCACCCAGAGGAGAGAGGGACAGAAGAGGGAAATCGTGACTACAGAACTGTGAGTTGCAAGTAGCAGCTTTTGCTGCTGCCGGCACCCTCCCCCACACTCTTCAGAATTCTCGGGCCCCTGGGCCTGCGAGCACAGACAAAGGGGGCTTCGGGGATCTGCCACTCCCGGAAAGGGGAGAGCAAGGGACACAGCCTTAGGCTGACTCTGGTTCTGACCTGAAATTTGGGCTGCAGAGCCCCACAGACCCTTCCACACGGCGGTTTGCCCTGGGAGCCTAGAAAGGACTGGAGAAATCCGACCCTCGCAACCTCCCTCTCTTCTAGCCTGGACTAATTGTTGAGGACACCACAGGAGAAGGGAGAGAGAGCCTGGGGCTGACCCTGCTTTGGACTCCCAGGTTTGGTCTGCCCTGTCCCGAGAGCCCTTCCAGGCTGGGTGGGGCTGCGCCATTGTTTGCCTTGGAGCCTGCAAGGGGCTAAAGATATACAAACCTCCCAATCTCCTCCTCTACTAACAGGGACTGATTGTTGAGGATTCAGAAGGGAGTGGAAATATTTCCTAGCTGGGAAAAGGGGGGCGCTACGAGAGAAGTCTGGAGAACTGTCTCAGAAAGTTTGAATCACAGGGCTCCTAGCCCCCAGACAGGAAGCTCTATCACATTGATCTGGTCTGTGTCACAACAAATACGCTCCGACCAGGCATGGAATTGAGAGCTGCCAACAAGCGCCATCTCCTGGCAGACCAAGGAAGTGCAATAAGAAAATTAATAAGTAAGAGAAGCTTTTCCTGGTCTCTATAGCCTCCTGCCCAAGGCCCTAGGAAACGAATCTACAGCCAATTACTGGGTCCAGTGCCCAGTTTTGAGCAACCAGCAGAACAATCCTAACAATCAAGGTTGAGCCAAAAATCAAAAACTGGTGGTAACTCACAGCCTCCTGCCACTAAAACCCCATAAAAGAGAAAGAGATAGAGCATCTAAGTAAAATACAAACTAACCAGATGCCTAAGCACTAGCAAAAAATTACGGGCCATACTAAGAAAATAGAAGACATGGCCCAAGAAAAGGAATACAGCAAAGTCCCAGAAGAGATGCAGAATTTGAGAGAACTAATCAGTGAGATGAGCACAAATTTCCAAAATCAAATTAATGAGATGAAAGAGAATATAGTTAAAGAGATCGTGACATCAAGAAGTCATTGCGCGAACGTAAAGAAGAATTTGAAATCCTGAACAGAAAAGTAATGGAGTTCATGGGAATGAAAGACACAATAGGTGAAGTCAAAAATACATTTGAAGCATACAACAGCAGACTCGAAATGATAGAAGAAAGAATAAGTGATACTGAAGACAGAGCAGCTAAAATTGAAGAGAGAAAAGAACAGAGTGAGAAAAGAATGGAAAAAATTGAGCAGGGGCTCAGAGAGTTGGATGACAACACAAAACGCAAAAACATACGTGTCATGGGAGTTCCAGAAGGAGAAAAGAAAGGAAAAGGGGCAGAAAGAGTATTTGAGGAAATAATAGCTGAAAATTTCCCAACTCTCACGAAAGAAATGAACTTACATGTCCAAGAAGCACACCGTACCGCAATAAGAATAAATCCAAATAGACCTTTGCCAAGATACATATTATTCAGAATATCAAATGTAAAAGATAAAGAGAAAATTCTCAGAGCAGCAAGAGAGAAGCAAACGATCATGTACAAAGGACGTCCAGTAAGCCTTAGTGCAGATTTCTCTTCAAAACCATGGAGGTGAGAAGACAGTGGTATGATACAATTAGGAAACTGAAAGAGAAAAACTGCCAGCTGAGAATTCTTTATCCAGCAAAACTGTCCTTCAAATATGAAGGTGAATATAAAGTATTCACAAACAAACAGAAACTAAGAGAGTTTGCAAAAAAGAATCCACCTTTGCAGGAAATATTAAAGGAAGCCTTAGAAACTGAAAGAAAAAGACAGGAGGGAGAGGCTTGGAGGAGAGTATAGAAGAAAGAAAAGCAGAAAGGATAACCAAAAGAGTAAAAAGAGAGACAAAAATAAGATGACATATGAAAACCAAAGAATAAAATGGAGGAAATAAATAGTGCATTTTCAGTAATATCATTGAATGTGAATGGATTAAATTCCCCAATCAAAAGATACAGGCTGACAGAATGGATAAAAAAACATGAGCCAAACCCAGGTGTCCATCAACAGATGAATGGATAAACAAACTGTGGTCTATTCACACGATGGAATATTATGCAGTTGTAAGAAGAAATGAAGTCATAAAGCATATGGCAACATGGATGAACCTGGAGGACATTATATTGAGTAAAGCAAGCCTGACACAAAAGGACAAATACTGTATGAATGCATTACTATGAACCAAATATATTGTGTAATATATTGTTTGATTCACACACAAAAAAACAAAAAAACAAACAAAAAACAAAACAACAACAAAGAAATTTACATGTATCCATTACATTTAATTGAGAAATGTATATATTTATTCATCTGTGTTTACTTTTTAGTTTTTAATTGCTTATGTTTTCAATTATTAAATGTACAAAATAAAGTAAAAAAAAAATAAAAAATAAAAGCCAAAAAAAAAAAAGAAGAATATGGGAAAGGAGATGCTTGGGATGAAACTAAGACCTAAAGAATGACATCAAATTTAATCTTCACACATCTTCAAAATTTTATGGTTCCTCCTGTAAACCACAGACTGAGAGAATGATTTTTTTTTCCTTTTTAAAGACTGAATGGAAATAGTGATGGACCACAGCCTGCCATCCGGGTCATTGTGGATCAAACACAGCCCAAGTCAGATACTTCTGGAAGCTACTAGTGAGACTCAGAAGTGGAACAGCAAATGGAGAAAGGACAACTGATCAGGAATGTATCTATCTGGTCATCTACAGAGTAATTAACAGTATGTGTCAGTCATGATCTCTCTCTTCACAAGGGTAAATTCATTACAAAAAACAGATAAAAGTTATTTATCTAGGTTATATGTTTTGGGGGAATACATTAGGTGGAGATCTATTTCCTGAGATCCGAGGAAAAACGTTTGTGCTGTATTTGTTTGGGACTTTTTGTAAATTCTTTTTCTCTAATTGAAAGGGGGAATAAAAGTGTTAAAAACCTAGGGTGCAAAAGTGGGTATCAAGCCAAAGTAGACAATGATTTATACTGTACATACAAAGAATATATAAATTATTTCATTTGACAGGTGGTATTTTTGTTTCTTCAGCAGACTTAGGGGCTTTAGAATCATTACAGCTTTGTAAAGTAGTATTACAGCTTGAGTCATTAGATGATTCATTTTTCCTGATTACATCAACTCATTGGGTTATTAGGGAATGAAAGAAACTCATTATCAAACTTATGTTTTTTTTTTTAAAGATTTATTTTTTTTATTTCTCCCTACCCCCTCATTGTTTGCACTTTGCTGTGTCTGTTTGTCTTCTGTGTTTCTTTTGGAGGCACTGGGAACTGAACCCGGGACCTCCCAATGTGGGAGGGAGGCACCTAATCGCTTGGGCCACCACTGTTCCCTGCTTTATTGTGTCTCTCATGTTTTTCTTCTTGTGGCTCTTGTTGCATCATCTTGTTGTGTCAGCTTGCAGCACCTGCCTGTCATGCCAGCTCACTGTCTTCTTTAGGAGGCACTGGGAACCGAACCATGGACCTCCCATGTGGTAGGTGGGAGCTCAATCACTTGAGCCACATCCACTTCCCCAAACTTATCTTGATTATATATGTTAGAGAAAATGAATCAAACTTCAGAGAATTTAAGCTTTCACAATCTGTTAAAAATTGACTATAAGTTAAAAAAAATTGGTTGCAGAGCAGGAATGATTAAAATTTTGAACTATTTTTAATAAAACCCTCAGGGATTTAAGGAATAGTAATTTTGGAAGATATAAACAATTAAAATTCATGTAGAATTTTAAAAAACTGTTTTATTGAGGTATAGCTTAAATCATAAAATTTACTTGATTAAAGAGTATAATTCAGCAATTGGTGAATTTAGAGTTGTGCAGACATCACCACAATCCAGCTTTAGATCATTTTCATCATCTAATAAAGATCCTGAGTGCCTACTCTTTCCAGCCACTTGTGGCTCCTATTCTGCTTTTTGTCTCTACAAATTTACCTTTTCTGGACACTTCATATAAATGGACTCATATAATATGTATCTTTTGTGTCTTATTTCTTAACTTAGCATAACATTTTTAAGGTTTATTTATGTTCTAGTGTATATCAGTACTTAATTCTTTTTTATATCTGAATAAGATTCTGTTGAATGGATATATAGTACATTTTTTGTTTACCCATTTATCAGCTGATGGACATTTGAGTTATTTCCTCTTTTGGGCTATTAAACATTCTGCTTTGAACAGTCATGTACAAGTTTTGTATGAACGTATATTTTCATTACACTTGGGTATATACACCTTAAAGTGGCATTGCTGGGCCATATGGTAAACTAATGTTTAGCATTTTAAGAAACTGCCAAGCTATTTTCCAAAATGGCTGTACTATTTTACATTCCCACAAGCAATATATCAGGGTTCCAGTTTTTCCACATCTTCCCTAGCACTAACTATTATCTCACTTTTTTTTTTAAAGATTAATTTAATTTATTTATTTATCCCCCCCTTGCTGCTTGTACTCACTGTGTCCATTTGCTGTGTGTTTTTCTGTGTGCTTGTCTCCCTTTGTTGCGTCATATTGCTGTATCAGCTCACCACGCCTCGCGGGCTGTCAGCTTACTACGAGGTGTGGGCTGGCTTGCCTTCACCAGGAGGCCCCAAGAATTGAACCCTGGGCCTCCCATATGGTAAATGGGGGCCCAGCCACTTGAGCCACATCTGCTTCCCTCTCACTTTTTTTTAAGATTTTATTTATTTCTCCCCACCCCCTCATTGTTTGCACTTGCTGTGTCTGTTCATTGTATGCTTGTCTTCCTTTTTTTAGGAGGCACTGGGAACTGAACTCGGGACCTCCCATGTTTTTTGTACTTTGTTGTACCTCTCCCATGTGGGAGGGAGGTGCCAAATTGCCTGAGCCACCTCCGCTTCCTGCTTTGTTGTACCTCTCATTATGTTTTCCTCCTTGTGACTCTTTTTGTGTCATCTTGTTGCATCAGCTCACCATGCCATCCCATCACATCAGCTCACTGTGTTGCTCGTCTTCTTTAGGAGGCACCGGGAACTGAACCCGGCACCTCCCATATGGTAGGCTGGAGCTCAATCACTTGAGCCACATCTGTTTCCCTATTAAGTCACTTTTTTTTTTTTTTTTTTTTAAAGATTTTATTTATTTATTCATCTATCCCCCCCCTGCTGCCTGCGCTCGCCAGGCCAGCCAACCATGCTGTGCGGGCGGGCCTGCCCCCACCAGGAGGCCCCGGGAACCGAACCCGGGGCCTCCCACATGGTAAATGGGAGCCCTACTGATTGAGCCACAGCCGCTTTCCCGCTCACTTTTTAAGTATAGTCATCTTAATAGGTATTAAGTTATACCTCATTGGGGTTTTGATTTGCATTTCCCTAATGACTAATGATGTTGAGCACCTTTTCATGTAGTTATTAACCATTCCTATATCTTCTCTGGTGAAATGTCAGCTAGCATGGTACTAGTACAGGAAAGACTTATAGATAAATGGAATGTAATTAAGAGTTCGGAAATAGACCCTCACATCTATGGCCAGTTGATATTTGACAGGGGTGCCAAGTTCATTCAATTGGGAAAGAATAGCCTCTTCAACAAATGGTGTTGGGAAAACTGGTTATCCATATTGAAATGAATGGACCCTACCATACAACATATATACAAAAATGAACTCAAAATGGATCAAAAAGCTAAATATAAGATTGAGGACTTTAAAACTCCTAGAAGAAAACATGAAAGCATCTTCAGGACCTTATGTTAGGACCTTATGTTAGACCTTATGTTAAAGTCTAAGTTTCTTAGACTTGATACCCAAAGCATGAGCAACAAAAGAAAAATTAGATAAGTGGGATTTCATCAAAATGCATCAAAGGACTTCATCATTAAAGTAAAAAGACACAAAGGGAGAAAATATTTGGAAACCACATATCTAATAAGGGTTTAATATTCAGAATTTATAGGAAAAAATCCTACAACTCAACAACTAAAAGACAATGCAATTTAAAAATGGGCAAAAAACTTGAACACACAGTTCTCTGAGGAAGATATACAAATGGCCAAAAAGCACATGAAAATATGCTCAATATCATTAGCCATTAGAGAAATTCAATTCAAACTATGATGAGATACCATTTCATACTTATTAAAATGGCTGCCATTTAAAAAAATGGAAAATAACAAGTGTTGGAGAAGATATAGAGAAATAGGAGCACTCATTCATTGTTGATGGGAATGTAAAATGATGCAGCTGCTGTGGAAAAAAAGTTAAGTATAGAATTACCTATGATGTGGCAATCCCTCTTCTAGGTATATACTCAAAAAAATTGAAAGCAGGATCTTGGACAGATATTTGCACACTGATGTTCATAGCAGCAATGTTCACAATTGCCAAAAGATGGAAGCAATGCAAGTGTCCATCAACCAATGAAGCGATAAACAAAATGTGGTATATACATACAATGGAATATTATTCAGCTGTGTAAAGGAATGGAGTTCTGATTCATGCAACAGCATGGATGAACCTTGATGACATTATGTTGAGTGAGAAAAGCCAGACACAAAGGACAAATATTGTATGATCCACTGATAAGAAATGATAAGAATAAGCAAACTCAAAGAGTCAGAAATTAGAATACAGGTTACCAGGGCAGAGGTGAGGATAAGGAATTCTTTTTGTTTTTTTTAAAGATTTATTTTATTTATTTATTTCTCGCCCCCACCCTCATTGTTTGTGCTTACTGTCTGCTCTCTGTGTCTGTTTGTTGTATGCTCCTCTTCTTTTTAGGAGGCACCGGGAACCAAACCTGGGACCTCCCATGTGAGAGGGAGGCACCCAATGGCTTGAGCCACCTCCACTTCCTGCTTGTTCTGTCTCTCATTGTGTTTCCTCGTTGTGTCTCTTCTCGTCACATCATCTTGTTGCGTCAGCTTACCACACCAGCCTGTTGTGTCAACTTGCTGTCTTTTTTTTTAAACTTTATTTTATACATTTAATAATTGAAAATATAAACAATAATTTAAAAATAAAAAGAAAATACAGTTGAATAAAAATTAAATGTATTGGATACATATAAATTTTTTTAATCAATATGTTATACAATATATTTGGTTCATAGTAAAACAATCATACAGTATTTGTCCTTTTGTGTCTGGCTTGCTTTGCCCAACTGCTTGAGCCACATCCGCTTCCTGGAAGTTAATTCTTAATTGGTACAGAGTTTCTGTTTGTGGTGATGGAAAAGATTTGGTAATAGGTAGTGGTGATGGCAGCACAACATTGTGAATGTAATTAACACTACTGAATTAAATACAGGTATACCTCATTTATTGTGCTTTGCTTTATTGTGCTTTGCAGATATTGTGTTTTTTATAAATTGAAGGTTTGTGGCAACCCTGTGTTGAGCAAGTCCATTAGCACCATTTTTCTAGCAGCATGTATTCACTTTGTGTCTCTGTGTCATATTTTAATTAAGGTATATACATTGTATTTTTAGGCACAATGCTATTGCACACTTAATATAGTGTAAACATAATTTTTATATGCAGTGGGAAACAAAAAAAAAAAATTCATGTGACTTGCTTTATTGTGATATTTGCTTTATTGTGGTGGTCTGGAACCAAACCTGCAGTATCTCTGAGGTATGCCTGTATCTGAATGTGGTTAAAAGGGGAAATTTTAGGTTGTATATATATATATTGCTAGAACAAAACGTTAAGAAAAGACAACAACCATAGTACTGTACAACATAAACTGTGAACTCTAACGTAAACTATGGACCATAGCTAATAGTACATTATAATAAGGTTCTCTTTCAATTGTAACAAAGGTACCACACTGATGCAAAATGTTAAAAATGAGGGTGGGTATATGGGGACTTTGTAATTTGTGCATGATCTTTCTATAAATCTACAACTTTTCTAATTAAAAAAATGAAGCTTAATATTGTTTATCGTTATGACTACAATTATCCTCAAATAGAATAAGACTGCTTATCGCTAGTATATAGAAATACAGTTGGTTTTTTCATATCAGTCTTGTATCCTATGACCTTGCTGAATTCATTTATTAGTTCTACTAGTTTTTTGGTGGATTCTTTGGGATTTTCTACATACAGAATCAGGTCATCTATGAATAAAGACAGATTAACAACATGGCAGCATCCTTTCCTTTTCTTCTGGGTTCCCTTGACATCAGCTTTTGGCTGATCTCCATGGCTTCTCTGTCTGTCTGAATTTCATTCTGCTTATAGAGGATACTAGTAATGTGGATTAAAGCTCAACCTAATTAAGTTAGACCACACCTTACCTGAAGTAACAGCTTCAAGAGAGCCTATTATTAAGTCCACCCCCACAGGATCAGAAGTTGGGTCCTGAACATGCCATCTGTGAAGGTCATGATTCAATCCCCAACGATTACAGATTCAATTATTTTTGGACTTATTATAGGTCTTTTCAGATTTTCTATTTCTTCTTGAGTCAATTTCACTAATTTGTCTCTTCCTAAAAAATTGTCCATTTTATTTAATTTGTCCAGTTTATGTCAACAACATAAAATTATTCAGTATTCCCTTATAATCCTTTTAATTTCTGTAAGGTCTAATTTTTGGTAATCTATGTCTTCTGTCTTTTTTTTCCTTGGTCATTCTAGTTAAGGTTTTGTAAACTTTTAAAATCTTTTTTAAAAAACCAACTTTTGGTTTAATTGACTTCCTCTATTTTGTTATTTTCTATTGCATTGATTTCCACCTAGTCATTATTACTCCCTTGCTTCTGCTTGCTTTGTATTTAGTTTTAACTTTTTCTAGTTTCTTAAGATACAAGCTTAGGTAATTTATTTAAATTCTCTTTTCTAATATTGTCATCTAAAGCTATACATTTTCTTCTAATCACTGTTTTAGGCACCTTGCATACATTAAAATTTTTTTATTAGAGAAGTTGTGGATTTACAGAACAATCATGCATAAAATACACCTTGCTTTGGTGTAGTACATTTGTTAAAATTGCAGAAAGCACATTTTATTAATTTTACTATTAAGTATAGTCCATGGTCTAACTTAGGGTTCACTGTGTTGTGCAGTTCCATGGATTTAAAATTTTTAAAATTCTAGTAGCATTTATACAACCTAAAATCCCCCCCTTTAACCACATTTTGATATGTTGTGTTTTGTTTTAACTCAATTCAAAACATTTTATAGTTTCCCTTATGATTTTTCCTGTGACCCATGGGTTATTTGTAAACATGTTGTTTAATTTCCAAATATTTGTGGATTCCTCCAATTTCTTTCTGTTGTTTATTTCTAATTTACTTATGTTGTGATTGTAGAACATACTTTGTTTGATGTGAGTCCTTTTACATTTATTAAGACTTGTTTTGTGGCCTAGCATATGGTCTCTTTTGGAGAAATGATGTTCTGTGTGTACTTGAAAAGAATGTATATCATGCTGTTTTGGGGTAGAGAGTTCTTTGGTTTTCCTTTAGGTCTAGTTATTCAACAGTGTTGTTCCAGTGTTTTCTATGTTTGCTGATTTTTTTTTTTTGTCTGATCTATCTTTTGTTAAGAGTGAGTTATTAAAGTCTCAAACAGTTACTTAATTGTCTATTTCTTTCTTCAATTCTGTCTGTTTTAGCTTTGTGTGTTTTGAGGCTCTGATAGGGTTATATATATATATATATATATATAGTTGTATCTTCCTGACGTAGTGACCTTTTATCATTATTATTGTCCCACTTTATCTCTAGTGATATTTCTTCTTCAAATCTATTTTGTATGATATTATTAGAGTTACTCTAGCAAGCTTATGCTTAATGTTTGCATGGCATACCTTTCTCCAAATTTTTTCTTTCAATATCTTTGTCTTTGACTCTAAGTTGTGTCTCTTCTAGACATTGTAGTTGGATCTTGCTTTCTAATCCACTCTGACAATATTTGCCTTTAGAATGGGATGCTGACATTATTCATATTTAATGTCAATATTGATATGGATTTACATTTTCTCTGGTCTTTTTTCCTTGTTACTCCTTGGCTTCTTTCTTTTGTGTTATATAAATATTTTCAAATGTATATTTTAATTCCTCTATTGATTTTTTACCTCTATTTTTGAGCTATTTTTTTAGTGATTGCTCTAGGGATTACATTATAAATCTTAATTTTATTATAATCTACTTCAGATTTGTATTATGTTAATTCTGGTAAAATATAGAAATTTTCTTCCAATATAGGTTGGTATCCTCCCCCTCCCTTGTGCTGCTATATTATGTCTACATATATTATAAACCTAACAAAATGATGTTATTGTTATTGCTTTATGCAATCTTACATCCTTTAAAGATGTTAAGAAAAAAATGATGAAAATAGGGTATTTTGTATTAACCTTCGTATTTACCATTTCTGGTGCTCTACATTTTTCCCTGTCAATTTGAGAAACTGCTAACAGAAAATTATTTCAGTCATTGTTAATTTGGGAGTGTCCTTACTTCATCATCATATTTAAAGGATAGTTTTGCTGAATATAAAATTCTTGGTTGAGGGAAGCGGCTGTGGCTCAATCAGTAGGGCTCCTGTTTACCATATGGGAGGCCCCGGGTTCGGTTCCCGAGGCCTCCTGGTGAAGGCAAGCCCGCCCGCACGGCATGGTTAGCTGACCCAGCGAGCACAAGCAGCAAGGGGGGGATAAATGAATAAATAAATAAAAATCTTAAAAAAAAAAAAAAAAAAAATTCTTGGTTGACTTTTTTTTTCTTTTAGCACTTTGACTATTTTATCCCTACTTTCTTGTCTGCAAAGTTAATGATGAAGTCATTTGTTAATTTGATTATTGTTTCATTGTAAATGATGATTCATTTTTCTCTTGCTGCTTTCAAGGTTTTCTCTTTGTGCTTGGTTATTTATTTATTTATTTTACTTTCTCCATTTTAAACTCACCTCCCCCCCATTTGCTGTTTTGTGTCCATTTGCTGGGCAATTCTCTGTGTCTGTTTTCTGTCCTCTCTTCTCATCCTTCTCCTCCAATCTTCACTGGGATTTGATCCTGGGGACCTCCGATGTAGGAGAGAGGCGTTCTGCCACCTGCGCCACCTCAGTTCCTGTTTTTTTGGCATACCTCGTCTTGGCTCTCCCCTGTGATATCATCTTGCTGCGTGGCTCAGCGGGGCCTGGCAGCACATGCACCTTCTATATATATATATATATATTTTTTTTACTGGGAGGTCCTGGGGATTGAACCCAGGTCTCTCCATATGGCAGACGGACACCCAACCATTTGAGCCACATCCACCCCCTGTGTTTGGTTTTAACAGTTTAACTATGATGTGTTTAGGTGTGGATATCTTTGTGCTTATTGTACTTGGAGTTCATTGAGTTTCTTGGAGTTTAGGTTAATGTTTTTCCTCAAATTTTGGAAATTTTTTGTCATTTTTTTTCTTCAACTATATTTTCTTTCCTGTTATCTCTCTCATTTCCTTTGGGAACTCTTGATTACATGTATGTTGATATGCTTGATGGTGTCCCACAGTTCTCTGAGGCTTGTTCATTTGTATCCATTCTTTTTCCTTTTTTCACATTGGATAATCTCTATTGATCTGTTTTCAAGTTCACTGGTTCTATTTTCTGCAAGCTCAAATCTGCTTTTGAGCCACTTGAGTGAAATTTTCATTTTGGTTATTGTGCTTTTCTTTTTTTTTTTTTTTTTTTTAAGATTTTATTTATTTATTCATTTATCCCCCCCTTGCTGCCTGTGCTCGCCGGGTCAGCCAACCACGCCGTGCGGGCGGGCCCGCCCCCACCAGGAGGCCCCGGGAACCGAACCCGGGGCCCCCCATATGGTAAACGGGAGCCCTGCTGATTGAGCCACAGCCGCTTCCCTATTGTGCTTTTCAACACCAGAATTTCTATTTGTTTTGTTTTTAATATCTTTCTTTTTTCCTGGAACTCTCTATGAGTTATTGTTGTCATATTTTCCTTTTGTTTTTTAAATATGATATTGTTTAATTCTTTGAGCATATATCTAATGGCTGCTTTGAAAGCTTTTTTGCCTTAGTCTAACATCTGGACCCCCTCAGAGTTAGTTTCTATTAATTTCATCTTTTTCTGTGTCTGGGCCACACTATCCTATTTATTTGAATGTCTCATAGTTTTTTTTTTTGCTGAAAACTGAACATTTTAGATCAGAGGACAGCAAACTTTTTCTATATAGGTTCAGATAGTAAATATTTTAGGCTTTGAAGGTCTGGTGGTCTTTGTTGCAACTATTTAACTCTATTGCTATAGTGCAAAAGCAGCCATAGACAATACTTAAAATAATCAGTGTGACTTTCAGTAAAACTTTATTTAAAAAAACAAGTGGTAGGCTATATTTGGCCTATGGCCTATACTTATAGGTAATATATTATAGCAACTCTGGATTCCAATCTCCACTCCCACCCCTGGGAGCTGTTATTTTTGCTGTTATTTGTTTGCTTATCTGTTTAGTGACATGGCTTGACTAAGTCTGTAGAGTCACTGTCCCCGTAGTATGTGGCCACTTATGTCTCTTCTCAGTTTTTTTTTTTTAATTTTTTTTATTTTTTTTTATTCTTGTTTTTGCTTTTAAGACTGAATTTCTAGGGATTGACTCTAGCTTAGTGATCAGTTAATGACTGGTAAGTGGTTATGCTTAAATATCTTGGGGTCGTAAGGCTTCCACTCTTTGCCGATGGATCTGTATATGGGTTGGGGAACACTTTCAAAGTTCAGTCAAGTCTTCCCTGGTTTTTATTTTCTTTGTGTGTAAGGTGTAACATTCAGCCAAGGAGGAGTAGATATTTGGGGCCTCTCTGGTTTCTTCTGAGCATGTGCATAGCATTTCACAAGCATGTAGCCTTCTTGACCATCAAGGATATGTAGAAGTTTATCAAGGCCCACTATGGCTGTCATTTTCTCCAGATTCCTCTGTTAAATTTCTCACTGATCTGTTGCTTATCCCAACCAGTATTGTAGCCTCATGCAGCTGAATTGATCTTTTTCGATTGTTTGCCACCAGTATCACTTGTTTTTAGCAATGCTCTGAGTACCAAATTAAGGTAGCCATCTCCTGCAGCAGAGCCTCTGGTTTTCATGGCTTTTGTTGTGCTTGTAGAACTACCATGTTGGAACTGGGACAGGGAGATTGGGAGCAACCCCACATTATATCTGTTCTTACTGATGTTTACTAGTTTTTTTTTTAATAAATGCTTCTCAATTTATTGTGTGTCCCCGGTCAGTTTTCAGAATCCTGAAATGTTTGTTTTGACAATTTTGTGCAGTTTCATTTTAGCTTTTGGAGTAGATAATTTGCCAGCCTCTTTGCTCTGCCATTTTGAAAGTGTCCTCTGGTGGTTTGGAGCTACGTATTGCTATATTTGGCCCATGGCCTATACAGCAGAAAAACACCTTAAATTTAATCCATTCCTGTGAATGTGAACTAATTTTAAGTAGGACCTTCTGATGACATTACTTCAGTTAAAGTTTAGCCCAATTCAATCAGGATGGGTCTTAATCCTATTACTGGAGTCATTTCTAAGCAGAATGAAATTCAGACAAGATAGAGAGAAAGCCATGTTAAGCAAGAAGCTGAAAGTCAACAGAACCCAGAAGAGAAGGGAAAGGCCAGGAGAACTCCCATGTGCATTGCTGTGTTACAGATGATCCAAGGACCAAGGATCACTAAGAGCCAGACTCAGAATGCCAGTCTTTAGGAAGAAAGAATTCCTTGATGATACCTTGATTTGGACTTCTCCTAGCCTCATAACCATAAACCAATAAATTCCTATTGTTTAAGCCAACCAATTGCATGGTATTTGCTTAAGCAAGAAGGAAGCTAAAACATGTAGGGTTTTAACATCCTAAAAACAGACACTGTATTTCCTGACATCCAGCAGCTTAAAAACATTTTTTTTTACAAAAGTAATTTATACATTTTACTACAACTAGCTTTTCTTGCTTAGCAGTGCTCCTGGAAATGGCCAAAGTTCTGCTGGTTGGTCTGCATGGGTATAGGTTCCAAGGTGAGTGGATGGAGCTGGGTCAGGGGACCTAGAGTAGGGTCTCAGCCCCCAGTAGCTTTTTAAAATATACTTATCTTCCTATTCCTTTCAAATTTTATATGCTCTCCAACTTTTAAACACAACTCTTGACTCTTAAAATTCACTTTTATACATTCTTTTAGGATGAAACTTATTTATTTCTCCTATCAATATTTGTTCGTTCTGTTGTCATTTATTAAGCCTCTGCTCTGTGCCAGGCACTGTACTAAGTGTTAGAATGTATTTCCACTCCAGGAACTTTTAACGGGTGGGGTCGGAAGCCAAATTTCCAGGTTTAGTTTTGGACCAGTTCTAGAGAAAACTCTAACTTTAGTTACATCTCTGGCCTGTACTAAATTTACTTAATTATATTGTATTTAAGTACAAATAGTATATTTAAGTACATATAGTATGTTTAAGAAATGTAAGTTATAGGGTGATTATATTATTCAAAATATACTTTTTGTACTCAAATATTATATTCCTCAGTTTTGTGACTCTTTTCTCCAATTACATACTATCCCTCCACATTTTTGAGGCAAGAACATAAAATGGCCTCCATACAAACAGTTTTTTTCCTTAAGGCCCAAGAATAACTGTTTTGGAGGAAGGGACAGATTGGGTGGCTATTGGAAGTAATGGCTGCTGGTTGTGGAACATGGGGAGGGACTCTGGAATTAAGGTGTCTTAAATTGATATGTGGGATGCCTTAACTACAAGGGTGAGGAGTGCCAAGTAGAGTGGTATGCCACCTTTCCTATTACTTTGTTCCTTGCATCAGGTAAATTTTGTTCCCTGTTGCAGAATGGGCAAGATCTAGTATAAGTTGGGTGGGGAAGAGGATGTTTTCAGTGTGAGAAAGGAGGAAGAGAAGATGGGTGGTTAGGTTGGAGCTGAATAGTACAAGGTAGCTAGTAGTGAGAGAAAAGAGGTAGAAAAAGGCTGATTAGGCCTTCCACAAAGCAGAAGAGTTCTCTAGTTGAGAATAGAGGTTCTGAGTCAACACCTAGGTCTTCATCATCCCTTTCCTGTTAAAGAAAGTAAAAGTAAAGGGAGATAGAAAGATTATTTTAGTAAATGTGTTAGTGGGCTTTCCAGATCTATTTTTTTGATGCATAGCGGGGATACAAGGAAATATACTAGAAAATGTTTCAGCTAATTGGTTCTAGGACTGGTCCTCTGACTAATCTGTGACTACAACCAAATTATTTAACTTGTCTGGGCATCTCTTCTAGCACTTATAAAATGAGATGTTAGTATAAAAATTAAGATAATGGGTATAAAATAGTTTGAAAAAATTATTACTATATAAATGCAAGAAAATATTACCAGTGCATAATGCTAAAATATTAAGAACTGCTGCTGTATGAAAGTTTCTCATGAGAAAAGATAGACCTTCACTAAAATTGTGATGAAAATTAATGGGAAGATAAGATTTGATTTGCCACAGTTCAACAAGCATGTATGAGTACGTGTTTGTTGAGCAGTGACATTCATGTGTCTAAAAAGTGAACGACCACTTAATTGTCATAGATTCCATAGGTTCCATCATTTAAAAATTCTCAATGCCCCTTTCTGCTTAATGTATTTGTGATGCTGAACTCAGAACTCAGATTGTTTGCTTTGTAAGAGGCTAAAGAAGAATTTTTTTAAAAAAAGATTATGGTTTTGTTTATCTAGGTCCTCCCAAAGCATTTCCTGCCAGGCATTTGACATGTAGCCTTGGCACAATTTCAGAAAACTACTTGCTTCTGTTTACCCTTTCTAGATACAGCTTTTCCTAGGAATGGAGATGAGGAATCTCCTTTAACTCTGCTAAATTTTAGATCCGTACTTTACATGGTATTTACTAGAACAATGAAAATTCTTATATCTTTAAATTAAAAGGAAAAATACATCTGTTTCAGTAATTCACTAGTAGAAAAGTCAAAGCCTTAATGTGAGTTAGCCCAATAAAATGTACTCAGAAATTTCCCTCCCTGTAAGATTGTTCAGATAAGTCTGTGTTTCAGAAAACTCAATTAAATTACATTTGAAATTGTAAAACTTGTAAATTATTGGATAATTGTTAATATTTCTAAATATTACCAATATTTCACCAAGAAAAGGGCCCATCAGTGACTTTCCTTGGAAAAGTATGCCCTACTTAATTAATTTACAATTTTTAAACATAACATTTCAGAAATATTTTGTGATGTACATATATACTCTATTTAAAAAATAAATTACTTAAAATTTTTATTCCTATTAGGGAGCCATTTAATTTATAGATTTTTTAAAATGCTCATTATACAATTAGGAATACAGGAATGTATTATGGCTTTAGTATAATCCCAGAATGCATGTTATTTTAATTAAATATAAATATATCTTTGAGAGCATGTGGTGGCAAATGTATTAATTTAAAGATGGAAAACTTAAGGTACAGAAAGATGTAATAACTTCATGTATATGTATAACTTCATGTAACAGCTACAGTTAGTTGTGAGCAAATTTAGGTCCTTTCTGCATAGTGTTGTTAAATAAGCTAGTGACTACTTAATTCTTCTATTCTTCCAGACTGAGCCAAAAAAGATTCTATAGTTCTGGCGTCAGAACTATAAGCAGCAATGAATGGGGAAATAGGACCAGAAGCAGTAATGAGCCTGAAATGAATGGCATGGGAACAAAGGGCAAGAGAATAAAGTTAGTTTGCAATCAGGTGTGAGCCAGGGATCTTTAGCCAGATAAGCATTTTAGACTGGGAGCATATCTATGACCCAAGAGCAGAATGAGGCCATAGATCAGAACCGGATCACTTCTGAATGGCAAGGATCAGGGCAGAGACCAGGAGTAGAGGAGATGGGCACACAAATAACAATAGGACACATAGGTGGGGCAAATGTCCTGAGTTTGGAGTCTTTAAATTTAAGGTCTGCCATTAGAATCTGGTCCCTGAGGATTTCTGGAAAACCTAGGTCTCTCACTTCCCACCCTCCCTTCCTCTTTTTACAAGGTTTCAGATTTTTGGAAGACATACCCTCCTTTTACACACTGATTCTGAAGGCTTATGGGTTTAGTTGAATGACTCCCTGCTTCAAGGGAATCAGAAGCCAAAATTTGTTGAGATCCAAAGAGATCTGACTTAGAGGCTAGGTTTTTAAGGACAAAAAGATTCTGCAAACCTAGGATCACCACTAGTACCACTCACAAAGAGTTATCTTGGTCATGTGAATTCATGATTCTTATCTGTCTCTTGAAACAATGTTGATTCCTGGACTGCCTGGTCCTGTAATATCATTGGTGACTGCCTTAACCTGATCCTATGAATCCATTCTGCCTTAATTTCTAGCGTTAATAGCTATATATCATAGAGGAAATAGAAAAAAGGAGATCCAAAGAGTCTGGGTGAGGCAAGCAAGAAGACTAAGGCAATCCTTTCTGTCAGTCCGGAAATTTGTATTAGTGTCCTATCAGGGACTGAGTTTATCCATGGCCTTACTGCATTGCCTGGCATGGAGTAGGCTCTTAATAAATGTTGGTTAAATATTAAACAATGGGATCTACAAATGATGGAAGTAATTAAATGTAGAAGATGTGAGGGAGCAACTCCTGACATTGGGACACAGCCTGACTACAGGTATCAGATGTGAGAAAGAGGCAACTGTATCTCTATAAAGGAATGAACTTAGAAGTAAAGTGAGACAGAAATAAATTATTGACTTATCCAAGGTTATAGAACCATTGAAGGTGGCACTGGGAATTAAACTGGGTGCCCTCTTCTCTAGATTTATGCTGTGCACACTAAACAAATAGTTTGTAAATATTCAAATCATTGCTTAGGCCAGCAAAAAAAAAATTTTGTTACCATAAAGTTTGACTAAGTAGAATTTTGAAGATGATGGAATCTAATTGATAACTTCCTTACTCTTTAACCTGTAATAATTCTCTTTTTAAAGTGCTCATTGTAGTAGAGATTATGCAGAGAAAAAGCTTGTGATGAAAATGTGGTATTAAATTGTATTCTTTGTTCAGCAAGTTAAAACAAGCTGGTCTGTAAGCAATTATTATCTTCATCAAAATTCCTAGCTCTAATGTTTTGGTTTTGTTTGCTTAGCACGTATGCCTTCTCAAACAATTGGATGGATTTAAAACACTTAGGAGATGTTTGTGCTTATATCTTAACATAGCATCAGTTCAACAGGAAAAGGGAAAAAAAAAAGTAAGATTTGGTATTAGAGCAGGGTTTGGGAAAAAAGTCAAACCAAGTCTAAATAAAAACCCCACATCACTTAAATCCCTGCATACAGATAAACATTCTTTATTCAGCCTTGTAATGCCCTTAGTAGCAGTGCTCTACTTAGGGTTCAGGAGTGTCTTCCTTTTCTTTACTCTTTAATCACTTAGCATGTCTGGAAAAAAATTACCTGAGAGTTGGCATAGGTCATGGTTGTTAGCTACCCATTACTAACATTTTTTTTTTTTAATAGGTGATACATTCTAAAGAAATCTCTTTCTGCCTTTTCATTTCGTTTTTGGTAATCCCCAAAAACAAGCCAAAAAAAAAAAAAAAAGTGTGTTCTGTATTTGAAGAAAATTGTTCAAGTGCCTGCTTGGGTGAGTAGATGATTTAAAGCTGAATTAGCTTTTCAAATTCTGATTTTGCTCACATGCAAATGACTATGAAGAATGTGCCTTTGGATGAGATTGGGACTGTTTGGTAAAAAAAATATAATAATCCACAGGTGCATTTTGAGACTTGTGTCATCTTTTTTTCTAGTGAGTCAAGTTTCTGGTTACAATCTGTGCTTATTTAATGGTTATGTAGTAAAATATTTATATTGTACATTCATTTGAAATTTCTATAATTAACTCAATAGCTATTTATTGAGTAACTACTATTTGCTAGGCATTGAAAATGGAGCTTATGCCAATACAAAGATAAGTAGTCTATGCCTTCAAGAGACATACAAGCCAGCAGAGTGAGTAGATTGGGCACTGGTGAACAACACTTATGAACAAGTATTATGGGCTATGAACTGTGCCTTGGATATAAAGAGAGGGAGAAATTCATTCTGCCTAGAGGTAGGAAGAAGTCAAAGAAGGTTTTTTACTTAAGAGGTAATATTTGAGTTGGTCCTTTGAAATGGAATATCAGAGGTATTAACTTTCGTGGTATTTTCTGGGAATGACAAGTTGTTTGTGGGTTGGAGGATAGAATGCCTGAAGTCAGCAATGACATGTTTGGGACATGAGGTGTTTGAAGTACATTTGGGGGAAGCAGCTGTGGCTCAATCAGTAGGGCTCCTGTTTACCATATGGGAGGCCCCGGGTTCGGTTCCCGGGGCTTCCTGGTGGGGGCAGGCCCGCCCGCGCGGCGTGGTTGGCTGACCCTGCGAGCACAAGCAGCAGGGGGGGGGGGGGGATGAATGAATAAGTAAATAAAATCTTTAAAAAAAAAGAAGTACATTTGGGATAGCCAGGTGCAGATATCCAGCAGGGAGTTGGAAGTTCAAATCTAACTCAGGGGTCTTAACCTTTTTTGTTCCATGGACCCCTTTGCCAGTCAAGTGAAAACCACAGATGCCTTACTAAGTCCACACTATACTGTGTATTATTTAATAAATATATCACTCCTGCACCAACATGTCCCCACAAGAATAATGTTTTTTGTTTTTTTTTTAAATTTCAATTTAATCTTACGGACCCCTTGTTAAGAACCCCTGGTCTAACTCAAGAGAGAGAAGTCAGAGCTAGAGATAGAAATTTGGAAATATCAGCATATTTAATTGAAACCATGCAAGCAGAGGAGATGCCTAGGGAGAGGCTGTATGTAGAACAGAGCCAAGAAGAAAGTTTTCCAATTAAAGGGCGCGCAGAAGAAGAGATAATGCTGAAGGACACTGAAAAAGAATGGTCATAGATATAGGAGAAAATGTTGATAGTGATCTGGGAGGGTAGAGCATTTTAAGAAGGAAGCTCAAGATGCTCTAAAAAAAAAAAGGAAAGTAAAAATATAATGTTAAAATGAAAAACATTGATAGAAGAGTTGGAAGGAAAAGTTAAGAAAATTTCACATAAAGCAGAACAAAAAGATAATGAGAGGGACGGTTAGGGCATTGTGGTGATTAATTTCATATGCCAGCTTGGCTAGTTTATTGTGTCCCATTGCTCAGTCATCAAGCACAGCCCTAATTGTTATGGTGAGAGTATTTTGTGGATGGACTTAAACTGTCACTTGATTGCATCTATAACTGATTATATCTAGTCAACAAAGGAGATTCCTTTCACTGTTGAGAGGAGTCTCCTCAGCCAATCAGTTGGAGGCCTAAAAGTGAGAACTGAGGATTTTAGCAGGCAGAAGCATTTCTATCTCTACTTCAGCCAGCTTGCTTCTCCTAGGGAATTTAATGTCACCTTCATTGAACTTTCCAGCTAGTGGCTTCTCCTGGGGAATTCAATTTCACTTTGATCAAATTTCCAACTTGCGACCTGCCCTACAGAATTCTAACTTGCCAATTCCCATGGTCACATGAGCCAATTCTTATAATAAATATCTATACCTATATATCTATATATCTATATCTGTATCTGTATCTATATCTAAATCTATCCTGTTGGTTCTGCTTATCCTGAGAACCCTGAGTAATACAGGCATCAATCTTGAAGATTCAACATATAAGTAATAGGAGTTCCAGAAAGGAAAATTAGATAAAATGCAGGGAAGGAAAAATTTTCAAAAATAAACAAGAATGTTTAATGGAACTAAAGGACATGATATTAAAAGGGCCCACCAAGTGCCAAGAACAGTGTTTGAAAAAGTACCTATACAAGACATATCATCATGACATTTCAGGTGGAGAAGAGTCCACAAGCTTCCAAAGAGAGAGAGAGAGAAACACAATATTAGAAAGTATATGCTACAGTGGACTTCCGGGAAGATGGCGGACTAGTAAGACACGGGAATCTCTTCTCCAGAAAAATAGCTGGAGGACAGGTTGAAACAGCCCTGAGAAAGATCTTCTAGGGTATAGGGCAGCAGGTGAAGGCTGCACACCACCCAGAAGAGAGAGGGACAAAAGAAAGAAATTGCAACGACAGAACCGTGAGTTGGAACCAGCGGCGACTGCTGCTGCCAGCACCCTCCCCCACTCTTTAGACTCTTTAGAATTCTCGGGCCGCTGGGCCAGCGACTACAGCAAAGGGGGCTCCAGGGATCTACTACCCCAGGAAAGAGGAGAGAGAGGGACACAGCCTAGGGTTGACTCAGGTTCAGACCCACAAATTTGCGCTGCTGTGCCCCACGAGCTCTTCCAGGCAAGGTGGGACCACATGGTGGTTTGCCCTGGAAGCCGGTGAAGGACTGGAGAGATCCGATGCTCACAATTTCCCTCTCTTCTAGCCTGTACTAATTGTTGAGGACACCACAGGAGAAGGGAGAGAGAGCCTGGGGCTGACCCTGCTTTGGACTCCCAGGTTTGGTCTGCCCTGTCCCGAGAGCCCTTCCAGGCTGGGTGGGGCTGCGCCATTGTTTGCCTTGGAGCCTGCAAGGGGCTAAAGATATACAAACCTCCCAATCTCCTCCTCTACTAACAGGGACTGATTGTTGAGGATTCAGAAGGGAGTGGAAATATTTCCTAGCTGGGAAAAGGGGGGCGCTACGAGAGAAGTCTGGAGAACTGTCTCAGAAAGTTTGAATCACAGGGCTCCTAGCCCCCAGACAGGAAGCTCTATCACATTGATCTGGTCTGTGTCACAACAAATACGCTCCGACCAGGCATGGAATTGAGAGCTGCCAACAAGCGCCATCTCCTGGCAGACCAAGGAAGTGCAATAAGAAAATTAATAAGTAAGAGAAGCTTTTCCTGGTCTCTATAGCCTCCCTGCCCAAGGCCCTAGGAAACGAATCTACAGCCAATTACTGGGTCCAGTGCCCAGTTTTGAGCAACCAGCAGAACAATCCTAACAATCAAGGTTGAGCCAAAAATCAAAAACTGGTGGTAACTCACAGCCTCCTGCCACTAAAACCCCATAAAAGAGAAAGAGATAGAGCATCTAAGTAAAATACAAACTAACCAGATGCCTAAGCACTAGCAAAAAATTACGGGCCATACTAAGAAAATAGAAGACATGGCCCAAGAAAAGGAATACAGCAAAGTCCCAGAAGAGATGCAGAATTTGAGAGAACTAATCAGTGAGATGAGCACAAATTTCCAAAATCAAATTAATGAGATGAAAGAGAATATAGTTAAAGAGATCGTGACATCAAGAAGTCATTGCGCGAACGTAAAGAAGAATTTGAAATCCTGAACAGAAAAGTAATGGAGTTCATGGGAATGAAAGACACAATAGGTGAAGTCAAAAATACATTTGAAGCATACAACAGCAGACTCGAAATGATAGAAGAAAGAATAAGTGATACTGAAGACAGAGCAGCTAAAATTGAAGAGAGAAAAGAACAGAGTGAGAAAAGAATGGAAAAAATTGAGCAGGGGCTCAGAGAGTTGGATGACAACACAAAACGCAAAAACATACGTGTCATGGGAGTTCCAGAAGGAGAAAAGAAAGGAAAAGGGGCAGAAAGAGTATTTGAGGAAATAATAGCTGAAAATTTCCCAACTCTCACGAAAGAAATGAACTTACATGTCCAAGAAGCACACCGTACCGCAATAAGAATAAATCCAAATAGACCTTTGCCAAGATACATATTATTCAGAATATCAAATGTAAAAGATAAAGAGAAAATTCTCAGAGCAGCAAGAGAGAAGCAAACGATCATGTACAAAGGACGTCCAGTAAGCCTTAGTGCAGATTTCTCTTCAAAACCATGGAGGTGAGAAGACAGTGGTATGATACAATTAGGAAACTGAAAGAGAAAAACTGCCAGCTGAGAATTCTTTATCCAGCAAAACTGTCCTTCAAATATGAAGGTGAATATAAAGTATTCACAAACAAACAGAAACTAAGAGAGTTTGCAAAAAAGAATCCACCTTTGCAGGAAATATTAAAGGAAGCCTTAGAACCTGAAAGAAAAAGACAGGAGGGAGAGGCTTGGAGGAGAGTATAGAAGAAAGAAAAGCAGAAAGGATAACCAAAAGAGTAAAAAGAGAGACAAAAATAAGATGACATATGAAAACCAAAGAATAAAATGGAGGAAATAAATAGTGCATTTTCAGTAATATCATTGAATGTGAATGGATTAAATTCCCCAATCAAAAGATACAGGCTGACAGAATGGATAAAAAAACATGAGCCAAACCCAGGTGTCCATCAACAGATGAATGGATAAACAAACTGTGGTCTATTCACACGATGGAATATTATGCAGTTGTAAGAAGAAATGAAGTCATAAAGCATATGGCAACATGGATGAACCTGGAGGACATTATATTAAGTAAAGCAAGCCTGACACAAAAGGACAAATACTGTATGAACGCATTACTATGAACCAAATATATTGTGTAATATATTGTTTGATTAAAAAAAAAAATTTACATGTATCCATTACATTTAATTGAGAAATGTATATATTTATTCATCTGTGTTTACTTTTTAGTTTTTAATTGTTTATGCTTTCAATTATTAAATGTACAAAATAAAGTTAAAAAAAAAAATAGGTTTACACATTAAAAAAAAAAAAAAAAAAAAATAGCATGAGCCATCCATATGCTGCTTACAAGGAACTCACCTCAGACCCAAGGATACAAGCCAGCTGAAAGTAAAAGGTTGGAAAAAGATACTCAACACAGAGTGGGCCAGGCAGGTTGGAATCGACGCCTCCCATGGTCTCCTTGGCCCCAAAGCTGCGCTCGACCTGGCTGCGCCCGGGGTCTCTAGTCCCGCCGCTAGAGACTGAGAAGGTGCCTCGCAAACGAGCAGGGACCCCAATCACTGGGGCTCCTGGGCTGGCAAAGCGGGGCCGCCTCCAGCCCCCAAGTCCCCTGGGGCCTGAGGGTTCAGTAGAGGAGTCTGAGGCTGAAGCCTCAGGCGAGGAGGAGGAAGGGGATGGGACCCCTCGCCGCAGGCCTGGTCCTCGTCGTCTTGGTGGGGCCAACCAAGGGGACCAGCGTATCCTGCGCAGCAGCGCCTCTTCTCACCTGGCTGGGGCTGGCCCTACCAGTAGTCACAGAGGCCGCAAGGCTAAGATGTGAGTGGGCTGATCCTCCACATAGGCTTTTTGCCACGGTCCGCCCCCCCCCACAACCAGGCCTGACTCTGTTAACCACTACTTGAAGTCTTTTGAGGGGGAAAGCCTCCAAGGAAACATAGGGGTCTTCTCCCTTCTTTCCACCAAAGTAGGGGGTAGGCAACTGGTTGTCATGGAAATGGGGTTCTTCACCTCCCCTTCCCTTCCACCCCACGTGGCTGGGCAGTGTTAAGGGTGGCAAGATAGTCTCTGTCCCCACCTCCTTGTACTTGATTCCCCAGCTATCTATCACAGCCCCCCACTCTTAGGGGAAGGGGGAGGGGCATCTCCACAATGAGTTTTTTTTTTTTTTTTTTTTTTCCTTTTTTTTTTTTTTTTTAAAGAAGAAAAAATAATAAACTTAGTTTCTGTACGAAAAAAAAAAAAAGATACTCCACGCGAATAGTAAACAGAAAAGAGCAGGGGTAGCTATATTAATATCAGACAAAACAGACTTCAAATGCAAAAAAGTGATAAGAGATGCGGAAGACCATTATATATTAATAAAAGGGACGATCCTCCAGGAAGATATAACAGTCATAAATATCTACGCACCTAACCAGGGTGCCCCAAAATATATGAGACAAACTCTGGCAAAACTGAAGGGAGAAATAGACATTTCTACAATAATCGTCGGAGACTTCAACACCCCTCTCACATCATTAGATAGAACAACTAGACAGAAGATCAACAAGGAAACAGAGAACTTGAACAATATGATAAACAAGTTAGACCTAACAGACATATACAGAACACTGCATCCAAACTCAGCGGGTTATACATTCTTCTTAAGTGCCCATGGATCTTTCTCCAGGATAGACCACGTTAGGTCACAATACAGCTCTCAATAAATATAAAAAGATTGAAATTATACAAAGCACCTTCTCAGATCATAATGGAATGAAACTAGAAATCAATAACAGACTGGAAAAAAGTAAATTTGCAAATGTGTAGAGACTGAACAACACACTCCTAAATATTCAGTGGGTCAAAGAAGAAATTGCAAGTGAAATCAGTAAATATATTGAGACAAATGAAAGTGAGAACACAACGTATCAAAACTTATGGGATACAGCAAAGGCAGTCCTGAGAGGGAAATTTATAGCCCTAAATGCCTATATTAAGAAACAAGAGGGAAGTGGCTGTGGCTCAGTCAGTAGGGCTCCCGTTTACCATATGGGAGGCCCAGGGTTCGGTTCCTGGGGCCTCCTGGTGAAGGCAGGCCCGCCCGCACGGCGTGGTTAGCTGACCCAGCGAGCACAAGCAGCAAGGGGCGGATAAATGGATGAATAAATAAAATCTTTAAAAAAAAAAAAAAGAAACAAGAAAGAGCTAATCTCAAAGATTTAACTGAATAACTTGAGAAACTAGAAGAAGAACAGCAAACCAATCCCAAAGCAAAAAGAAGGAAAGAAATAATAAAGATTAGAGCGGAAATAAATGAAAATGAGAACAGAAAAGCAATAGAGAAAATCAAC
This sequence comes from Tolypeutes matacus, assembly GCA_026826555.1. Lineage (NCBI taxonomy): Eukaryota > Metazoa > Chordata > Mammalia > Cingulata > Chlamyphoridae > Tolypeutes > Tolypeutes matacus. Next base: position 41,087,006 of record JAKSZT010007815.1, read on the forward strand.
AAAACCAAAAGCTGGTTCTTTGAGAAGATCAATAAAATTGACAAACCCCTCGCTAGACTAACAAAGAAAAAAAGAGAGAAGATGCAAATAAATACAATCAGAAATGAAAGGGGAAATTACAAATGACCTCATAGAAATAAAAAGAATCATAAGAGGATATTATGAGAAACTATATGCCAACAAAATAGACAACCTGGATGAAATGGACAAATTTCTAGAAACTCATAACCAACCTACACTGACACAACAAGAAATACAATAACTTAATAAACCAATCACAATTAAGGAGATTGACTCCGTCATAAAAAATCTCCCAGCAAGGAAAAGTGCAGGACCAGATGGCTTCACTGGTGAATTCTACCAAGCATTTCTAAAAGAATTAACACCAATCCTGTTTAAACTCTTCCAAAAAATTGAGGAGGAGGGAAAATTACCCAACACATTTTATGAAGCCAACATCACCCTAAGACCAAAGCCAGATAAAGATTCAACAAGAAAAGAAAATTACAGACCAATCTCTCTCATGAACATAGAAGCAAAAATTCTCAACAAAATACTTGCAAATCGAATCCAACAGCATATCAAAAGACTTATACATCACGACCAAGTGGGATTTATTCCTGGTATGCAAGGCTGGTTCAACATAAGAAAATCAATCAATGTAATACACCACATTAACAAATTGAAGGAAAAAAACCACATGATCATCTCAATAGATGCAGAAAAGGCATTCGACAAAATCCAACATCCTTTTTTGATAAAAATACTTCAAAAGATAGGAATAAAAGGAAAATTCCTCAATATGATAAAAGGCATATATGAAAAACCCACAGCCAACATCATACTCAATGGAGAAAGGTTGAAAGCTTTCCCCCTAAGATCAGGAACAAGACAAGGATGCCCACTGTCACCATTGTTATTCAACATTGTACTAGAAGTTCTAGCGAGGGCAATTAGACAAGACAAAAAAATTAAAGGCGTCCAAATAGGAAAAGAGGAAGTAAAACTCTCACTGTTTGCGGACGACATGATCCTGTATTTAGAAAATCCTGAAGTATCCACAACAAAGCTACTTGAACTAATAAATGAGTTCAGCAAAGTGGCAGGATCAACACGCAAAAATCAGTAATGATTTTGTACACTAGTACTGAACAATCTGAGGAGGAAATCAGGAGGAAAATTCCATTTTCAATAGCAACAAAAAGACTCAAATACCTAGGAGTTAATTTAACCAAGGAAGTACAGGAACTATATGCAGAAAACTACAAAACAATGCTAAAAGAAATTTTAAAAGACCTAAACAAATGGAAAGACATTCCGTGTTCATGGATTGGAAGAATAAATATCGTGAAGATGTCAATCTTGCCCAAACTGATTTATAGATTCAATGCAATACCAATCAAAATCCCAACAGCTTACTTTACATAATTAGAGAAGGCAATTACCAAATTCATCTGGAAGGGTAAGTGCACCCGAATAGCCAAAAGTATTCTAAAAAAGAAGAGCAATGTGGGAGGAATTTCACTGCCTGACCTTGAAACATATTACAAAGCTACAGTGGTCAAAATAGCATGGTACTGGCATAAAGATAGACATATCGATCAGTGGAATAGAATTGAGAATCCAGAAATATACCCTGACCTATACAGTCAACTGGTTTTTGACAAACCTACCAAGCCCACGCTGATGGGAAAAAACAGTCTCTTCAACAAATGGTGTTGGGAGAACTGGATATCTATAACCAAAAGAATGAAAGAGGACCCCTATCTCACCCCCTATACAAGAATCAACTCAAAATGGATCAAAGATCTAAATATAAAAGCCAGGACCATAAAACTACTAGAAGAAAATGTAGGGAAACATCAAGACCTTGTAGTAGGTGGTGGTTTTTGGACCTCATACCCAAAGCATGCGCAACAAAAGGAAAAGTAGATAAATGGGACCTCCTCAAAATTAAACATTTTTGCACCTCACAGGACTTTGTCAGAAGGGTGAAAAGGCAGCCAACTCAATGGGAAAGAATATTTGGAAACCACATATCTGATAAGGGTTTCATATCCAGGATATATAAAGAGATGTTACAACTCAACAATAAAAAGACAAATGACCCAATTAAAAAATGGGCCAAAGACTTGAATAGACATTTCTCCGAAGAAGAAATACAAATGGCAAAAAAAAACACATGAAGAAATGCACAACATCACTCATGATTAGGGAAATGCAAATCAAAACTACAATGAGATATCATTTCACACCTATCAGAATGGCCACTATTAAAAAGACAGAGAACTACAAGTGTTGGAGAGGATGTGGAGAGATAGGAACACTTCTTCACTGTTGGTGGGAATGCAGGATGGTACAACCACTATGGAGGACTGTTTGGCAGTTCCTAAAGAAGTTGAATATAGACTTGCCATGTGACCCTGCAATACCACTACTGGGTATATACCCAGAAGAACTGAGAGCAGTGACACGAACAGACATCTGCACACCGATGTTCATAGCCACATTATTCGCCATTGCCAAAAGTTGGAAACAACCCAGGTGTCCATCAACAGATGAATGGATAAACAAACTGTGGTCTATTCACATGATGGAATATTATGCAGCTGTAAGAAGAAATGAAGTCATAAAGTATACGGCAACATGGATGAACCTGGAGGATATTATGTTGAGTGAAGCAAGCCAGACACAAAAGGACAAATACTGTATGAATGCATTACTATGAACCAAATATATTGTGTAATATATTGTTTGATTTAAAAAAAAAAAATTTACATGTATCCATTACATTTAATTGAGAAATGTATATATTTATTCATCTGTGTTTACTTTTTGTTTTTTTTGTTTTTTTTTTTTTTACCGGGAGGTTCCAGGGATCGAACCTGGGTCTCTCCATATGGGAGACGGACGCCCAACCAGTTGAGCCACATCCGACCCCCAACTTTTTAGTTTTTAATTGCTTATATTTTCAATTATTAAATGTACAAAATAAAGTTAAAAAAAAAAAAAAAAGATTAATATGAGAAGGGTAAGGAGGAATAAGAGAGTGGCATTAACTTAACATTGAACAGTAAAGTTGACAGTGAAATTATATAATTTGGTGGAATTGAGGGTGGTGGGCCACACTTGTGGGAGATGTTTGTGTGGGATGTGGTGGGAGTTGTGGGAGGTGGGAAACATGGGAATCCCAGTGGGTTCCATGTAATATTTTGGGTATCTAAGCACCTCTTAAAATATATTTATATATATACATAAATAACATTTTTGTAAGCAAATGCACATATATGCATATATATTTATATATCATTTTGCAAATGTTGGTATGTATTGTGAAAATTTTGATTTTTACCCACAATAAAAAAAAAAAAAAAACAGTAAGTAAGTACATTAAAAATCAGTTTAGGCATAAGAAGAGTTTACATAGATACAAATAAGAGTTTTAGCAGGAATAGGAGACTTTAGATTATTAACTGTGGTTTTATAACAATGTTTTTTAGTGATTTTTATTTTCCATGGATTTAAGATTCCCAACCAGTAGGGCTGCATAGCCTTATAGCTAAAATGATTTTATTTTTCTTCAGTTTGTATAATTTGAGGAATAGGCAACAACAAATTATTATTACTTCCCCTTTTGGATCATAGGGCGGCTGGCACTTTAACTTGTAACTTTAGTGCCTGCTTTGGCCTTGCTGTTAGCATTTTAACTGGAGCTGTGGCTATAGCCCATAGTGCTGAATTTAAACTTAGTCTATTATTGTAAGGATTTTTTATTGTCCTTTATCTCTTTTATTAAAAGGCCATCCATTTTATCATTTTTTAATAAAAAGTTCAAACAAAAAAAAAAAAAAAAAAAAGCTACTAGAAAAATGTCCGAGGAAAGGTCACTCTGCGCTGTAGAGACTCAGGTTATGAAAAGATACAAAGGAATTTGAACCTATGCCTCCTATCTTGAAACTGTGTCCTCAGCATCTTGCAGTACAGGAGTTAACATTGGCCACATTTCAAATGGCTTAACCCAGGGATTCCTATAGTAACTTTATGAAGTGAGTCTTTTGTAAGTATCCTCAGCCAAGAGCAAGTGTTTGTCAGGGACTACAAGAAGCCTGGCTGAAAAGAAGAAAATGAAAAAAATGAACAAAATAAGTATTTTCATTCCATCCCTATTTTTCCACTTTCTTGAGAAATACAAATACAATAGAAAGCCTCCCTAAGGCAGCAAGTTAAGTACAAAGGTCAGCATTGGCAACAGAAGAACGCTGGATTCATTGGGGTCTTTTCCTTTTCTCTCCTGCCTTCCTTCCTCCCTTCCTCCCTTCCTTCCTCCCTCCCTTTGTGTAGGTGGCTTATTGTTTTTGCTATTTTCATATTGATTCTCCTTAGAATAATAAATGTTACCAGTCCACTGAAATTGATTCCACATTCTTTCTCCACAAACAGATAAATACTAAGACTCAAGGTCTCTGAAAATAGACACATTGCCTGCTGCTTGCTATATGCAAACTCAGGATTGCTTTCATTCATTCAAAAAGGGAGAGGAGAGAGGATGTAGCTCAGTGGTGGAGAGCCTGCTTCCCATGTACGAGGTCCTGGGTTCAATTCAGCGATACCTCCTAAAAAAAGGGGCGGGTGGGGGGGGTTGTCAGGGGGAATAAGGCAAAACAAAGACTTGCTTACATGGAGATTGCATAAAAGTGCTGCACAGAGCCATGAACAATTTAGGTGGTGAGCATGGTCAAGAGAGGCAAATAACCTTTCAGAGCCCCAACTGGGCCTTCCCTACAGGGATTCTTCTTCAGAGCTCAGTCCATCCTGGCCCCCTCCCCTCGTTCCTGCTCCCTTCCCCCATCCACCATCCCCCACCTGCAGACCAGATCCCCTTTCCCCTTTCCCTGACCTAAATAAGCCTTACAACTTCACTCACATTAGCTCTAAGTGACTAGCAACAGTTCTCAGAACTCCCCCGTGACCAGGAGACGGCCACTGTAACAAAGGAGGAAAAAAGAGAGAATGGAGCGGGCATTTACTGAGGATGGACTATAAGCCCGATGCTATTCTAGGCACAGCTAATGTGCTTTATCTCAATTAATTCTCACACCGAAAGTAAGAGGTTGACAGTTCCTTCATTTTAACAATAGGATGTTGGGAAGCGGCTGTGGCTCAATCAATAGGGCTCCCGTTTACCATATGGGAGGCCCCGGGTTCGGTTCCTGGGGCCTCCTGGTGAAGGCAAGCCCGCCCGCATGGCGCGGTTAGCTGACCCAGAGAGCACAAGCAGCAAGGGGGGGATAAATGAATAAATAAATAAAAATAAAATCTTTAAAAACAAAAAAAAAACAACAATAGGATGTTAGCTGGCAGACATTAACTGCATTGCCAAAGTACATGACATGGTTTTGACTTGTCTGTCCTCACTACATTCTGCTGCCTCAGAGGAATAAGGCTAAAATCTAAAAGGATCTTTCGTAGTTTCAGCCAATAGTCAAAGGCTGAAGAGGACTTGTGCCTTCCCAGGGGCGTTCCACTGACCCAACCAAAGGATGGGAGTATTTTGTGGAAGACTCAAGGGATAGGCGCCTACCTTCTGTTGTCTTGGTCTAAAAGGCTCTATTTCTCCTGACAGCACCCAGCCCTCATCTCCTCTAAAGATGATTTCCACCTCTTTGTCCAGGGACACTTGCTGACTCTGGCTCTCCCATCTCCTTTCCCTCCTTCAGATACTACCAAAATGACCCCCTCAATGTGCCACTGTGAGCAGGACATACATCCATACCTTCAAAGGATCCCTATTTCTAAAAGTCCTGTCTGGGTTCAAGGACCTCCCCTGCCTGGGTCCACCCACATAGAAAATGTCATTTGCTATGGCTCTCAAAGCTCATAACCCCATTCTTCAACAGCTAGGCTCCTTACTGCTCTTCAGCCATTCTCATCCTTGCATGGATATCTCATCTCCTTTCTCCCTCCATCTAACCACTCCTAAGAACTCCCCAAGGCTCAGCTAAAGTTTCCAATCTTCCGTGAAACCTCCTCTGACTTATCTGTCCCCTATAGATTTCCCTCTCTCCCAAATACCTCCCACAATGCTGCAACACCTCATATTCCACCCTCGCTGGCTGTGGAGTCACTTGAGTTAACTTAATTGCTCTGGTTCTCCAGGACAGGGACAACTTGGACCTCTCTACTTGGTGCAGGTGGCCAGTGGAGCATCTTGCTCACAGCAGGCCCCTGACCGGGAAGTGCTGCCTGAGCCCCTACAATACTCACGGCTATGTATTTTCTGCAGAGACAGATACTTTTCCAGGTTCCTCCTGAGCTTCATTTCATTTCCATACTTGCCCACCGTCCCATCGTCACAAAGGATGAAGTGTGAGTGCATGCTGTTGAGCGTGGTGCGCTTGCTGAGGGGGTTGCCCAGAGTCTGGTACAGACACACTACCTGGGAGACAGCAAGGACAAGGAAGGTCAGAGCTCTAGATCATTTCTCGCACTTAACTGTTCAAATGCCTGTGTTTACCCTACAGAGCTCCTGTCAAGAATAAAAAGTACTACTTGCTAAAAAAAAAAAAAAAGAAAAAAGAAAATCCATTGACCATACATGTGAGAGTTTATTTCTGGGCTCTCTAATCTGTTCCTTTGGACTATATGTCTATCCTTATATCAGTGACACACTACTTTATTTTTTTATTTTATTTTATTTTTTTTTTCTTTTGGGCACACTACTTTAATTACTGTAGCTTCTTAGTATGTTTTGAAATTGGGAAGTGTGAGTCCTCCAACTTCATTCTTTTTCAAGATTGTTTTGGCTATTTGAGGTCCCTTGATAGTCAAAATGAATGTTAGGCTGGGTTTTTCTATTTTTTGCAAAAAATGCCATTGGGATTTTGATAGATATTGCATCAAATCTGTAGATTACTTTGGGTGATATTGTCATCTTAACAATATTGTCTTTGAATCTATGAACATGGGCTGCTTTTAAATTTATTTAGGTTTTTTTAAATTTCTTTCAGTAATATTTTTTAATTTTCAGTGTTCAAGTCTGTTACCTTCTTGGTTTAATTTAAAATTTTTGATGTTATTTTAAATGGAATTGTTTTTTTAATTTCCTTTTTGGATTGTTCATTGCTAGTGTATAGAAACACACTTGATTCTTACATGTTAATTTATATCCTGCAACTTTGCTGATTTGTTTATGACCTATAATGTTTTATTTTTGTGTGTGGACTCTTTAGGGTGTTGTACGTATAACATCATTCTTTAGGTGTTTCTACATATTTCTTCCTTTCCAATCTGGATGCCTTCTATTTTTTTTTTTTTTTTTTCCTTGCCTAATTGCTCGGGCTAGAACTTCCAGTATTCTGCTGAATTTAAATGGTGGCTGAAAATGGGCATCTTTGTCTTCTTCCTGATCATAGGGAAAAGCTTTCAGTTTTCAATCTGATGTTAGTTATGGGTTTTTCATATATGGCCTTTGTCATGTTGAGGAGTCTATGATTTATGTTAAAATATTGTTAAACTTGTTTAAATTTTATTTGGTAGGAATATATACGTTTTTTAACATTCAGTTTAAGAATTTTTTTTCTTTCAAAAGTAGAAAGATGTAAAAGATGGTGCCCCAGCGAGTTACTTATTGTGAAAAAAAGAACTACATTATAGTTTAGTTCATATAGTGTGGTACACTGTGTAATTTGATTTGGGAAGTCAGTGTCGGTGTGTGATTGTAGTGGTGGTGGCAGTGGTGGGGGTTTCCTTTAAGGGAAAATTGTGTTAGGTAGAACTGACAAAATAAAGATCTTAGAATTAATTTAGTCTAGTGTTTCTTAACATTAAAATTCTAATTCGTAGATCTGGGACTATGACCCAAGAATCTGTATTTTATTTATTTATTTATTTAAAGAATCTGTATTTTTGACAAGCTTCTTAGATGATTCTGAACTGCTATCAGAATTTAAGAATCCACTGATTTAATTGCATCTGTGTGAATGTAAGCCATTTTGAGGGGCTTGGTGAAGAGGAAAGTAGAAGCCAAAGGGAGTGACAAGGTCATCACTTTACACTTCTATTTCTGAGATACACTGGGCTTTTGGAGATGGAAAAATAGATGTGATTGATGCCAAGACTGGCCCAAAACCTTAAAGCTTATGGAAAAGGTTCAAGAATGAATATAGGGTGCTTTGTAAATGAGATTCTTCACAAATCTGGAGAGAAAGGAAACTATGATTGGATTAAATAGTACATGTTGAGGTTATGAATTAGTGATTAATAATTATTTTCTTTCAGAACTGTTTTGGGACAATTTAATCTTCAGCATTTAAATTTAGCCTTTTAAACAAAGCATACTATTTTTATTAAAAAAAAAAAAAAAAAAAAAAAAGAAAGGATGTGTGGAAAAGCATGACCTAGAAAACTTAATGTCATTTAATAACCTTTGCCAGTAGCCTGCCTTAGAGAAACCTGGTTGTTTGGATCATGAGTCATAAACAAGCCCCCATTGCTTCTTTAGTGACCACATATAATGTTACAAGCAGGGTACCTAGGAGGAAGTAACTGCTTCTTGAGTACTAGACTTGCATACATGAAAGACTCCTTAGAAAATCTTAACCCCTCCATTCCTCAAAGAAAAAAAACATAGAAGGAAAATCCATGAACCAGAAAACCCAAACAACTCACCATGCTTAAGTGGAGGATTTAAAATAGCAAAAGGAAGTAAAGCCCATCTCTGTGATGCCAAGTGCTATTTTGATATATAATGAAATAGTTGAATTATAAATCCCTCAAAGTTAAAATGTTAAACAGACCCTTAGTTATAAGATGTGTTGCCAGGCATCTGTATGGAATATAACCATGTAATCAGTGTGTATTGTACTGCTTTGCACAAAGAGAACCAAAGCTACCGCTTTTAAAGATTAGGAAACTTTCATTAGACTGACAGAAGACAGTACAGAGGAAATGGCTTGGGGGTGGAGATGTATGAGAGAGGATGAAAGGAACGGTATTCATACGATCCAAATTAGAGTCAGGATGTTTATGCTCAAATCTTGTCTTAGCTCTCTGTTGCGGGGACTGAATAATGGGGACATGGGAAAGCATATCTCTGAGATCCTATATTAGGCATTAAATATACAAATTCCTCCTATAAGCACTTCATATCTGCAGCAATCGCTGCACATTTCTGAATATATATTTTGATAAAAGTCCAAAGCCAGCTAATGCTAATTGCTTTCTCTTTTTCCTTGCTTATATCCTTCCTGTAACTGTTACTTCATTCTTTTGTTTACAAATCACATGCCCCTACAGGACTGTAACTTTATTGGGGATGTTTTTATTTATCTTTCATTCATTCAGACAGCATATGTTTATTGTGCACCTAGTTCATGCTGGGCCCTGGGCTAGGCACATGAGATGTAAATATTAGCAAGACAGACCTGACCCGTGTCCCCATAGAGCCTACCTACTATCTCCCTTAGCAGCTAAAAATGTAGTTGGCCTTGGTTGTTGAATAATGTGAACATCAGGTTAATGCAAAGTACTAAATTAGTACCATTTAAAGTAGCATTTAAAAATATTTCAAACGTTTGTGTTTCTAATAAATCTTTGGCCATTATTAAGATAAACTGACAAATATTAGCATAAGCAGAGTTTAGACTAAAGACTGTATTTAGAAAATTTAAGGGCTGTTAATTTAATGAAAGTTTTTCTTAGGAATTAAAGTTCCATGCATAACTTGCAAGAGAATTGGCAAATAAAAAGAACAACTCCTTGTATCTCATTATTGCCCTCTTACATTGTTTTAGCATGCATAAGAGGCAGCGGGAGCAGCAACTGCCAGAGATGAAAATAATTACTGTCCTGGGACTGAATAGAGAGGATCATGATGCCTTCTTTTGAGCTGGCTTTCTTTAGATGCCACTCAAAAGTAAAACAGAACTTTAATAGTAGAAGTTCTAATACTTTTAGAAATGGGAAACTTAACCTCCTTACAGAGCTTAGGGAGCTGCAGGTGGAATCTACCTAGAGCTTTGTTAAGTTCTGTGGTGTGGTAAGGATTCTTGTACTTGAGTTTTCTGATCCACGTGGAAGACAGAACCACCCTAATCTGAGATTGGAGAGGGCTAAATCCATCCAAATAGGGCCCATGTCTCCTGAAGATTTCAAACATTCCTGTGAACTAAGTAGAAACTTGCTATTTTGAATTTGGAGTAAAACTTGTTCTGCTTTGCCTACGCTCAAGTTGTTTCCTGTGTTTTCTAGTGTGTCTCAACAGCAGCTGACATCTTGGGTTTTCCTAGTTTAGAACTGATACATTTTACCAGGAATTGCTTTATTTTTTCACAATCACACTGCATTTAAGGACTTCTGCTAGAGAGGCCAAATCTATCCTCTGGCATCAATATTATTGAGATAAAGAATTAATACTAGTAATTCATATGTAATATTCTTTTTTGGCATGGAAAGAATAGACTTTATCAGATTGGTTCTTGCCACTATTTGTGTTTGGTCAGGAGCAAGTTAAATTATTTTCAGGATGTATCTTAAACTCCCCATCATTTTTGATGCTTACACTGCAGCTGAGTAAATACTGTACCTCTTTAGAATATTTGATGATTGAATTGGCTTGGGCTTTAAAACATCTTGGCCTTAGAGCTTGTTTATGTCCATTCACACGCATTTGTCCCTTTGAAATGTAACTAGGTTTGTGAAAGTCAATTTTCATTGCTGCTTAACACATTTGTGTATTTTAATATCAAGGTCTATTTATAGTGATTTATGGGAGGAGTAATTGGTTTACATGGCTTCCTAACATCCCACTACATATGGATTTTAAGTGATTTGCATTATTCTTTTGCAAGTGGATTGTCACATTGGGTTAACAATTTATTTCAGAATTCCACTAATAAATCTCAGATTCTCACTGCTATTATTATTCCATTGCTTATTATTAAGTGACATCCTTCTCAAGTTTTTGGTCTTGCAAGGAAATGGAGTATTAAAAACAAATTCTCAGAATGCCCTTGGAAGTTTCAGATCAGACCATGCACCTTGGAATCCTACTGGTTTCAGAGTTCCTCTGCTGCTGCAGAACCAAGTGTAGCTTCTTCTTTTAATGCCCTTCTGAGTTTTGCAGGACTTCCCCAGGCAGAGCTGAGAGAATGGAAAGAGCTCTTCGGTTTGTTTGATGGCAGGCGGGCTGTCCAGGCAGCTTTTCCCAGACTCTCCCAGCTCCGGCTTTTCATGCATACCAACAGAGCCGCTTTTTTCCTCCAGTGATTGAAACCATCTGGACTGCAGGGGGGTCACGTGTGTATGAGAAAATGACATAAAGTTTCAGACCCTCTTATGCTTTGCTTCAGAACCCAGACAATTCCTGGTCGGATGGTGCCGAGGTGAGGTCTTTCCAGTTTGGGTCAACTCCTCATCCTGCCCTCCACCCCCACCCCCACCCCCGCCTTATCTTCCCAGACTCCTATCCCTCACCCTCCCTCGCGGCTTCCTAGCTCCCTCCATTACCTTCGAACAACCCCAACACCCCCCGGCTAGTCTCCATTAGCCCACCCTCTCTGTCTCGGGTGGAGGCACACCCCCTCCACGCCCCCTCCACTCAAATCTACCCTCCCTCCCTTCTTTCTCGCTCCAGCCCGGCCGCAGCCGCGGGGCGCGGATGCCTGCCCGCCGCCCTCCCTCTCTCCTGGGGCCGCCCCTCCTCTGGACTGCGCGATACCAGACGAGCCCCCATCTGTGCGGAGCGACCATCCTGCTTGGGGAGCCAGAGGTAAGTGCATCCGGGCCGGGCGCCCTGGCTTTCCCTGCTCGCCTTGAGGTTGCCGGCTTGCCCCCGTGCCCTCGCTCCAGGGTGGGCAGGAGGGGGCGCCGGTTCCGGCTGTGCTGTGCCGCGCCCTGTCCTGCCCCTGCAGTCCTAGCCTGTTTCCCGTTATTCACGATTTCTGGCCGCCGCCGGCTTTCCAGCTTTCTGAATATTTGCATCCCGGCCCCCAGACTCGCGGTGCGGGGGGCTGTAGGCGCAGAGGAGCGGGATAGCTCCGCTGGGCTGTGGGACACTGCCCTTCCGGATGGTCGTGGCAGGCTCTGCTTTCGGGCTCTGCTGGGGCCGCGCAGTTGGGGGCGGGGAACATCGAGACCAGGGTCTGGGGAAGGGAGAGCTGCGGCGTGCGTAGCGTAGATAGAACTCGGGCGGCCCAGGGAGTGGGCTTTGCACCGCCTTTTCCCCTCGACGCCGCCCAAGCTCCTCTGCTGTGGCTGTCGGCTGTCGGCTGTCGAATTCTTACCTGGACCTCTTGTAGCTTGTATGGAGGCTTCTTAAGAAAAACACACGCACACCACACGTTAAAAGAACTCAAACAAAGGAAAATTAACTTTGCACTCTATCACTTCAAATTAAACTGTGTTTATTTGTGGAGATTAGCTTTCCCTTTTTGCCATTGTGATGTGCGCCAGGTATTAAAAGTGTTTTTTCTTTCTAAGTGACCCAAGACAGAAGGAACACACTTTAGCCAGAATCTAGGCTCCTTATCCCAGAATTTAGTAGCTGAGTAGTTAGGGTTCAAGAGACTGAACGTTTTCAAGTGTTTTTAACGAGAGATTATTGCTTTTTTCTGGGACTGTTGTATGAATGTTTATAATTTGAATATGAATTAAGCTACTTCTTTAGTAAGTGACAGAATTTGCCTTATTGCTCCCTTAGTCCAACTCCTACTTTTATTCCCATCCAGCTATTTCTGCTGTTTGGACAGCAGGATCTTGGGAATAGTCAGGAGATCATTATCCCGTTTCCAAGACTGTGTTGAGCTCCCATTTACATGCACATGCTACAACTGGCCATCTTCGGTTAAAACCCTAGTGACTGCATTGTTGTTTTGTTTTCCTCCTAATAAGATTTTCAGAAGATGATCCTTCCACTGATGGGATTTTTCAGAAATAGGGGTTTCCAAAGGGTCAGGAAGAATCTAGGTTTCAGGTTCCAGAAGGCTGCTTTAGAATAGAGACTGATTTGCTCCTAGTCTTTCTCCCATGTTGAATTAGGGACAGCACGAAGCAAGACCTCAAGACGGACCTGTAGAATGCATGACGTGAGGTAAAGGCTTCCTGGATTGTGCAGTCCTGGCAAAGAATTGTTAGCTGACCAACAAAGATTTAGGCCTTCTTTTCATTTACAAAGTAAATATTACCATTGGAGAAACTCCCCAAGACAAAGGGAAGAGATTTGTCTATGTATGAGAAGTAGTAGTATCCCCAATTGGGCTATAGAAGGGTACCCATTTTTGGTAGACAATTCCAAAGCAACTCTATTTTCAAAGCATTTTTTGTTGAACATTTAGAATGTATTTGATTTGATAAATAGTAAAACCCCTGCTTTTGAGTTAGTGAACTCATTGGGGAAAGAAGAAGGCTCATAAGAATAACAATTTCAGTTGATTGGTTTAGAACATAAAAGTTACAGAAGCTCAGAGAATGATTGTGAGCCACGATGGCTTCATAGAAGAAAGGAAATTTGGTCTCGGCCTTGAAGTAAAGTGTGGTTCTGAAACCGGTGGAGAGTTGCTGGATAAAGCTTTTGTGAGAACAGAGAGTGGGCCATTTGGATTAGAGCTAGGCAGAAAAATAATCCTTGCTGAGCATCTACTCAGTGCCACCTGCCCTGCTTTCTTTTTCGTCCTACAGTTTTATGAGGCAGGTATTGTTATACTTATTTTAAAGATGAAAGAACTGAAGATCAGAAAGATAAGTAGCCTGGTCAAGGTCACACAACTGGTAAGTGGTAGCTTTGGAATCCCAACTCCCATTTATCTGATTCTAAGGCTTGTGCCTCCACAGCTGCCTTCTGCTATGGACAGTGGGCGATTCAGTTGAAGCTAACTGTGGTCAGCTTGAATTCTGGTGCAGGGACTAGAACTTTATCCCGTAGACATTGTGTAGATGTGTTTGATTTTTGAGAAAAGGAGTGATGGGGAAAGCAGTGTTTTTAGGAGATTAATGTGACATCTGTGTACAGGAATGTGGCATGCTCATCACAAGTAATGTGCAAGATGTAGTTCTTAGTTAGGAGGTTAAAAAAATGAATGTGGCCAATATATCTGGGTAATTTCAATCCCTGCCCATTTAACATACTCTTCAGTAGCTTGGTTCACTGTGTAAGAACTGGTTGCACTTGACTACAGAGCTGCTGGAGATCAGAAAAGAGCTGAATCCCCATCATTGAAATGGAATGTGTATGTGGAGTGGAGCAATAGCAACACGAATAGTGGTTTGTCCTTTATGTTCCCCACATGTTTTGCAATGCTTTTCTTTCATGAGTACCCTGGGAGGTAGATCATTGTTATAAATTTGTTTAAGAGCCTTTCCTAAGTGGCAAACCAGGGCCTCTGTCCTAAAGATTGCATTTAACTTGAGCAGCCCTTCTTCCTCTGTCCCTGTTCCTGCCAGCCCCTTCACCCATGCGCTTGTTTCTTGAAAATGCTGAATTTTAAAACTTGGTACTGGTAAGGTAAAAATGAATTGAGATTACATTTCTTAATAATGAGACCAATTAGGATGAAATATATATTTATAGCACTTTTTGTTATAAAGAATAATCGGATGCCTTTGGAAAGTTACTGTGTGGGAATTTAGAAGAGATATGAAACCTGGGATTTGGGAATGTGCAAAGCTCTTCTTATCCCTCCACATTTCTTACCAATTGGTTATGTTGTTCATGAGTGTACAGCTAGGGAGCTTACAGAATCATTGAATACCCAAGTTTATAGACAGGCCTTTTTATTCTCTACAGATAATAAGTTCAGGAAGGGCAGCAGTGGGTGGGGCCATTTTACTAAAATTGTCTCCCCCTTTGAATACAATCTGGATTCCTTGCTGCTCCTTAAGTCTTTAAGACTTTTCTTCTGAATTTGTTAGTCCTCTGAAGACCTGATTCTTAGGCCAGAGAATATCAGGTAGCTGGAGAGTGCACACACAAACAAACGTATACACATACAAAAGGCAGCTAACAGGAAGAAAAATCAAACTTGTCAAATATAGAAGCCTTCTTTTAATTAATGGTATAGTCAACCATTGTTTCTCTGTCAAATTAAAAATGTGAAACCAAAATATAATCTCAGTTCTCCATACCCATTTTTACCTTTAAAAGCTTCTGACTCTGAAGAGTCTGCCCTGTAGTATGGAGCTTTGGTAGGTAAAATTAATACCAGCACTTCTGGATGTGTCAGGACTTGACTCAACTTAGGTACTGGACCTCTAAGAAATGTGACCTCTCTTAGTGTAGTGCATTAGGAGTCAGAAGACATGGGTTAAAGTTCTAGCTCGATTATTTATTCAGAAGTTCCTGGAGTTTGATGTCTGCATAATCTCTAAGTTCCATTTTTCTTCTTCTTATAGACCTGGATAGTCCCAGGGATCAGACATTGGACTTCCTGCCTGGATTAGTTCCTTCATTCCTTTTCTCATTTTGTATTTTGCATCTCCTGAATGCCATTTCGTTTTATCTGTAGCATCTGGTTATAGGCCAGAGAGGAAAATCATTTACGGTTTCCTCTAGAGCAAGGGTTCTTAACCTTTTTTGTTCCACGGACCCTTTTGCCAGTCAGGTGAAAACCACAAGCTCCTTACTAAGTCCACACTATACTGTGTATTGTTTAAGAAATATATCATATCTGCACCAACATGTCCCCACAAGAATAATGGTTTTTTGAATTTCAAGTCAAGCTCATGGACCCCCTGGTTAAGAACCCCTACTCTAGAGAGTAGCAAAGCCATTGTTAGTGGACTGTTGAGCTTTAGGATGAGTTCCTGCGAGAATGATCTTGAGGTTAGTTTTTGAGAGTTGAACCCTTAAAAAAGAGACTGTGGCAATGATTTTTTCAAATGTCAGAAATGTTTGGTTGCATTTTTGGCTCATTGCTTACACAAAGTTGTTAATATTTTTTATATTTGGTAGATGTTTGCCATTTTTATTGCTTATTAAAGGAGTGATTTAGATTTTTAAAGATAGCTAAAAGCTTAGAAAAATAGGATTGCAATATCCTTTTTTTTTTTTTTTTTTTTAAAGATTTTATTTATTTAT